>OU343225.1:196501058-196595395 GCA_910596185.1 Chrysanthemum makinoi | reverse complement strand
CTACACTCCACCCTTATTAATCCATAACAAGAACACAACTTCGATATTCTGACCTTATAACTCCTTAACACACGAAAAAAATTCACACATCAATCCATCCTTGTCACTCTAAACAAATAATCATGTTCCTTATATCTCCCAACAACACAACATAAAACATTGTTATATCACCAAATAAACACAAACGAGCCTCCTTTATTATTCCCGGAATAATACGCAACCTATACACAAAAAAGAGCAAACAAGAACCGTAGCACAATGATCTCTACAAGATCTCTCTAAGGAGGTCTCAGGTAGGTTTTGTTGTTGTTTGGTCAAGATCTATGATGAGTCTTTGTATGAATTAGCAAAACAACTTGAGATCTTTTAGTTTATGCTTCTTTTAATTTTTTTTGAGATGGAAAGAGACGTTGGGTGTTGTTGTAGTTTAAATTAGTTGTAGACTTTTACTTAGCACTTTCATTCTTTTTTGGCTTTTTAGTTGGACTAATAATAGTTGTTTATGGTCTTGGTTGAAAGTCAAACCCAGGTCATTAGGTACCTTATGGTATCTCAATGTCTCATTGGTAGGTCTCACAACTCAAGTATTGAAATGGACATAGTTTCGACTCAAATTATCATGTAGATGACCTCGTAAGATTTAGTTTGCAAACTGCTTTCACAATCTTCTTTTGCAAGCTTCTCTCGCAGGCCAGTCTTGCGAGCTAAAGTCTCGCAAATTTTTTTCAGCATTACGGTACAATGTGTTAATACAAATAAGCCGTAAAAACTTTTATTTATATTTTACGATCTTCTAAATGTTTTGTCGATAACAAACGTAAAATCATTTTAACGAAACAAACAAAATACGTAAACTGTTTGAGCCAATAGTTTTCTAACATACTTACGTTTTCACATAAAACACTAAAACAAGTATAAGTGATTTTATGATTTAGTAATACATATGTACAACAACTAGTGTTTACATATTTGGGTAAATATATACTTAAACTAGTATATACTAAAATGGGTAAAAACTAACAAATGGTATTGACCCATAACCCATGGTTTTATCCAAACCATTTGACTAGGTACATTGAACTCATGAGATACATTGTATCTAATAAGAAACCCATGGATCAACCCATAACCATTGACCCATGACCCATAACCAAAATACCCATGGGTAAAGGAAGTCCACGGATCCCTAGCTTTCATGTAGGATCCCTTATGGGAGGGATCCGTGGGATCCGGGAACGATAAACTTTCTCCTCTATATATAGTGAGCCATTTCTTCCTTTTGGCTCACCACTTTCACACATACTTTCTCCAAGTATTGTACCTCAACCTGATCTTAAGGGATCTTTATGTAGTTTGTCTTTTGTGTGATTCTCTAGGTTCCTCTTAAAGGCGAGATCACCACTTATTAAAGTCGAGAAAGCTCAAGTCCATGAGTTGCCATGCTTCGTCATCATCAAGACAACTGAGGTCTCTTGTTGATAGTTCTTTCTCCCTCCGTAGAGATGTTGTGTTGAAGGCATTAGTGAAGGATGCCGAAAGAGTCAAGACGAAAGCATTAGTGAAAGGTGCTTAACGTCCGTGTCAAAAGCATTAGTGAAGAATGCTCAACGTGTCAAGATGAAGGCATTAGTGAAAGGTGCCAAGCGTTGGGTCAAAGGCATTAGTGAAGGATGCCTAGGAATCAAATCAAGTGGCATTAGGGAAGAATGCCTAGGTCGTATAATCGATGAGGTGCATCGTTATACATATAGAATTAGTTTATTTCCAAGGATGGTGATATCCTTGATGGTGTTGTAATAAGGAGTGGATCTCCTTGAGATTAGGTATTGTGTTGTGATGGGTAGTAGTTCCTCCATTGTAAATGGAACTAGGTGCTTAGCCTAGTACCTAATAAAGGGTAGGCGACGTTGTGATAGTTGTGGTTCACCTTGGAGTGAAAGAACCCGGTGGTTAGCCTAGTACCGGAAAAAGAGTAGGCGACGTTGTGAAGGCTTCTCCGCCATAAGGAGATTGGTGTCGTGTAGTTGATGCATGTTTTACTGACTAGGTCTTAATATTTATAGTGTCTCGCTATACCTATGGTCTACCCCACTTGCACTAGGGCGTGTACCCGTCGTGTGTAGTGTAATAAATGGTAAAGAGAAGTCGTCCCAAAGCTATGTGTGCTGGGATAATTACTAAGTATAATTGTCACAGAATATTAATGGTTTGATAGGGTTTTAATTAATTAAACTACTAATGCAGAATATAAAAGCAAATAAATGGTAGTAGGGAAATCAATAGAGGAATAGTGGTGCTAACCTAGTTAATCCTCCTAACTAGTTATGTCTACGTCTACTTACTTCCAATTACTTCAGGTGGGTCAAATTGAGAGGAAAGCATTTGGTCAATTACCTAACCTATCGACAGATGCCACCACAGATCGAGGTGCAAGTCATAAGTCCTTTGTTCACGGTCCTAAGCCGAGTCATTAAGTACCGCTACATGCTAGATTCTAAATAGTGAGTGCCATTAGGAGAACTTAGAAACTACACCCCCTAATTCTTAAGTTCATCCAAGCGATAGGTGATCGATTGGTCAAATGCACAAGTAGAAAGGGTCAGTGGTCTGGTCATATCTTACCGCTGGTCTCGGTCAACCTAGGTTGGGTTGGTCATATCTCTCTGGCAATTGGCCTCATATCGCCATTCAAAACTATTGAACCAAGGGTGACTACCAAAGAACTATGCATGCATACACTTAGAAATAATTTTACGAAGTAAATGTAATAAACAAAACAATTAAGGAATCATAACTAGGCTAGCACCAAAGGGTGCTTAGCGCTTATTAATCATGCACATCAATTCAATATTCAAAGGTACGAACTACATGAATTGAAAGTAAAAGAAATAATAAATGCTAAAGCTTGCTAATGGTGTGACTTCTCCTTGGAAACAGACTCAGATGCTTCCCTAGACCTTCCTTGAGCTTTTTCCCACGTTCTCAGAGTGTTGTGTATGGAATGGGATGCTTTGAAATCTGGAATTAGTGGGGTATTATAGGCCAGTGCGGGTTACGGCGTAACCAAAAGATGAGTTACACTGTAACCTTCTATTTCTCCGTAAATGCACTAGATCTGCTAGTTCTGGCGTAACCTTATTAGTGTTACGCCGTAGTCTTCAATAAACAACGCTACGCCGTAAGTGATGCAGTAGTTACGGCATAAGTATCAGCGGCGTGGAACCTCTTTTGACCTAATGGAGTTACGTCATTGTAACGGGAAGTAGTTAAGTAACCTCTTGATAAGTTGGACTTCGGGTCGCATAATAGTTACGGTAATGTGAGAGATGAGTTCCCGTAACTTCTTTAAAGCATCTTGTGATAAATCTTTAGTAACGTTTCCATTTCCGTCTCTTTATCCAATGCTCGTAATTTACACGAAGTGTAAAACAATGGAAACCAAGCGTAAATCCATATAAAAGATATAAATAACGAGCATTAACGGGAGAAATTGACGCTTAATATTCAGGACTATTTGATGTTATCAAATATCCCCCCAACTTGAACTCTACTTGCCCTCAAGTAGACCTTATTAGATAGATTCCTAAAAAGATATCTCCCAAAACACGGAAAATGAGTTTACAAATCCCTTATGCTAGAATAAAACAAAGTCGAACACCTCACGAAAAGGGGAACAAACACTCAAATCTCTCAACTATTCTAAGTGTCAATTTCGGGTGATCACTCAATCGCACAGTCATAGCATGTATTCTATCATAAGCTTGGCGGTTACACAAATCTCCACCACTAGAGTTAAGGGCTAAACAATTCTCGAAGGCAATATGGGTAGACACGATAAAGGTTAAGGGGTGACTCGTCATGACTAACATGTCACGGCGAAGTGGACAAAATCAATGATACATGACCAAATCCATGGCCGAGACACCAAAGATTGCTCGCTTCATCACCTAGACACGCTTCATGACTAAAGGGTAGGATAAGACATGGGATATATAATTGGTGTAAAATGAAAAACAAGCGGGTAGTCTATATCTATAACTAAGTCATCACCACTTACCGTCATAAAGTTCAAGTTTAGAAGTCTAGAGACCGGATCATGAAATGTAAGGTAGATGTGTCATTAGAGGACATCGTGATGGGCACACTACCTTTTCTTCTTCGCTTGGTATAACTCCAACTCCAATCTTCAAATGTGTGAGGTGGCCTCCTCGACACTAATCAATAAAGCTCATACTATAGTGCTTATAACATCGCACTTTACAAATCATACTAATCAACTTTTTTTTTTTTTTTAACATAACATGATAGCATAACATCCCCACTTGAGATGAACAATGGGAATTGGGGGGTCTGATCTTCATAATTGTAGTCAATGAAAGCGTGATTTCCAAACCTTTCCACTCGAACCTTGAACTTAGGCAAATGATGACTTCCCATTTACAAATAAAGACTAGGGGTAGGCTAAGATGTAAGGGTGTAACGAAAAAATATATTGGGGTGACAAAATGAAAGGAATGGCTCAGAAGGGTGTATCTAGGGGTATCTTGCACTAAAGGGGAGTGCAACAAAAGGGTTTCACATGGGGTCGAAAAGTCGAGGTGACTAATCGATAGACTCACAATGGTAGGCCGTTTGGGTGATAATCCTATAATCACGCCTTCTAAAACGAAAAGTCCAAATACATCGAGCTAACTCAACATACCTCGTCTATGGTCTCAGAATGATGCAAATGCCAAGTTCTAAAGTTTACAAGCTACCGATACACTCATAATTTGGTGGATTTGGGGTAAAATATAGGAAACGGATAAGGCTAATCTCACCATGTAATATCAAGGGTTGTATGTGCTCGGCTAAGGTCTAATCTAGTTAGGTTCGGAAAAACATGTCAAAATTTTAAAAATGGCATAATTTTTCAAAATAAACTAGAAAAATGAGTAAATAATGTTCAAGAGATAATTCTACTCCGTCCCCCACTTGTTAATTGCAAAGTCCCTTTGTACTAGGCATAAAATAAAGGTGAAGAGAAAGGTAGAATTAGGCGAGAACTTCCACGAAATTTGCTCCAAAGAGAAGAAGGCCCACGAAAGGATCGTGCCGTTTAAGCGTCATGAACAAACTTCAATCCCTGAAATCCAATCATGCATAATTCTAAAAGAAAAAATAAAATGAAAATAAACCTAACTCACTTTCAGTAGGAATCGGTTGCATTGCTTCGAATGCAACAAGCCTTTAAACCACTTGGTGTCCCAAGTGGACAAGTGAAGTCTTGAGTTTGGGGAACACACACCACAAAGTTCATTTAAAACTAATACAAGGTTACCGTGTTTTAAATGAAAGAATTAAAGTAGAGAAGGATGCGTCGTAACTCCTACGAGAAAGTTACGCCCGAATCGGCAAAACTGGTATGAGTGAGATGCGAATAGTTCTGGTGTAACTCGAGATGGTATTACGCCGTAATGGTAATCGTCCAAAATTCTGGCTGCTAAAATGTTGGTTTTGGCGTAATCACCAAGATGAGTTACCCGTAACTCTGTTCCAGTCGACAATAGCAGGTAATACTTCATTGTCTCTGCAAAAATGGTTAGAAAACACAAAACCTACAAAAGGAAATAAAAACAAAAGAAAGGGATAATTCAGGTTGTCTCCTGAAAGAGCACTTTTCTTTATTAACGATTCTTTAAGTTAGCTTCGAGCCGGGGCTCCTATTGGGGTCTTTAAACTTTACTTCTTCAATATCCTTCATCAAATTGTGCCTCATCCATGCAACATTGAAGAGGCGGTTGGTATTCAATGGTTTCGATCTTTTCGGACTTTGCAAATTCTCCTCACGGACGAGGTAATTAGCGAGGTGAATTCGTATTTTTCAACTATAATAGGGGTGGTCTTTTGTAGGGTATCCCCGAGGGCTAAGCCTTCTTTGCTCGTAAAGCTTAGTCGCCGAGGGATCGATGAACTCCTCATTTCCTTGCAACTCCACGGTAATCGTATCCCCTTGATGTCCATGTCGCCGGCTTGATACCCTTGAACCATTCTTCGCCGAAAATTCTCCACTAGAGCAGCTTGCATTCTTCTTTACCATTACTCACCCGGCTACATGTCCTCGTCAATGGTTATTTTACTAGTGTTTTCGATACTTTTGTCGTTTGAATTTTCTTGATCCATGTACTCCTTCCAAATCTTATCTTTCGTTAATACGTCCACATGTCCATACTTAATTTTTACCCAACTTCTCGAACCCCGGGTTGTCCATCCAAGGTAAACTCGTTCTCTCCCATCATTGGTTGAGGACCAAAATTCATCTTTTCTAATCTTCCGAGTTGCTTCCACCATTACACATATCGTCATGGGTTGCATGCCCATAAAATTTCCGGGTGATTTTACTTTTTCGCTGATGATGCGTAGATCTTTGTTGTCGGTTTACTTATAAGTTCATCCGTGTAGAAATATATCTTTATTAGTCTTTTCCTTTTGAATGTGCTCGCATAATCAACTTTAGCTAGTAAGAAGACTTGGATTGATCTTGGCATTCCCAAATTGAATTAGCATCCAATCTTTAAAGGCTAAATTACAATTTTATTCCATGTCTTTCACATGGAGGCATGCCCATTCTTCCTTTCTTTCATTGTCTCCTCCATTGCAATACTTCGTGGAAGGGGCGCATGTAGGCCATGCCCTTGTGGTTTCTTCATTAAATGGCTGACGAGTACACCGATGAGTGATAAGTGGCTCTTCTTCATCTTCAAGGGAGAGTTCCTCGAGTTCTTTTGATCCGTCCAAGTGGAGGAATTTTTCGCTGTATGTTATCCTAGTTACGCGTGGAGATTCTGATTACTGTGCGTAATTCATTAGAGTCATATTCCTCAAGTACTTCACAACTCCGTTGTATCAAACACAGGTTGCCTTTATAACTCATTAGGTATGTTACCGTAACTTTCGGATCATTAATCGTCCCTAAACTTCGTTATCGGCTGAATCTTCGAGTTATCATCCGAGAAAATTACCTTACATTCCATAGTTGGTTTAGATCCTTCAGGTTTATCATTATTCCTCCTTACTTTTGACTTTATCACCATGGATTCAAGGTTTTTGGGTTGAGTCGCGTTTGGAAATGTTTCTATCGTGTTTTCTGGAATTCCTTCAACCATTCATCTTGCTCCTTTTGTCTTTGGGCTGAATTTTCCAAAAATTTATTAATTGTTTCTTCAAGACTGGGCTTTCTTTCTCCATAAGGCCCACAGTTGTAATTACCACGATACCCATTACTATTTTGATTGTCACCGTAAAATGGTCGATTTTCTCCATACTTAGCTTCTTCAATATCTTCTTCGTCCATATGAGGACAATTTTTTGTAAGATGTCCTCCTCCACAGCTTTCACAACCCACTTGGATGGCATGAAACGGTTTCTCGACCTTCAACATATCTCGACCGAGGCTTTCAATTTTACTAGCGATTCTTTGCAATTCATCGAAACTTCCGCCTTGGTTTCTTTTACTTCCACCGTCGTGCCATTTTTGAGAATGGTCCGCCATTTTTAATTGCTTCAATTGATAGTAGGAGTCATATTGGGATAGGTCCTTGATAGTCCAACATCTCGTCGTATCAGTTACATTTATTCCATTGTAGAAAATATTGACCTTCTGCTGGTTATTAAGATCATTGGTAGGACACTTATAAAGAAGATCGTTGTATCGTCCCAAGCTTGATCTGAGTTTAAATTCGTCTTCTTGTTTGATATTGTGGATCTCCAAGAGTTGATTAGAAATCTTTGATGGTGGGCAATATCTTTGGATGAAGTGTTTCTTTAGTAGTGCCCAAGTATTAGCGCCCGTGAACAATCTTTGATTCATCTTAAGGCTCCGGGTGAGAGTCATAGGGAAGAACACGAGCATAACAACATCATGAGACACGCCAGGAATGTTGAAAAGGCTAGCGATGTATAGGACATTTTCAACGTGCTCATATGCGTCTTCGTCCCTGTTTCACGAGAAAAGGGTTAGCGAAGCTCCCTCATAAATTGGTCTTTAATCTGAAGCGAACATCATTTCTCGATTCTTGGGTCTTACGAGACCCGACCCTTGATGCTCTAGTTAGCGCCAAGTATTCCTCAAGAGTGAGGTCATCGATGTTAACAACTTCCATGGTACATGAAAACTTGAAATATGATCGTGAGAAATGTTTAAAATGAAATGAAAGACTTAATATTAATCCTAATATAGCTCCGGCAAGGCGCCAAAACTTGATGAGTTTCTTGACCGAGGTCTTAATATTTATAGTGTCTCGCTATACCTATGGTCTACCCTAATGCACTAACGGGCGTGTATTAATCCGTCATATGTAGTGTAGTAAATGGTAAAACCGAGAAGAGCTATGTGTGTCGGATAATTACTAAGTCTAATTGTCAGAGAATATTAATGGTTTGATAGGGTTTTAATTAATTAAACTACTAATGCAGAATATAAAAGCAAATAAATGGTAGAAGGGAAATCAATAGAGGAATAGTGGTGCTAACCTAGTTAAACCTCCTAACTAGTTATGTCTACGTCTACCTACTTCCAATTACTTAGGGGTGGGTCAAATTAGAGAGACAACATTTGGTCAATTAAGCCTAACCTATCGCAAAGATGCCACCAGGAGAAATGGTAGACCGTCATAAGTCCTATTGTTCCACGGTCCCTAAGCCGAGTCATTAAGTACCGCTACATGCTAGATTCTAAATAGTGAGTGCCGGGCCGTTAGGAACTTAGACACTACACCCCCAATTCTTAAGTTCATCCAAGCGATAGGTGATCAGTTGGTCAAATCGCGCAAATAGAAAGAAGGGTCGAGGGGTTGGTCATATCTTACCCTTCCCATCTCAGTCCGCTCACCTATGGTCAGTTGGTCATATCTCCTAGGCAATTGGCCTCTATCGCCATTCAAACTACCGAACCAAGGGTGACTACCAAAGAACTATGCATGCATACACTTAGAAATAATTGTACTGCGAGTAAAGGTAATGCAAACAAAACAATTAAAGAATCATAACTAGGCTAGCACCAAAGGGTGCTTAGCAGCTCATATTAATCATGCACATCAATTCAATATTCAAAGGTACAAATACATGAATTGAATGTAAAAGAAATAATAGCGCTAAAGCTTATCGTAATGGTGTGACTTCTCCCTTGGAAGCTTGACTCAGTATGCTTCCCTAGACCTCCTTGAGCTTTTTCCCGTTCTCGAGTGTTGTGTATGGAATGGGATGCTTTGAAATGCTAGAATTTGTGGGTATTTATAGGCGGGCACGGGTTACAGCGTAACCAAAAGATGAGTTCGCCGTAACCTTCTATTTCTCTGTAAATGCACTAGATGCGCTGAGTTACGGGTAACCTTATAAGTGGTTACGAAGTCTTCAATAAACACGGTTGCGTCGTAAGTGATGCAGTAGTTGCGATTAAGTATCGGCGTGGAACCTCTTTTGACCTAATGGAGTTACGTCGTAACCTTTGGGAGTAGTTACCCAGTAACCTCTTGATAAGTTGGACTTAAGATTGGCACTTAATAGTTCTGTAATGTGAGAGATGAGTTCGCCGTAAGCTTCTTTAAAATAAGCATCTTGTGATAAATCTTTAGTAACGTTTCCATTTCCTCTCTTTAGTTCCAATGCTCGTAATTTACGACGAAAGTGTAAAACAATGGAAAAAAAGCGTAAATCCATATAAAAGTTATAAATAACTAGCATTAACGGGGGAAATTGACGCTTAATATTCAGGTCTATTTGATGTTATCAGTAGTGTTCTGAACTCTAGAGTAGGTGACTCAGGGAGTAGAGTAGGGCAAGGAAGGTGTCCTTGTAGCCGAACTACTATAAATACTCGTGTCGTGGTTATGTGCTTCTTACTCTTTATCTTTCATTACACGTTTATATATCTATCTATCAACGTCTAACATAAACAACCAAATAGATTGACATAAGTTAATCTAAATGTTTTAAAACGAAGTTTTAATTGGTAAAACTATTCAACCCCCCTTCTAGTTTTCCACAATTGGCATCAGAGTTTCGTTACCAAGTTTCTTAGAGTATGTTGTACTTTAAAACTTGATACGATCCGTGTATGTTTGAAAACTACAAAGAAAGATTTTTCAAGTCATGTTTTAAAAATCGTTATAATGTTTATTGTTGGACAATGATAGAATGTTCTAACATTTTCCTTGTTAAGAATTCTCCATACTTGGATTTGGGCGTACCAAGAAGATCATGAAGAATCTATCTAAATATTTCTTTTCGCAAAAAGAATGTTTAGTATTGTTCCTCTCACACATGAATTTGGAGATTCAAAGAAGATCACAAAGCATTTCATCTAAATACTTCTTTTCTTAAAAAGAATATTTAGCAAAGGTATGATCGTTAATAATTTACTTTTGTTGTTATTATTATTAAAATATTAGTTTCACAATTAATATCTATTAGTAATTACTTAAGTAGTTATCTATACTTAAGTATTCATCAAGAATGGTATTCTTCGATTGATTTGTATAGACTACACTACCAACTTGTAATAATGATATCTTGGTTATTAGATAGCCTTAATCATTATCCATCACAAAGGAATATTGACACTCCAATCTATGTCAATAAATTTTCGTGTGAAACTTCTTATATTATGATAAAATGGGATTTTATCATAATCTTTGATAAACCTTCCAAGAATTGTGACTAATTCTTAAAAAGGGAACCACGTCTAGTAGGATTAGTACTAAACCGTCAATAAACTCAAATCACAAGTTATTGAACCTAAACATCAAACTCTAGGAGCTTTTAGAACTCCCAAACTAAAGTTATCAAGGACTGCTTAGTGATTTTTTTGTCATGCCGGATCCTAGCGTTTACACTAGCCAAATGAGAGGGATCCATGGGATCCGTCTGCAAGAAGACAACATAAGTTAGTAATGATCAATCGTGGATGTTCCACAATTATATTCACCTCAAAGACTAGAACAAGAACACGACTATTGTTCAAAGGAGCAATTTGATCATTTCTCTCAAGCATAACAATCACTTGTGTAAGTATAATCTTCACTACATTGTTAATTTAATTCCTTGATTTCTAGGATTAAAATTTCTTTATCTTTAAGAGTTGGGTTCAAATGGGTTTATCATAATTTGTCACCACATTGTTTTCTAAGATAATCTAAATCAAAAAATTAACATTGTTAATACAAATTAAACACATTTCTTGAATTCAACAAAGATGATGAGAGCAAAATCGTGATCAAACCCTCTAAGTTACTATTCACAATTAACACCACATTTTGTGGTTGTATTGTTTAGGAACAATCATGCCAAGCAACAAACAACAAGATTACCAAGACACCGCTCATTACATACCAATGTACCATAGAAAAGATGGACTTAGTCCCGAAGATAGGAAAGCTTTTAAATTGCTTGAAAAGAGACTTTTTCACAAAGGTCGAGTAGTAGAACCATCATTTCTTGCCAATACCGACATAAGAGAAGTTTTTAGAGCTATTGGGTTTGATTGTTTATTGGACATAAACGAACAAATTTTCCCATTTTTTGTACTCGAGTTCTACAAGACGATGGGGATAGTTAGAAATGGTGATGGGTCCATCTCAATTGAATTCACCATAAATGGACATGAGTACACTCTTTCGCTTGTGGAGTTTGGAAGAATAATAGGGGTTCCATATCAAGGTATTTGTATGTATTCTAATGAGTGGTCGTATGAGGAGTTACACTCTATGGTTGATCATCATGCAATCTATCACATGATAATCCCGGAAGCTACCACGGTGAGGGACACCGTGTTTATGCCAAGAGCATCCCCATCGAGGGTTACTAGGAATCCGAAAGTGATCTATAGGGATCCTTTCCAAATGGAGCTCTCGAGATGTGCGGATTGTATAGGAAATGGGAAAATGTGATAAGGAAGAATGTGGTGTGCCTAGTAGGAAACAAGGATCACCCCAACGCATGTCTAAGTTTCATGATCTATTGCCTAGTGACCGAGACTCGCTTTAACCTTGCCTACTACATGATCAAGAGAATGGCAAGTGTAAGAAGCATGGACAAGATGGTGCTCCCGTATGCAATGCTCCTAACCCCGTCTTGCTAAATTCATCTTTGCATTAGATCCTTCTCCGCAATCCTATGATCATAGATTTTGCAACAAGGTTATGGTGTCATTGACCGAGGGAAGAACTACAAGGTTCATGGTAGATGGCAAAAGGCCTCACCCACCCACGGATTCCTTGGAAGAAAGGGAGGCAAAGAGAAGTGAAGGAAGTAGCAACCCACTTGGAAATACCGAACTCGACCCCTTGGAATACATCAACCAATTGCCTGGACGTTCTGTTGCATCACCCGAATGGCAACAAACCAAGGGAATCTTCAAGTGCTTCGCCAACTTCTTGAAGAAAAAGAAGTAGAGGTGGTATGATAAAGAGTGGAGGACGGGTGAAGACGGGAAGGAGAGGAGAAATGAGGTAAGGTCATAGGACCTAGATTTGTGAAGAACAATTTCAAACAATGGGTTGTAACACTTTAACAATGCTTATGTAGGATAGTGTAGTATGTAGGTCTTGCCATATCTTGGCACTAAACAATCTTAACTTAGGAACTTGTAGAATGAGATTTTACGAGTCCTTGAAAACATTCAAGTGGTCGTCGTCACTCATTTTAGGAAATTTTAGCTCTCCCTATTTTGCTTTACCTTATATTTGTTGTGTTCTTGCATTTAGTCCCTATAAAAACAACTAGGAGAAGCATTTGCTAAAAAGTGCAAAGTTGCACATTTCTTTGAAAAGCCTTCGATCTGCGGTAGGCGGATCCCAATATTATAACTAGCCGGATCCCTCCCATAAGGGAATCGCGGGATCCGTGACTATAGATGAGCAATACAGGCTTGCTTATATCAAAATAGCTCACTAAATCATCTCACACTAGTCAAACATAAGATATTAGAGCTAACTAAGTCTTCCTCAAATATTTGATAGCCTCACAATCACCCATGGCTTACCTAGGATATATTTCAAAGTATTTTTGATTTATCAACTCATCAAAACTCATCATATTTCCGCTCCAACGCTCACACATTATTTATCACATCTCATAACACTTAGTTTGGGATATCCATCAATTTTAGCAAATCGGTCTTAATCACTTTTGACTCAAAATTAGGCTTAAAACTAGTTTTTCATTTTTTATTTATTTTTAAGATTTTAGTAAATTTTTCTTAAGTCATCATCTGACTTCTAGGACTAATTACCACCATTTCTCCATATCAAATCCAATGGTGTCCTTGTCAAACACTTAGTTAGACAACCTAAAGTCAATTTTCTTACCCAAAACCATCATTAAGCACCATCACCCATTATGGTTGAGCATTTAAGATATCCAACAGTTGAAAACTTCAAAATTAAGTCAAAACCTTGAAATACATAGGTAATAAACCTCACAAAAGCATAATCATTTCACCTAGAACACAATGCGATGGCGGATCCACTGTTTATATACGACGGATCCACGGTGAGAGGGACCCGGGGGATCCGATGGCGCAGAAAGCTAAAACCGAGCTTCCTCTTCAATTTTAAACCACCTTTTGGTTATCTAACCACTTTTAGCTTTCATTTATTGTCTCTAGAGCTGATCAAAATCCTAAGTGCATGCTTAATCCTCTTAGTGGCCAAGAATTTAATTCTCTAATTCAAATTACCCTTTATAAACCAAACACTCTTAAGGTTAGGGCATAGTTATCACCACCATGACTAAAGCTCTTCGCAACAACTCCTCAACCAATGGCTCATCCAAAAGAAAGGGTCATATGATACATGAAATCTCATCCACCGAATCATCTCCCATAAGAGATAACAATGGGAGAATCCCACCTCAACAAATTCATTCAACAATTGCTAAGAGAACCGCAAGGATTAGCATCAAACCTTTTGGGCTACAAAATGGGTCATCTAGTTCAAAACAAAACATAGCTAGTTCTAGCAAGCCGTCTAAGTCCTCATTCCTTGAGCATAGATTTAACGAGCCTCTTCCTCACCCAAATCTCTGCGCATTAGAGCACTCGCCACCAAGAACCTTCCACTCACCAACTTTCTCGTTAAATAGGGAACCACCCACAACACCTAATAGTCCATCATGGGAAACAAGGAACAATCATGGACATAATCATATGGAGGAATTTCCACTACCACCACCCTCACCTTTAGTAGAACCTCATCCCACACCTCAAGATGAAACCCCTCAATCATTCGTAGTGCCTCCTCAAAACATCCATTTTCCTCCTGTTCCCAATCAAGGCAATAGTTGCCCAAATTGTCTAATCACCCAAGGACTTGTTCAAGAAGTACGAAATGAGTTACATTTCATGTTTAATCATCTTCTTGAAAGATTGGACCAAATCAACAAGTCTACTCATCCTTAGACTCAAGCACCTTGTTGCGTTCTAGGCTTTAGTAACTTATTAATAGAAAATGTATGGCTAGATCATTCTCTTAGTTTTAGAGATTTGTTTGATTATCTCTTGGTTTTATTAAATGATTACTTATATGCCATGTTATTGTGTGTTTATGCTTGCTAATTATATACATATCTCACCTCATTATTAGCATTGTTTGGCATATCTTCATTCTTTGAAGAATCTGTCACCAGACAACCGGATCCCTCCAAAATGCCTAGACGGATCCCTCCACAAAGGGAACCATGGGATCCGTGGTACAGAAAGAAAAATTCTACTAACTTTGAGTCTTTTGTAGATTTTCAAAATAGACATGAAGATTTTGACACCATAAAGCTAGGGGGAGCTTTGTGTCAAACCATACATTGCAAATCCATTTGCAACTTGATCCTTATTTGGATTACTCTTCATGACACCCCATTGCACGGTTGTAATCTTCAAGGGGGAGCATTTTTCGTCACAAGGACGAACCATTTGCAAACATAATTGCAATACATTAGCTTACTTATTTTTTTGTACTTGGCCTTTCACAAAGGGATGGACTCGTCAAGGGGAGTTAAGACGAGAACCATTCACGTCCTTACTCACTTTACATCTTTTCTTTTACATGTTTTTCTTAAAACTTTGTGTTAGTTTCCTTTTCGGCGCTCTTTTGTTTAGACAAAAGGGGAGAAGAGTAAAACTCAATTCGAATTTTTACGAATTTTATTTTTTCCTTAAAATAATTTTATGTTTTGTCATCAACAAAAAGGGGGAGATTGTTAATAAAAATAAGCCGTAAAAACGTTTATTTATATTTTACGATCTTCTAAATGTTTTGTCGATAACAAACGTAAAATAATAAAATACGTAAACTGTTTGAGCTAATAGTTTTCTAACACACTAACGTTTTAACATAAAACACTAAAACAACTATAAGTGATTTTATGATTTAGTAATACATATGTACAACAACTTGTGTTTACATATTTGGGTAAATATATACTTAAACTAGTATATACTAAAATGGGTAAAAACTAACAAATGGTATTGACCCATAACCCATGGTTTTATCCAAACCATTTCACTAGGTATATTGAACTCACGAGATACATTGTATCTAATAAGAAACCCATGGATCAACCCATAACCCATGACACATGACCCATAACCAAAATACCCATGGGTAAAGAGGAGCGTCCCACGGATCCCTAGCTTTACGCTAGCCGGATCCCTTGTGGGAACAGTAAACTTTCTCCTCTATAAATAGTGAGCCATTTCTTCCTTTTGGCTCACCACTTTCACATATACTTTCTCCATTGTGCCTCTCTAACCACTGATCCTAAGGGATCTTTCTATGTAGTTTGTCTTTTGCTTTTGTGTGATTCTCTAGGTTCCTCTTAAAGGCGAGATCACCACTTCTTGAAGTCGAGCAAGCTCAAGTCCATGAGTTGCCATGCCTCGTCATCATCAAGACAACTAAGGTTCTCTTGTTGATAGTTCTTTCTCCCTCCGTAGAGATGTTGTGTTGAAGGCATTAGTGAAGGATGCCGAAAGAGTCAAGACGAAAGCATTAGTGAAATGTACTTAACGTCCGTGTCAAAAGCATTAGTGAAGAATGCTCAAGGTGTCAAGACGAAGGCATTAGTGAAAGGTGTCAGGCGTTGTGTCAAAGGCATTAGTGAAGGATGCCTAGGAATCAAATCAAGTGGCATTAGGGAAGAATTCCTAGGTCGTATAATCGATGAGGTACATCGTTATACATATAGAATTAGTTTATTTCCAAGGATGGTGATATCCTTGATGGTGTTGTAATAAGGAGTGGATCTCCTTGAGATTAGGTGTTGTGTTGTGATGGGTAGTAGTTCCTCCATTGTAAATGGATCTAGGTGCTTAGCCTAGTACCTAATAAAGGGTAGGCGACGTTGTGATAGGTGTGGTTCACCTTGGAGTGAAAGAACCCGGTGGTTAGCCTAGTAACGGAAAAAGAGTAGGCGACGTTGTGAAGGCTTTTCCGCCATAAGGAGATTGGTGTGGGTGTAGTGTTTGAAACTCTCAAGTAGGTGACTCGGGGAATGGAGTAGGGCAAGGAAGGTGTCCTTGTAGCCGAACCACTATAAATACTCGTGTTGTGGTTATGTGCTTCTTACTCTTTATCTTTCATTACACGTTTATATATATATCTATCAACGTCCAACATAAACAACAAAATAGATTGACATAAGTTAATCTAAATGTTTTAAAACGAAGTTTTAATTGGTAAAACTATTCAACCCCCCTTCTAGTTTTCCACACAATGTTTTAAGTGGGTAACTTTTGAGTCTCGCATAACTCTCATCTCGCAATCTAAAACCCTAATTTTGCGAGCAAAATTTTGCGAACAAAATTTTGCGAGCAAAACACAAAATTTTGCTCGCAAAACACAACCCTTAAAAACATGATATTTTTACCACTAAAAACGACATGAAAACCATAGAAATCTTGATAAAATATGTATAAACCGCTAACCATAATAAAGATTGGATTTTGACCAGAGATTGACACCCAAAAAAAGTCCAAATCTGTATAAAACACCGACCAAAAAACAAGGACAATATTTGGACTTTTTGGACTGATAAAATTCATCAGATAAAAAGACATGTACACCAACTGATAAACCAACCTAACTTTAAAAATGAGGCTCTGATGCCACTTGTTGGATCGATAATATCTAGATTAAGTTGATGTTATAGTGGTGTCAGGTGGTCGACTGGTGAACCAACCAAACACACCCATGGGGTGTAGAGACCTTGAGGGACTAGAGAGGGAAGAGAGAGTGTTGAGAGAAAGGATAAGATATTATTGCAACACACACCTCACAAGTGAAACTTGTGAGGGTATTATACTAGTACAAGGATATGAACTCTATCAACCATACAATTTTTGAGAGAGTTGGCAACTTATTCCTTCCCCTCTCGACTATACAAGTGTCGAGAGAGTAAATTCATAATCTAATAAACTATTTGTAAATCTGTGTTCTAACAATAAACTTGAGAAAGAAGTAAAGTTGCCATCGAAGATAAAGAGTTACCAACAATGGTAGGGGATGCATTCTCAGGGGGCTAGTCGTGACTTGTGAAAGGCGACAAAATGGTAGAGACAAACCTGAGTGTCGAGAACACATGTGGGTGGCTTGGGTTAGGTTTTGGTGAGGTTGGAAATGGAGGTTATTTTGGTGCAAGACAAGCTTTATTTGATTAAATGGTGTCGCATTAGATAATTTCGGTAAATGATGATGTATAATAGAAAGATTAAGAAAGTTTTTGAATTTAATAGGAAAATTAAAAGTTGGGTAATTACAAAAAAGTGTTATTTGGATAAATGGTTGTATTTTATAGTATAGTTTCAGAATAGAAAGTATTTTGACCGTATTTTCGGATTAGTCACTTTTGGTACGCATGCACCATCCCTAGCGCACCAAACTATTCAACAAACTACTGGGTCATCTTAGAGCACCATATTTATTTTTTAAGCGGATGAAAACATGCCACGTGGGATTTAGTGCGCTTAGGGTATATATAACACACCATATTTTATTTAGAGAATCAATATTTTTAACAAAGCTAGCTAGTAATCTTAAAACACCATATTTAAATTTTAAGCTAATAAAAACTTGCCACATATGATTTGAAAACGACCACTAAGCACGTGACAAATTTTCGGATTTAATAAATTGGGAATTATTAATTCCGGATTTAATAAATACAAAAAACCACCACCCCACTTTAGTTGTACGTATTTATTTTGGAATTTTAAAAGATGTTTGGAAGTATCCTCTCAAATTGAGACACCATGAGCTATTGGATCAAATCCAATGGTTCAAATCAAAAGTATTTGTTTTGATTTGAGCAATTGAATTTAATTCAATGGCTCGTACCGACTCAAGTTGATGATGATTAAAAAAAAAAAAAAAGTTGGTAGAGCAAGTTAAGCGATATAAATGCGAGGTCGGTGCTCAAGCAAGAGTGAGGTATCCAAAAGTCCAAACAGCCCCATACCCTCCATTTCCAGAACCTAAAGATCATGGTTTTGATTTACAAACCTTTTCATGGAAGCGATTGCTGGAGGCTCATCGGCGATTACCCGATGATGATGATGGCGAGCATCCAAAAGGCCTTTATTTCAAACAACAAACTCCCTTCATCCGTACATAAGGTCTTGTCCAATGATGACCTTTTGATCGAAATCTTACTCTTATTACCATTAATCTCTAAATCTTTTCAAATCGTATCCAAACGGCTATCTCTCATAACATCTCCTAGTTTCATTTTTAGGCGAACCCAAATCTCTCGATGCTTGTTCCTCCTTACGGTCTCTTTTATCCATGGGATGCCTCGTCCTCTCGTATATGATTTCTGTCATTTGATTCTAGAAAAAGCGAAAAGGTCAGCAGGTCTTTACCTACAACTTAGAAGGCGGTACTAAGTCTATAATTAAGCATCATGCAATGGTTTGCTACGTGCTATGTATCGGTGATTATAGGCATTTCATATACAATCCTTTGATTAGTATGTTTAAGATGCTTCCACCTATACATCCTTTGAATTATCTCCGGATCATATCTTTATAATTTTAAAATGGCTTTTGATCCTACTAAATCACCTCATTACAAAGTCGTGCATGTTGGACACGTAAAAGATCTTGCTTCTCTGATGTATACGATTGTTACATTAAGATACAAACTTATTCTTGAGCTGGTGCTTGGAGTGTGTGGGATGATCGTTTTCCCTCTAGAAGCTTTGATGGTTTTGGAATGGAGTATATTACGATGGTGCAATTCATTGGTTACATGATTGTGATAATGATCCTTTTCATTTCAAGTTAGAAATTGTGGATCGTCTAGTTTTAACAAGCGTACAAACCCTCTAGCGTGGAAGGGAGGTGCATAGTGATCGCATAAGTTGTTCAGGGTCTTATGGTAGTTTGCTTCTTCTTTGTAAGGATCATTATCGTTCTCGAAAGTTAAATATTTATGAGATGAAAAATGGGTATTACATGGTCGATTAAGTACTCTGTTACTCTTGATAACATCTTTGGTGAACATGGAGGTTGCCGAAGGGTGCGTTGTTATAATATTTGGAGTATCTTTTTGGAAAAAGAGGATTCGTTTATGGTAATTGAATTGTGCAGAAAGGTCTTACTATACACATTTGTGTCAAAGGCTGTCACTAAGCTCTTGGATTTGGGGAAAGGGTCAAGCAAATGTGATTGCCATGAGTTCATTTCATCTTTTGCTCATGTGTGATTATGTACGTCTGTTTCAGGTTTGAATTTTCTATCTTATGTTGTTCAGCAACTACATGACTTTTGATCAACTGCTGTGATCTGTCACTACATTCGACTTTCTCCACTACAGAAATGAAAAACTAAAGAAATTTTAAATTCGCTAATAAATACTACAAAAATGTCTTTCTGCGTATGTATCGTCTATTTTGCACTTTTTAAACAATGGTTTGTTTGTATTGGGTTAATCCCATCGACCAACCAATGACCAAGTCAACACCCATGACGGTCAGCGAAAGTCAACCATACGAAAAGTCAAAAGAAGCGGTTAAAGAAAGCGGTTACAGCAGGTTATAAAATAAGCGCTCTATACCCTTGAACCGACACAATGCTTCACTTTGTACCGTTTCAATTTGTATAAATAGATAGGAACATGTAACAAACAAATGATGACAGATTTTGTACAATGATGACTGAAATAATAAGAAAACTTTCTTGATTAAAATCGTTTATTGTTATTTGGTATATCGTTGATTAAAGATCCATTAAAACAGGGCCAACAATTGGTATCAGAGCGGTTTGGTCTATCAACCAAAATCATCATATACCATTTTTCTTTTTAGTTTCAGAATCAATAAGAACAAGAAACAGTCTCGATAAAACTTTTTTACGCAAAACAATTTGAACACAAATCAAGATATCATCCTTGTGTTCTAAGCGTTTCACATCAAGGGAACAATCACACAAGTGATTACTCCAACCCGACAACAAACTTATTTGCAACTTTTTCATGGCTGATTTTTATCCACAGGAGGATTAGAAAGCGAATTAAAACTCGTTTATACATATTGATTCAAACAAACTAAACGAAGTCATCATCTAGGGCAAAAATCAAAGATTCAATTTAGAACAAACACACTGTTCGAACCAAGAATCAAGCCCTAGAGCGTTAATTAAGCCATCAATTGACTTGATTAAGTCTCCAATCTTTCATATCACTCACGGTTTAAAAAGCCGCAAATCAAACGAAACCCTAAAATTTCGATTGAAAGGATCCGGTGTTCACAAAGATCACCGTCTGGGAGAAGATAAGAAGGCCATTCAACCTTATCATAGGCTTGACGAAAGATCGGAAGAAGAAGCGGATCTCAAACCCGAAGAAAAGGAGAGAGCGAAGAGCAGTCTCCAAAGAGAGACGTTTTCTCTTTTTATCTCAAATAAGAGATATAAAAGAAAAATATATATACGGCGCATATTTTATCTCCCAAAGAGATAAATTAAATACACAAAAAAGGAAGCGCTAGTACTTTAAGTGGGCTAAATACAGGATTTTATCTTATAAGGCATCGGGTTAGACCATCAACCCATTCAGGTTTCAAAATTCAACAACACCATTCTTTCATTTTTTGTATAGTATATCTAATCTAGTTTTTACACTGCTTAGAATACTGATCAGGAATAATTTGTAAGGAGTAATTAACCTTAGGTTATTCATTTAATTTTATAATCTCCGAAGATAGTTTAAAAATTGTTAAAACTATACTAGAAAAGTTTTACACCCATTTGAGGAAGATAACACATTAAGAGCTCATTTTAAGAAAAAGAAATTTTAAATAAAAACACTTTGTGTTAAAATTATTTATTGGAGATTTATTTGTCATTTTAAGATATGTGAAGGCAGTGGTAAAAGGAACCTAGTACTAACATTTGAATAGTACACCCCAATTTCAATGCCCAATCCTAAAGCATGAATTACTCATTATGGGCAATTAGGTATACAAATCATTCTCGGCGAATGGTTTATGGAAAACAATAGAGCCGAGATCGACTCAACGAGGAATAGAACAAGATCAACATGGACATAATGAAGATCACGAGAGAAAAGGTGGAAATAACCAAGATCAACATGGACATAATGAAGATCCGTGAAAGAAAAGGTGGAAATAACCAGATCAACATGGACATAATGAAGATCACAAAAGAAGGTGGAAATAACCGAATGAAAATTGATCTACCTGGATATAAGGATGATCACAAAAAATTAAAAGCTTAGATGGTGGATTTAACCAGAAGATGAATCAAGAAGACTTAAAGACCTACGTCACAGTGATTGTGATTAAGGGGGAGAATATTGGGTTAATCCCAATCGACCCAACCAATGACAAGTCAACACCCACAATGACCGGTCAGCGAAAGTCAACCATACTGAAAAGTCAAAAGCGGTTAAAGAAAGCGATTACAGCCGGATTATAAAATAAGCGCTCTATACCCTTGAACCGACACAATGCTTCACTTTGTACCGTTTCAATTTGTATAAATAGATAGGAACATGTAACAAACAAATGATGACAGATTTTGTACAATGATGACTGAAATAATAAGAAAACTTTCTTGATTAAAATCGTTTATTGTTATTTGGTATATCGTTGATTAAAGATCCATTAAAACAGGGCCAACAGTTTGATCTACTTAATGACTCCATTTTATAGTAAACATTAGAAGCTGAGGTTAAAAGAAAACTAAGAATTTAAAAGAACCTACAATTTTATAACGTTTGTTTTGGCTGATGTTTTATTGAACAATTTTTAACTCACTGAGTGCTAAGCTTACTTATTAACATGCATTTCAGGTTGTTAAGATGAAGGTATATGCAGACTGCAGTAGTGGAAAAAAGACTGACATCTATGGAATTGTAGTAAAATATTATATGTAAGTGATGTGGTTATAGTGGAAAACATGTTTATGCAATTAAGAATAAGAGAGTTGTACATTAAATAGTTATCTCTCGTTTTGGGTTATTTGACTTGTAGTAGCCACCAACTCTCATTTTGGTCATCCTTTACCCCCTCTGTTTGGTTGGAATCATTATATGCCCATTCTTAAGTTGTAATGTGCAACTGTATTCACTTTTAGCTGTAAACCACTAACAGTGCGTTTGGTTTATGAGATTTTGACGGCATTGGAATTGAAATGCAATTCCATAGGGTTTTGGTAGCAAAATGACAGGATTTCAGTTACCAACGAATTCTTAAACTCCATCAATCATGGAATTTTAAACATCCAGATTTGCAGATATGTAAGGGTGTAAAAAACTGGACAGAAATACGCCTCACATTTGAAGAAAGCCTTTTGATACTTTACTTCAACACGTGGCCTATAATCATTCGAATTCCTACGCTGCTTCTTGCATAACTCATGGAACTGGGTTGTGGTCAGATTTTCAATCTTTTGATGTAGTTTTCATCTCGTTGATAGGTTATTTGCATGATTCTTGTTTCTTGTTTTGATGCACGTGTGTCATATGTTGCTGACATAAGTTATGTGTTGTGTAGTTCTGGTTGGTAAGTTAAAAACTTAGATGAATTTCAGTTTGCTTAAAATTTCATTTATGGGTCTACTCAAGATTGTACTGTCCCATCTAAGATTGTACAGGTGTATTTAACAGGTGATTTCTGGAGAGCTGCCTATATTATGTATATCGGTATGTAATATTTTGAAATGAAAACATAAGAAATTTAGTGAAGTAGCCCCGTGATTATAGGTTATAACCAAGGTGTTGGTATAGGTATTTGTACTCATATGGGTGGTTGTCAATAGTAATTGTCACTAGACCAATTCCTGAAAGACCACACTTTCTTTAAGGATGCCTAACCACCACACCAATCATTCGCGCGGGGTGGGTGGGGGTGGTAATGGAGGCTCAAGCTATTATTCTGCTCGTCAGCGTAATGGAGGATCATATGTGATATTATTGTCACCAACCTTCTTATTCGCTTGGTAACTCAAGTTGACAAGTTGGTTTCTTATTGAGTCTTACCCAAATGTTACCGCGAATAAGAAACAAATTCAATCTGACTTATTTTTTGACATGCTACTTGTTTGAAGTTAATAAGTATCATATAAGTAGGAAGCAGCTATTTATGGATCCTGCATCCAAGCAAGTCTTTGACCAGGTAACAGGATAATTCCCACCATCACTCGTAGGTCAGCCGAGCCATCTCTCAGGTATTTAAGTTTTTGTGTGTTTCAATCACGTTCCGGTTTTAGAAACCAGAATTGAGTTATCTTAGTATATACGCGTCATGTCTTAAAATAAATGTCATACCTATAGTTATTCTTGTACTTATATTGACTTGTTAAAATAGTCATCGTAACCCTCAAACATATATATATTTTACTTGGAACAAATGGAGCCTAACTTACGGGAATTATTTTTTCATGATTAAATAAGTTTCATAATCTATAGAGGAAAAAAAAAGAAATAAAATACACAATTCGTCCTTAAACTTGTCCAAAGACATCAATGGGTCGTACCTTGTTTTTATTTCACCGTGAGTCTTTATTCCATGTTTTGTGATCAAACCGAGTCCTTTTGACTGTGATTTCTCGTTCAACTCCATTATTTACCGTCTCTTTTTGATTTTAGTTGAAGGGCATAATGGTCATTGTATATATTTGGATTATTTGTCATACAACTTTCTTTCCTTTTTGGTTACCCTCAACAAAACAAAGAAACCATCACAAGAACACACACATCATCATCATCATCATCAATGGCGGACGTTCACGATGCTCCAGCTGATGGCTATCATGAACATATCTGAAACAAAAGGGTTAGTTCACTTTAAAGTAATCCATGGATATCATGAGAAAAATTACACAATAAACAAAAGGTTTAGTTCACTTTAAAAGTTTAAAGTAATCCGTAGCAACTGAAACAAAAGGGTTAGTTCACATCATCATCATTGGCGGTCATTTCATATATTCGTGATAGCCATATAGCAACAGTGGATCATGGGTTAGTTCACTGTTTCAGGTAGAGTAGGGACGTGTTCAAGAAACTACTCAAATCAGGATTCAGCTGGTTAATGAAAAAACATCTTTTTTTCATGGCTGATCGCAGTGGTACCTTATATGGAGTTTTGGTTCTATACAAGTAGACGTGCTATCTGTTTTAGGTTATTAACTTGTACATCTAGTATATCTTAATCTTATAGCCGGTCTTTAGGGGTTTGATTCCCCTTTAGTATGATGCCACCATCATCTTTTATCAGATTGTTATATTTTGCTATATTTTGAGTCTACTTAATGCTTTGTATATATATATTGTTATATATATATATATATATATATATATATATATATATATATATATATATATATATATATATATATATATATATATATATATATATATATATATATATATATCTTATATATATTACAGATAATGTGTTTAATGTGAGACATTCCTATAACATTTATCGCTACATACACATCTTAACAAGTGATATATAGATTGTATGGGTATATTATTGAATCATACTGCTTGGGTCATCTTTGTTAAACAGTTTAACTATGAGCAAATTAACTAGGTTAGTTCGAGAAAGTAAGATACTTCGCAACTGAGAAAGTTGTCTTCTAAAATGGTTCCATGACTATCTTAACTCTGTTTAACTTGTTGAACAATAGTTCTTGAATGAGGCTTTAGGTAAGATGGTCACGCAAAGTTACAACGAGTACTCTATTTCAAAAGGCGAGGTAAACAATTTGTGAATGAATTGCACATAGTATCAAAGATTAAATTTTGTTTGATGCTAGAAAATTTATATTTGTTGCCTAAGCTTAGCTTGTTCCATCCGACAATCAATTAACACAACAAAACTTATGGTGTTGCCCTTTTTTTTTTTTTAA
Source organism: Chrysanthemum makinoi (assembly GCA_910596185.1). Lineage (NCBI taxonomy): Eukaryota > Viridiplantae > Streptophyta > Magnoliopsida > Asterales > Asteraceae > Chrysanthemum > Chrysanthemum makinoi. The sequence continues at coordinate 196,569,993 of OU343225.1, read as the reverse complement.
TATTGCTTCTCAAGATGTGAACTGAATGCACAAGATCTCAAAATGAGCCTATAAATTACCATCATCTGTTGGAATATATGTTCTCTCGCAACTAATTGTTTCGATCAAATAAACATAGTAGAAATACCTTATTGATTTTATGAGAACTCATAACAGCCTCATAAGACCGAACCGAGCAAGTTAGCACAACAGACCCAACGCTGGAACATGTGAAACTCAAAACCAAACATAACAGCAACAAGTATCAACTTCATCATCATTCATCTTCTCCAAACCTGTCAAACATGTAAAACAAACAGTCAAGATTGATATTGTATAAACACACTGATAATCAAAATAAACTCTTTGATTATTAATAGGAAAATAGCTCAAAACCTATTAGGTTTATACAATGCTTTGTATGTGTTTGTGATATCTAACCTCTTGCTAAACACCCCTATTTATACCCATAACAAACCCAGCAGCTTCTAGTCAGAATGGTCATAGTTAGGTATATTAGAACACTAAGTCTTGATAATGGGTTCACATGGATTATGATGACATAGATGATGACAGCCATCTAGAAGACTGTGATTTCTAGAAGCTGTAAATAACCCTTCTTTGACTTAGAATTCCAACAATCACCCCCGAATCTCTAAGTCCTTCTAGAGATGTCTTTGATTCCAATCAAGCTCCGCATTTCCTTGAACTTAGTTCGTGCCAATGGTTTTGGCGAGAATGTCACATACGTTTCTCACGGGAATATACTCCACCTCCACATGCGTTTTCAACACAATTGCGAATGAAATGAAACCTCGTGTGAATGTATTTACTCCTTCCGTGAAAAGCGGATTCTTCGTTAGTTCGATAGCTGACTTGTTATCAACCCTAAGAACCACCTTCTCTTGCGTCTTGTTCATAATTTCTCCAAGCAAATCCACGAAGCCATATTGCTTGACAAGCGACCGGTAGGCTGCCATGAACTCGCCTCAAGATGATAAGGCAACGGTATCTTGCTTTTGAACACCGAGGTTATCGGAGATAACCCATAGTAAAAATGTGACGGTTGTGCTTCTTCCGTCATCCGGATCAACATTGTGACTACTATCACTATAACCAATGATTGTGTTTTGACCCATCCTCCGTCATTACTTAATTCAGTATCCGTTGTTCCCCGTAAGTACCTCAGAATGCGTTTAATTGCACAACCATGTGATTCTCTTGGACTTTTCATGTATCGGTTAATAACTCCAACCGAGTATGCCATATCGGGTCTTGTTTGCAAGAGATATCTAAGGCATCCTACCACCTTCGATATTGTGTCGATTGATTTGGGTTCATCTTGACCTTTGACAATTTGGTTCCGGGTCCATGGGAATGTGAGTGGATTGCAATCTTGTAAACCGCTTCCCGGAATCGTCGAGCATAGGCTTCTTGGTTTATCGTAATCCCGATTCTTCTTGCTTGACTTCAATGCCCGGTAGTAAGTCAATCTTCCAATCGACATCTCGAAGTTCTTGGACATCTCAATTTGAACCTTTGATCATGTTCAAATTTGTACCTGTGACAAACAAATCATCAACATAAATTGCTAAAATTAGCAAGTTAGTTCCTTCTGCTTCCGGTACACGATGGTTCTTTCAAGCACTAGTGAAATTTCAACCCCTTCAAAATTCCATCAAGCTTCGTGTTCCATGCTCGAGGTGCTTGTCTTAGACCATAAAGTGCTTTGTTAAGGCGATACACTTTATGCTCGTTGCCCTTCCTTATATAGCCTTCCGGTTGTGACACATAAACGGTTTCCTTCAACTCTCCGTGTAAGAAAGCCGTTTTGACATCTAAGTGGTGAAGCTCCCACCCATTTGTTGCGGCTAAGGCAATGAGAAACCCGATGGTTTCAATTGAGCTACGGAGCAAATACCTCTTGAAATCAATACCGGGTTGTTGCGCGTACCCTTTAGCAACCAACCTTGCCTTGTATTTGATGATGGTGCGTCGCATTTTTCTTCGGTTTGAACACCCATTTGAGTCCAATCACCTTCACCCCCATAGGCTTATTCACAAGAATCCAAGTGTTATTCTTGTTGGTTGAATTGATCTCTGCATTCATGGCTTTGACCCACTCTGGTTCTTTCTTCGCCTCTTCAACCGATCTTGGTTCGTCATTGGTTATGAGGAGAAGTTCATCAAGATTATTAAGGTTAAGCACAAAATCTTGCGGTCGAGTTGGAAGTCTCCTTGTTCTCGTGGGCCTTTGGTTTTGGACATTGTTCACGTTATTGTTGACCGGACTTGGTTGCTCGTTGTCTTGAACACGCACTCGTCTTCAATCTCGTGATCCGATTCAATCGGTTCAGTTTGATCATTGCTTACATCATCTCCTTGGTTTATAGCCTTATCTTACGGATAGTCCCATGGAACTATGAATGACCCGGTTCTTCATTGTTGGTACACGCTTCTTTGTCCCAATCCCCCATTTGGTCTCGTTAAAATAGCGTCTCGACTTACAATTATTTTTTGTGTAGCCCGGGTTAAAATCCGATAAGCTTTCGTACCGGTTGAACCAAGATGCACTAATGGTCTTGATCTTGCATCCAACTTCTTGAGATTCACCGGTTCAACTTTCACATATGCTAGACACCCAAAGATACGAACGTTCTCCAAATTCGGTTTTCTTTTATACAACTTCGAGGTTGTATCGCCAAGGACTCTTGTGTAAACGCGTTGATCAAATTTGTAGAGTGCTTACGACTTCTCCCCCGAATAATTTGGAACATGCATTGCCTTCATGATACTTCGTGTCATGTCCATGAGTGTTCGGTTTCTTCGTTCCACAATTCCATTTTGTTGTGGTGTATATAAGGGCTGATAGTCATCGTTTGATTCCATTTATATCACAAAAGGAATTAAACTCGAGTGAAGTAAACTCTCCACCTCGATCACTTCGAAACATCTTCAAAGACTTTCCGAGCTCCTTCTCCGCCAAAGTTTTGAATTTCTTGAAGTGTAAAAACGCCTCACTTTTCTCCTTCAAAAGAAAAGTCCACATATATCGTGAAAAATCATCAATTAGTGTGAAAATGTACCGATTTTGACCTTTCGTTGACGGTGTGATCGGACTACATAAGTCACCGTGAACGAGCTCCAATGGTCGTGTTGCTTTGTGTGTTGTCATTAATGGAAATGACTTTCTTGTTTGCTTGCCCACCAAACAAGATTCACATAATTGATTCTCCTTTGTTAAAATGAGGTAACCCTTTGACTAGACCTTTCTTGGACATCTTTTTCATTGACTTGAAATTGATGTGCCCAAGTCTTGCATGCCGGCCGTCTTCACCTAGTCTTGAATGAAGGCAAATAGGTACTCCAATTGTTAAATTTATTTTGTAAAGACGGTTTGGAGTTCTTTGTACCTTCATTAATAAGCGATTAATCGACATCATGCATCGTCAAATAGTCACCTTTCATCCAAATATCACACGGAAGCCGGTTTCTTGTCGAACGAAAATATTATTTTTCAAATCCGGTATGAAATAAATCTCCGTCATCAATCGTTGTTGCCCCGATTTTCCTTGGAAAAGAATAGATCCTTTCCCTTTAATTTCGACACATGAATTATCACCGAATTTCACCTTTCCGGTTATTCCTTCGTCGAGTTAGGAGAAAACGATCGATTTCCCGTCATGTGATTACTCGCCCCGTTGTCTAAATACCACACATCATTTTCTTGTGCGTTGTATCGAGACGGTATCACATTCTTTTCGTTCAAAAATCTTGTCCGTGTAAAAACAGGTTTCATCGATATCTTCTGCTCCATAAAATTACTTTCTTGGAATTTTTGGAGTCGGTCCGGTTTTATTTAGACGCGTAATGACCTGATTTATCACATCTGTAGCAAATAATTTTCGACAGATCTTTTTTCTGGTTTCGGTTTGAATCGGAATTAAAATTGGGTTGGTTATTTGATTGTTTGGGCTTATTGTTGGGTTTATTAATGTAGTGGGCTTTTGAACCGGATCCACTTGAACCGGATCCAACAAATAACCCAGATTCTTCTCTATTATTAAAACCCTCACCCCTTTTATCACTTCCCCACTTCCCCTTTCCTCTCGATCCAGACCCTGCGCCAAAACCACCACTGCCACCAGCGGCGTTCCTACTCGAACCACCACCACTCGAACGAGTAAACAATACCCGTTGCGGCTCGTCTCCACCATCATCACCACGAATCCTCTCTTCGAATGCTTTTAATCGGCCAACAACATCCTCAAATCCTACGGTTTTTAAATCGAGCACCTGCTCGAGAGATGCAACAAGTTGAATAAATCTTCTTGGTACCACTTTTAACAACTTCTTTACAAGTTTCGTTTCTTCGATCGTTTCTCCTAATGAAGCAGACTTCGAAGCAATTCCGGCGAGTTTTCCGGCGAAGACATCGATTGTCTCGGTCTCGTGCATCTTCAATCGATCGAACTCAGAGTTCAAAGTTTGCAGACGTGCTTCCTTTACTCTATCAGCTCCTACATATCGAGCTTTAATCGATTCCCACAGCACCTTCGGACTATCGACATCACCTATTTGCATTATCAGAGTCTCAGGGATTGCTTGGTACAGCAATCCCATCGCCAGGTTGTTTTTCTCTTCATTAGCTTCTGTTCCTGGTTCGATTGTTAACCAGACTTTGTGGATTCTGAGCACCACTTTCATTCTTAGGGCCCAGACAGTGTAGTTGGTGGATGATAACATAGGACAGGCTACCGTGGTTGTTCCGACCTCCTTCACCCTCACCGGAAAAGGTCGCGCCGCCCTTCGTCTTCAACATCTGACATGTTTCCAGATCACCAGGTAAGTATTCAAAGCTTCTTTTCACAAGCTCTGATACCAATTCAAGATTGATATTGTATAAACACACTGATAATCAAAATAAACTCTTTGATTATTAATAGGAAAATAGCTCAAAACCTATTAGGTTTATACAATGCTTTGTATGTGTTTGTGATATCTAACCTCTTGCTAAACACCCCTATTTATACCCATAACAAACCCAACAGCTTCTGGTCTGAATGGTCATAGTTAGGTATATTAGAACACTAAGTCTTGATAATGGGTTCACATGGATTATGATGACATAGATGATGACAACCATCTAGAAGGCTGTGATTTCTAGAAGCTGTAAATAACCCTTCTTTGACTTAGAATTCCAACAAATAGAACCGTACGGGATGTCAAATCCCTGTCCTTTAAAATACTTTCGGCACTCCATATAAGTTGCTCGAGTCTCCAAGCCTATGCACCCAGGATTAATACAGTCCTACACACGTAATCGATGAGTAGCAACAACTCGCGATTACAACACGATGACGGTAACAGAAAACCAAGAACATAAGCATACACAATAGCTTTAATTTTGAGTAAGTATGGAGTTTGTTGTGTGTCCTTAACCACATCCTTCCAAGCTATATATATAGCCACCTGATGAAGTTAACCCATGATCTCAATATCATGAACACACATCGAAAATAAAGGAGCAAGTGGGTGGTTTGTTATTTGAAAACAAAGGCCAAGTCAGTCTTTATTTCTTTTGGATCACCCACGACTCAAAAAGGAATTGCATTTCAAGCATGTACCGTTAGCTTCTCAGTAAGTACAATCAATTGCAGCTTCAATTCAATGCTTGTATTGTGTGCTTCATGAGTGGTAAAACTTACCAACATCAACATAAGTCCCAACATCATCTGCACTAAAAACTTTAGTTGCCGAACAGGAACAAGATATACAATCATATCATAACTAGTAAACGACTAGCGATGGGTAACTTTAAGTTGGAAACTTACAAGCTGAATAAAGTTGATTATTCAGATCGATAGATGTAAAATTACCTTCGTGTCCCAGTATCTCTATAAGAAGCAAATTATAAGGAGTTTAGAAATCAAAAGAGTTAAGTTGCTAGGATCACCGATCAACGGTAATTGCTTGTTAACTATTATTCCTATTTAAGATTGATGATCAAAATTTGGTAACATTATTTTTGTAAATACCCTTTGAGGATCACTTAAAAGAGTGACAAACTGTGGGCGGTGTGCTAACAAGTAGTAACAACATTTCTAGTTTCAGTATGTTACCACGTCTGAGCCCCTGCACGTTACCAAAAAGAGAGCTGGTTTACCCAAACCAGAAACTTTACTTATTGGCCACCATTTGAGTATAATGTAGAAGCAAGAACTTTTATATATAACTCAACCAAAATATATACGAGACTCCAATTTACAACATTATATAAGCAAAACTCACACCCTGCATGAAACTTGACCAACAAATTACAACAAAAAAATTTGATAGGACCACCGAAGAGACTACACCCGCCAGATGTGTGACGTATGAACACGTTGGCAACCCCACCCACTCATCATATGAAGATGCAATAGCCTATTTTCACCCATTTAAAGAGGAGGGGTTAACATTCGAAAAATTGGTTAAAAAAACATTCTGAATATAAAATATTATTTATTCGATAGCATGTTTTAATAATTTGATGGCTTATTTCGACAAGCCAATGAAAGTTAACAATTAAATCAAGGGAAAATCACAAATATATCCATTTTACATTACACATTTCACAAATTAACCAAAATTATCATAATCTTACCAAAATACCCATAAAATTCGCAAGTATTGCGAAATTTTGGCTCATCTTCTGAGTTTTTAAGCGTGTCACGAAGGTTCGAAAGTGTCAATAAATCCTCCTCCATGTGTCACTATATCGTCACTAAAGTGTTGCTAATCTTCCTTCCTCCTCCCACCTTCCATTCTCCCTTCCTCCCACCCATCACTTATTATCACTACATTCTTTCTTTTTCATTAATCTAAAAACACCATCAATTCAAGATCAAGTGAACCAAAAAACATACAACTTTATGTGAACAAACCACAAGAGGTTTTTAAAATCCAGTTGAGACTTTGTGAACATGGTGTGATTTACTTAACCTTCAAGCTTTGATAGTAGATAATCTCTTTTGAATCTGTTGATGCTCATGTCTTCTCGATACTTGTGATGTGCTCAGCGTATATCCTACTTCATGTTAAGACTTGATCTTGAATATATGGCGTGTTTGGAATAAGGGCTAATAACCTATTAAAGCATCATACTTGTCACAAAAAGCAGTTCGACGTAACGAACAAAAAAAATAACCCTTTTGGCCACTTAACTTTTCTATTTTGTCTCTATGATACATTTACTACCCACAATAGCAGGTAAACTCCAAACTAACCGGTTAAAACTCCATCTCATACAAAATATGGGAATAGTAAAGCTCCACATCATACATGTTATAGTCAAAATAAACATGGAATAGTCAACAGAGTGGTTTACCACTTTCATCGGTGCATCATTTTCGCCTGCTGCTTATGCAACATCCTCCCAACTCTCTCCTCCCATCACCCCTCACCATCCTCATCCTCCCTTCCTCAATCTCCCTCCTCGCCATCTCCCTCATCTTCTCCAAGCACGCCTCGCTACCCTCTTCCTCTTCTCCCCACCGTCTCCTCCTCCACTCCCTCCCCTTCCACGTCATCCCCACTACGTCGGCATCATAAACTTCTTCATCCGAGTCCCGCTATTAATCTGTCGTTGTGGAAGTGTATGATGGTATATTACATCCATGGTCATCCTCGCTACCTTTGTCTTCATCAGATTGTCCGGTGGTGGTTTTGAAGGTGGATTTGGTGGTGGTCGGTGAGATGATTGTCGGTGGTGGTGGTTTTGCAGGTAAGATGTACGGACGAAGGAGCGTGGTTGGAGATCCGGTGGTTTTGGGGGAATGGGATCGATGGTTGGTGAGTGGTAAATTTCTTGAGGCCAAAATGTTAACCAAATGGTGAGTGAAAGCGATGGTTGGTGAGTAAGCTTTTGCATTTATTATGAACTGTTATGAAAATGATGGTTGGTCATGAACCGGATATAAGTGGTAAAATGTAATTAAGTGGTAGTCAAAATTGTAATATACTTGGATGTGGTTGACCTTATACTCCTCTTATGTGCCAAATGGCTTAGTGCACGTGGTTTAGCTGCCAACTTGGATGTTATGAACCGGATACCGGTTGTTCAAGTGGTAAAATGCCTATAAAGGATAAAATAGTCGGGTCAAATAGCCAAAAGGGGTATTTTTTTTGTTTGCTACGTCGAACTGATTTTTAATGCAAGTATGATGCTTTAATAGGTTATTAACCCTTGGAATAATGAAGAATAAAGCAAGTATTAAGGTAAAGGGGTGGGAGGAAAGGGAGAAGATAGGACAGGGAAGATAAATAACAGTCTAGTTTAATGACGTGACACATTAGGGATGATGTGTGACACTTTGTGGACTTTTTTTGACATTATTTTAAAAACTCGCAAGTCGGGCCAATATATCGCAACTATTGCGAAATTTATGGGTATATTGGTGACTTGTGATGTTTTTGGGTATTTTGTGAATTGTGTTTTGTAAAATGGATATATTTGTGATTTTCCCTTAAATCAATGACAAAGTTAAAGGGTTAAATAATAAGTCGGTCAAAAAATTTATCATGTTTTTTTAGCCTTTAAATAAAGGTCCCCAAATCTAAACCCTATACCTCAAATTCCGATAACAACCCGAAGATTAGGGTTCCGATTTACTCAGTGTTAACAAACGATGGCTGGTGGTTCATCTGAGCTTCCTCTTTGGTTGGAGACTGTTGCCAATAATGATGATGATGGCACAAACCACAATTTCCCTTCTTCTGTACATAAAGTGTTATCCAATGACGACCTTTTGATGGAAATCTTACATCGATTACCAATACTCTCACTTCATCTTTTCAAACCGGTATCCAAACAGTGGTTATCTCTCATAACATCTCATAGTTTCACTTTGGCACGAACCCGAATCCCTAAAGTCGATCCTCCTTCTGGTCTCTTTATTGGACGATGGGCTGACTCTTGTGGTCCCAACAAATATGATTTCGTGTCATTTGATCCCAGAATTCCAGCGAAAAGGTCAATACACTTTAGTTATAACTCAGATGCTCATATTTGTAAGTCGTGCAATGGTTTGCTTTTGTGTTATTTACCGCGTCATTGTAAGTACTGTGTTTACAATCCTTTGATTAGTTTGTTCAAGATGCTTCCACCAATGCATGATTTGAAATATGAACTGAATGGTTTTGAAGACATTTACATGGCTTTTGATCCTACCAAATCACCTTGTTACAAAGTCGTGCATGTTGCAAGCGTATATATTGATGATGATGATGATGGATTTGATTGTTCTTCCATTATAATACAAACTTACTCTTCTGAAACTGGTGTTTGGAGTGTCTGGGATGATAGTTTTTCCGATAGAAGTTTTGGTTGTTTCGAGGCGGCAATATATTGGAATGGTGCCATTCATTTTCTAAATTATCGTGAGCCTTTTCATGTTAAGTTAGATATTGTGGACCGTCCGGTTTTAACAAACATACAAGCCCCGCCTCCTCTAACTGCCGAAGGGAAATTTCATTGTAATCGCAAATTGTTTACGTCTCATGGTAGTTTGCTTCTTCTTTGTAAGGATTATGATCATTCCCGACATTTGAATATTTATGAGATGAAGAGTGAGTATTCTAAATGGTCGGTTAAGTACTTTGTTAATGTTCATGACATGATGAGGCCATATCCTACATGGAGGCTGCCCGCTGACTGGGGTTGTGATAATATTTTGAGCATCTTATTGGGAGAACGGGAGGAGGATTCGTTTATGGTAATTGAATTGTCTGGAAAGGTCTTACGATACAAATTTGTGTCAGAGACTATCAGTAAGCTCTTGGATAAAGGATAACGGGTTTGTGGACATGATTGCCATGATTTCGTTGCATCTTTTTCTCATGTGTGATTATGTCTCTCTATCAGGTTTGACTTACCTATTATATGTTATTCTGCCACTACGGCTGATATTTTATTTAGCACATTCTTTTATAATTGTTTATAGAATTTTTGAAATAACTAAGCTTACTGATTAAATATCATATTGTAAGATACAATGGTTATGCTGGAAAACATGTTTCTGAGAAGTTGGAACTTTGAGTAAGACAGTTGTACATTATATTACATAATTTTTTCTCGTTTTAGCGTGTTTACATCCAAGTTGTAGTAGCAATCAACTCTCAGTTTGGTTCCTTATTCAGTAAACATCCTTCATACCCCTGTTTGGCATCATTATATGCCCATTTCAAGTTGTAATATGCAAGTGTATCCACTTTTAGTTGTGAACAATTCCTTAAGGTGTTTGGAAGCAAAATGACAGAAGTTTAATTCCAAATGACTTCGATCTCGTTGATGAAATTCAACCTTTTACTTTCATTTCTTTGATTGGTTATTTGCCTGATTCAGTTTCCTGTTTTGATGCAAGTGTCATATAATGTCAACACATGCTGTTTCTCGTTCTGGTTGTAGGTTGAAATTTTTGATGAATGTTATGTTTTGTCTATTACTCTATAAATGCTCTTAATAGGTGGCTGTTCGGGGTTTCTAGAGAGCTGCCTATGTTTATAGGCAAGTAATAATTTGAAATGGGAACAAATAGAAATTGGTGATATACTCATTTGGGTCCTGGTCAACAGACTTGTTACTGGATCAGTTAAAGTGGGAATTCATATGTATTATACTCACTAACCTCCTGACCCGAATGTTTCCATGAATGAGTCCTAATCTAACTTCTTTTTTAACATGATACTGGTTTAAATTTAGGGTAAAAGCCATAAAATAACAACGTACTTTCTCAAATTTACCGAGTTGAAACACATACTTTTTTATTAACATATATACCTTACTTTTCGAATTTTGTTCACTTCTATGCCGATTTATATTTATATAATATTATATTAAATAATATTATTTTATTACAATATGGGTAAAAAGTCAGAACAAAAAAATTTGAAAGTAAATGTGTATATGTTAATAAAAATATGTGTTCAACTCGAAATGAAAAAATCGTGTATTTTCCTCTTAAATTAATCGAATCGATAACCAGGTGCAATTTCCTAATGCCACAGTGGTACTCCTTTAGGATCTGGAATTACGCACACTAATTTGGTTTGCACGTATATATGGTCCGAGCTGAAGTAGAATTAATATTTAAGTGCACCAATGAAGTCAGCTAGTGGATTTTATGGTAAACAAAATGGAAAGACTATCTTTTGAACAAGCTTTAAAAGGAATGGTCCAATAATATGAATCAATATTTTTAACTTATAACTACATTTGTAGCTTGCAGAAGCATTGTTACATTCATTTTCGTACAAATATGCTGCGATTTGTGCATTTGAGTAATTGTCATGTATCATCAATTCAATGTTTATAAAGTATTTTCTCATTCCCGATACTGGAATATCAGAATGGGGATTTTCTTGATGACATTAGGATGATATTCTTTAAAACCTATAAGATCAGAAGATGTTTTCCTAGAAGTTTCGAATAATCAATCTTTCAAAAGTGGAACCAAGAACCTATAGTGATTTCTTAAAACCGAAGAGGCAAGCTGATGGAACTATTAATAAAGTTATAAACCATTGCCAGCTATTCTAACTTGACTTGAGTCAACTTCAACAAATCAATTAAATCAACTACTTTAAGAAGAACAAGTGGCTATTTTGAAGTACTCTTCGGTTAACTTTTTACAAATTGGAAGAACTGATGTGCAACAAAACTAGAAGTATTGTCTAATCAACTAAGCTCGAGCTCAAAAATAAAGGCTCAACCGGGCTTAAATATTTTTACTTAGTTGAGCTACCTGACTCAACTTGGCTCGTTATCACAAAAGCACGTCAACAAATCCACGAGCCGAGAACCTCCTATATACTTTAGATCTGCTGGTACAACGTTGTGGGGGAACGACGCCACCTTGTGTTTGTGAGACAATATTTAAGCTCGACATTTCATAGTAAACTCTTTATCACATTGGCCGAACTTTTAATCCTAAACCTAGAAGAAACTTTTATAACAACCAAAGGTCTTCATACCCTAAATACAACACATCCCAAAGAAGAGACAATTCCTACACAAACCAAATATTTTTTAGACCACACAACCATCAAAACTTTGGACCAAGATTTCAAAACCAAAGTAACTTTTCAAACAACCCTTGGACTATATGTTGAAGTTATGGTCTTTAGACACTAAGTGTCTTGCTTGAAGACCCAAGGATGTTCAACTTGGGAACGTTTCATGCTAACCGTGGTGGACCCAAGAAACAATGGGTACTAAAAGCTTGAATTGCATCTTTGGTTGTAGGTTTGCCTCAAATGTGATCTACAACCAGAAGAGTTGATAGTGGATAGCGGATGCACTAAACGCATGATCAGGAATAAGAAATTGTTTACTTCATACAAGGAGTATTATAAAGCTCAAGTCGTATTTGGGAGCAATCTACAAGGCAAAGGCACCGGTCAATGTAATGTTCTTCATGACTCCATAGAAATTAAAAATGTTGAGCATGTTAGTGTTTTAGCTTTTTAACTTGATTAGTGTTAGACAATTAAGTGATGATGATTGCGTAGTTAAGTTTACTAAGATAGATTGCATTATTAGTAAAATTGGTAAAACACTAGCTAAAGGACATAGGATAAATAATTTATACACTTGCAAATTGGGAGATAATTCCAAACAACAAATATGTCTTGCATCCATGGTGGATAACTCAATGCTTTGGCATAGGAGGTTATGTCACGCCGATATGAAGCTACTTCAAAACACAGCTTCCAAAGAGTTTGTAAGGAAGTTACCAAAGTTGAGCTGCCATAGACATTTTTTTGATACGCGTAATCTAGACAAACAAGGTCTTGCAAGCAATAGGATTAGTAACACTATCTTAACCACTAGAGTATTAGAGTTAATGGATACGGATTTGTTTGGTCCATCACCTATTCAAAGCTACAGAGGCAAATTTTGCACTTTGATGATAGTTGATGACTACTCAATATGTAGACTCTATTTTTAGGTACAAAGGAAGAAGCCCTATATAAGTTTAAGATCTTAGGAAAAATATTAGAAAACCTACTTGATTGCTCGATTGCTTCAGTTTAAGCTAATTATGGTAGTAGATTTGAAAATAAGGTGCAATTTGGGACTTTTGCGAGCAACATGGAATCTTACATAACTTCTCGGAAAGACAAGAAGTTACGGGAGGTGTGTTGTGAAATATTAGAAAAGAAATCCATTTTGCAAAAGTTTTGGTGTCATGTCTTAGATATCGCGTGTTACATTTATAACATGGTCTACTCTAGGAAAACACTTAGCAAAACGCCCTATGAAATTCTTATAGGTAGAAAACCATCAATAGAGTACTTTCGGGTCTTTAGGTGTAAATGTTTATACTTAAACACAAAAGATTATCTGACTAAGTTTGACCCAAAGTCTTACGAAGTTATATTTTTAGGATACTCTCTAACTACTAAAAAATATTTTTAGGATACTCTCTCTCAATGTGACTTTTGATGAGAGTTTACCGGAGCTCAAATCATCGTCCGTGGAGGTTGATGATGTCATGGATGAACAAGTAGTTCACGACAATGATGGGTCTCCCTCATATAGAGGTCAATGTCTCGGAAGAAGGAACTTCTAAGACAATTAAGGAAGCTAAGGGTCATTCGATAAAACAAGTGACATGAGAGTTGAATAAACGAACCCTTAAGTCACAAGTTAGGAACAATTAGGATTTTTCGTGCAATTTCACAAAATCCTAATTTTTCGTGACATTTTTCAAAATCCCAATTGCACATTTTCAGTCATAGAAAAGGTTGTTCATGGTTGACATGCACAATAGGATGTTGAGTCACTTAGATTCTTTAGTAAGGTAACGCTTGCTTGATCTTTAACAAACTCTTAAAGTTTGGTTAAATTATGTGCTTTTGACTTATGTGAAAGGTATGGAAGAAAATACAAATAAATGTTTTCCGAGATGAAAGATATATATAAATACATTATTCAAACTATCTTTCTATGAGTAATTATTGCCAAATAACAAGACTTCCGACATTAATCATCTCTTATATGGTCTTGTTTATCAAAAGAATTTCTTTTATTCTTTCATCTAATTTTCATGTAATTTCACAATCAAAGAAGTTATAAGTCCAGAAATTAAAAACTATCATCAGTCACTAAAGAAAATTCTTGTCTAAATCCATGAAAGCAGTCAACGACCAATACATATTCAAGGAAAAATATATCCACAAAAATCATAAAAGAGTATACTTAAAACTTGGATAGACCAAATATGGTGAAGCAATTAAACACACAAGTTAACCATGTTTTATCATGTGTCAATCATATCAATACAAGTGTCATGCATGCAAATTCATATTCATATACGAATGTTAAAAATATACTCTGTCACAAAAGAAGAAGATGCGTACTAGAAAGTGAACCAATTAAGGAATCTTTATAATGCCACCATTCGATATATCTTCGAAACAGATTACCAAATGTGCCAAATTTTTCATACCTTCTGTCATCTCCGAAGATCACTCCCTTCAAATTTCATCCGTATCAAGTCACCACCGAATTTTTGTGTCTTGTAATATTAACAGATTCAAAATTCTTTCACAATTCACCAATCATGATTATCACTAAAATATTGTATTTATTTGTTGGTTTTAGGGTCTTAATAATCAAAGATTACCCGGATAAAATCTTGAATTGTGTAGAATCCACATTCCTAAAAAAAATATTTCGACCCTATTGTTCATTGGGTTACACAAAATTCGTATTGGGATAAGAAAAGAACACGCTCTAATTCTATGCACAAGAAAGAGAGCAAAAACATTGAATACTTTTGTTGTATTTGTTATTGATATGAAAATTTTCATCATAGAAGACCAAATTATGTTTACATATATATAAACTCATGGTGATTGTAGGGAAAGTTGTATCTCTTGGTGAAGAGTCACTCTTTAATAAATAGTCACAACCCTTAGAATAATTTCTACATAAATTAGGACAGTTAAAATTGTCGCTAACTACAGCCTTGAAGGCATATGTCACTATTGTGACAGTCTAACTGTCACGACTGATTTTTGTCACTAATGCAAACAACCAATCATTGCAACACTACGGTGACGAGTGTAATTCTATCGGTACAAGAAACATGGCCTTACGCTTTGGTATACATGCACAACCTTTACCATTATTTGTATCCAAAATCAAGTTAATAGTTTATACAAGCGTGCATTCCGCACCTCCAAACTCATATTATAACTTAACTTGAAATTCATCTGGTCTCGGGTAAATCACCATTACACAAAAATGTTTGATGACACTAAAATGAACAACATAAGCTCATCTTCTTCAATTCAAATTTAAAGTCCTAATTCTTCACCCCATTTTGTGTAAGGTATTTTCAATTGAAATTATTTGAATGAAACTAAAAAAACTCACACACAAATCCGGTTATCTTGATTATTGATTTGCTTACCACCGCAAGGTTTGTTATGCTTTTGCTTATTGATTTTTGAATTTTGTTCTGGTTGAATTTTCTGTGATATATGTTCATGCCAGAATTTGACTACAAGATGTGTGTTTACTTATGAAAAATATTGAGATTTTTGTTTGTTTATGAGATTTTTCTTTGTAGTAATTGCAAGGTTTTTTTCCTTAGTAAATTAGGGCGTCATAACAATCATCATCATTGACCTTTATACAAATTAAAACCAATAGTAGCTCCTAAGCTTCCACATCTAAACCACATGGCAATCTTGATCCATTCACAGTAAGTTCATTTTCAACATAATTGCAGTTCAATTCTGTTGATGATTTTAGATATAAAACATATTAAATAGCATAAAAACATAGCAGAACAAATCACCAATAACATATCCATATTAGTCATATGATTAATCGTAAAAACAACACAAAAGGTTATACCTTTGTTTCGTGAACTCGTGGATCTAATGGTAACAAGATCATCCTTCTTCACTAATGAAACCCAAGTAATCAAGAGTAGATTAATACTATGTGTGTCCAGACTACATGTCTACAACCACCATCAAATGTTATTCCTTCTTGTATCTCTCGCATAAACTTTGTGCAAGACTAGGAATAGATCAATGATCAAAACCAAACCATAGGAGAGGGTGTATGGTGTTAGGTTGGTTCTAGGGGAGATGACGGGTAGAAAATCTTGTGTTATTTCTAATGTGATAAATGATTTGATAAAATCAAGTCCCCTTATCATAAAGCAAGTTACAATAAGCTCTTTGGGCTTCTCCTTCTCTTCTATCAAGCCCTATGGGCCGGTCCATAGGCCTAGGTAATTGGACTGGCCAACTACTTGGGTCCAATACAAATTCATTAAGTCCAAATCAATAATCCGTAGTTCGTTTATTTGATCTTGAGTTACTTAGATAATGTATAATGTATATACGATAATTATATTATAACAAATGGTGTCTCTGTGTATATGTGTGCTACCTAATAGGCTCACGTATGTTTAGCCATACAATTATTTATTATGCCATGAGGATACTCCAACAAATTCCTATTTTATTATGTGTAACTAAGGTTCAGTCATTTGTAATTTTTTTTAAAGTTTGAATCATGTGTTATGGATGGTGATAAAGACGAAGCTTAAATACATTGAATGTAAATTTCATCTCCTATATTTTGGTCTTCTTATGTGTAAGGTTAAATATGGTTATGCTTTCATGAAAGTTTGAAGTATCATGCTCCTTTATTTCCACTTATAACGTCAAATGTTTGAAGCATTATGAATTTTCATGACCTCATTTGTGTTATAAAGATGATAACAAAATTTGACTTTGTTCGTCTATGTTATGTGGCGAATTCAACATGTATCCTAATAGTTTTGTGAAACTTACTATTTTAATCAATGGGACTTTTTAAATTTTAATGGTGTCCCAAACACACTTTTAGATGTTTTTAAAAAGACAATGAACTTATATTCTTAGTTTCAACTTTGGACCCAAACCAAAGGTAGGGTTTGCATGAGGTCACTAATAAAGTTAAAAGATATCGATAACCCATCAAAAGTAAGATCGTGACGGTTTAATAAGGAAAATTTGTTTGAAGATGGCAATAGGTTGTATAGTAGTTGTTGCAGACTAGGCAATAGGTTGTATAGTTGGAGCAATAGAAACGACTTTAACTTGAGTATTCTTATGCTGATTTTGCTTTCCCTTAATCATCTAAATACATTAAGATATGTGTTAGGGTGCGTGTGCGTTATTTGTGTTTGTGTTAATCTGATCATTGACTTATTTGTGACAACAAATTTTACCCATTGACTAAGAAGACTGCCTAGAGTAAAGAACTTTATTGACTCATATTGAGCGGTAGCAAAAGATATTTGCTTCTCATGACATTCTTTCTAATTAAGTAAGATAGTTTAACATATATTGACTTTGGTTTTTCTTTAATTTTCCTGGTTGTTTCAAGCACTGATGGCAAGTTCCGTTTTATCTTACAGGCACGTAAACTTGAAACGAAATTGTGATTTGTCTTCTAAATTGATTGTTATAGCTGTAGATAATGCCTCTGATTTTTTTCTTCAGTTTTCAGTGTTTTGTTAGAGTATACAGTGCAGCGTCAAGAATCCACCAATATTGGTGATTAATAAAGTTAAAGCTAAGTAGTTTAAATGTAAGTATACGGTCCAATATGGTATCAGGCCTAACTAATCAGTCCTAAACCCTAATCTCCAATAGATCGTACCTTACCTCCACCTTACCTACTACCACTTATTAATCACAAAAATTAGATTACGCTCCTCCCTAAACAACCTCCTGTCCCATATCATCTACTCTACCACCATCATAATGACAAATGATGATCTCCCTTCTACCACCTCCTACCCTCACTCTCATTGAAACAAAACCTAAAGGTTTTTTCTTTGGTTCTCTTTTCATCATATCACAACAAGATCGTTAGTTCTCGAAAAAAAGAGGTCTGACCTTCATTGTTATTGTTTTATATTTTTCTATTAACTTAAAGTCGACTAAAGCTCGACTTGTCTCCATCTAAAGTTGAATAAAGCTCGATCAATGGTGTTACTTCATTCAATAAGCCGTAAGAGGTTACTTCTTCAAGAATAAATGTGAAACCTTTTGATATCCTAATGCACATCATTGGGGAATATACAAGTTCTTTGAAAAGTACTGCTTTCTTTGTTTGCTTTGCTTTCGCTTGCTGTGGTGTCTTCGTCAACAAAAATATTTATAGCTTTACTTTTTAGATATTTCCAGTCCGAGCTTTTGCCGCTCGAACTGCCGGAGAGTATTAATCGATTTAATGATGAGTTGGCCCAAGCCCGATCTGTGGGCTTAGGGTACATTAGGGTTTGATGAGTGTGTAAATACTCATCATTTTTGGGTCTATCTGAACTGCAAAACGTCTAAAAATGCTCAGAAACACATTAAAATGATCAAAATATCACAAATCAGTGTTTTATGTGTTTTAAATGCAAAACTATCAAAATCTGATGAAAAATGAGCAAAGTTTGCAAAATTGGCGATTTGGTCCCCAAGTTTCTAAAATTGTCAAAAATAGTCCATGAGTCAAAATTTCAAAAGAAAAGTCACCAAAGGTCCTTTTAAAATCAAAATTATCATATTTAGTCCTTTGGTGAAAAATCTAAAAGTTTTGAGAAATTACGCTTTTGGTCCTGGGCTTTTAAATTGGTCAAAATTAATCCTTGGAGTTTCAAAAATGTTTAAATTAGCCCTTGGATTATTAAAGCTTGGCAAGACCAGCCCTTTGACTACTCTTCATAAGTTACAGAATTGGTCCCTTAGTTTGGAAGAATTGCATTATTGGTCCTTGGTGTTATTACTTGCACAAACCAACCGGACCCTAATTAAATACCCAAGAAACTATAACCCTGGCCCAAACCATTTACGGTTTAAACCGAATCCAACCCACCCTTGTTATTAAAATACCGTCAAACCCATTTGACCACCTTTTCCTCTCTCCCTCACGAGTTACCCAATCCACTGTCTTCTTCATCATACCACCCCTGCAACCTTCTGCTCACACTCAACCATCATCACCTACCCCTCAAACACAACAAGCCAAAGGCTCATTAAATGCACCCTAAACCTAACACTCAAGCCCCAGCTGGCCTTAACCATTTTTTGGCGCCAAAAACCTTTAAATGGCTAGGATCACTTTGAGACATCCTATGGTCAATATTCATGCCGGAACTATTAGGAAGGAGAGAGAGCAGTTTGGGTGTATAAAGAGGCCAAGAAAAGCAACAAGCGATTAGTTAGTTTTATTTTTTTATTAGCAATGAATGTCGACTTGTATTTTTCCATCTCTTAATTAGTTCTTAGTTGTAATTTCAAACTTCTTTGTATTAAATTCAAGTATCTCAGTGTATTTCAACTTGATTCAAGTGACAATTTCGATTAATGTTTAATATCCATCATTTATGTCCACTGTTGACATTTTAAATTTCAAACTCAGTTGTTAAAACTTTTAGCATTTCAAGTTAATCTCATATAAGCTTATATAAGCTTATAATAGCTTCTTGTAAGCTTATAATCAAGTTTCAACAATTTTTTTTGATATTGGTCAACAAAAAGACAAAAAGGAGCAAAAGTGATCTGAGGAAATGGGTGATTCAGGCATGGATGTGGGTTGTTTTGGAAGCTATGGTTGTTTAAATTAGGGTAGTGGTCCTTGTTTCACGCTTTGCTAGCCATAGTGGCTTTGGACATTTGTAAGTCAAGTTCAAATTCTTAGCATGATCAGTAATTGTAGTATTAATCTGATCAAATCTGCTCTAATAGAAGTATTTAAGTGTTATTAAGTTAGTTTAATCATAATTGCAAGATGGTTCTGAGTTTGGATCTGTTTTGTTGCAAATCGGGCCCATAAAGGGTGTTTGGTTTATAGCCTAAGACTGCCCTAAAGGCTTGTGCAGTGGTTCATTTCTCTTGTTTCATGTTTGTGTAGTTTAAGTATGCTCAATTGAGTCAGAATCTGGTGCCTGCTACTTCAAAAGTCAAACTTTTACTCAAATCTGTCTATCTGTCTTACTGTTGGAATTTGAGGATTGCAGAACATGGTTTTGTGTTTAGGAGTCTTAAACAAAGCTAGCATTAGTCTTATTTAATCATAATATTTCATTTCCAGTCTTCAAATCATTATCAAAATCCAGATAAGTCAACTTTCCACTTTTTCTTCAAAAGTCAATTTTGCATAATATCAAGTTTTGAGTCTAAATGGAGGATTTTTCATGCACTCAGTTCTAGGTCAATGCAAGTAAAAGTTGTATGTTTAAAAACCTCACCTGGTCTAGTTTCTTATTATCACTTTTATGGAATTTTTCAAATTTTTTAGAACTCTCAAACAAGCTGTTCAAAATAGGCTTAAGTGCCAAGTGCGAACAGCTACTGTGAGAACTTGGCTGAGCGCTTTTGCAAAGCTTGTGCAGAGCTCTTCATAGTTCCATTAGGTCTGATTTTTGGTTCATAAGCACTTAGCCAGGTCCTCTAGAAGTTCCAATTAGTAGTTTTCAGTTTGAGCTTATTTTTAAGCTTGTGCCTTGGTCTAAACTTGGTACCTCAGAACATGATTTAGCTTATTAGTTCAAGTATCAAATCTGATCAAACCTGTGAATCAGTGGTATTGGCTTGTTGAATCTTGTTGCATTTCAGTTATTTTAGCTTATAGTAGCTTCTGTTTTGGGTTGGTGGCTTTTGGACTCCATTTGGCTTATTAAAGTGCTTATTTATAAGCACTAGCTACATCAGTTTCAATATCTTGCACTCAAGCCCTGGTTTTTCTATTTTTCCCAGCTTCCTAATATCATTTTAGACTTTTCCTGAAATTTTCAGATTTTTCCAAGTTGTTTTGCTATTTTTCCTAATTTAAAGTAGTTTTTAAGCATTTTTAATTAGCTTTTTATATAAAAAATTCAGAAAAGGTTCAAAAAAAATAATTTTTCAATTTTATTAGGTTTAGATAAATATAAGAAGTGAAAAAAGTAATTTTCCAGATTTTTCATAGTTTATTTGGTAATTTTAGTAATTTAATTAGTTTTAATAGTTTAAAATTCATAAAAATTAGAAAAATAATCGAAAAAATACAAAAATAGCTTTGAAAATTCTAGTTTGTTATTTTAGACTTTTCCATTTCATAATTTTATTTTTCTAGCTTTGTTTCCTAATTTCTTGTATTTTGGTTAATTATTAAATAGTTAAAAATAGTTTTTAATTAATAATAATTAGATAATTAGTTATAAAAATAATTTTCTTTTTCTAAAAAGTTTCTTTTATCATTAGGTTTGTAAAAATGTATTTTCATATTTTTAGGACTTTTATTTCTTAGATCTCACTTTTTATTTCAGACGCGTTTACGTAATTTTAATTTAAACGTAAGTTTTTAGTTTTAAGTTTTAAACGTTCATCATTTTGCAAATAGTGATAGCGTTTATTTAATAGATTTTATCTTTTTAACTTTCTTTAATTTGCATTTAAGCCGTTGTAATTCGTTGGCTTTTCCCCGTAGTTATAATCTATCTCAATCTCCTTTCCGCTTCAAATCTCGATGTCACTATACGTTTGATAATCCATTGCATAGCTCCATTTGGGACATAACGACGGAGACCCTATACTCCTCGGATCTTCATTGATTTCGTTCGAAAGCAGCTTTTTAAGCTGGTTACGGTCCGCCATTCACAAGTGGCGGGCTTGTGTGATTTAGCTTACCGATGCGGAGCGCATCAAATTTTTGGCCGCCGGATTGTGGGAGTCCGATTATCCTACGTTTAGCAGATTAGTAATTTGGATATTCACTCTTTGTTCATACCATCCATCTGTATATGTTTATGTTTTCTTATCCAAAAATACCAAAAATATTCTTCTCATTCCTCTTATTCGTTGATTCTATTTCTCTTACCCTCTTTTGCCGTTTAATTCTATTCTTCGTATCCTCTCAACCATTTGATTCTCTTCTTAATCCTCTATATGTTTAATTCTTATGGACGTTCAGTCAACTTCATCGTCGAGAAATGTGTGTGGCAGTGTGGGAGGTCCTAGTTCGCGAATTTTGCAATTCGTGCGAATTATCCATCAAAAATTCTTTTCAAAGTTATTTCGACCAACCGCCCAACTCGAAATACATTCTAATATTGACAAACCAGTTCAAACGTCGGAGCTACCCCAAGCACCCATCGAGGATTACGAGGACAACCTCTTTGAATCTAGAGCCCGTAATCTAATCGAACAAATTTATGTCGATGAAAAAAGGTCAAGAATTAGAATTGATTACGATGAACCAGTTCAAACACCGGTGACTAGCAAGCATGACTTGCTAATCTTCCACGTTCTCAAGAACCGAACCGGAGACCATAACGGAAGTGGTGGAACTTGCTAGCTCTAAGCGCACACCACTTGTCCCACCTCCCCGATCTTTCTCGAATGTTCTTGAGACTTGATAGTCATTCAGATCACCATGTTGGTTTTGATGATTCTTTGAATAAACCGATTCCTCTTCATAACTCTCAAATGCAATCGTTTATTCCTTGTGTCGGTTGTGGTGAGCCTCTTTATGGTTCACCTCGCCGTTGGTGTACTTGTGTGCAATGTGGTAATGATATTCATAACGGGAGTTGTTTGTTTTGTGGTTCGAGGAATTCATTTGATTATGATCCTAATCGGAACTCATTTAACGACTTCTCTAATTTTTCCAATTACCCACCCCAGCCCGACCTATATTCATATAACCAACATATCTGTTGTGAATTTTGTGGAGGTCCTCACCAAGGATTTGAGTGTCAATCCGAAAACACGTTTGTCTATGAACGCTTTTCGGTGATGCTCGAACTTTGGATATGACCAAACTCCATATGATTCACTGTCGCATCAACATTTTACATTGTTGTGAATGGAGGTCCCCATTTCTTCCTCGATTGTCAAATAGGGAACCCGGTTCCTTGTAACAATCATGACTCTCCATATTTGAAAATTTCCAACCTCCACAAAGACTATACGGTTCAAACTCCATCCGAGCGTTGTCTCATGAAATCTCCTGTGATCTTGAAACCGCAATAAAAACACTTGATGATATGATTCAAAACTTTAAGAATCAAGTGAGTGGTGAAAAGACTATAGGAGAATTGTTGCGAAGCGAGAGGCCCGCCAATCTAGGGAAGAATTGTTAATCCTAGAGCATGCACAAAGCGTTCCCAATTTCTTAAGGCAGCTCTCTATGATGATGACGAGGAGGGGTTTTATCCTTTTAGAAATAATAATTCTCAACCCCCTCAGTCAGTTGATATCCCAGCAGTTGAGATTCCATCTCAAACAACGCTATCACACGAGATTCACACTCACTCTCTTATTATGGGGACGAGCATCTTGACACTGTTCACGAAAAGGAATCGGACGAATTCATAAAGTCTAGTGTTGAGGACCTTGTCCCAATCCCAAGAGAGTCACAGGGAATTCTTGATCATGTGTGTGATATCCCTCCTCCTCTTGTCTTCCAAAATGATCATGTTGAGATGTCCTCTGATTCTGATGATGATGATTCGTTATCTTGTGGAGACATCGCTTATGTGGAAGATTTACCTTCTGAGCTTGTTAGCTTAGAAGAAGAGAATGATGAAGTTATCTGACAACGAATCAAAGATGAAGCTCTTCGAGCAACATTATTGAATGTCAGTCTTCTCATTTCTAAAATCGAGTCTTTCAAAGAGAAACCTATTTCATCTCCTACCCCCATTAAGGGTAGTGACATTCTTTCCGATGATTCTATTCCGGAAATGAAAGCCTCCTGTTTTGATAATATGGGAGAGAAGATTAGTGGCGGTACATCACTTCTCATTCTCATAATTCTCTCCTTGATCATGAATCATTTACTTTTGAGGAGTTCACCATTGAACCCACTCATATCAATTCTGAATATGATTCATTTACCTTCATGGAGTTCTCAGATGAACTCATTCATATCATATCTCCGCCGGAGTATGATAATTTCTACTTTGATCTAGACACACCCGAGATATGTCTAGACCAATTGAGCTTAACTGAGGAGATTCATGAAACTATGAATTCTCCTATTGAGGATGAAGAGTTAGTCATGATTTCTATCATGATTTTCTTTCTTTTCTTCATATATTCTGTCGCTTCTCCTGTTCTTCACTCCTTCGGGAATGAAGACATTATCTTTGATCCCGGCATTTTCATGTACCATTTGTGAGCCGGATCTATGTATATCTCATCGGTGTGGAACTTTCACGTGCTTCAAATGTTTGTCCAAACATCTTGAATGAAAATCCGATGGAGGTTATTTCTTCCACTTTGCTTCCCCATGAACCAATTAATTCGGGGTCGAGTCAAGCTAGCGACTCGGGAATCAAAAACAGTAGCACACACCATATGGGTTTTCACCCATATTTCTGACTTCTTTCTATTTTCTACCACCCTAGTGTGGGGGGGTTGCCCCACATGTTGTGTATATATGCAAGTATTAAAAAAAAAAAAAATAAATCTTCTTTCTAAATAATGGCCGTAGTATTTCCCTTTCACGTTCTTTGTTTCGCATAACCGCCGTACTTTGAATATTGAGGGAAATATTCATTTCTAAGTGTATGGGGGAATTCTCACGAATTTTATCATATATTATACCAATTCCGTTTTGGCTAAAATTTTTGGAGCAAGTGTTTTACACTTACTCATTTGGTTATCACCGCCATGTCGTAAGACTAAAGGATTGGCTAATCCAGGAGCAAACGGCTCTTGGTAAAGATTTCTCAAATCCGTTTATATGGCTTGCAATTTGCCCAAAATTGTATGGTATTCATCTCACCATATCCTAAAAAGTGAAGAGTTGGCTAGCCCGCAAGGTTATGGCTTGTGGTAAAGGCAGTGGAAAACCATAATTGGTAATCAGCTCACCAAAGATAATATTGATAATTTATCTAAGAGTTGGCTAGTCCGAGGGTACGGCTTCGGTAAAGACAAAATCAAATCCGTTGAAAGTCGGTGATTTGCTCAAAATCACATGGTTATCAGTGTACCATGGTTCTTACTTGAACTAAAAACATTTGGCTACCCAAGTAATGGCTTTGGTAAAGAGATTCAAATCCATTAAGTTTTTCTCAAAAGATTGCTAGGACTAGCAATAGTTTAGTGTGGGGGATTGATGAGTGTGTAAATACTCATCATTTTGGGTCTATCTGAACTGCAAAACGTCTAAAAATGCTCAGAAACACATTAAAATGATCAAAATATCACAAATCAGTGTTTTATGTGTTTTAAATGCAAAACTATCAAAATCTGATGAAAAATGAGCAAAGTTTGCAAAATTGGCAGTTTCAGTCCCCCAAGTTTCTAAAATTGTCAAAAATAGTCCATGAGTCAAAATTTCAAAAGAAAAGTCACCAAAGGTCCTTTTAAAATCAAAAATTATCATATTTAGTCCTTTGGTGAAAAATCTAAAAGTTTTGAGAAATTACAGTTTTGGTCCCTGGGCTTTTAAATTGGTCAAAATTAATCCTTGGAGTTTCAAAAATGTTTAAATTAGCCCTTGGATTATTAAAGCTTGGCAAGACCAGCCCTTTGACTACTCTTCATAAGTTACAGAATTGGTCCCTTAGTTTGGAAGAATTGCATTATTGGTCCTTGGTGTTATTACTTGCACAAACCAACCGGACCCTAATTAAATACCCAAGCCCAAACTATAACCCCTGGCCCAAACCATTTACCCGGTTTAAACCCGAATCCAACCCACCCTTGTTATTAAAATACCGGTCAAACCCATTTGACCACCTTTTCCCTCTCTCCCTCACGAGTTACCCAATCCACCTGTCTTCTTCATCATACCACCCCCTGCAACCTTCTGCTCACACTCAACCATCATCACCCCTACCCCCTCCAAACACAACAAGCCAAAGGCTCATTAAATGCACCCTAAACCTAACACTCAAGCCCCAGCTGGCCTTAACCATTTTTTGGCGCCAAAAACCTTTAAATGGCTAGGATCACTTTGAGACATCCTATGGTCAATATTCATGCTGGGAACTATTCAGAAGGAGGAGAGAGACAGTTTGGGTGTATAAAGAGGCCAAGAAAAGCAACAAGCAGTTAGTTAGTTTTATTTTTTATTAGCAATGAATGTCGACTTGTATTTTTCCATCTCTTAATTAGCTCTTAGTTGTAATTTCAAACTTCTTTGTATTAAATTCAAGTATCTCAGTGTATTTCAACTTGATTCAAGTGACAATTTCAGTTAATGTTTAATATCCATCATTTATGTCCACTGTTGACATTTTAAATTTCAAACTCAGTTGTTAAAACTTTTAGCATTTCAAGTTAATCTCATATAAGCTTATATAAGCTTATAATAGCTTCTTGTAAGCTTATAATCAAGTTTCAACAATTTTTTTTGATATTGGTCAACAAAAAGACAAAAAGGAGCAAAAGTGATACAACAGAAATGGGTGATTCAGGCATGAATGTGGGTTGAAATGGAAGCAATGGGTTGTTTAAATTAGGGTAGTGGTTCTTGTTTCACAGTTTGCTAGCCATAGTGGCTTTGGACATTTGTAAGTCAAGTTCAAATTCTTAGCATGATCAGTAATTGTAGTATTAATCTGATCAAATCTGCTCTAATAGAAGTATTTAAGTGTTATTAAGTTAGTTTAATCATAATTGCAAGATGGTTCGAGTTTGGATCTGCTTTTGTTGCAAATCGGGCCCATAAAGGGTGTTTGGTTTATAGCCTAAAAGGCGCCCTAAAGGCTTGTGCAGTGGTTCATTTCTCTTGTTTCATGTTTGTGTAGTTTAAGTATGCTCAATTGAGTCGAATCGGTGCCTGCTACTTCAAAAGTCAAACTTTTACTCAAATCTGCTATCCTGCCTTAATGTTGGAATTTGAGGATTGCAGAACATGGTTTTGTGTTTAGGAGTCTTAAACAAAGCTAGCATTAGTCTTATTTAATCATAATATTTCATTTCCAGTCTTCAAATCATTATCAAAATCCAGATAAGTCAACTTTCCACTTTTTCTTCAAAAGTCAATTTTGCATAATATCAAGTTTTGAGTCTAAATGGAGGATTTTTCATGCACTCAGTTCTAGGTCAATGCAAGTAAAAGTTGTATGTTTAAAAACCTCACCTGGTCTTGGTTCTTATTATCACTTTTATGGAATTTTGCAAATTTTTTAGAACTCTCAAATAAGTCATTCAAAATAGGCTTAAGCTGTTCGCATGGCTGCACAGGCTTGAGCGGTTTTGCAAAGCTTGTGCAGAGCTCTTCATAGTTCCATTAGGTCTGATTTTTGGTTCATAAGCACTTAGCCAGGTCCTCTAGAAGTTCCAATTAGTAGTTTTCGTTTGAGCTTATTTTTAAGCTTGTGCCTTGGTCTAAACTTGGTACCTCAGAACATGATTTAGCTTATTAGTTCAAGTATCAAATCTGATCAAACCTGTGAATCAGTGGTATTGGCTTGTTGAATCTTGTTGCATTTCAGTTATTTTAGCTTATAGTAGCTTCTGTTTTGGGTTGGTGGCTTTTGGACTCCATTTGGCTTATTAAAGTGCTTATTTATAAGCACTAGCTACATCGTTCAATATCTTGCACAGAAGCCCTGGTTTTTCTATTTTTCCCAGCTTCCTAATATCATTTTAGACTTTTCCTGAAATTTTCAGATTTTTCCAAGTTGTTTTGCTATTTTTCCTAATTTAAAGTAGTTTTAAGCATTTTTAATTAGCTTTTTATATAAAAAATTCAGAAAAGGTTCAAAAAAATAATTTTTCAATTTTATTAGGTTTAGATAAATATAAGAAGTGAAAAAGTAATTTTCCAGATTTTTCATAGTTTATTTGGTAATTTTTAGTAATTTAATTAGTTTTTAATAGTTTAAAATTCATAAAAATTAGAAAATAATCTAAAAAATACAAAAATAGTTTTGAAAATTCTAGTTTGTTATTTTAGACTTTTCCATTTCATAATTTTATTTTTCTAGCTTTGTTTCCTAATTTCTTGTATTTTGGTTAATTATTAAATAGTTAAAAATAGTTTTTAATTAATAATAATTAGATAATTAGTTATAAAAATAATTTTCTTTTTCTAAAAAGTTTCTTTTATCATTAGGTTTGTAAAAATGTATTTTTCATATTTTCAGGACTTTTATTTCTTAGATCTCACTTTTTATTTTGTACGTTTACGTAATTTTATTTAAACGTAAGTTTTTAGTTTTAAGTTTTAAACGTTCATCATTTTGCAAATAGTGATAGCGTTTATTTAATAGATTTTATCTTTTTAACTTTCTTTAATTTGCATTTAAGCCGTTGTAATTCGTTGGCTTTTCCTGTAGTTATAATCTATCTCAATCTCCTTTTCCGTTCAAATCTCGCGATCACTATACGTTTGATAATCCATTGCATAGCTCGCTGGGACATAACGACCCGGGGAGACCCTATACTCCTCAGATCTTCATTGATTTCGTTCCTGAGCAGTTTTAAGCTGGTTACGGTCCGCCATTCACAAGTGGCGGGCTTGTGTGATTTAGCTTGACTGTTCTGGAGCGCATCAGGGTTCTTTGTACTCTAATAATATTGGTGATTAATAAATTTAATGCTAGCAGTTTCAATGTAAATATACGGTCCAACAGTAGCTTCTATATTGATCAAATGTGTTGATTTCTTCTATTATCAGGTATGATTAGAAGTGGAAGCTTTTAGAGATTATATATAAATTGATTGGCATAGGGTGTTAGCATTGCGATAATATAAGAAACTAAATTAGAGTATGACTATGAACATCTTTAGGAATCCTATTTGATCCTGATGTCTCCTCTTATTTTTACTAAAATTTGAGATTCTCCGTTGATGACATACACATAATTCAACAAACCTTCATGTAGGTCGTGTCTTTCTTTAACGGGTTAAATGGTTGAATTAAAAGATCTAACTTTATCTTATATAATCAACTGCATCCAGGAGGATATGGGTTGAAGTCATTTGAAAATGTATTCAAATGCATAGAACATTATAAATAATTCATTTCACAAAGAAGTTTGATATTATTATTGTAATAATATAATTTCATAATCATATCTAATATACTACTATTTTTAAATAATTATCTAAAAAAAAGTTATAAATACTTTTTGTGGGTGACCACTGACCTGATTTATTTTAAACATACTAAAAATTAATCATTTCGACCCATTACCCAACCTTCCCATTTTCACTCATAAGGTATAATGAATCATAACATCTTTTCATTTTTAACGTATTATGTTAATTGACTTCAGAACGGTTGTTTCTTTATGACTGAACTCTCGGTTTATTCGAGTCTCAAGATAATACGAAGGCCATCTAGCAATTGATATATTCAACTTTCTACTCACAAAAGAGTAAACTTGATAACTTAAGTCTATTAACCTATTACATGTTTCCCTAATGGTATTTGAATTATGTTGAACGCATTTGGTCATTCCATCTCAGTCGCAAGAGAAGGCCAGTGGTTTTGTTTCATCTTCATCTAACTAACTTGATAACGTCATAGAACTAGAGTTGACAATTTCTACCCTTATATATACTTAAGAAAGTGTTTATTTAGGTTGTATATTTTCGCAAATGAGTCAAAAACATAAAGTTTTAAAACATATTTAATTAGAGACGCATCTACCTGATCAAATGGTTTGAAAATATCTCAACACATTTTTAAATGTTTTATTCTTCTTATTGTTGTTTTTTTTTTGTTTCAATAAAGCTTTGCGTACTAAAATATTTGGATTATAATATCAACTATATAACCCTTATAAGCATATTTAATACATTAATTTAATATTAAAAATACATGTGAAGAAAAAGTATTGACTAGTCTTGCATAACTTGACGTATTTGGACATGAACATTGATCTTTCCTACTTTGACCTGTTTGGACCTAAATAATTATTTTCCAACTTTGGCCCGTTACCCAAGCCACCCAGTTTTTCCACATCTAAAAAAACTACTTTTGCACCTGATAGTTTTTATATTTAATGAGCTACACACTCATACAGATCCATTACATGGAAATGTTGCTGATAAAGTCCACACAAGTTCACAGGTCAACTTGCTACAAGCACAAGTACAAGACCACAATCTCATCACAAGACTTATATTCTCTTCTACAACAGCTTTACTCCTTGTAACAAGATGTAGTCAGTAGTTTAGATGTTTCTAGACTCTTCTAGAAATAACATAGCAATTAGTTAGTTAGTTGTCCTAATTCTATATAAATACTTGTCTATTTACTTCATTTTATAATCTAATACAATAAAATTTCTCTCTTCACTTAACTAAATGGTACCAGAGCCATCACCACTACAAACTGTGATGATGAGCTGATTCCGGTGATCAATAACTAACTTCCAGCACCATAACAAATTTTCCCGCCAAAATTATTTTTCATAAACCACCATCAAATCAGTCATAAAAACCATCCTACAGCCAAAACAATCATTATTCTCCATCTATAACCACCACATTTAGTTACTGATCATCATCAATCATCATTATCCTTCAATTCTATTCAAAAATAACCAAAATCCAATCAAATAGTAACCATAACCCATAATCAATTGAAATCAGTCACAAACCTTCATTTCTTGAACAAATGAAGACACAATTACAACAACTCATCATCAAGATTGATCAATATTTATCAAACTGTAAGAATCAAGAAAAAGTCAAAGTTTGTTGAAAATGGCTAATTCTGGTAATTCTAATGGAGTTGAAACTTCTGGTGTTAATTCAATGGAACAAGAAGACATTAACTCAACCTTTCATCCACTTTACTTTCATCAAAATGATCATCCAGGTTTGATACCCATCTCCAAAAAGTTAACTGGTCCAGAAAATTTTAGTACCTGGAAAAGATCCATTTCAATTGCTTTGGATGCTAGAAATAAGTTGAGAATTGTTAGTGGTGAGTATGATAAACATGGACTTGATTCACCACTTAGACCATACTGGGAAAGAGCAGGGTCGAAGCGAGAATTTTTTGCTCAAGGGGGCACATTTTGATAATTTTTAGAAGCTACATTACAAAATGCTTATTACGGGGGGAAAATTACAAAACAATCCATATATTTTAGAAAATTTACACTAAATTGTTTTTGCTAGGGGCACGTAACCACAAGGAAAGAGCCAATGATATGTTAATCTCTTGGATTTTGAATACTGTGTCAGAGAAAATCAAGAAAAAATTGAGCTTTGTACATTTTGTATCTGGTCTGAACTCAATGAACATTACCCACAACTTGATGAACATAGGATTTATCAGGTTACTTTTGCTATTTTCCAGCTGAAACAGAATAATAGTACAATTTAGGTTTACTATAAAAAACTTAAGGGTCTTTGGGATGAATTTGATGCCCTTGAGGCACCTTATGCTTTTAGTTGTAAATGTATATGTGACAATGGGAAAACCAATGGTGAAAGAGACCAAAGGAAAAGACTTATTCAGTTTCTTATGGATTAGATGAGAGTTACACATATGATAGAGGCCAAATTCTTTTGCTACAACCACTACCATCAGTTGCAAAGGCTTATAGTATGCTAAGGCATGAAGAGTCACAAAGAGATACACCCAAACAAAAACTTGCTACACCTATTGCTCTTAATACCATGAATGGTGGCTATAATAGACAGCAGAGGTTTAACCCAAACATACCTTACAACCTATCTTCAAACATACCTTACAACCCATCTTCAAGAACAAATACCCAAAGCCAAACACCAATTCAATGTGAGAGAAGAAGAAATTTCAGGAAGGGGATCATCTGCACAAACTGCAACAAAGAAGGTCACTATGGTAATGAATGCTACAAGCTAGTTGGATACCTTGTGGGTCACCCCCTTCATGGAAAATATGTCCCACCATCTCAAAGGAATCAGCGAACAACAAAGGGAAAACCACTGCGACATGGTTATGGGAGAAGATGAAAATCCATTGGGTGGAAATGGAGACCCTCAAGGTTCTGGTCAATCAAGCTCAAATTGTTTTGTGAGTTCAAGGATGGATATGTTGCAGAATCAATTAAATCAAGTATTGATGATGCTTCAAAACGAAGACACTGATCCCAGTCTTATCCCATCTTACATGGAAAGTATATTCTCCATTATTCACTCCTTCATTGCTTCCTATGTCACTAAGTCTAAAGATACTTGGATCATTGATAGTGGTGCCACTAGCAACATTTGTTTTCTGCCATCACTTATGTTTAACATCAAAAAATGCAACCCACCTATCCTTGTTTCCCTACAAAATGGACATGTCATAGAGGTGCACCTAATAGGCTCAATATGTATTCACAAAGATTTCATCCTTCACAATATCCTTTATGTATCCTCATTCACCGATAACCTTATCTCCATAAGCACTATTTTAAGATCCACACACTCCTTCATCACATTCACTTACAATTCATGCTACTTTTAGGACCATAGTGGGAAAAGAACTTGTGGATCCCTCTGTGGTGGACTCTACACCCTTACGTCTTCAACAACACCTCAACAACTATCCTCAACAACAATTCTTTCTCATGCCAGCAATAATCACCTATGGCATGCAAGATTAGGACATCCCTTGTTTCAAGTTCTTAGCAAGATCAAAAATTTACCTATTTCTACTTTCAAAAACTCATAAAATAAATAAACTATCTGTCCTTTATCTAAACATCATGTTTTTCCCTTTCCAGTTAGCATTTCTCATGCTCAATCTACCTTTGATTTGGTTTACTTTGATATATGGGGTCCTTATAGATATCTAACCATGAATAAATGTAAATACTTTTTAACCATTGTCAGTGATTCTCAAGGGCAACTTGGACCTATCTCTTACTAAACAAATATCATGTTGCATCAACGATTAAAATCTTTCATCAATACATACTAAATCACTTTCAAAAGTCATTTAAAACTAGAAGGAGTGATAATGGGACAGAGTTCTTAAACAACACACTTAATGAGTTTTTCAAATCACATGGTATAATCCATCAAACATCATGCCCATACACCCCAAACAAAATGCCAGGGTTGAAAGAAACATAAACAACTGTTAGAACTAGCAAGGTCTATCCAATTTCAAGCAAACTTCCCCAAAATATTTTGGGGATATTGCATTCTCACCTCCACTTACCTAAACAACAGACTACCTCTAGAATCCTCAATGACAAAAGCCCCTATGAGTTTCTTCACAACAAACCTCCTAACCTTGACCACCTCAGAATCATAGGTTGCAGATCATATGTTCATAATTACACCACTGATAAATTTGCACCTAGATCAACCCCAAATATACTCCTTGGCTACCCACCAAACCAAAAGGGTTACATTGTTTATGATCCAAAAACACAGAAAACCATCACTAGCAGGAATGTAACCTTTGATGAAAATATCTTTCCCTTTCACCAAAGTCCCACTGCATGCTCCTCTATAGCACCTATTTCACCTTCACTCCCATTTATCTCCAGTGAACAACCACCTCCAATTTTACCCTCTACTAAACCTACTCCGCGCAACACCGCCTACAACATCACTGACAACGTACCCTTCATACTTCTCGAATTCCTCCCCTTCAACATGTTCGAAAGCTACATCTCGAACCTCAAGTTAACCCGTTAAAATCTCTTTTAGCGCCAAACTACTTATCTACAATATTTACCACTTGGGAATTCGCCAATCGAAGCCTCCCACTGTTTGGGGTAGATCCTTTGAAGATAATAGCACAGAGGAGAACCTTGACCTGGTCATACCCACGTTTCTCTTTTACCTTAGCTTTCTCCCCACGGTTGAGAACGTGGGTCACTAAGCCCAGCGATTACCAAAAATCATGGGACACCCCATGATCCCTCGAAACATGTGCAACAGCCCTTCAAGGCCTATTTCTTCCCTATAAATAGCTTGTAAGGGTTATTACTTATGCTACCTTCATCAAACACTTACATACTTTATTACACTTACATTCTTACCATAGCAAATACTTATTCGCATACCGAAAGTGGTTCGCATGGTCCAACCTCTGCCTAATCACTTAACATAGTGTTTTAGAATTTCTTACTTTCAGGTTACGAGCAAGCTTGGCAAGGTTATACACCCTGTTAACCTTCGAACACCATCGAAGCCTGGTCGTGCAAATTATTATACAATCAGTGGCGCCATCCGTGGGACCCACTACTATTAGTCCCGTTACATCCAAGTTTGTAACCATTTTAACCACTCTCACTAAAAGATCGGCATGGAACAAGGAATGGATGCTAGGCCCCCACCGGGTTTCTCAACCTTAGCACCATCATCAATTAAACACGATTTACCTCCAATAACTACCTCTACCTTCACCACATGGTCTCACCGTAAAATAACACCTGATCATCAGGCTTCAACATCGGCAAATCCAGAACCCGTAATTATCCCAGCCTTCATAGAGGCTAACTTCAAAATGCTTGATACTCTAATGAGGACTCATAGGAGATAGGTTAGGAACATAGAAATTCAATAAGAAATGGAATATTACAAGGACGATTATGATGAATAGATCGAAATGGAGCCTAGGCCACTTCCTCAAGGACATACTCGTTCAGCTCTAAGGATAGGTTCCCTATTCAGCCGAAGACCCAATAGAAGAGTCTTGGGATTTGAAAGGGTTTCGAAAGGGGCTTCATCAAGGAGAGAGAGAAGATTGGATGATGAAAGGATAGAAGGTCCCAATAGGAGAAGTAATCACAAGGGGAATACTGAAGCTGTTGTTTACCCAGGGGAGATTCCCCAATCAGGGAGGATAGATACAGGAATCTTAATGCAGCCTGCATACGCTTCGGGTGTGGGAGACGATCCAACTTCGGTTAACAGGGGAGGAAGCCTTCCTCCTAATGGTATGTACCCTCCAATTCTAAATCAATCTTACCCTTATGGTTTATATCCTCCACTTAATGGGCAATCGAATAATCCAAGTTATCCATACTCGCATGCTCCACATAACCATGTTCCACCTTTCAATCAACCCTACTCTGACTGCGTACCTACCCCTACCACTCAAAACCATAACCCATACAATTCAATCCCAATGTACGTACTACCCAACAATTGAATGTATCTAAACCTATGGGGTCCGTGACACCTTTTGTTCGTTGAATCTAGGACTATTCTTTGCCCGACAGATTGAAGATGCCTTCTCAGATAGATACTTATGATGGGAAAAGAGATCCTGATAACTTCCTTCACTTGTTCGAAGGCGCTATCCGTATGCAGAAATGGGTTATGCCAGTAGCATGTCACATGTATACCTATAAGATGCGAGACTCTTGATAACGCCTAAAATGAACATGTTTTTAGTAGCGTTATTGTTGGTTTTGTGCATGATAATCGGCTATATTTACTCATAACTGTTGCAAAATTGCAAAAGATGCGTATTGTGTATGTATATGTAGACAGGTATCACGAATGATGAAGAAATGAAATTTTTATGCACATTTGGAAGATTCTCGAGGAAGGAAGTCGAGCTAGGAAGCTTTTGGATTCAATGATTGGGAAGCACAATGATTTCTAAGTATCTCAGAAGGAAAGATCAAGTTTTGCCTTGGAAATCATCAGCGAGAGCAAAAGAATGAAGCGTATAAGCAAAAGTCAAATCAGCAAACATCCAAATTGCTTGGTCGTGACCCGTAACCGGATCCGGCTGGGCATTTGGTCAAATCGCAACCGATCCGGTTGCCATCGCAACTGATCCGGTTGCATGAACTGCAGTTACACAAAGTTGCATTTATTGTTGCCTTAACTCCCCATAATCATTGGAGGCCGATCATTTCTTGATATTAACTTGTTGGGAACGTTTTTGGTCAGTTGAGCAAGCATATTTGGCTATATAATGAACCTAGTCCTAGTTTACTAGGGTGACACAACCGAAATTGTATTAGTTTACATCTAAACTAATACCAACCATATTATTCAGCCCAAAAGCTTAGTTCTTACTGAAAAACGTCCAGGAGCAAGGATGGAACAATTCTCATCAATAGTTTTGGTAATTTGGAGTTATACGGTGAATCTAGGTGATTGGAGGCGCGTGGTTGCTACAATCCACGAATTCTAATTCTTGTAATCACAAAAGTTTAGATATTCTATGAACTTTGTTATGGAATTCTATTCTCTTGAATTATTGGAATTACTTTGTTATGATTTGTGTTTAGTTATTATTATTATCATGGAGTAGTTTTGGGATATACTTGTGTGTTGGGATGTAGTTAATCATATTAGTGTTCTCAAATGTGATGCATGTATATATGATCTTGTTTAAATGAGTTTGTTGGAAAAATACTAGTCTTGGTTTGATTTGTTGATAAAACATGTTTTAAGAAAAGGACCGAAAGGATTTCTCTTGTGTTTTATTCCAAAAGTTAAGTGACAAACTAGTATGGGGATATGGTGATTGACAACCACCATGTTTGCTTATTAAAACAAGACTAGGAACATTTTCATCACGAAAGGGTCGAAAGATTCGTAAGAACAAATTTAATAAGAACATGTTGCAAACAAATGGAATTTCTAAAGGATAATCATTAGGATAAGGACCGAAAGGATTACCTATATGTTTTTGTTCTTAGAATGATTTTTACAAACATATACCATGGTTGGGGATCATTTGCTTATGATTTGTGCATCACATCAAGAGTATACACCAAACCTTCATGAATACTATTTATGATTGACTATAGACTACACACAAGTATATATATTTCTTATTATTGAATTTCACTATAAACATCACTATTTTAGGAAGCCTTGACAAGCTTTCTTGTTGGAATCTTTTCATTCAAAACAGTTTCAAACACAAAATCCCTTGGGACGATCTCAACTTACCAAACTTTGCTATCACGGACGAGTATACTTGCTCGTATGTGTTAATAGATTAGACAGTTAAATCGTGTTTATAAATTTTTAAAACTTGCACTACACGAAACACATCAAGTTTTGGCCACGGGGATTTTCTTTGATTTTTTGTAAAATTGGTAGTATTGGAATTGAATTTGTTGAAAAGTAAAAAAAAAAGTTTTGGTTAAAAGCTAACCGATTCGGTTGCTCTGCAACCGAATCCGGTTAGAGCTACAGAGTGAATTTTTATTTTTGATTTCATGGTTCTAGTTTACTTAGTTATTAGTGTTATAGTTCCTAGAGTAATTCTTGTCATTTTAGATTTTATTTGCAGATTATGTCTTGTAGTTTAATGATTTCTTAGATTTATTTATATTTTCTTTACATTTGTTATTATTAGTTAATTAGTTTTAGATTAATTTCAGTTTTAATGTTAATGAGTAGATAATAATTTTTCAGTTATATGGTTTAATTATCTTTATGGTAGATTTTAATTGGTAGTTAATATAGTTTTTAGTTTAATGGTTTTATTATTAAGTTATTAATTATTGGTTTATGAAGAGTTTTTATTAATTTAGAGTTTAGTACATCTTAATGATTCCTTAATTGCATTTAAAATTCCGTTTTAATATAAAAAATATATATAAAAAAAACATTTTTGTCGATCCAACCGATCGGTTGCAACGCGCAACCGGATCCGGTTCGATCACTTGGTCTAGTTATTTCAACCAACCGAATCGGTTGGTGAGCCAACCGATCCGGTTGGAGCTCTCGGTAAAATGTTTTATGATTTTTAGATTTTGAGTTTTAACTTATGTTTTTAGTTTTGTTAAGTATCCTAACTTGTTTAGTATATGTTTCTATAGTTTGTTCTTGTTTTTACTAATTCTAACGCTAATTGTTAGGACCGAAAAAGTATAAGATTTATGTGGTTTGGAGGTCGGGGTTGGTGGAAGAAGATGAAGATCTTCATCATTTTAGTGAGAGAAACTAGAGAGAGGGAGGAGATGATAAGGATAACTTTATTGAATAAACCAAACACACACTAAACCAAATGCTTCACTTCACCCCTCATGGAGAGTCATGAGGGGTATTTATAGGCTCAACAAACCATAACTTTGCCACTTAAACGATACTAGTCCCTAAGGGCAAAGTATACTACGCATCTAGTCCAATTCGCGTAAGTGACGTTATCTTTATAAAAAGCGAGGCTAACAATCTCCCTCCAAGATAGCGTCACACGTGAATGGTTATAATGAGACCTATAAATACAAAACAAAGTAAATTACAATAGTAATGAACAATGTTGACTTTCTTGAAGTGCAGAGTCTCTGTAGTCTAGATACTGAGGCAAACTTGAAGTTTTCCCTTCCGATGACCTCGGCATTTGATCTTTGGCGCTGACGGCACAAATTCTTGTAGCTCTGAACTTCAACTGTAACGGTCTAGTTAGGTTATTACTCCCTCCTAACTAGTGAGCCTTTTTCTTTTTCTACGCTCCCTCTGAACCGACAACACTCTTCCAACACGCAATGCGGAGAAAAGTAGACTCTTGAACGTACAATGGTTGTCGTTCTGGGAACATCATACCAACATAACTCACTTAGTATTGCATCCACGTTGGTAAAAGCACAGATGTACACACACTACTTCTCCTTCTTCAGTCTTAAGCACAAATCCCTTCGTAATCCAATCACGGAAGATGAAATAGCAACTTCTCCCTCCTGATGGTTGCGAGCTATCGGAATCATCATAATGTTGCGTACATAATGTTGCGTACATAATGTTAGTATCGCAAAGTTCTAGCTCGAGAAAAGTAAAGACCAAATCAAGTGGAGCATCTTTTGAATGACCACCCCTTAGGGGGAGATTGTTAGCCTTAATAGTTTTTATTAAAAGTGATGGTCATTCCCGTTTAGGAACTTTGTAACGTTTTTTAGATATCGTGATAGAATAGTCAACGGGCTCGTGGATTGGGCTAAGCTAATTGATTAAAAGTTAAGCTATGCTAGCCGTTTATAAGCTTACGTATCCCAAGCCCAATCCAAGTCCAAGTCGTGGCCCTTGCCAAGCCCATTAGGGTAGTTTTGTCTTGTACTATATAAACCCCTCAAAGTCTCATTTGAGGGGTGTGCTTGAGTGTGTGTATGTGTGTGTGTGTGTTTTCTTTGGAATATTTAACATATTGTTTTCATCTTTTCTCTACACATATACACGGTTTTAACATCAAGTCACCATCTTTCTCATCTTTATTTCTTTCATCTTCACGCATAGTTTGTGTTTGTGTTTAACGAGTTCTACGCATAACGTGATATACGTGCTGGGTTTGTGATAAGGTTGATATATCTAAGGTCCTACAATTGGTATCAATAGCCTAACAATGGTTTAGGAGTGTTTGTGTTTGTTTTGAAGTTTTGGTACTATACGCATAAAGCTCACGTTATACATCTTTGCCACGCTTAAAGCTTTGATTTTTACACTTAAAAATTCAAGATTCTTGTGGTTTAAGGTTTATTTGGTGTTAAAGTTTCAGTTTTTTGCAAAAAGTTCGAAGCTTTACGTGTTTTTCTTCATTTTTAACTCGTGTTTGGTTCGTTGTTCATTTCTACGCATAAGCAGAAAAAACATCTTGGGTGATAAAGGTCACAACTTTCTTGGTATTTGAGTGTTTTGGAAGGCTGTTTGTGCATCGAAATCGTTTGAATCACTGGAAACTCTTACGCGTAGGTCAAAACCCTATTTTTACGCGTAATAAAAGTCAAAACCCTTTTTCTACGCATAAGATTTTACGAATAAGCTTTTGGTGCAGATTCTTCGAGCTTCAACGATTACTCAGTGCTTCCCTCACTTGGATAAGTTTGTGGAACACTTCGACTTTTGGATATCTTTTACACCGTGATAGTGTAAAGGATTCTTGGGCAAAACCCTAGATTTACGCATAAGCTAAATCTTACGCGTATAATCTCTTACGCATAAGTATTTTCTTACGCCTAAGCTTGTCTTACGCATAAGTAAATCCTACGCATAAGGATTCTACGTTTAAGTTTTTAGTCTATGCATAACTCTATTGTTACGCATAAGTTGGGTATTACGCGTAAGTTCTCCCTACGCCTAAGCACAATCTCTACGCCTAAGCATCCTCCTCGTAACTTCTTCGGTCTATGCCTAAGCTTTAAAAAAAAATAAAAAAAATTGAGGAGACTAAACGTTCAATTTTTACGCGAAATTCAAATTTTGGTATAACTTGGAAAATTTTGGTCAAAAATTCAAATTTTTGGACCCAAATTCAAATTTTTCGGTCAAATTTGGCGTCAAAATTGTCATAACTCAAATTTTTCATACGACCTTAGAATTGATTTTTATAGTGAATTTCAAATTTTGGGAGAAAAATTTTTACGCCTTAGAACCAAGTTCACGAGTACGACTTTCAGAAAAACTTCAAATGGCAATATCTTTTTAAACACAACTCCTTTATCGTTGAATCGATCCTACATCAACTTTATCATAACATACCTTCATCAATGGCAACTCAACAAGACATTCATGCAGCCGGTGCCGAAAACCATCCTCCTATGTTGGAAAAAGGTGGTTATCTTCAATGGACAAGTCGTATGCTTCGTTACATCAAGACCAAACCTAATGGAAAACTCATGATTCAATCCATTACGAGTGGACCCTTCAAGCCTCGACAAGTCCAAATCCATGGAAATCCTAATGCAACACCTCCCGTCCCACCATCTTATCATGTTCAAAACGAATCAGAATACACTAAAGAGGATCAGAAACAAGTCGATGCAGATGACATGGCAATTCATATTGTCCAACTGGGTTTACCAAGAGACATGTTTGCTGCTGTAGACAGTTGTGAAACTGCTTTTGATATGTGGGAACGTGTTAGACGGATTTGTCATGGAACAAAAATTGGTCAACAAGACATGGAGAACAAGCTGCTAACTGAATGGGAGAAGTTTACATCTACACCAGGATAATCCATTGAATCCTACTATGGAAGGTTTTGCACTTTGATGAATGAGCTTATCGAAACAAGTTGGCACCTTAACTATCGTGCAAAATATCAAGTTCCTGAACAATCTTCCAGAATAATGGGGACGATATGTCACTATTGTCAACCAAACAAAAGACCTACATCAGGTGAACTTTGATCAACTAAACGATTTTCTGAAACAAAACCAAGCTGAAGTGAATGAAGTCGGGAAAGAAAGATTGGCAAAGAATCATGATCCATTGGAACTAATTGCAAAGACTCAACCCTCAGTGAATACACAACAACAAGCTTCATCATCTTCCACCAACAACAACTTGTAGCAATACATAACCACAAGCATGTCTTCCTCAACAACAATTCTATCCACCAGAACAACAAGTCATTCAACAACAACAACAGTATCCACAATACCAGGAACAAGGAATCACGATCCTGAACAAGAAGCTTTGCTTACTGGGCATTTTTTTCTTGGGTAAAGCATTCAGAAGTCGCTATTCCACACCAACTAACAACAACCAACGGATTTCATCAATCACTCGCAACAGGCAAATTGAACAACCGGGTTTGAATAAGGGTAATCAAGGACAAATGGTTGGAGTTATTGGGAATCAGCAGGGGTATGCTACTGGATTTCGCATGGGTAATCAGGCGGTTCATATCGGGTAATCAGTTAGGTCGAGAATGTTGGAAATCGAGATGGAGACGAGTAATGTTGGGAATAGAGCATGGGTAATCGAATAGGAATGTTGCAGCTCCAGTCGTTGGGAATTATGGAAATGTGAATCAGGGTAATCGGGTTAAGTGTTATAACTGTCAAGGATTGGGTCACATGGCAAGGAACTGTCCCACTAAGCCGCAAAAGAAGAATGCTGAGTTTCTTCGAAAGCTATCTTTGTGCACAGAAGCAAGAAGCAGGGATGCAGTTGAGTGCTGAGGAAAATGATTTTTTCACTATTATGGATGATTTGGAAGACCTCGAGAAATCAATGCGAACTGCATCTTCATGGCAAATCTTCAGGAGACTAAGTACGACATCGA
Organism: Chrysanthemum makinoi; assembly: GCA_910596185.1. Lineage (NCBI taxonomy): Eukaryota > Viridiplantae > Streptophyta > Magnoliopsida > Asterales > Asteraceae > Chrysanthemum > Chrysanthemum makinoi. Next base: position 196,528,097 of record OU343225.1, on the reverse strand, counting down.
CTCGACGCACCTCCTTCTATGACGCCAATGCAGATCGAGGTACCAATCATTGATACATACTATAACAATGTCATATTTGATGTGTTTACTCATGACGAACAGCATTTCAGGACGCACACCTACTTATGATACATACGGACAATCCGAAGTTGTAGCAATACTAACTCTGAAACTCCGTGATGTGGATCCTAGTAGGAGGCTGTGTGGCACAAAATACTGAGACGATGAGGAAACACGTGCTTATTTTGAATCATTAATCAATAACAGTGGCATTGAAATTGAGAAAGTTAGAACGGTCAATCGCGAAGTTAAGGCAGCGAATGCTAAATTGACCGCTGAGCTTGAAAGTTACAAAGAGAACGCAAGAGCCTTTGAATTTCATACAAACAAACTATCAGAATTAGAAATTGGTTATCGAGATTCTGTTTTAAGAGAAAAAGAATTGCAACTCAAGTTTGACACACTTGATGTGAATTTGAACTTGAAAATAAAATCTTTAAACAAGGAAATTTCTGATCTAAATGACCAACTTTCTAAACAAAAAGCACTGTTTTCTGATCTTGAAAAAGAGAAGAAACAGTTGATTGCTGATTTTTCAAAACGAGAAGATTCTCTTCTTGATGAAATTCTGGATAAAAATGAAACTATCAAAAAATTGGATAATTTGCTTTTTACAACGGGTCATTCCGCTAAAACAAACAAGATGCTTTCTAATAAAGTAAATCCTATTTTTCATACTGTGCATAAAATGGCTCTTGGTAACACACCTCCTTGTTTCCTCAAGAAAGCTCAGAAAAAACGGAATGCGCTAAACAATGGAAAACCTTTGCATGCACCCATAATTGTACATGATTCTTTTGAAACGTTGGAACTATCTGAGGAGAGAAGATCAAAAATGAAACAAAAACATCCGGAAATCAAACCAATTGATTATAACAAATGGAACAAAATTAATGGTATTTCGTTTGTTTCTCATAAAGAACAATCAACGCTTTCCACCACACCAAGTGTTTCAAACAAAGTGTCAACACCAGTTTCAAAATCAGTTTCAAAACCAGGTGTTGTCTCCAAATCTCTTTCGAACATTGAACAAATATCTTCAAACAATCCTTTTAACACAAGTGATGCGAGAAGTATTTTAGAAAATGTGAAAACTAGAATTGCGGATCTTCAAGAGACTGTTAAAACTAAAACCAATATTACAACAAACATCGGGTTTAATAGTTTTGATAATGAAAATAAAAGTTTTTGAAACTGAAAAATTGCCCCTCAGCTGAATAACATCAACTCAAGGGTAATTCATTTTGAACAAGCCTTTTGAAAGAAACAATTGACTTTGTCAAGGACCATAAATCCCTGGTAAAGCAAGCTAATGAAAGTGTTGAACACATCAAAGTTTTGGAAAATTTAAATGATTCTCTCTTCAAGATGTTCTCGACTATGATATTATGTCCATTATTTTACAAACATATTCGTTGAAGATCATGAAAGACTCCGTCCGAGACCTCCAAAATTGTTTCAAAATATGAAAAAGCTCTTGAAAAACTTGAAAAGAAAATGTATCATATTTTAAACAACTTGATCGAAAAACTGAGGAATGCAAGTATGACAAACTGTCGTATGAGCGTGCCTTCAATGACATGAAAGCGAAAAATGATCTTTTGAGGGCTCAGCTAGAAAGTCAAAAAGGAAAGGCAGTGGATACTTTGATTACAAAACCATTGACTGCGGAGAAAGCAAATGTTCCCAAACCGGTTTTCAAACCAAAAATGTCTGTTTCTATGCCTCCTCCAAAAGTCAATGAGAAAAATGTTTCATCAAAACCAGTCACTCCACCTGCCCTACCTAAACAAAATGTTGATAAAGGAAAAGCGGTTATCGAGAAACCAAAAGTTTTAGCACCTGGCCTTTTTAAGATGAGTGCCACTAATACGTCTGCCTCCACATCTAAAACATATGGAACAAACGACATAAGTTTAGAAAAGAACTCTAAAGAGACTAGGAAAGCTGAAACAACTTCTCTAGCTAAAAATGTGAATCCTAATGCATGTGCCTTACCTTCTACAGGACTAGAAAGCACCTCTAGGAGCAGCATACTAAAGCCTAAGAGCAATACAAGGAACAATAGAGTCTCGACTGCCTCTAGGAGTAGTAGCTTGAATAAAGAGAAGAAAGTAGAAGAACACCCTAGGAATTTACTGCTTTTGAATAAGAAAGACATTTCATCTGAATGTACTGAACCTATGAAACTTGCTAAGTCTAATGAATGTGTTGAAACTCTTTGTTTAACTTGCAAGAAATCTTTAATTAATGTTCAAGATGATTGTGTTTCTAAGAATGTGAATGATACGCCTGTTAAGAAGAACGTTCCAAAAAGATCTTACACTAAACGAGTAGGAAGACTAGTTGCAAAACTTAGACTTTACACTACTGACAGGAACCATAGTGTTTACTTTAGGGATGACATTTGGAAACCCACAGGTAGAACTTTCACACTCCAGAATGGTTCAATGAGTGATAAACCAGAATTCCCTATAGAAAACCTCTTTGAGTGTGATCAGGATGTTACCTCTAACCTAAAGGAACCAAAATCAAACCGGTTTCCAAAATATTCTTCTTCTGTTATTGGCAGGTTATCGAAATATGTCTCTGGATCGTCGACTCGGGTTGCTCCAAGCACATGACGAATCTGGCCGTGATCAATTTTGTCTGGAAATTCATGGGAACCGTAAGTTTTGGAAATGATCATGTAGCAGCTATCATGGGTTATGGAGATCTACCTTTTGGAAATTATTTAATCACTCGGGTTTACTATATTGAAGGATTGGGACACAATTTGTTTTCACGGGCGCTCAGTGATACAGATTTAGAGGTTGCTTTTAGGAAAAATGCTTGCTTCGTTAGAAACTTGGATGGCAATCGATCTCTTAATGGGAATCATGATACAAACTTGTATGCTATCAACATCAATCAAATGGCCTCTTCATCACCAATATGTCTTATGACACGAGCATCCGAACTCTCCTGGTTGTGGCATATAAGGTTATCCCATCTCAATTTCGACACCATCAACAAAATTGCCAAAGACAACATCGTCAACGGACTTCCAAAGTTCAAATACACCAAGGATCACTTATGTCCATCATGTGAATAAGGAAAAAGCAAAAGATCATCATATAAACCTAAACCCGTACCTAGTTCGGAAGCAAAGTTGCATATGTTGCACATGGACTTATGTGGCCCAATGAGAGTTGAAAGCTTTAATGGGAAAAAGTATATTCTTGTTATCGTCGATGATTATTCGAGATATACATGGGTTAGGTTTTCGAGATCAAAGACGAAGCACCGTGCATCATCATCACCTTCAAACGTATTCAAGTACTTCTTCAAACTCCAGTAAGGGTTATAAGAATAGACAACGGACACGAAAGATTCACTAATCAGAGTTAAGAACTTATTTTGAAGATGTTGGAATCACACATCGACATCGGTTGTTAGAACTCCACAACAGAATGGGGTAGTTGAAAGAAGAAATCGTACTCTTGTGGAAGCCGCTCGCACAATGCTAATTTATTCTAGTGCACCGTTATTTCTATGGGCTGATGCTGTTGCCACTGCTTGTGTTAGGAATTAGAAATTCCAGGTATTAAAGAGTCGGTCACCTCAAGTATATGTAATCGTTAGAGAGCTTGTAGTCATAGTTATTTTATGATTAAGTAGTATTTCGTTTAGTAACACCGTGGAGGACGGACGGGTCTTTACCCACTGTATGCCTGATCCACAGCCCTTAGGTGGCGTTTTTTTGTAAGATACTATAAATACCCTCTACCTCCCAAGGTAGAGGGTTAGAGCTTCAATACCATTTTTCTTTGTTTCACATAGTTCCCAACTCTCTTCCTTTCTCTCACTAGAACTTTCTCTCTCTAAACATTGTTAACGCCCCACTTGATTATGGTTTAATGTGTTTGTGAAATCCTATATCTAACAATTGGTATCAAGAGCCATGGTTTGATCACTCATCTTTCATGCTTTTTTGTTTTGGTGGATTTCATAAGGTTTTGGGGTATTAAAGGTTTAGGAGAGTTTGATTCATTTGGACAAATTCTAGTGTTAAAGTTTGAATTTTGCTTGTACTTTTGTGTTTAGGATCATCGTATGTGTTTATGTTTTGAATTGGAAGGCTTAAATCATTGTGGTTTGGTTGTTTTTGATTGATAAAGTGGTTATTTTTTAAGTTTGTACGAAGCGAGTTGAGTCTCGTAAGAAGTTTGTTCTTCAAAGCGTGTTGCTTTGTTATTGGATGCGAGTTGGTACATGCGACTTAGCTGTTTAGCGAGTTGATTTTTATGCGACTTGGGTTCTAAGCGAGTTGTTTCTTTAAGCGACTTAAGATCTAAAGCGACTTAGCTATTAAGCGAGTTGTAAAGCTAGCGAGTTAATTTAAGCGACTTGGTCTTCAAGCGAGTTGATTGTGTTGCGAGTTGATACCAAAGCGAGTTGGCTATTTAGCGACTTGATTCATTAAGCGTGTTGACAGTGTTGCGAGTTGATGCTAATGCGACTTGGCTATTTAGCGAGGTGATTCCTTAAGCGAGTTGTCTCCTTGAGCGAGTTGGGTGTTTAGCGAGTTGATAACTAAGCGAGTTGTGTGTTTACTACTTGTCTAAATTTAGACTTGTCACTTCTTCGTGATACATTCTTACGGTTGTTCTTTTGGTTTAGTAAAACCCGTGAAAGAATCAATTTCCCGGTTTAATCAAAGAATTGTAAAATCCCGTAGAACTGGTAATCATGGAAAACATAGTTCCTACTATTGTTTCTTCCGTAGCTGAGGACGTTCAACAACAGGGTCAGATACTCGTCCACCTATGCTTGACAGAACTGACTACGACTCTTGGGCTCAAAGAATCAGATTGTACTGTCTTGGAAAGGAAAATGGGGTCAACATTCTCAAATCCATTGATGAAGGACCTTATCGAGTTGAGACTACTAGAGACTTAATTGATACAGCTGCTGATGGAACAATGGTCTATGGAATAGACAGACCAAAGACATATGATGAGCTCGATAATAAAGAGAAAAAGAGATTCGATGCTTTGATATCGGGCTTGTAACATCATATCCGCAAGGTCTTCCAAAAGACATCTATAAGCTTATCAATCACAACACTAAAGCAAAGGCTGTATGGGATAATGTCAAGATGCTTCTTTCTGGTTCTGAATTAACCATGGAAGATAGAGAATCACAACTCTATGATGAATTTGAGCACTTCAAGATGAAACCAGATGAGAGTGTCTATGAGTATTACGTGAGATTCCACAAGCTTGTTAATGACATGAGGAACATCAGAATGACTATGCCAAACATTCAGCTTGAACTCAAAGTTTTTTAACAACATGAATCCCGAATGGCACAAGTTTGTCACCTCTGTGAAGCTAACCAAAGGATTGAAGAATACTAACTATGAGCAACTCTATGCCTTCCTTCTTCAGAATGAGAGACATGCCATGTTTGAAAAGTGGATTCTTGAACAATTCAAAACAAATCCAGGAGAGACAAGCTCATCAAATGATTCAACTGCCTTCTACTCAAACATTGGGATTACCACTAAAGCTTCACAAGTCATACCCATGGGTGATGGAACTCACAAACTCATTCCCGATCCTATGTTCAAACAAGTTGATGCTGATGCATCTGTAGGAAACTTCATTAGTCAACTAGCTCTCATGATCAATCAAAACATGAACACTCTCCCACACACCAACAATAACCTCGAACAGATCCAATCCACACAATCAAGCCACTGTCAGAGATGGAAAGGTTATGGTGCAGTCAGTCCAAGAAAGGCAGTATGATCAGAGAAGGGGTGTAGCAGGTGGAGGCTATGGAGGAAATCAGAACCGAGGAAGGACTGGAAATCAAGGACAGGCAAAGCCAGTCAAATGCTACAACTGTGGTGGTGAGGGACACATTGCTAGAAACTGCACATCTCCAAAACGCACACTGAATGCGAATACTTCAGGGATAAGATGCTGCTAGTGCAAGCTCAGGACAATGGTACTGCTTTGGATGAAGAGGAGCTGTTGTTTCTCGCTGAGGGCAATGCCAAGACCTATGATGCAGATGTGGATGAGCAACCTATTCAGGAGATAGGTCACAATCATCAGAATGCCTTCAAGTAGGACGTGATGCATACGACTCTATTGTTGATGATGGACCTACTGCACAAACAATTTTCATGGCTAGCATTTCTCCAATGGTCTCTCTAAGGTTTCTTCTTCACCACAAGCTGGACCATCCAAAGACAAAATCATCTCAGAGGTATTAAAATTATATGATGAAGTTGATGTGCAAAAGATACATAATGAAATACAATCAACTGAACTCATTGAGTCAGATATTGAAAATATGGGTAATATCAATGTTGTCCCATATGATCAATATGTGAAACAAAGTGAAAGTGTGATTGTATCAAGTGATATATCTCCTGCAGTCAATGATGATTATGTTGTGATGAATACCTGCATGTGCCCTCGATGATTCCGTTATCTCAGAACTTAATGCCTATAAAGAACGAGTTGCCATTTATGAACAACGTGCTAAGTTTGAGCTAACTAATCGTGAGCAGGAGTTGGATAATCAAATGCGTACAATTATTAGAAAAATTAATTTTAGAGAAGAAGTGTTAAAACAAGAGTTAAATTCCTTACAAGAAAAGCTTTCAAAAACGCTAAGAAAAACAAGAACTTCAAGAAAATGTTAAAGTGCTTAAGCAGGAATTTCATGCCAAGGAATCAAAACTTTTGAATGATTTTTCTAATCTAAAACTTTGAAGAACAAGCTTGAAAATAAGTTGTACGTACAAGGGAATACCATTCAGATTGCTCACATGGTCACTAAGCATAGAGTTTTAAGCGATAAGCATAGTGTTCCCATTATAGATGAACCAACCGAGTACATAAGTTAGCTAAGGCATCTCAAAATGTAATTTATGATGGCAATGAGATTCTTAAACCTAGACAGAAACCTAGCTACGTTGAGTGCTCTGAGGAAGATAGAATATTAGATGATGCATCTAGGGTGAAAATGAATAAGAAGCTAGAAGATCCGGAATGCAAAAAGAATAACATCACGATCAAACCCCATGATTACAAGAAGGAAAATTGGATCTCCTTAAACAAATTTAAGCCTCAAACGTTATTAACACCTGAACAAGTTTTCTGGAAAAGGATTTAGATAAGCTAAAAGCTGAAAATCTTGTTGAAACAAACCCTTCCCTTAGAAAATGCTCACGCATGCGTGTGTATCCTCCAAATACAAAAATGCATTTAGTTCCTAGAACTATTGCCACTAAAAGCAAGACCTTAATCAGTCAATATGTTATTCTTCAACTATTTGTTGATTTTGAGAAAACTTGTAAGAAAAGGATCACACCCAATGGGATAACTGAAGGGGAAAGGGGTTTTGAGCAAACAAAGAATGCTATCTAACTGAGGTCATGCCTTTCTTCAAACTACTAAAGGATCATTTTGAGAGTCTTAAAAAGGGGATAAATTCATATTTTAAAGGAATGGAAAAGGAATTTGATGCAATGATAGTTGAGGTTAGTGACTATGAGCGAGCATTAAAATATAATGAGATTGAGAGGAAGAACTTGCATACCTTGAATGAGAATCTTATTTCTGAATGTATTGCTCAAGATGTGTTTTACACTGCTACGAATTGCTCCATTAATGCTTCTCAATTTCATGAATTATCTGTTACTATGAAAGTCTCCCATGATCGTGTCATTGAGCTTGAAAAGATTAATTCGAAACTTAATGAGAAAATTGATCAGGATGATCACGATAATTTGGTAAAGCATCTTTCTAAACTAGAAGTTGAACATTTTGATTTACATCTAAAATATCAACATCTAAAAGAAAATGTTAAGACCTAAAATATCAAGACATCCTTGGATGCTCCTGAATTTGATGTAGTTTTTGAAATTAGCAAACGTGATGAACAGATTCGAGCTCATTGTAACACGATCAAAAGGTTGAAAGCCCAAATCTCTCAATTGAAGGGTGAAAAGAACAATGTGATTGGATCCCAAATGCCTCCTCCTTTGGATTCTCAGTACTCTCAAACTTTTCATCTTCAAAACTTAGTTAATGCCTTACAAAAGGAAAACGAGAGTTTTCTAGAAGAAAATAAAAAGTTAAACGACACTTTAAAGAGTTATATGATTCAATGAAAGTCACTCGTGACCAAAACAATGAAAAAATAACGTCTTTACAAAAGGAAATTGAGAATCGAGAAGTCGGAAAATGGGAAACCGCCACTTGTTTTTAATAAGAATGTTGTTTCAAAGTCACCCTTAGACTGCAAATACACTGTGACGGGTAAATATATTCCTCCTCATCTTAGGAATAATGAACCTGCGTTTCATGACTATTGTGCTCACCTTAAGGATAGTCTAGAATGTCTCCGTGAGATTGTTGAAGAGGATTTGATTAATAAACCTCTTGATAGAGAAATTAGGTTTGCTTGCCTCCAGGCCAAACGATCTCAAGAGTTGCTTGAATGTGTAATTGCAACATGTCCAAAATCCTTAGGTGCAAAAGGCAAAGCCGTGATGCCTTGTTCTATGCCTAGTGCGAAGCATGAAATCCGTTCTAGGCCCAGTGTTATGAATGTCAACCTTAGGGTGCCTTCAAGTAGTTCAGATTCCAGATATGTTAGTGCTAAGAAAGTGAATTCTAGTGTGCCTACAAATAGCTCAAATCACAGTCTTAAGAAAGTAAACACTAATGTGCCTTCTAGTAGTTCAGATCCTTGCACATCAAGTTCAGGAATGCAAAATTAGATCAACCAACTAATGTTCCCATTCCTCTACGAGTAATCGTGACATTAAAGCGATCAGGTCAAAGTCTCAAGACAATACAAGGAATGATAGGACCTTGCAAGCTAAGAATGTGCATTGGAAGAGAGTAGAAGACCAATCTAGGAACTTTAAGTTTGAGTTGAATAAAATGAATCGTGTTGATTCTAGTATTAGCCATAGGCGCATCAGTAATTAATTCAATTCGACATCGCTTGCAAACCTTGTAATGATGTCCGCTTGAATTCTTTGTGCTAATCATGAATGTGGTGTGAATGCTTTGTCTAATGTCACAAATGCCCAGCTTAAAATTGTTAATGCTAATAATCGTGCAAAGAAGGCTAAAAGGCAAAGACGAAGGATTGTTAGAAAACAGTGGAAACCCACAGGAAGAACATTTATAAAGATAGGTTATTATTGGATACCTTTTGGCCATAAGAATAATCAGTTTTGCCCTCAAACTGCTAAGACTATGCCCACTAGAAAATGGATGCCTACTGGTAGAACTATTCCCTTAAGAAGTGAACATACTTTGAATAGGTCAAATACAAACACCAGCATTGCATCTATTACCAATGATTCCATTGCTTCTACTTGATATGGATGTTTTTATTTCTGATGTGGGTGTTCCAAATACTGTTACTAACCAATTGGAACCCATTCTTGCATGGGGATCCCAATTATCCAGTTATCCATTCTTGTCTGTGTTCAACTGCAGATCGTTAAATCATTCGTGGTACCGGACTCAGTTTCCAAGCATATGACTGGAGACCGGTCGCAGCTCATGAACTTCGTGAGAAAATTCATCGAGACAGTTAGATTCGAATGATCATTTCGTGCAATTATGGGTTATGGAGATTATGTTGTTTGTAAAAGTGTTATCTCCAGGTATATTATGTGGAAGGTCTTGGTCATAACTTGTTCTCGCTGGTCAATTCGCGATTACGATCTAGAAGTAGCCTTCAAGAAACATACTTGTTTCGTTAGAGAACTTGATGGTAAGGAACTTTTAAGAGGTTCACGTGGTTCAAATCTATACACCATCTCTATCGAAGATATGATGAAGTCTTCTCCAATTTTCTTGTTGTCAAAGGCTTCTAAAACAAAGTCATGGTTATGGCATCGTCGTCTCAATCACTTGAACTTCGCACCATCAATGATCTCTCTAGAAAGGACTTAGTTGTAGGTCTACCTAGACTTAAGTATGAAAAGGATCATCTTTGTTCAACATGCCAATTGGGAAAAAGCAAGAAGTATGCCCATAAACCCAAACCTACAAACTCATCCACGGTTCTTCCATACAATTCACATGGACTTATGTGGACCCATGAGAATGCAGAATATCTTTGGGAAGAAATATGTGTTAGTTGTGGTTGATGATTTCTCTAGATTCACCTGGGTAAAGTTCTTAAAGACAAAGGATGAAACTCCAGATATCATCATCAAACTCATCAAACAGCTGCAGTTCGATCTTAACAAAACGGTCAGAATCATCCGAACAGACAATGGAACTAAGTTTGTTAACAAACAACTTGGTGAGTTTTATGAAAGTATTGGAATCAGTCATCAAAGAAGTGTTCCTCGAACTCCTCAACGGAACGGTGTAGTTGAAAGACGAAATCGAACTCTTGTGGAAGCCGCAAGGACTATGCCGATTTACTCAAAAGTTCCAATGTTTCTCTGGGGTGAAGCCATCGCCACCGCATGCTACACCCAAAATCGATCCCTCGATTCACACCGCTCATGGAAAAATCCATATGAACTTGTCCACAATTGAAAACCTGATCTTTCATTCCTTCGTGTGTTCGGTGCTTTATGTTATCCAACTAATGATGGTCAAGATTTAGGAAAACCGATGAGAGCTAAAGTGGACATTGAGTTTTGTAGGCTATGCGCCAAACATAAAAGGTTACCGAATCTACAACAAGAGAACCCGAAATATCATGGAAACAATTCACGTCCACGTTTGATGAGCGACGGTCAAATGGCTCCTGGACAATCCAGTTCAAGACCCGCACTTCAAAGCAGTCCCATTGGTTCATCTCTTGTACCAAACTCCTCATCAGCAACTCCATATGTACCTCCTCAGAAGATGATTTAAAGAAACTGTTTGATCCAATGTTTGATGAACAATTTGAGCCAAGTAACAATGATATGACAATTCAATCAATGAGGTCGCTTCTATCCGGGTCAATGAAATTAACCTTCAACTTTTATGTCATTAAGCCAAGAAGCGCTGCGACCAACTGCTTCATCAACAAATCTTCAATCATCAAGTGTACATCATGGAAATGCTTCTGACTCACAGGATGAAGTCAATCCCTTTGCTACTCCCAAAGATGCTCCATTTGAAAACATATTTGCTCCTCAATCATCATCGAACCATCTTCTTCAGAGACATCAACTCTGCTACTTCAGCCTCAACAACTACCACATGAACACCTCAGAAAATGGACTCACGATCATCCATTAGACAACATCATTGGAAATCCTCTCGTCCAAGATCCACACGGAAACAAACTGCAACAGATGCCTTATGGTGCTTCTTCAACTCCGTACTCTCTAAGATCGAACCAAAAGATGTTAAACCGCCATGAATGAAGACAGCTGGTTCAATGCCATGCAAGAAGAAATTCATGAGTTTGATCGACTTGATGTATGGGAATTAGTACCGGCTCCAGATTGTGCTATGATCATTGCTCTAAAATGGATCTTCAAAGTGAAACTTGATGAGCATGGTGATGTGTTAAAGAACAAGGCTCGATTGTTGCTAAAGGATACCGTCAAGAGGAGGGTATTGACTTTGAAGAATCTTTTGCTCCAGTTGCTCAGATCGAGGCAATCGTAATATTCTTGGCTAATGTTGCAAGTAAGAACATGGTAGTCTATCAGATGGATGTAAAGATGGCATTTCGACGGAGATCTTAAAGGAGTCGTCTACGTCAGCCAACCTGAAGGCTTTGTGAATCCAGAGCATCCTACTCACGCTTATCGTTTGAAGAAGGCTCTTTATGGTTTAAAGCAAGCTCCAAGGGCATGGTATGATACGCTATCAAAGTTTCTTCTATCTACCGCTTCAAAGAAAGGAGCAGTTGATCCAACATTGTTCACCGGAAGTCGTGCAAACACTTAATTCACGTTCAAATTTATGTTGATGATATCATCTTTGCCTCGACCGACCCCAATGAGTGTGACCGTTTTCAAATGAAATGGGTTCTAAATTTCAAATGTCAATGATGGGACAAATGTCATTTTCTTGGGATTACAAATTTCACAAAGTCCCTGAGGCATTTTCATAAATCAATCTAAATATGCAAATGAGATTTTAAAGAAATTTGGATTTGATTCTAGTGACCCGCTGACACTCCCATGATTGAGCGTATTAAACTGGATGAGGACCACTCAGGGATCATGGTAGACCAAACAAAATATCGTAGCATGATCGGATCCCGATGTACCTCACCGCCAAGAGACCCGATATTCTGTTTGTTGTATGCATTTGTGCTAAATACCATGCTAAGCCTACCAAAAAGCACCTTGAAGCGGTTAAACGGGTCTTTCGGTACCTCCAAAGAACCATCAACATGGGACTTTGGTACCCTAAGGACACCGGTATGTCACTAACAGCATATGCAGATGCAGATCATGCAGAGTGTCAAGATACTCGTCGAAATACGTCCCGGAGGTGCTCAGTTTATTGGTGATAAGCTTGTGAGCTGGTCTTCAAAGAAGCAAATGAGTACTTCTATTTCCTCTATAGAGGTTGAATACATAGCCATGTCATCTTGTTGTGCTCAAATCCTATGGATGAGATCCCAATTATCGACTATGGCTTTGTATTCGACAAAATCCTCTGTACTGTGATAATAAAAGTGCTATTGCTCTCTCATGCAACAACGCTCAACACTCAAGAGCAAAGCATATCGACATTCGACATCATTTCATCAGGAACAAGTGGAAAAAGGTGTGGTGGAACTCTATTTTGTGAGGACGAATACCAGGTTAGCAGACATCTTCAATAAAGCTCTTCCAAGAGAACGTTTTGAGTTTATTCTTCCACGACTTGGCTTGAAAAGCCTTCAACCAGAAACACTCAAACGTCTTCGGAGGAAGACAAGGAGTGAAGGTCTTTCTTCATCTATCTCTTTGTATATATTTTTCAAAAAAAAAATATATATATATATATAAATATATATATATATATATAACGTCAAAAATATTGTCTTTTTGTCATGCTTTTCTCGATTCGATATCATCTACGGACTTTGTGTTGATATTCAAAGAATGTCACGGGTCTTTAGATGTTCATCGATTGTATTACATAATTATAAAAAAAATGAGGCAAAGAAAAATGGTGGTTTATTGTCATTTCAGGCAGTAACCCGTGTTAAAAAGAAAAAAAAGAGCCATGCTTTATCTTGTTTTTCAAATCTCATCCTCTGATTCTATAAAAAATTCTCACTATCCAATGAAAACGAATTGCTTTGAAAAATTACTCGAGCTCAATTTTTGAAAATCATTTGTACTAAACGGTTGGTAAAACTATCTATCTCTCAATCAACAACTTATGTCATTGATTGAGGGGGAGAATGATTTTTAATTAAAAAGTGTAATTTTTTAAAACAATGGTTTGTTTTCAAAAGATATTCAAGCATGTTTAAATCTTTGGAGTCCAAAGTCTCATAATTCGATCCTTATCAGTTAATACGTTTTCAAAATCAAGTCACAATTCTCCTTTAAAAGCTTTCAAAAACAATTTAAATCTACTGAGATCACAATTCTCAAATGATTTGATAATTGTGATCGGGGAAGAATTTGTGATTTAAATTGGATTTATACCTGATAATTGATAAAAGGTTTTATAAGGATGAACAAGCTATCCTCCCCGCATGTGACAAACGATTTCAAATTTCTTATGCACATGTTGAGGGGGAGCATCTATTACTTAAACCTGAATTATTGAAACGTGATCGAATTGTCACTCTCAGAGTTCCTCCTAATAGGTGAAAAACTCTTTCAAACTTCGAGGCACATATTGAGGGGGAGCAAAATTTTGAAAACCTCATCATTCCTCAAAATGTTTTATTTACTCAAATTGATTGGGAAGCGATGATGATCATTTTAGAAAATGTTAATCAAAAGATTGGACCTTTCATTCTCAATCTAACGATTTCAAAGATCTTTTGCCTCCATGTGCTAAAACAATTTCTAAAATATTATGCATATGTTGAGGGGGAGCATTCTAAAATATCAAAACAATTAAGATACAAAATGCTTTGATTCTATATCACAAGTATCTTGATTGATTTTTCAAATGGTTTTCAATTGGTTCCTATGGCAGATGAACGATACCAAAAAGACCGACCAACTTTACTTTATGTATGGTGATATAAGGATGATAAGGTTTGGTTGAGGTCCCATGATCCGCCAGAATCGAGGGATCTACCGGGGACAATCCACTAGAAAGTGTAGAAGTCCTTAGGTATGATGAAAAAAGGAGAAAAATGAGAATATGGGAAGAAGTCTTGGGACTGAGACGAGCTAGTACTAGAATAAACCCAACAAGGTTCTAGTCATGAAGTCTCGGTAAGCACTGAAGGGGTTGAAGAATGAAAAAGAATTGAATGAGAAAAAGGGTGAAAAGAAATAGCCCTCCATTTATTCAACCTTAGGGTAGAAACCGGGTTCAATACATATGTTACTGGTGGTTACTAAGGTAACACTGGTATTGAAGACAAGACGTCATGGACCCGGTGATGCACTGCACTAACTTCCCAAGCTACTCAAGTTCCTCTTAAAAGGGCTTGTTTCATTCTCACAGGGAACCTACATAATCTATCGACTCTCTCTTAGAGATTGTTGATATTGAAGAAGGAGACCCTCTCCTAGTCTCTGACATAGGAAACCAAAAGCACTAATTGAGTCTAGAGCCACAGGATCATCAATTAATCTCTTTAGGACACTTATTTCTTGAAGACTCACTATTTCACACAATGTGGAATGTGAGATTATATCTAATGAGTCCTACGCACTATCCTTGTGGTATTGCCAAGACTTGATTGTGACATATGGACCTCATCAGTGGAGCGATTCAAAATTGAATCAATCCAGGTCCAAGAAAATGGATTGACGGACGCCTTTGAAAAACCGGTTGTTGTGTTTAAAAACTCTTTCTCTAAGAACATCGAGGTACAATTATTTCAAATCAAAAGGTGTTTATGATTGATAAATGATTTTTCACTAAAACTTCATTGTATTGCAAAAACAATTTCTATTGAGCGATACACGATTGTTTTTCAAATCTTTCTTCATCAATCAGTGAATCTCTATTCGCTGGTTCACTCACTCCGTGGTGTCTTCTTTGAGAGCTTCCGGTTTGAGAACGCTAGAGTTACAGCGGTGCGAAACCCTCGCCAAGGAAATTCTTCGAATTATACGATCAAAGCAAGCAGTACTTGTACTGATCAACGGGGAACCGTGGGCGTGTACCTCAATCATCGAAAGTGATCAAAGACTCTTTCGTGCGCTTTATTGCTAACTGCCTTATGCGGTACACCACGACGCTTTGCAGTGATCAGAATGGAGCGATCAATTCATAGCCGCATGCTCACACAACACATTCATATCTAAAGAAATCATGATTGGTGCATCAATGACTCGGATATTTTCACTCCATGCTTCTGCTACGCTGCTGCCAATATCATGAATCAACGAAAGCTTCCGCTACTCGGATAAGAATAAATCATGATCCAGAATGTGAGCATGTCGGTCCAAAAGTCACAACATCACTAATTACCAACACCACAAAGGTTGAGTGGAGAGATTTAATGTGGCTGATGATCTCAAAGGCGGCTCAAAACTCAGTATCCGTGGATCGCTTAAAGACTCCACCGGATTATCCAAACATGCAATAATGAAGAATCAAAGACTACGAGAGCTTGAACAAGAACATGGACAAGAATCCAAGAAAAATCTCAATGTAATATCTGTTTGTATTCAATGTAATTTTAATGTGTGTTTGAGGTGACCTCCCTTGGGGGGAGATTGTTAGGAATTAGAAATTCCGTATGTATTAAAGTCGGTCACCCAAGTATATGTAATCGCTAGAGAGCTCATAGTCATAGTTATTTTATGATTAAGTAGTATTTAGTTTAGTAACACCGTGGAGGACGGACGGGTCTTTACCCACTGTATGCCTGATCCACAGCCCTTAGGTGGCGTTTGTTTGTAGGATACTATAAATACCCTCTACCTCCCAAGGTAGAGGGTTGGAGCTTCAATACCATTTTTCTTTGTTTCACATAGTTCCCAACTCTCTTCCTTTCTCTCACTAGAACTTTCTCTCTCTAAACATTGTTAACGCCCCACTTGATTATGGTTTAATGTGTTTGTGAAATCCTATATCTAACACATTTGTTTCACTCAGAACCGATCCCTAATTCATCCAAGATTCAATAAAACCCCATATGAAATAGTGAATAACTAAAACATATATCTCTTACTTTCACGTGTTTGGCACTTTGTGCTATCCAACGACGGGCAGAGAAGATCTAGGTAAATGGCCGAGAGCAAAAGCGATATGGAATCTTCATTGATATTCGTGATAACTCGAGGGCATTAGGGTGTATAACGAGGAAGAACTAGGAGGATCATGGAGACGATGAATGTGAAATTTGATGAACTTTCACATATGGCTTATGAGAGACTCGCTCTAGAACCCGCACTAAACCCTTGCAGACACATCCAGTTGAGTTCGCCCAGACTTACCTCAAAGAGTTCAATCAACTTCGCTTGAAAATCCTAAAGAACAAGAATGGGAGAATTTCTTCGAGTTAATGTTCGATGAATACTATGGTGGAACTTCGACAAATGCATCAAACCATCATTCCGCTGCACCCGCTCAAAATCATCCACCACCACCAGCAGAAGATGCATCTACAACGGTCGAAACCAATGCACCAATTCCATCTACATCTACTATGTTATTGCACCCGTTCTACCAGCAGGTTGATGAGCAAAACCAAAACCGTAACGATGCAACACTAGATGACGGACTTATTTGAAAACGTTTGCTACGGAATCACGAATCATCTTCAAACTTACGAGAACCATCTAACTCGCATACGTTTAACAAACGGTATCCTTCTACTCTGAAGTGGACAAAAGACCACCCAATTGAACAAGTTATTGGTGAACCTTCAAGGTCAATTCAGACGAGACGTCAACTTGCCACCGATTGCGACTTGTGCATTTACCTTTGCTCAATTAGCAATATAGAGCCAAAGAACATCCGCGAGGTAATGGCAGAACGCGCATGGATAGAAGCGATGCAGGAGGAACTTCTCCAATACCGTCTTCATGACTCTTGGGAAATGGTTCCAAGACCAATTGACATTCGTGTCATTGATCTCAAATGGTTATGGAAGAACAAAAGGGATGAAGAGATGAATGTAATGCATAACAAAGCTCGTCTTGTGGCCAAAGGATATAGACAGGAAGAGGGAATAGACTTTGAAGAGTCATTCGCGCTGGTAGCTAGACTTGAAGCGATGGGATATTCTTAGCCTATGCACTCACAAAAACATCACGGTTTATCGATGGACATTAAGACCGCGGTTCTTGAATGGAACTCTCAAAGAAGAAGAAGTGTATGCATTGAGTCGCCAGGCTTCATCGACGTGGAACATCCAGAATACGTCTACAAACTCAAAAAGGCAATCTATGGATTGAAACAATTTCACCAAAGGAACAATGGATCCTACCTTGTTTACACAAAAATGAAAAAACGACATTTTGATTGTTCAGATTTACTTGGATGACATCATCTTTGGGTCCACTAATCTGAATCTTTCAAAACATTTTGAAAATCTAATGAAAAGCAAATTTGAAATGTCCATGATGGGGGAACTAAAATTCTTTCTTGGTTTACAAATACATCAGTCCCCTCGTGGAATTTTTATAAATCTAGCTATATATACAACTGATATTTTGAAAAATCATGGTATGGATAATTGTGATTCGGTGGGAACACCAATGGTAACTTCACCAAAAATTGGAGCGGATTTGTTTGGGAAACCTATTGATCCGAAGAAATATCGGAGCATGATTGGTTCTCTAATGTACCTATAGCTAGTCGACCAGATATTCATTTTGCTTGCTTATTAGCACGGTTTCAGCAAAGCCTACCTAACCGCACCTCAAAGAGGTTAAAGGATCTTTCGGCACCTGAAGATATCCATTCACATGGGACTTTGGTATCGAAGGAACCGGATTTAATCTAATTGCTTTTTCAGGATCGACCACGCAGGTGATCAAGTTCACAAAAAAAGTACATCGGGAGGAGCACAATTTTTGGGTGAAAAGTTAGTAAATTTGGTCTTCAAAGAAACAAGATTGCACCAACTTTCAACCGAAGCTGAAATTTAGTAAGTGTCTCTATCTGCGTGTTGTGCTTAAATTCTATGGATGAGAACACAACTCACAGATTATGGCTTTACTTTCGATAAAATACCTATGTATTGTGACTGGAAAAGTGCCATAGCCATATCATGCAATCCAGTTCATCACTCAAAGACTAAGCATATCAAAGTTCGCTATCACTTCATAAAAGAACATGTGGAAGAAGGTACTGTTGAATTATTCTTCGTGAAGACAGATTACCAACTCGCCGATCTATTTACTAAAGCCCTTCCAAAAGAAAGGTTTTACGATTTAGTTCGTGAATTGGAATCTGAAGCCTAACCCCTGAGGAGTAAGAACGTCTTCTCGAATCTTCTTGAAAATGATTTTCCAAATAGCAAGCTTATTTGTAAATATTTTTTTTGAAAAACAAAATACAAAATTTGAAAAACCAACAAAAGCAAAAATATAAAAATATAAAACTTTCAAAAAATACAAAAAATTATAAAATCAAAACCCAAAAATATTCTTCTCATGACATGTCTCGTGATAATCGATATTCTGACGCTTCTAGAAATGTCATTCAACAATGATACGGTATGTACGATGCTTGAACGAGCAAGGATTCTTTAATATGTTTTCTAAAAAAGTCGTTTCTCAAAATTTTCATAAAATGGCTTTACATTGTATACTTCAAGACTGAAACCGGACCAAAATGATGATTTTTGATTATTTTCAAATCAAAACTCGTGTTTTTTAATGAAAATCACTAGTGTACGCTTCAGTGCACTACATTCAAAAATGGTGAGAAATCATCATCATCTTGAGCACCTTTTCAAGATTGTTCAAAAAGATTTTTCAAAATCTTTCAAAATATTTTGTGCTCAAGATAACTCCCTCTAAAACCCTTTAATTGATTATGCTTTATTAAAGGGGGAGTATAAAACAAATGTTCCAAATTCATGCTTAAATCATATCCGTTTGTCTCCCTAAAAGATTCTAAAAATGATTTTTAATCCGTTGATATAAAAAATATCACGATTATGCTATTTTTGAGGGGGAGGAGACGTGATTAAAATGTGATCAAAAAAGTTTAATGATCGTTGTTTGAATCTCAAAATGATCTCGACTCAGACGGAACCAATGAATTAACGGGAATCAATGTTAGTAAATGTATCATCTCGAGAAACTTGTGATAGATATGCACTTTCATGGGTCTAACCTCCTTTTCATGGAGTGTTTACAACTTCAAGTTAGTTATTAGAGCTAGTTGTCACCTAAAACTGACAATGGAACTCTTTAACTAGGCAACGTAACCGTGTCTCGTGGGGAATTGTCTATCATGAGCCGATCAATTCAAAAAGTGCGAACTCTACCCTCTATGTACAGATTTCTATCAAAACTTATAAGCACATATGAAGGGGGAGTGTTTCTTAAAATATAAAAATCTCGGAGTGTTTCAAACATGTTTTCTATCATAAACACTCTGTGAGATTTTCAAGAAAAATGGTTTTATGGCAACATGGGACAGTCATGGATTTATAAGGTGACTAAGGATAGGAAATTTGTCCTATGATCCACCGTGAGCGGAGGATCTACCCAAGGACATCACAAATAGTTAGTATTAGAAGTCCTTAGGAATGATTGAAAAAGGAGTAATGTGAGAAAGGAGAAAGAAGGGGTTGAAGAATTAAAAAAATGTAATGAAAAAGGGTGAAAAGAAATAGCCCTCCATATTCAACCTTAGGGCGAAACCGGTTCAATTCATCTGCTACAGGTTGTCACTAAGATGACACTGTATTGAAGACAAAGACGCTCATGGACCCGGACGCCTTACGCGCACTAAACCTTCTAGCCACTCAATTCCTCTCAAAAGGGATTTGTTTCATTCTCACCGGGAACCCTACATAATCTATCGACTTTCTCTTAGAGATTGTTGATATTGAAGAAGGAGACCCTCTCCTAGTCTCCGCCAAGAAAACCAAAATGCACTATTGAGTCTAGAGCCATGAGATTCATCAAAAGATCTCATAGGAACACTTGACATGACATCGCTTGTTGTTCATCAATAAGGACACAAGTGATATATTCTAGAGTCCTACGCAGATCTTAGCAATCTACTTGAGCTGTAACATTTATGAGAAGTTTCACATATGTGATCTTCGATTGAATGGAAACTCCGCTAGGTCAACATCAAGCACCCACCTGACACAGTCACTCTGTTAACTCCAGTAGATTACGCAGTGTGTCTCAAACGGTCTACAAATGCGTGAAGTGATGCTTCGGTGTACTTCAGCGACTCATCTGAATTTTAGATGTACTTCGGTATATCATGTTATCCTTCTTGAGGGACTCCAGTTCAGGAACGGCCTTTGTAAGAACTAGAGATGTGTTTTCACACTATGATGTTATGTGACAACCCGTACTTTCAGGTCATTTCTCGACACAATTCATGTCTCATTATTTCAACATTTATAGTAAACTTGGTTTACGTGTTTCAAATTCGCGTAACCTTGGAGGTTTAGCGGCGAATTCATGATCATGACATCACGTACATTCCATATGGACTAAGATTAGTCTACATTTCATCGACATCATTTGCATCACGTTAGTGCATTCACGACATTTCATTTCACCTTCAACGCGTAATTTTTTTTTTATATTTAATAATCGTTATCGCGTGAGTTATTATTTTAACATTTATCCCGTTACTTTCAAAAATGATCCCGATGTATTTTTATACTTACATTTAGTTATAAAAACTATATTTTTAGTTTTCCTAGTGTTTCAAATTTATTTGGTATATTAATCGTTAAAGTTTAATTATTACGTCGCTTTTCTTAAAAATTATACGGTAATTATTTTATCACTCAAATTTCACAAGGAAAGTATTTTTACAATTTTTGAACTATTAAAAACTTACATGTACCAAAAATTTTCATTTACCTTACAAGTGACTAATACTTACTTATTTATTTATACTTTTGTCAAATATTACACAAGTACACAAAGTTATACAAGTTTATAAAAAAAAAAAAAATAATATCCACATTCCCCCCCCCCTTGGCCGACCAAGGGGGAAGGGGTGCATTTATTTGTGGTATGGATCTTGATTGTTAACTTTTACACTTATACTTAAAGTCATACTTGAATTATTTAGCTCATTCTTACTCAATTATTTCAAAGTTATAAAAGATTTTCTCTCCTCTCTTTTGCTTCTTCAAGAACCGGCCACATTCAAAGCTCACAAGGGATCAAAATTTTTCATCAAGATCAAGTGTTAATATCAACCTAGTTATCACTCTTTATTAGGTTTTGAAATAAAAACCAAGAGTGTTTAGGCTTAATCCTTGTTACTTTCACCTCATCATTTTCACTAGTAAGCATATTTCTTTCATTTTCATGTTTCCTTTTTCATTTCATATGTACCTTTTCATTTTTGGAGCAAGTATGCATGATATGTGATTTATACCATTTTATTTCATGATTTTAGAGTTATCTATATACTATGGTCATCCTATAATTATCCCCTTGGTATTGGTTGGTCTTGATGGTGATTAGGAACCCATGACACCCTAAGAAGGTGTATGGTAGGATTAGATTAGTTTTGGAGTTGATTTGAAGAGATTAGAATAGGTTTTGTCCGAGAAAAACTATTTTGATAATATATTTTGTGTTCTGTCCTTGTTTTGCTTTTCTGGAAAATCCGACAGTAGGCACAACTTTTTGGCCTTGATTTTTAGAAAATATACTTTAAAACGAATCCGTGGCCGCTTGAGCGGATAAAAGCGGACTTATACTTGAAGAGTTATGGATTTTACAAGTTTGACTGACGAAATATATTATTTTTAAAATTTCAGCTTTCATTTTACTTTGTCGGGTCAAAAACGAGCCTTAAGCTTCACAAATTATTTCGACTTCTCAAAAATATATTATTATACTTTGATCTGACTAAGGACGTATAAAGCGTAGAAAAGCAGTTTGAAAGCGACAAAGATATACATTTTTTCATAAACTTGCCGTAACTAATTTTCTGCACACAATTAGCCAAAACCACCATCTTTAACCCTTATTATCTTTATGATCGAGACCTTTTGGGCGAAAACTCCTGAACTGAAACTTTTAGATATCGATACAAACTTTCCAAAACAGTGGAGTTCGTTCTCTAACGATCGGCGTACACTGTTTCGACTAGTTTTTCAAAGCCATTTTTGTTAATTTCATGATTTTCCGACGACATTGTTTTGCGACGAAAAGTGAAAATTTCTCTAAAAATCATTATAAAACCATTGTAGGATGACATTTTGGCGTAAAAACATGTAAAGTGATTTTGATTGGTCAGGCGTCAAAAGTATTTTTGACGATGTGTAATATTTTCAAAATTCGTAAATGGTATAAATAACATATCAAGTGCATGCATAACATTACATTGCAACTCATGACATATCATATCATTGATAATAGGTCCATTAGCATCACATTAAACCTCGGTGTACTCACTTTTGCCATTATTCCAGTTTATCAAGTGAGTTTTCATAGCCCCGTTTACATGCTTTGATTATTTTCAAACCCACGGGGGAGAATACATTGCACTACATTTTTTTTTACGATACCAAGTATGTTAAATTCATTACATTGCTTAAGTTACAGCATTTGCCAATTTGAAAGTCCCCATTACTTGAACATGAACCGTTAATCTTTGAAGCGAGGATGAGTGGATAGATCTATCGAGGGTGGCCTCCATCGGGTTGGTGAATCCCAACGGAAAGCGGATGCATTTCATTTGATCACATTCACGGGTTGTCGGCAAACACTCTGCTGAGGGCATACATGATTGAATAGTCTAGTTTGGGGTCATGGGCTTAGAGCAATTGTAACATTATTTCGTGACTTGATGGTCATGCATGATGATACTTGTGTAGTAATTATAAAACATTTACATTAACCTATGATTTCTCACCAACATTATTGTTGACCGTTTTTAGCAATGTATTTCAGTGCATTTGAGGCATTATCATCATGACATGGTTTAGGGACCTACATTTTTGAGTCGCGGCGTCGACTTACATTATGTACATTATGGCACTTTATTTCAAAACATCGTTTGGATTTGTAACATATTTATATTTCATAAACTTGATGAAAACCTTTTGGGACCGATGTTGTACTTTCTGAATGTTTTATTATAATATCAACGATGTGTTTTAAAAGCGACACTTTAGGTTAATTCAATATATGATGTGGTGCTATGACAGTCAATCCCGGGAATTCCATTCATTTGCAAAGCAGGTAAATTGGGGTGTGACAGTTGGTACGAGCTTCTGATTATAGAACAAGGTTGCATCATTGACCCTAGACTATAGCTACATTATCATAGCATCTCATCATTTCATCATAGTGCATATTCATGTTTATCATCTTGGATTCACTTACACTTTATCGAGATTATTTACTTTTATTTCACATGATTTGTCCGGACATGTCTTGATTCACATCCCATCACCATATCGCCGGACTCTGCTGCTTCGGATGATGTTCAATAACCATCATGGATGATGTTGCATCACATTCGAGATCGTATCTTCCATTGGATCTACTCGATCTTTCCACCTATCATGACCCGACAGAGACCGAACCGCCGAGGAGGCGGTTGCACCAACTCCTCCGCGTTAGCCCACTCCACGATCCATCACCTTGCTAGCACCATCATCACCATCTTCATCATATTTTCTTAGAGATCCTTTACACGCTTGGACTTGCGCCCAAAAGCGTGCTCGTTTTGATATCCCTACACCATCACGAACTTAGAGCCACCCGGTGGGTTCGAGTTGGCGAGAGCTCTAGAGCTGCGGTACTTCGGCGACCTTCTACCGAGGCGTTAGGAGCCCGTATTGTTAGTCGGATCAAATTGATAGGTTGTCGCGGCGGTTGGAGGAAGCTTGGTAGATAGGATTGAGCCCATTCTTTGAGGAGTAGAGGGTTTAGTGTTGGCGGTTTCGATTGACTTATCTCATCAGTATTCGAATAGGCGGTTAGAGGACGAGTATTGCTTCTTTGCGGGGTGATTGGAAGTTGAGGAGTTTGGTGGATAGTTTGCCAAACTTCGAGGTTCGCGATCTTAGGATAGAGTATTTGAGCACCATGAGGTGCCTTATGTAGACTTTGTCATTGTATAGTTTTGACCATTATTATCCTAGTCACAAGGTGTGTGGCGTAGTTTAAAGAACTTGTTGTATTTTGGTTGTTGTACAAACAAATGTATCAAGTATTGACTCTACTATGTAGGAATGGTTATTATTATCTATGATATAGGTCCATGTAGGCGAAATTTTCATATATATTATCCGCGTGTTGTGATTATATTTGTGATATTTCGTTATTGTTCCGTTGTGATTCCATTTATCTTTATGCATGATGTGGTTGTGGATATATTTGTATGATGGTTGTTTCTACTTACGAGTTCTCATGATTGTTTCATCTTGTGATTTTTGAAGAGTTATGGCGCCTAAAGCTACAGGAACCAAGCAATGATTCAAAAGTTGGTGAATGATAGCATTGCTAATGCTCTAAGAGTCGAAGGAAGCGATTGTTGCTTTAACTGCTGCTGAGGGCCTTGAGGCTAGCTTCTTTGACGCTTAGGCTAGCCTCACTCTTTTGGTAATGCGGAGGACAGGGTTAAGAAATGTTAGTACAAGGATTTCAGAGTGGTGAACCCACTAAGTTTAGAGGTCTTGAGGGTGCCACAGCCATGGTTAGATGGTTTGAGAAGTTGGAATCGGTATTTTTGCTTTGTAACATCCAGGATGATGATGGAGTCAAATTTACTACTGAGCACATTTTCGATGGAGCATTGTCTTGGTGGATTCATTATGCTCAACGATTGGAATGGAATGCTTTTAAGCTTACTTGGGAGGAATTTAAGGGCTTGGTGACTAAGAGTTTTTGTCCTCGAGCGGAAATCAAAAAGTTGGAGACGGAGTTCTATGAATTATTAACCATTGGGTATGATATTGACACTTACATTAGAGATTCCGGGGAATGGCAGCGTTATGCCGTCGATGGTACGGATAGCGAAGTTGCTAGAGGCTTTCATGGGGGACTTCGAAGTTATTCAAGGAGATGTGACCGTTTGATCCACAAACAATTGAGGAAGCTATTGGTGACTTCGAGAAGTTGATGGCACAAGTGGTGAAGAGGAGGTAAGTACACCAACACCAACGAGACAACAACAACCCCAACAACCGTTTCAACAACAATAATCGAGGCAATTACAACAACAATAGCAAGCAATAACAAAGCAAAGTGGGACAACACTAGGGGTAGAATGCTACTCAACAACCACCCAAAGGCAAAGAGGTTGCTAAGGCTTATGTTGGTCGAAGGAAGGAAAAGGGATATCTGTGGGTTTTTGCGAAGTGTAATAAGTGTTTGAGTCATAACAATCCGAATTCGATGTCACGATCCGTGTGAAAATCGCAAGAAAGTTGGTCACCGTACTAGGGATTGCAAGTGGCCACAAGTTACATGTTTTGGTTGAGGGGAAACTGGACACTACAAGGATTGTAAGAGGAAAGAATCAAGCAAATCCGAATCAAGAAGGTTTGGCACGAGGAAGGGTTTACGTCATTGGAAGCGGAAGATAGGGAGGACCGAATGTCACCAAGTACGTTTCTTCTCAATAATCGTTATGCTTGATTTTATTTGATTGGTGCCGATAAAAGTTTTGTGTCAATGCATTTTACCTTTGCTCAACATTAAACCAACTACATTAGACATATCATACCACGTCGAATTAGCTAATGGTAGCGTAGTTAACACAAACACCATTGTCTGCGGTTGCACATTCAATTTTCTTAATCATCCCTTCAACATAGACCTCATGCGTATAGATTTGGGTAGTTTCGGCGTCGTCATCGGCATGGAATGGTTATCTAAGCATCGTGCGAAGATCATTTGTGATGAGAAAGTTGTTCATCTTCCCTACTTGGCGAAACTTTGATTATTAGTGGGAGCGAAGTGGAACTAGGAATTAGTATCATATAGTGCATCAAAGCGGAGAAGTACATTAAGAAGGTTGTCTTGCTTTCTTAGCTCATGTAACAAGAAAAATTAGGAGCGACTTGAAGATGTTCCTATTGTCCGGTGAATTTTAGAGTATTTCAGAGGATTCGGGACTTCCACCGCGTCAAGTAAATTTCATATTGACTTAGTGCGGGAGCTGCACCGATGCGCGAGCACCGTGCCGTCTAGCACCATCGAAATGCAAAGTTGTCTAATCAATTACAAGAGCTTCTGACAAAGGATTCATTAGGCGAGTTCCTCTCCTTGAGAGCACCGGTCTTGTTGTGAAAGAAGAAGGATGGATCCTTCTGAATGTGCATAGATTATCGAGAGTTGAACAAGTTAACGGTGAAGAATCGTTACCCACTCCCAAGAATTGATGACTTGTTCGATCAGTTGCAAGGTTCTAGTATTTATTCCAAGATTGATCTTCGTTGGGTTATCATCGGCTTGAGAGGTTGGAAGAGGATATTTCAAAGTTGCGTTTAGAACGCATTACGGTCATTCACAGTTTCAAGTGATGCAGTTTGGATTGACTAATGCACCGGCGGTATTCATGGATCTCATGAATAGAGTTTGTAAGTCGTATTTGGACAAGTTTGTTATAGTGTTCATCGACGACATCTTGATCTACTCCAAAGCAAGCAAGAAACTACGAAAGAGCATTTAAGGATGATTTTGAAGTGCTACTCAAGAATTGAGAACGTTGTATGCGG
>OU343225.1:196427823-196500958 GCA_910596185.1 Chrysanthemum makinoi | reverse complement strand
AAATTAGAAATTCCGTATTAAAGAGCTCTGGCCACCTCAAGTATATGTAATCATTAGAAAGCTCGTAGTCGTAGTTATTTTATGTTAAGTAGTATTTAGTTTTGTAACACCGTGGAGGACGGACGGTCTTTACCCACCTGTATGCCCCGATCCACAGCCCGTTGTGTATGCTTTTTATTGTAAGACTATAAATACTCTCTACCTTCCAAGGTAGAGAGTTGAGCTCATAATAAGATTTTTCTTTCTCTCACTAAAGTTCCTAAACCTCTAACTTCTCTCTAAAACCTATCATTTCACTTTGTGTTATGGTTTGATGTGTATGTGAAACCAATGTTACAATTGGTATCAAGAGCCATGGTTAGATCATCTCTTACATATCTTTGATTTCTAGTGGTTTTAGGTGTTTTTTGAGTTTGGAAAAGTTTAGTGGTTTGTGCATCATTTTGTTGATTTCTAGTGTTAAAGTTTGGATTTTGATAGTACTTTTGTGTTTAGAATCATCACAAGTGTTTAGGTTTTGATTTTGAAGGCTTGAATCATCGTGGGTGGGTTGTTTTGGATTGAAAAGTGTTGTGTTTATGTTTTTTCTAGCTAGCTTACTTAAGCCAATTTGATTGTTTTTCTAACTAGCCACTTGCTTTTGTGTATTTGTTAGCTTGAGTTGTAGTTGAAGTTCTTAGTCGTTTAGCGACTTGTCTATTGAGACAAGCTTTACAAACAAGTACACTTAGTGGATTCTCCACTACGAGTAGCTTACTTGGTGAAAGTTAGCTTAATTTGTACTTAAGTTTGTTACTTACTTGGTGTTAGTAATTTGGTGCGCTTGAAGAAGTTGTTCTTAGCTTATTTGACAACTTAGCCATTTTGGTGCTTAAAGTTGCTTTTAGCTTACTTTGTCAACTTAAATAATTTGGTGCTTAGCTTAATTTTGTCGCCAAAATTTGCTAGCTTAATTTGGTGCTTAGCGAAGTTGTTATTTAAGCTTGACTGCGGTCTTAGCGACTTGGTGCTTAGCTACTTTCTGATTTAGTTTTTCTAGCTTAATTTGGTGATCACTGTAATACGTTTTCTCTTGATTCTGTAAAATCCCGTGAAAGAATCTATTTCCCGGTTTAATCATAGAGTTATAAAATCGCTTAATTCCAACATGTCTACCAACGCCTTATCATCTCCATCATGTCGGGATGTTCAAGCTGTACCGTTCATACTGCCCACCCATGCTTGATGAACTCTATCATTCTTGGGCTCAAAGAATCGATTATCTGTTTTGAAAGGAAAATGGTGTCAACATTCTCAAATCCATTGATGAAGGACCGTATCGAGTTGAGACTACTAGAGACATAATTGATACAACTGAAGATGGAACAATGATCTATGGAATAGATAGACCAAAGATGTATGATGAGCTCAATGATAAGGAGAAAAAGAGATTCGATGCGATATCGTGGCTTCTAACATCATATTCAAGGTCTTCCAAAAGACATCTACAAGCTTATCAATCACAACACCAAGCAAGGGTTGTATGGGATAATGTCAAGATGCTTCTCTCAAAGTTCAATTAACTATGGAAGACAGAGAATCACAACTCTATGATGAATTTGATCACTTCAAGATGAAACCGAATGAGAGTGTCTATGAGTACTATGTGAGATTCCATAAGTTTGAATGACATGAGGAACATCAGAATGACTATGCCTAACATTCAGTTGAACTCAAAGTTTGTAAACAACATGAATCCCAAATGGCACAAGTTTGTCACATCTGTGAAGCTCACTAAAGGATTGAAGAATACAAACTATGAGCAACTCTATGCCTTCCTTCTCCAGAATGAGAGACATGCTATGTTTGAAAAAGGATTCGAATAGTTCAAAACCAATCGTGGAGAGACAAGCTCATCAATGACTCAACCGCTTTCTACTCAAACATTGGGATCACCACCAAAGCTTCTCAAGTTATACCCATGGGTAATGGTAATCACAAACTCATTCCCGATCCTATGTTCAAACAAGCCGATGCGATGCATCCGTGGAAACTTCATTAATCAACTAGCTTCTCATCGTCAAAACATGAACACTCTCCCACAAACCAACAACAACCTCAAAACAAAGATCCAATCCACACAATCAAGCCACCGTCGAGATGGGAAGGTTATGGTGCAACCGGCCAAGAAAGGCAAGATGATCAGAAGTGGGTGAGCTGGAGGCTTTGAGGAAATCGAATCGAGGAAGGAATGGAAATCAAGGACAAGCAAAGCAATCAAATGTTACAACCGTGGTGAGGGACACATTGCTAGGAACCGCACATCTCCAAACGCCCACGAATGCGAGAGTACTTCAGGATAAGATGTGCTTGTGCAAGCTCGTGATAATGGTGCTGCTTTGGATGAAGAGGAGTTGTTCTTTCCGAGGGCAATGCCAAGACCTATGATGCGATGTGGATGAGCAAATTATTCAGAGATAGGTCACAATCATCGAATCTTTCAAGTAGCTGATGTGATGCATACGACTCGATGTGATGATGGACCTATCTGACAAACAATTTTCATGGATAGCATTTCTCCAATGGTCTCTCCTAAGGTCTCATCTTCACCACAAGCTGGTCCATCCAAAGACAAAATCATCTCGAGGTATTAAACTATACGATGATGTTGATGTGCAAAAGATGCATAAAAGTACAATCAACCAAATCATTGAGTCAGACATTGAAAATATGGGTAATATCAATGTTGTCCCATATGATCAATATGTGAAACAAAGTGAAAGTGAGATTGTACCAAGTGATGCATCTTCTGCAGTCAATGATGACTATATGATTATACACTGCATGTGCCCTCGATGATTCTGCTTATCTCTCAACTTAATGCCTATAAAGAACGCGGTTGCTATTTATGAACAACGTGCAAATTTGAGTTGACCACCCGTGAGCGTGAAATGGATGACCAAATGCGCATAACTATTAGAAAAAGTTGGTTTAGAGAAGAAGTATTAAAACAAGAGTTAAACTCCTTACAAGAAAAGCTTAAACTCGCTAAGCAAAAACAAGAACTTCAAGAAAATGTTAAAATGCTTAAGCAAGAATTTAATGCTAAGGAATCAAAACTTTTGAATGATTTTTCTAATCTAAAAACTTTGAAAACAAGCTTGAAAATAAGTTGTACATAAGGAAACACCATTCAGATCGCCACTTGATCACTAAGTATAGAGTTTTAAGCGATAAGCATAGCATTCCCCTTGTTGAGGAACCAAACTGGTTGTTAAAAGGCTAGAAATGCCATAAGGTAATTTATGATGGCAATGAAATCTTAAACCTAGACAGAAACCTAGTTGCTACCTGAGTGCAATCGAGGAAGATAAGAAATCGATGAAGTCACTAGGGAAAAGATGAACAAGAAACTAGATGATCCTAAAGAGAAGAAAATAAATATCACACCCCATGATTACAAGAAGGAAAATTGGATTTCCTTGAACAAGTTTAAGCCTCAAACATTGTTAACACCAACAAGTGTTCTCGAAAAGGATTTAGATAAGCAAGCGAAAATCTTGTTGAAACAAAACCCCCTTTAGAAAATGCCTTCACGATCTGGTATCCTCCCAATACACCAATGCATTTAGTTCCTAGAACTATTGCCACTAAAAGCAAGACCTTAATCAGCCAATATGTTATTTTTCAACTATTTGTTGATTTTGAGAAAACTTGTAAGAAAAGGATCACACCCACGGTAACCGGAGGGAAAGGGGTTTTGAGCAAACTAAAGAATGTTATTTGGTCATGCCTTTCTTTAAACAACTAAAAGATCACTTTGAGAGTCTTAAAAGGGAATGAATTCAGACATTAAAGAAATGGAAAAGGAATTTGATGCAATGATAGTTGAGGTTAGTGACTATGACGCAGCATTAAAATATAATGAGATTGAGAGGAAGAACTTGCATACTTGAATGAGAATCTTATTATCAATGTATTGCTCAAGATATGTTTTTCACTGCTACAAATTGTTCCATTAATGCTTCTCAATTTCATGAATTATCTCAAGTTCTCAAAGTCTCCCATGATCGTGTCATTGAGGTTGAAAAGATTAATTCTAAACTTAATGAGAAAATTGACTGATGATCACGATAATTTGGTTAAGCATTTTTCTAAACTAGAAGTTGAACATTTTGATTTACAACTAAAATATCAACATCTAAAAGAAAATGTTAAAAACTCAAATATCAAGACATCCTGGATGTTCCCTAATTTGATGCGCTTTTGAAATTAACAAACGCGGATGAATGATTCGAGCTCATTGTAACACGATCAAAAAGTTGAAAGCCCAAATCTCTCAATTAATGGGGAAAAGTAATGCATCGATAAATGCCTCCTCCTTTAGATTCTCAGGATTCTCAAACTTTTCATCTTCAAAACTTAGTTAATGCCTTACAAAAGGAAAACGAGAGTTTTCTAGAAGAAAATGAAAAGTTAAACGACATTTTAAAGAGTTATATGATTCAATGAAAGTCACCGGTGACCAAAACAACGAAAAAATAACGCCTTTACAAAAGGAAATTGAGAATCTGAGAAGTCAGGAAAATGGGAAACTGCCACTTGTTTTAATAAGAATGTTGTCTCAAAGTCATCCTTAGACCAAATACACGGATGTTAAATATATTCCTCCTCGTCTTAGGAATAATGAACATGCTTTTCATGACTATTGTGCTCACCTTAAGGATAGTCTAGAATGTCTCATGAGATTGTGAAGAGGATTTCATTAACAAACCTCTTGATAGAGAAATTAGGTTTGCTTGCCTCCAAACGATCTCAAGAGCTACTAGAATGTGTAATTGCAACATGTCCTAAATCCTTAGGTGCAAAAGGCAAAGCCGTGATGCCTTGTTCTATGCCTAGTGCCAAGCATTCAAACCATTCTAAGCCCAGTTTTAAGAAAGTGAACATCAATGTGCCTTCTAGTAATACAGATCCTTGCACATCAAGTCGTGAATGCAAAAATTAGATCAACCAACTAATGTTCCCATTCTCTACAGAGTAATCGGTGACATTAAAGCGAAAGCTGTCAAAGTCTCAAGGTAATACAAGGAATGATAGGACCTTGCAAGCTAAGAATGTGCATTGGAAGAGAGTAGAAGACCAATCTAGGAACTTTAAGTTGGAGTCGAATAAAACGAATCGTGTTGATTCTAGTATTAGCCATAGGCGCATCGTAATTAATTCAATTCGATACTATTTGCAAACCTTGTAATGATGTCTTGAATTTGCTAATCATGAATATTGTGTGAATGCTTTGTCTAATGCTGTCAAATGCCCAGTTAAAATTGTTAATGCTAATAATCGTGCAAAGAAGGCTAAAAGGAAAAGACGAAAGATTGTTAGAAAAAAGTGGAAACCCACAGGAAGAACATTTATAAAGATAGGTTATTATTGGATACCTTTTGGCCATAAGAATAATCAGTTTTGCCCTCAAACTGCTAAGACTATGCCCACTAGAAAATGGATGCCTACGGTAGAACTATTCCCTTAAGAAGTGAACATACTTTGAATAGGTCAAATATAGACACCAAAGATTGCATCTATTCCCAATGATTCCATTGCTTCTACTCGATATGGATGTTTCTATTTCTCATGGGTGTTCCACTATCTTACTAACCAAGTGGAACCCATTCTTGCATGGGGATCCCAATTATCCAGCTATCCATTCTTGTCCGTGTTCAATCAGATCGTTCAAATCGCTCTCGGTACTGGACTCAGCCGCTCCAAGCATATGACCGAGACCGGTCGCGCTCATGAACTTCGTGAGCAAATTCATCGGACGTAGATTCGGAATGATCATTTCGGTGCAATTATGGGTTATGGAGATTATGTTGTTGGTGAAAGTGTTATCTCCGTGGTATATTATGGAAGGTCTTGGTCATAACTGTTCTCTCGTTGGTCAATTCTGCAATTCTGATCTAGAAGTAGCCTTTAGAAAACATACTTGTTTCGTTAGAGAACTTGATGGTAAGGAACTTTTAAGAGGAACCCGTGGTTCAAATCTATACACCATCTCTATCGAAGATATGATGAAGTCTTCTCCAATTTGCTTGTTGTCAAAGGCTTCAAAACCAAAGTCATGGTTATGGCATCGTCGTCTCAATCACTTGAACTTCGACACCATCAATGATCTCTCCGGAAAGGACTTAGTTGTAGGTTTACCTAGACTTAAGTATGAAAAGGATCATCTTTGTTCAACATGTCAATTGGGAAAAAGCAAGAAGTATGCCCATAAACCCAAACCTACAAACTCACCACGAAGTTCTTCATACAATTCATATGGACTTATGTGGACCAATGAGAGTGCATAATATCTTTGGGAAGAAATATGTGTTAGTTGTGGTTGATGATTACTCTAGATTCACTTGGGTTAAGTTCTTAAGGACAAAGGATGAAACTCCAGATATCATCATCAAACTCATCAAAGTACAGGTTCGACTTAACAAAACGTCGTAATCATCCGAACGACAATGGAACTGAGTTTGTTAACAAACAACTTAGTGAGTTTTATGAAAGTATTGGAATCAGCCATCAAAGAAGTGTTCCTCGAACTCCTCAACAGAACGGTGTAGTTGAAAGACTAAATCAAACTCTTGTGGAAGCCGCAAGAACAATGCCGATTTACTCAAAAGTTCCAATGCCTGGGTGAAGCCATCACATTGCATGCTACACTCAAAATCGACCGATTCACACTGCTCATGGAAAACTCCATATGAACTTGTCCACAACTGAAAACCTAATCTTCATTCCTTCGTTGTTGGTGCATTGTGTTATCCAACTAATGAGGGCCAAGACTTAGGCAAACTTAAAGCTAAAGCGACATTGAGTATTTGTAGGATATGCACCAAACTGAAAAGGATACCGAATCTACAACAAGAGAACCCGAAATATCATGGAAACAACGCTTGATGAGCTGACCGTCAAATGGCTTCTAGCTCGACCCGACTTCAAAATGTCCCATTGGTTCATCCCTTGTACCAAACTCCTCTCAAGCAACTCCATATGTACCTCCATCTAAAGATGATTTAAAGAAATTGTTTGATCCTATGTTTGATGAACATTATGAGACAAGTGCTAATGAACTGTCGATTCCTACAACAGAGGCTGCCATATCCTCGTGAAGTCAATCCTTTAGTCTCAATATCATTAAGTCAAGAAGCGCCTGCTGCCGATCACTCGCTCATCAACAAATCATCATACTTCAAATGTACATCATGGAAATGTTTCTGGCATCAATGATGAAGTTAATCCCTTTGCTACTCCTAAAGATGCTCCATTTGAAAACATATTTGCTCCTGAATCATCATCGAACCATCTTCGGAGACATCGACTCGCTACTTCACCCCTCAACAACTACACATGAACACCTTTAAAATGGACTCACGATCATCCATTAGACAACATCATTGGAAATCCTCTCGCCCAGATCCACACGAAACAACTTGCAATCGATGCCTTATGGTGCTTCTTCAACTCCGTACTCTCTAAGATCGAACCAAAAGATGTTAAAACCGCCATGAATGAAGATAGCCGGTTCAATGCCATGCAAGAAGAAATTCATGAGTTTGATCGACTTGATGTATGGGAATTAGTACCTGCCCAGACTGCTATGATCATTGTTCTGAAATGGATCTTCAAAGTGAAACTTGATGAGCATGGTGATGTGTTAAAGAACAAGGCTCGAGTAGTTGCTAAAGGATACCGTCAAGAGGAGGGTATAGACTTTGAAGAATCATTTGCTCCTGCGGGCTCGAATCGAGGCAATCGAATATTCGGCTAATGCCGCAAGTAAGAACATGGTAGTCTATCGATGGATGTAAAGACGCGGCATTTCAACGGAGATCTTAAAGAAGTCGCCTACGCCACCAACCCAAGGATTTGTGAATCGAGCATCCTACTCACGTATATCGTTTGAAGAAGGCTCTTTATGGTTTAAAGCAAGCTCCAAGGGCATGGTATGATACGCTATCAAAGTTTCTTCTATCACCGATTCAGAAAGGAGCAGCTTGATCCAACATTGTTCAACCAGAAGTCAGGCAAACATTTAATTCACGTTCAAATTTATGTTGATGATATCATTTTTGCCTCGACCGACCCCAATGAGTGTGACCATTTTTCAAATGAAATGGGTTCTAAATTTCAAATGTCAATGATGGGACAAATGTCATTTTTCTTGGGATTACAAATTTCACAAAGTCCCGAGGCATTTTTATAAATCAATCTAAATATGCAAATGAGATTCTAAAGAAATTTGGATTTGATTCTAGTGACCTCATTGACACTCCCATGATTGAACGAACTAAACTAGATGAGGACCACTCAGGGATCATGGTAGACCAAACGAAATATCGTAGTAGTATGATGGATCCCCGATGTACCTCATACGAGGACATGATATTCTTGTTCGCTGTTTGCATGTGTGCTAGATACCAAGCTAAGCCTACCAGAAAGCACCTTGAAGCGGTTAAACGGGTCTTTCGGTATCTCCAAGGAACCATCAATATGGGACTTTGGTACCAAGGACACCGTATGTCACTAACAAGATATGCATGCAGATCATGCAGGGTGTCAAGATACTCATCAAGTACGCCCGAGGTGCTCGCTGGGTGATAAGCTTGTGAGTGGTCTTCAAAGAAGCAAATGAGTACTTCTATTTCTCTAGAGGTGAATACATAGCCATGTCATCTTGTTGTGCTCAAATCCTATGGATGAGATCTCAATTAACCGACTATGGCTTTGTATTCAACAAAATCCCTCACATCTGGATAATAAAAGTGCTATTCTCTTCTTGCAACAACGCTCAACACTCAAGAGCAAAGCATATCGACATTCGACATCATTTCATCAGGAACAAGTGGAAAAAGGTGTGGTGGAACTATATTTTGTGAGGACTGAATACCGTAGCGACATCTTCACCAAAGCTCTTCCAAGAGAACGTCTTGAGTTTATTCTTCCACGACTTGGCTTGAAAAGCCTTCAACCGTAAACACTCAAACGCCTTCAGAGGAAGACGAGGAGTAAAGGTCTTTCTTCATCTATCTCTTTGTATATTTATTCAAAATCAAATATAAAAATTATAAAACTTTCAAAATCCATAAAAATGTGAAAAATTCAAAAATCCTCAAAAATATTGTCATTTTGTCATGTTTTTCTCGATTCGATAATATCTACGGTCTTAATGTTGTCATTCAAAGAATGACACGGACTTTAGATGTTGTTTCGAATAAATTTAAAAATTGAGAAAGAGAAACAATGGTTTATTGTCATTTCACGCAGTAACCCGCTTTTCAAAGAAAGAACAGAGCCATGCTTTATCTTATTTTAAAAATCTCATGCTCGATTCTTTAAACTAATTTATGTCTAATGAAAACTAATTGCTTTGAAAAATAACTCGACTCTATTTTTGATAATCATCTTGACTTATTTGTCAAAATATCTATCTCTCAATCAACAACCTATGTCATTGATTGAGGGGAGAATGATTTCAATTAAATTAAAAGGTTATTTGTCATTCAATTGTTTTCAAAAGATAATCATGCATGTTTAATCAATGGAGTTTAAAGTCTTAAAATCCGATCCATATAAGTTAAAACGCTTTCATAATCAAGTCACAATTCTCCTTAAAAGCTTTCAAAATCAATTTAAATCTACAAGAGATCACAAATCTCAAATGATTTGATAATTGTGATCGGGGAGAATTTGTGATTTAAATTGAATTTAAACTGATAATTCGGTAAATGGTTTTATAAGTGATTAGCATGTTTCCTCCCCACAAATGACAAACGATTTCAAATTTTCCATGCACATGTTGAGAGGGAGCATCTATCTTAAACCTCAAATTATTGAAACGTGATCAATTGTCTCTATGTGTTCCTCTAATATGTGCAAAACTTTCAAAATTCAGGCACATATTGAGGGGGAGCAAACTTATGAAAACCTCATCCTTTCCTAAAATGCTTTATCTACTTGTTTTGATCAGGGAAGTGATGTTGATATCTTTTAGAAAATGGTAATCAAAGAAGTAACTTTTTCTTGCCTCCGTGTGCAAAACGATTTCAGAAATTTGATGCACATGTTGAGGGGGAGCTCTTATTCTAAAAATATCAAAACAATTCAGGTACAAAATGCTTTGATAATATATCACAAGTATCTAGATTGATTTTCAAATGGTTCCAATGGTATGGCATGAACAATACCAAAAAGACATACCAACTTTACTTTATGTATGGTGATATAAGGATGATAAGGTTAGGTATTTTGTTCCCATGATCCGCCAGAACCGGAGGGATCTACCCAGGGACAATCCACTAGATAGTGTAGAGTCCTTAGGTATGATGAAAAAGGAGAAAATGAGAATATGGGAAGAGTGCGGACTGAGATCGAGCTAGTATCGGAATAAACCCAACAAGGTTCTAGCTATGAAGTCTCGTAAGCATGAAGGTTGAAGAATGAAAAATAATTGAATGAGAAAAGGGTGAAAACAAATAGCCCTCCATTTATTCAACCTTAGGCAGAAACCGGGTTCAATTCATATGCTACCGGTGGTTACCAAGGTAACATCGGTATTGAAGACAAGACGTCATGGACCCAGTGACGCACTGCACTTCAACTTTTCCAAACCACTCAAGTTCCTCTTAAAAGGACTTGTTTCATTCTCACAGGGAACCTACATAATATATCGACTTTCTCTTAGAGATTGTTGATATTGAAGGAGGAGACCCTCTCCCTAGTCTCCAATATAGGATCCAAATATGCACAAATTGAGTCTAGAGCCACGAGATCATCAATAAATCTCCTTAGGACACTTTAAATGAAGACTCTCTATTTCACACAATGTGGAAAGAGAGATTATATCTTGAGTCCTACGTATTATCCTTGTGGTATTGCGAACATCGAAAGTGATATGCAACATATTCACAATGAAGATGGAGCCTCTCGAGCCAACATCAAACAAGCCCTGGTAGGTGGCATGTGAGATCTATCCAATAGATCAACCATGTGACAACCGAATGAAACAATGGGCGATTCAATCTTTTGAATCAATCCCCGTTCAAAGTTATGGATTGACGGATTCCTTTGAAAAACCGGTCGTTGTGCTTAAAAACTCTTTTCATTAGCACACATCGATCGCGGTAATAATCTTTCAAATCAAAGGTGTTTATGATT
Organism: Chrysanthemum makinoi; assembly: GCA_910596185.1. Taxonomy (NCBI): domain Eukaryota; kingdom Viridiplantae; phylum Streptophyta; class Magnoliopsida; order Asterales; family Asteraceae; genus Chrysanthemum; species Chrysanthemum makinoi. Next base: position 196,489,771 of record OU343225.1, on the reverse strand, counting down.
GATAATTGATCTTTATTAAAACCTTCGTTGTATTGCAAAAACAATTTCTATTGAGCAAATACACGATTGTTTTTCAAATCTTTTCATCAATCGGTGAATCTCTTGGCCTTCGTCACTCACTCCGTGTTGTCTTCTTTGAGACGTTCGGTTTGAGAACAACTAGAGCAACGAAACCCTGTCAAGGAAATTCTTTGGAATTATACCGATCACGCAAGACTTGTACCGATCAACGGGGAACCGTGGGCCATGTACCTCAATTCAACGAAAGTGATCAAAGACACTTTCATGCTTTTATTGCTAATCGTTGTATGCAGTACTCCGACGCTTGTAACATCATAATGAAGCGTCAATCCATAGCCGCATGCTCACACAACACATTCATATATAAAAAAATCATGATTGGTGCATCAATGACTCGATATTTTCACTCCATGCTTCGCTACGCCGCCAATATCATGAATCAACGAAAGCTTCCGCTACTCTGATAAGAATAAATCATGATCCAGAATGTGAGCATGTCGGTCCAAATGTCACAACATCACATGATATCAACACCACAAAGGAAGAGTCAGAGATTTAATGTGGCCGATCTCCAGGCGGCTCAAAACTCATTATCACGCTGGATCAAAAAGACCTCCACTTGATTATCCAAACATGCAATGTGAAGAATCAATGACTACGAGCTTCACGAGAAAGTAATACATCAGGAATGTAAGAACAATTTATAATGTAATATCTGTTTGTATTCAATGTAAGTTTAATGTGTGTTTGAGGTGACCTCTCTTAGGGGAGATTGTTAGGAATTAGAAATTCCAGGTATTAAAGAGTCGGTCACCTCAAGTATAAATAATCGTTAGAAAGCTCGTAGTCGTAGTTATTTTATGTTAAGTAGTATTTAGTTTTGTAACACCGTGGAGGACGGACGGGTCTTTACCCACTGTATGCCCGATCCACGTACCGTGTGTGGCGCTTATTGTAAGACTATATATATTCTCTACCTCCCAAGGTAGAGAGTTGGAGCTCATAATAAGATTTTTCTTTCTCTCACTAAAGTTCCCAAACCTCTAACTTTCTCTCTCTAAAACCTCTTGTACGCCTACTTTGTGTTATGGTTTGATGTGTATGTGAAATCCGATATGTTACAAACTTCTTGACATAATCCTTATGTTCTTGAGACACTCAGCACAACAACGTAACTCCATTAAGTGTAGTTATACTTTGGGAACCTACAGAGAAACTAAATAGCCAAGTTCAGTCTAATGTACATATCGTACTTAGTCTAAGCAAGTAATCTTCTCGAGTCATGCAACCAACCAACTATTTTGACTCGTGAAGTCAAATAAGTACGCGAGCTCGTGAATTTCCAAACCAACCAAGTGATCATAGCTTCTCAATTTTGTTAAGCTTAAGTGATCCCGTTGACAAAAACGTGATCTCGAAAAATAACCCCTAAATGTTCAAGTAGCACAAACTTATCCTGTAAAGTGGTCAAACCCCGTAAGTTGTATTTAGTCCAAGTCCAATACAACCTTTAGTCCAATTCTAATGCCAAAATATAGTAAAACAACCCAACATGTATAACAATTTCGGCTAGCCCAACAACAATAAAAACATTCGCAACCCAAATCCATTTTAACATAAAAACATTTCAGATGGCCATCTTGGTCCATAAAACAAATTAAATGAGTCTCAATAAATATAACTCCTAATAATCAGGATATTAGTAGCCTCATAACCCTAATCCCTCATTGACTTTTAATACGTAGTCAATCACTATGTGTTTCCCCGTCCTTATCTCTCCATTTTGAAACAAATATTCCTCCTTCAAAATGTAGCAAACTTCTCCTTATATCTCCATCAAGAAACTACACTCCACCCTTATTACTCCATAACAAGAACAAAACTTCGATATTCCGACCTTATAACTCCTTAACACATGAAAAAAATTCACACATCAATCCATCCTTGTCACTCTAAACAAATAATCATGTTCCTTATATCTCCTAACAACACAACATAAAACATTGTTATATCACCAAATAAACACAAACGAGCCTCCTTTATTATTCCCGGAATAATACGCAACCTAAACACAAAAAAGAACAAACAAGAACCGTAGCACAATGATCTCTACAAGATCTCTCTAAGGAGGTCTCAGGTAGGTTTTGTTGTTTTTTGGTCAAGATCTATGATGAGTCTTTGTATGAATTAGCAAAACAACTTGAGATCTTTTAGTTTATGCTTCTTTTAATTTTTTTTTGAGATGGAAAGAGACGTTGGGTGTTGGGTGTTGTTGTAGTTTAAATTAGTTGTAGACTTTTACTTAGCACTTTCATTCTTCTTTGGCTTTTTAGTTGGACTAATAATAGTCTGTTTATGGTCTTGGTTGAAAGTCAAACTCGAGTCATTAGGTACCTTATGGTATCTCAATGTCTCATTGGTAGGTCTCACAACTCAAGTATTGAAATGGACATAGTTTCGACTCAAATTATCATGTAGTTGACCTCGTAAGATTTAGTTCACAAACTGCTTTCACAATCTTCTTTCGCAAGCTTCTCTCGCATGCCAGTCTTGCGAGCTAAAGTTTCGCAAATTTTTTCCAGCATTACGGTACAATGTGTTAATACAAATAAGCCGTAAAAACGTTTATTTATATTTTACGATCTTCTAAATGTTTTGTCGATAACAAACGTAAAATCATTTTAACGAAACAAATAAAATACGTAAACTGTTTGAGCAAATAGTTTTCTAACACACTTACGTTTTCACATAAAACACTAAAACAAGTATAAGTGATTTGATGATTTAGTAATACATATGTACAACAACTAGTGTTTACATATTTGGGTAAATATATACTTAAACTAGTATATACTAAAATAGGTAAAAACTAACAAATGGTAATGACTCATAACCTATGGTTTTATCCAAACCATTTGACTAGGTACATTGAACTCATGAGATACATTGTATCTAATAAGAAACCCATGGATCAACCCATAACCCATGACCCATAACCAAAATACCCATGGGTAAAGAGGAGCGTCCCAAGGATCCCTAGCTTACTAGCCGATCCCTGTGGAGGGATCCGCAGATCCGGGAAACAAACTTTCTCCTCCATAAATAGTGAGCCATTTCTTCCTTTTGGCTCACCACTTTCACACATACTTTCTCTAAGTATTGTACCTCTCTAACCACTGATCCTAAGGGATCTTTCTATGTAGTTTGTCTTTTTGTTTTTGTGTGATTCTCTAGGTTCCTCTTAAAGGTGAGATCACCACTTCTTGAAGTCGAGCAAGCTCAAGTCCATGAGTTTCCATGCTTCGTCATCATCAAGACAATGAGGTTCTCTTGTTGATATTTCTTTCTCCTCCGTGAGATGTTGTGTGAAGGCATTAGTGAAGGATGCCGAAAGAGTCAAGACGACAGCATTAGTGAAAGGTGCTTAACGTCCGTGTCAAAAGCATTAGTGAAGAATGCTCAAGGTGTAAAGACGAAGGCATTAGTGAAAGGTGCCAAGCGTTGTATCAAAGGCATTAGTGAAGGATGCCTAGGAATCAAATCAAGTGGCATTAGGGAAGAATGCCTAGGTCGTATAATCGATGAGGTGCATCGTTATACATATAGAATTAGTTTATTTCCAAGGATGGTAATATCCTTGATGGTGTTGTAATAAGGAGTGGATCTCCTTGAGATTAGGTGTTGTGTTGTGATGGGTAGTAGTTCCTCTATTGTAAATGGAACTAGGTGCTTAGCCTAGTACCTAATAAAAGGTAGGCGACGTTGTGATAGGTGTGGTTCACCTTGGAGTGAAAGAACCTGGTGGTTAGCCTAGTACCGGAAAAAGAGTAGGCGATGTTGTGAAGGCTTCTCCGCCATAATGAGATTGGTGTCGTGTAGTGTTTACGAACTCTCGAGTAGGTGACTCGGGGAGTAGAGTAGGGCAAGGAAGGTGTCCTTGTAGCCGAACCACTATAAATACACGTGTCGTGGTTATATGCTTCTTACTCTTTATCTTTCATTACACGTTTATATATGTATCTATCAACCTCCAACATAAACAACCAAATAGATTGACATAAGTTAATCTAAATGTTTTAAAACGAAGTTTTAATTGGTAAAACTATTCAACCCCCCTCTAGTTTTCCACAATTGGCATCAGAGCTTCGTTACCAAGTTTCTTAGAGTATGTTGTACTTTAAAAACTTGATACGATCCGTGTATGTTTGAAAACTACAAAGAAGGATTTTTCAAGTCATATTTTAAAAATCATTATAATGTTTATTATTGGACAATGATAGAATGTTCTAATATTTTCCTTGTTAAGAATTCTCCATACTTGGATTTGGGCGTACCAAGAAGATCATGAAGAGTCTATCTAAATATTTCTTTTCGCAAAAAGAATGTTTAGTATTGTTCCTCTCACACATGAATCTGGAGATTCAAAGAAGATCACAAAGCATTTCATCTAAATACTTCTTTTCTTAAAAAGAATATTTAGCAAAGGTATGATCGTTAATAATTTACTTTTGTTGTTATTATTATTAAAATCTTAGTTGCACAATTAATATCTATTAGTAATTACTTAAGTAGTTATCTATAGTTAAGTCATCATCAAGAATAGAATTCTTCGATTGATTTGTATAGACTACACTACCAACTTGTAATAATGATATCTTGGTTATTAGATAGCCTTAATCATTATCCATCACAAAGGAATTATTGACACTCCAATCTATGTCAATAAATTTTCGTGTGAAACTTCTTATATTATGATAAAATGAGATTTTATCATAATCTTTGATAAACCTTCCAAGAATTGTGACTAATTCTTAAAAAGGGAACCACGTCTAGTAGGATTAGTACTAAACCGTCAATAAACTCAAATCACAAGTTATTGAACCTAAACATCAAACTCTAGGAGCTTTTAGAACTCCCAAACCAAAGTTATCAAGGAGTGCTTAAGCTTATTTTTGTTGTCATGCTGGATCCCTGCGTTACACTAGCCGGATCCCAAATGAGAGGGATCCGTGCAACAGAAGACAGCATAAGTTAGTAATGATCACTGTGGATTTTCCACAATTATATTCACCTCAAAGACTCACGAACAAGAACACAACTACTGTTCAAAGGAGCAATTTGATCATTTCTCTCAAGCATAACAATCACTTGTGTAAGTATAATCTTCACTACATTGTTAATTTAATTCCTTGATTTCTAGGATTACAATTTCTTCATCTTTAAGAGTTGGGTTCAAATGGGTTTATCATAATTTGTCACCACATTGTTTTCTAAGATAATCTAAATCAAAGAATTAACATTGTTAATACAAATTAAACACATTTCTTGAATTCAACAAAGATGATGAGAGCAAAATTGTGATCAAACCCTCTAAGTTACTATTCACAATTAACACCACATTGTGGTTGTATTGTTTAGGAACAATCATGCCAAGCAACAAACAACAAGATTACCAAGACACCGCTCATTACATACCAATGTACCATAGAAAAGATGGACTTAGTCCCGAAGATAAGAAAGCTTTTAAATTGCTTGAAAATAGACTTTTTCACGAAGGTCGAGTAGTAGAACCATCATTTCTTGCCAATACCGACATAAGAGAAGTTTTTGGAGCTATTAGGTTTGATTGTTTATTGGACATAAACGAACAAATTTTCCCGGTTTTCGTACTCGAGTTCTACAAGACGATGGGGATAGTTAGAAATGATGATGGGTCCATCTCAATTGAATTCACCATAAATGGACATGAGTACACTCTTTCGCTTGTGGAGTTTGGAAGAATAATAGGGGTTCCATATCAAGGTCTTTGTATGTATTCTAATGAGTGGTCGTTGGAGGAGTTACACTCTATGGTTGATCATCATGCAATCTATCACATGATAATCCCGAAATCTACCACGGTGAGGGACACCGTGTTTATGCCAAGAGCATCCCCATTGAGGGTTACTAGGAATTCGAAAGTGATCTATAGGGATCCTTTCCAAATGGAGCTCTCCGAGATGTACGGATTGTATAGGAAATGGGAAAATGTGATAAGGGAGAATGTGGTGTGCTTAGTAGGAAACAAGGATCACCCCAACGCATGTCTAAGTTTCATGATCTATTGCCTAGTGACCGAGACTCGCTTTAACCTTGCCTACTACATGATCAAGAGAATGGCAAGTGTAAGAAGCATGGACAAGATGGTGCTCCTGTATGCAATGCTCCTAACCCGTCTTTCTAAATTCATCTTTGCATTAGATCCTTCTCCGCAATCCTATGATCATAGCTTTTGAAACAAGGTTATGGTGTCATTGACCGAGGAAAGAACTACAAGGTTCATGGTAGATGGCAAAAGGCCTCACCCACCCACGGATTCCTCAGAAGAAAGGGAGAGGCAAAGAGAAGGTGAAGGAAGTAGCAACCCACTCGGAAATACCGAACTCGACCCTTTGGAATACATCAACCAATTGCCGGACGTTCCTGGTGCATCACCCGAATGGCAAGAAACCAAGGGAATCTTCAAGTGCTTCGCCAACTTCTTGAAGAAAAAGAAGTAGAGGTGGTATGATAAAGAGTGGAGGACGGGAAGGAGAGGAGAAATGAGGTAAGGTCATAGGACCTAGATTTGTGAAGAACAATTTCAAACAATGGGTTGTAACACTTAAACAATGCTTATGTAGGATAGTGTAGTATGTAGGTCTTGCCATATCTTGGCACTAAACAATCTTAACTTAAGAACTTGTAGAATGAGATTTTACGACTCCTTGAAAACATTCAAGTGGTCGTCGTCACTCATTTTAGGAAATTTTAGCTCTCCCTACTTTGCTTTGCCTTATATTTGTTGTGTTCTTGCATTTAGTCCCTATAGAAACAACTAGGAGAAGCATTTGCTAAAAAGTGCAAAGTTGCACATTTGCTGAAAGCCTTCTGATCTGCAGTAGGCGGATCCCAGCATTATAACTAGCCGGATCCCTCCCATAAGGGAACCGCGGGATCCGTGACTACAGATGAGCAATACAGACTTGCTTATATCAAAATAGCTCACTAGATCACCTCACACTAGTCAAACATAATGTTGATCCCAGTTGAGCAAACGATCCTTTATAGAAACTGACTTAACAAAGTCTTATTAAATATTACGCGGAATTTAATACTTAATCTTAAGAAGAAGAACAATAAACATTCAACACCTCAATATTATTATTAATACGAATACTCTAACCAGTATTAGGGTTTTACAACCTTGAAGTGTATCGACCTTAGATATAGCAAAACACACGTATATCTAATCTAACCTAGGACCTCCTTTTATAGGCTAGGGAGTCCTTTACATAATACAATACGTAACCTACAAGATAAATATCTTTTCCATATTTATCTAATACAAAATATTAAACCGACTATACAAAACTAGCAGTGCTTACAATACATTAGCAGTGGTTCCACTTTACTACTAGCCGCGGTTTAACTTCAGCAGTGGATTCATTCTTCTGTCAGTGGTTTCATTAACTCTGTCCGTGGTTCCAACACTTATAATAATTCATGATCTGAGGAACCTAAAACCCAACAATCCTCCCCTAAACTTGATACATTCAAATAGAATTCTCAAGTTTCTTTTAAGCTCAAAACACCTGAATTGGAGGATGTATCCAAACACTTACCAGTTTTAAGAATTTGCTCATACTTTAGCAACAAACTATATGCTTGATCATCATAGGGCTTCAGCATCTTTAAACCACCAGGCTTCACCATCTGAGCAATAACTCCTGGATAATTATTCAGTTGAGGATAATCACCTTCTACAAGCATATGAATAACTTCTCCAGAAACAGTTAGCACATGAACTCCACAAGATTGATATAAAAACCATCTTGTAACATGACCATTGTAGAGTCCTTTCCATTCAGGTTCATCATGAGTAGGTTCAAACAAGATCTTCAAGTGATGATAAACCATTCTCTCATGATAGTCATCTGGATGTATATCACCAAATTTATTCTTGTAAAGCTTCCAAAGATTCATCAAATCATCTCTATTCAGATATTGAAGCATCTGTGAAAATTTCTCAAACTTAGAAACTTCATTACTGACTCTTTGAATTTTCCAACATCCTTCACTTCCATTAAGCTCAAATGTATAAGAAATAATTTGATTACCATCTTCATTCACTTTTCATTCTTTTAGAACCGATGTCTCCTGAATCTCAGATTTCTCTTTTGACTACTTTTGACCCACTCTTCTTCTCTTTCTGAATTCATTGGAATAAAATCATCATTATTAATCCTCATACACATCAGATAAAGCTCATGAATTCTCTCAAATGAACATTTACTAAGATTTTCAAGAATATGTATGCCTGAATTCTTGATAATCTTCATCATCACATTTCTTATCTCACCTTTTGTAGGAGGTTTCTTCCTTTGAACTTGCTTCTTCTCCTTACTGATCCTCCTTGCCCATTCACCCAAGATTCTAGCTCTTTCATCAACAGATAACAATGCCCATTCTTGAGTAGTATACTCATTCTGTATGTTATTAGAAACTTGAAGATAGTTTTGTGTTTCATTCCATTCAGCTAACCATTTCTGAGTAGCCTCCTCTTCTTCTTGCTTTTCTTTCTCTGCAGCTGCTTCTTCTTCAGCTTGCAGACCTCTTGTATACTCTTCATCATAAGCAATCTGTTCTTCTCTACTTTTAAACTTCAAAAATGGTGCTGCAATACCTTTACCCTTTCCAATGTCTGGTTGAACTACCTTCTTCTTCAAAGGTTCACTAATAATTAAACTTTTACCTAAAGGTTTGGTTGTAGTAGATTTAAGAGATAATGGAACAGGTGCAATGATGGGTGTAGGGTTAGTTGAGGTTTTGCTTAGATTGATCAATGTACTTGCAACTTCCTTCTCAACTTCTTTTGATTTAGGTGGTGATACAGAGGTGGTTGTGACAATTGTAGAAGTGGTTATGATAGCAGTGGGTAAGTTTATGGGAGTGGTTATGGTTACCTTATCTGAAACTGCAGCAGTGGTTTCAAGAACATTAGCCGTGGTTGCAGACACACTGTTAGTGATTGTGTCCTGCATCACCTCATCTTCTACCACAGTCTTCAAAATTTCAAGAACAGCTTCATTCCCATCTTTATCAGATACCACAAATTGTTCTGCTTGATCTCCATTATCCACATCCTCATCCATATGCACATCTACAGCCTCCCCTGAATTCATGCCTTCACTCCTCCCCTGTTTGGGTACATTCTCCACATTCACAGCTGGAGAGGAGTCCACCTTCTTTTTCAACTTCCTCACTTGTCTTAAATCAGCAACCCCAGGTCTCCTCACTTTCTCCATCACAAAAATTTTGTGCTTCAACCTCCTAATCTCTTTACCCTGAAACACAACCAACTCTTGAAGACTTGAGATTGTAGCCTCCATTTTGGTACATTTAGCCGTCAATTCATTTAAGTGTTCAAGAATATCCTCCCCACGTCGACCTGTGTTAACTGGTCCGAGAGGTGGTTCATTGGAAAAGTCATCATGTACCAGTTTAGGATCCGTCAATTCATTGGCATGTTCCAAACTATCCTCATCACTTCGAGCTTTGTTAACTGCTCTGAGAGGTGAATCCTTGGATAAAGTAAACATAGCATCAGACCTTGCCTGATCATCTATGCACCCTAAGTGAGCCAGTTGGCTAGGGATTCCTCCACCTGTGTTGAGTTCCAAGGAACTCTCTACATTAGGAGTTGCCAAAGGTTGGGTCTTAATGATGTTTCCACTGTCTTGACCAGCATCTAAGCATGAATCAGTAGTGGAAGCCCTTCCAATCATGTCACCTCGACAACTTGTGACAGCCTCATGAACAACACCACTAACACCAGCCTGAGGTAGCTTGGTGCCCTTCCTCCTCCTAGTCCACAAAATGGGTTTAACAGTGGTTTGAGGTTGACTAGCAGTGAGTTCAGTTGCACTAGCAGTGGGTTGCGATTCACTAACAGTGGGTTCAAGTGTACTAACAGAGGGTTCAGGGTTAATGGATTGGGATTCAAGACCTTCATCAAACTCAGGAATAGCAGGAAAATGAATCATATGGGGGAACAATGGAACATCTCTTATTTGAAAATTAGGGTTATGATGTCTCATATGTGCAAAAACCTTAGGAAGCATATAATGCACTTCATACTCCCTAGTATGCTCAACAGGTTCTTCTATTTGACTTTCCATAATAAGTTGCACAAACCTAGGATATAAGTAATATTTACCCTTCTTCCTAATATTCTACACAAACCCTTCATAAATCATCCTAGACCAATTAAACTTTCTCCCCTCAGATAGACATATGATAGCAGTAGCAATTTTGGAGGGAAAGTCATCAAATCCAGTGGTCTTATTACTCATACACATCAATAAGGTATGAATCAAAAACTTCCATTGTTGAGAAAACATTCCTTTAAAAAACTTTACCTTGTCTCCCCTTTGAGTATATCCTAACCTCTCTAAACCTTCAAAGATCTCAGCATCAGAAAGGTTAACTACACCATCAGCATCATCCAACTTCAAAACCCCTCGAATGATCTCCTCATCAACTAAAATCGCATTCTCATCCACAACAGTACTAAAAACTTCCACTCCATCTACCTCCTCAAGCTTAGCATTTCCCCAGAATTGATGTACATAGGCTTTAAGGATGGTGGGTGCTACAGTTAATGCAAAGTGAATAGGACTGTGAATAAGGAAATCAATCATTTCATGAAAACCTTGGATCAATTGTTTTTGATCAAATTAGCAACTAGGTTATGGGTTTTGGAGTATCGGTTCGGCATAATGATTGGTGGTGTGAATGATGTGGGATTTGTAAATTGAACAGATGGAAGTGGTTTGGGTTTATGTAAAGCGCCAATTGGAAGTGATTTTAAGATCAATTAAATGATTTGTTAGTGATTTAGGGATATATATGCGTTTGCACCAAAGTTACCAAACAGCCCCTCAAGCATCCAAGAACAGCAAAATGCTAGCAGTGGTTTGAAAACCACTAGAAGTGGTTTGAAAGACTCTAGCAGTGGATACAAAATTACACTCCAATCTGTTGACCAAGATTTACAGCAAGCAAATCTTTGTCAAAAATAATGATATCACACAAAAATATGAAGGATTACAAATTTTATTTTATTTATTTTTTTTTTTATTACTAATAAGCAAAATCTCCAAAAGCTCCAATGTACAACAATCCTTCATACCTGCATATCACAAACATAAACCAAACACTAAAAAGATGGTTAAGGTTAGTAGTGGTTAGATAAAACAAGAAGTGGTTCCATATACTTAGCAGTGGGTAGTCAACAGTGCTAAATTCTAAGTCAATATGATCAACTTCTGTAATTAAATCGTTTCCCAAAGTCAAAAGACTTCATTTACTCCTCAACCACTTACACCTTCCCCTCATTTATTTCCTGATTCCATCTTAACCTCTATTTAATAACATTAGACTCACATACTTCATCACACCAACAATACTTTCCTCCTAAAATCTCTGGAAATCAGCATTACCAAAATTCACCATGAGCAATTCCAACCCAATCAACATCTCATCAGACAGCTCTTTTTCAGATAGCATTTGGGATGATGATGCTTGGCATTATGTTCTTAACAACCTAGGGAAAAATAAGAGAGAGTTGTTTGCAGAGGTTTCATCAAGAAATAGAAACCATGGGTCCATGAGCACAACTCCTTCAGCTGCTGGTCCATCAACACTTCAACCACTCCCACAGGATGCCATCATCAAGGAAGATAGCTCTGACTCCATGTCAAGCTACATTTCACCATATGAGAGCACAGATGATGAAACTTCTTCAAGAGTCTTGGTTGTCCCTCCCTTTGCTACTGTACTCCCAACTGAAGAGCTCCAAGCACCACCTGCAAGAGCATTGTTAGTAGCACCACCACCAGAGGGTCCTTCATCATCCTCTCCACCTGTCAGAGGAACTGTGTTTGGGCTTGCATGCCTAAAGGTGTGGAGGGTGATTGATAGGCGTGGGGCACCTAAAGTGATGCTTGAGTGGGCTTTTCCCAAGAAGCCTTAGGTGGATGGGGGTTAGTTGTGAAGCTTGTTGTCTGTGTTGGTTGTTGTAAGCATATTGTGATGTATTCTCCTTTTAGTTTGTAGTCATGGTTGTAACCACTGCATTGCTGAATGCAGTTTATAAAATATGAATAAGAGAACCATGTCCTTTACTTTTAAGTCTCTTGCATCATTCAAACAGTGATTAATTTCCACATATCTGCAAAATGGTTAGTGGGAACACAAAGAAACAAACAGTGGTTTGAACATAACTAACAGTGGTTAGAACAAAAATAGCAATACTAAGATCACCTAATAACAGTACAATACTTATACAAACTTTTACAAAACAAGTTGAGATTTAGAGATTAATCATTCCAATACTAACTACAAGGTACTGAAACCTCCCCACATCAAAAGCTTTAGTGAGAAGATCAGCAACATTGAAATCAGTATGGATTTTTACCATTTGAATCAACCTTTTCTTATTACAATCTCTAATAAAATGAAGCCTTATCTCAATATGTTTAGTTCTAGAATGTAAAACAGGATTTTTAATGATGCAAATTGTACGGTTATTATCAATGTAAATCTTAGTATGCATAAAATTGTACCCAAAATCCAGCAATTGATTCTGAATCCAAAGAACTTGACCACAACAACTAGCAGCAGCCACATATTCAGCTTCAGTTGTAGAATTTACCACTATTGTTTGCTTTTTACACTGCCATGAAATTAGTCTGCTTCCCAAAACTGACATCCTCCAGTTGTAGATTTCCTATCCAAACTAGCACCAGCATAATCACTATCTGTATAGGCCACCAATTCAAAAGGTGAATCCTTAGAATACCAAAGGCCCAATTTAGGATGACCTTTAAGGTATCTAAAAATTCTCTTAACAGCATTCATGTGTGATGTATTGGGTGTAACTTGAAATCTTGCACACACACATACTGAGAACATTATATCTGGCCTAGATGCAGTGAGATACATCAAAGATCCAATCATGGACCTATATAACTTCAAATCAACTTTGCGACTTCCATCATCTGGTAGCAGTGGTTTCTAAGTCTCCATAGGTGTACTAGCACTCTTCACATCCTGAAACCCAAACTTCTTCAAAATATCTGCTACATACTTGTCTTGACTAATGAAAATACCATCAGTCCTTTGTTGAACCTGTAGCCCCAAAAAGAAAGTGAGTTCACCCATAGAACTCATCTGAAACTTATCATGCATAAGTTTCTCAAAATCCTTGCATAGCTCCTTATTTGTTGAGCCAAAAATGATGTCATCTACATAGACCTGAACCAGTAAAATATCATCCTTGTGCTTCTTAATGAACAAATTCTTATCAATCAACCCTCTTTTAAATCCATTGTCCATTAAATAAGTAGATAGGCACTCATACCATGCCCTAGGAGCTTGATGCAACCCATACATAGCCTTTTTCACCCTGTATACCTTGTCAGGATGATCAGGATCTTCAAAACCAGGAGGTTGACAAACATAAACCTCCTCATCAATTGTACCATACAGAAAGGCACTCTTAACATCCATCTGATACACCACAAAATTCTTGAATGAAGCATATGCTAAAAATAATCTAATAGCCTCAATTCTTGCAACTGGAGCAAATACTTCATCATAATCCAAGCCTTCAGTTTGTGTGTATCCTTGAGCAACCAGCCTTGATTTGTTCCTTACCACTATCCCTCTTTCATCCCTCTTATTTCTGAACACCCATTTAGTCCCAATTGCCCTCTTTCCATTAGGAAGGTCAACCAATGTCCAAACCTCTTGAAGCTTAAACTGTAGAAGCTCCTCTTGCATTGATTCAACCCATCCTTCTTCTGACAAAGCTTCTTCCACTCTCTTGGGCTCCTTTTGAGACAGAAAACAAGCAAACAGGCAATTTTGCAGATCTTTATGACTATTTCTTTTGTGAAGTGACCTTGCAAAGAAACCTTGTTCATGAAAGGTTTTAGTGTTCTGAACCTTGCTTCTTGTTTGAACTGGTGTATTCAAATTTCCAAGTATTTGTTCCTTGGGATGAATCTTATGAATTCTTGTGGTAGTGATTGGACTTTCATGAATGACAGTTTCCAAATTAGTAAAATCAGCATTGAAGAAATCATCCATGTCTTCATCATCAGTAGGAGTATCAATCTCTTCCAAAGCAAGCATATCAGGATCATGTGGATACTCCTCTTCACCAAATAATGGCTTTGCAGTTGGTCCAAAGTAAGTACTATCATCATTACTTGCATCCATGGTTTCACTTGTACTGGCAGTGGTAGAAGTTGGCTTAGCAGTGCTTTCATTATACCTAGCCGAGCTTTCGTTTGGCTTAGCAGTGCTTTCAGAATGCCTTTTCTTCCTTTCAATTTCTTCTACCGACACTGAGTTATCTTTTAACAACTCATCTTTATCTTGATGATGATCAACTTTGCTTCCAGAATTCAAGGCATCATCATCAGTGGGAACTTGTTTATCAATGATGGGTGAGACAGAACCAGCTTTCCACTTTTCAACCAAATAGAACTCCTTTGGAGAATCAGCTTCCTTAGAAATTGTTTCTGCATCAGAATCCTTTTGTGTACCTGCATTAACATTAGTGGAATTTCCTGCAATGATAGGCTCATAATTCATAGATTTGGTTAGCATATCAATGTTAAACAACCAGTCTGGTCCTTTGGTCTCAACACTAGGGGTCTCTTCACTAAACTTAACATGTAAGTTTTCTTCAACAATCCTAGTCCTCCTATTGTATACTCTAAAGGCTTTACTATTTGAAGAATAGCCTAAAAAGTATCCATCATCAGCTTTTTCTTGAAACTTACCTAGGTATTCTATGGTATTCAAGATAGTAACAGGACATCCAAAAGGTTTTAGGAATGCAATCATTGGCTTCCTATCATGTAACAGCTCATAGGGGGTCTTGTTATGAGGCTTCACTACCTTACTTCTATTCTGCACATAACATGCAATGCCTACAGCTTCAGCCTAAAAGGTAGTTGGTAGCTTAGATTCTGACAACATTGTCCTAGCAGCCTCAATTAGTGTCCTATTTTTTCTTTCAGCTACACCATTCTGTTGTGGTGTTCTAGCAACACTAAACTGTCTTTCTATACCCTTAGCTACACAAAACTGATTCATCACATCATTCTTAAACTCAGTTCCATTATCACATCTGATTACCTTTACCTTATGGTTTACTAGATTTTCTATCTTAGTAATGAAACTCTTGAGGATCTCACTAGTCTCACTCTTAGTAGCCAAAAAGTATACCCAAGAAAATATACTATAGTCATCAGTGATAACTAGGCAGTACTGCTTATGGTTCAAACTTTTAGCAAAGGTAGGTCCAAATAGGTCCATATGAAGCATAAACAGTGGTTGTGTGATGGTGTTAACATTTTTGGACTTACAAGAAGCTCTATGTTGTTTTCCTTTCTAACAAGCCACGCAAAGTTCCTTACTGATAACATCAAATAGTCCTGAATATTAAGTGTCAATTTCCCCCATTAATGCTCGTTATTTATATCATTTATATGGATTTATGCTTGTTTTCCATTGTTTTGCACTTTCAGGTAAATTACGAGCATTGGAGCTAAAGAGACGCGGAAATAGAAACGTTACTAAAGATTTATCACAGTATACTTATTTTGAAGAAGTTACGGCGTAATTCATCTCTCACATTACGCCGTAACTATTGCGTGACCTAGAAGTCCAACTTATCAAGAGGTCACGACGTAACTCCTCCCAAAGGTTACGACGTAACTCCATTAGGTCAAAAGAGGTTCCACGCCGCTGATACTTACGCGAACACTACTGCATCACTTACGATGTAACCGTGTTTATTGAAGACTACGGCGTAACCACTTATTAGGTTACGCCGTAACTAGCAGATCTAGTGCATTTATGAAGAAATAGAAGGTTACGGCATAACTCATTTATTGGTTACACCGTAACCCAGACCTGGCCTATAAATACCCCACGAATTCCAGCATTTCAAATCATCCCATTCCACATACAACACTCTGAGAACGTGGGAAAAAGCTCAAGGGAGGTCTAGGGAAGCATACAGAGCTGTTTCCAAGGGAGAAGTCACACCATTACGATAAGCTTTAGCGTTTATTATTTCTTTTACTTTCAATTCATGTATTTCGTACCTTTGAATATTGAATTGATGTGCATGATTAATATGAGCGGCTAAGCACCCTTTGGTGCTAGCCTAGTTATGATTTCTTAATTGTTTTGTTTACGTTTACCTTTACTTCCGTACAATTATTTCTAAGTGTATGCATGCATAGTTCTTTGGTAGTCACCCCTGGTTCGGTAGTTTTGAATGGCGATAGAGGCCAATTGCCTAGGAGATATGACCAACTGACGCTAGGTGAGCGGACTGAGATGGGAAGGGTAAGATATGACCAAATGACGACCCTTTCTACTTGTGCGATTTGACCAACTGATCACCTATCGTTTGGATGAACTTAAGAATTAGGGGGTGTAGTGTCTAAGTTCCTAACAGCCGGGCACTCACTATTTAGAATCTAGCATGTAGCGGTACTTAATGACTTGGCTTAGGGGACCAAGAACAACATGACTTATGACGGTGCGCCTGATTTCTCCTATGGTGGCATCTTTGCTGATAGGTTAGGGCGAATTGACCAAATGATGTCCTCTCGAATTTGACCCCACCTGAAGTAATTGGAAGTAGGTAGACGTAGACATAACTAGTTAGGAGGATTAACTAGGTTAGCACCACTATTCCTCTATTGATTTCCTTTCTACCATTTATTTGCTTTTAGTTTAATTAATTAAAACCCTATCAAACCATTAATATTATGTGACAATTAGACTTAGTAATTATCCGACACACATAGCTCTTGCGACGACCTCGGCTTTACCATTTACTACACTACACACGACCGGGTACACTGCCCGTTAGTGCATTAGGGTAGACCATAGGTATAGCGAGACACTATAAACATTAAGACCTGGTTAGTAAAACCTGCATCAAGTTTTTGGCGCCGCTGCCGGGGAGCTATATTAGGAATGATATTAAGTCTTTCATTTCATTTTTAAACATTTCTCACGATCATATTTCAAGTTTTCAGGTACCATGGAAGTTGTTAACATCGATGACCTCACTCTTGAGGAATACTTGGCGTTGACTAGAGCAGATCTAGGGCCGGGTCTCGTAAGACCGGCAATCGGAGCGGATGTTCGTTTCGAGATTAAAGACCAATTTATGAGGGAGCTTCGCGCTAACCATTTTTCAGGAAACAGGGACGAAGACGCATATGAGCACGTTGAAAATGTCCTATACATCGCTAGCCTTTTCAACATTCCCGACGTGTCTCATGATGCTGTTATGCCGGGTCTTCCCTATGACTCTCACGGAGCAGCTTTACCAAGATGGATCGAAAGATTGCTGCCGGGGCGTTAATACTTGCGCTACTGAAGAAACACTGTATCCAAAGATATTGCCCACCATCAAAGATTTCTAATCAACTCTTGGAGATCCACAATTTCAAACAAGAAGACGACGAAACTCTGTATCAAGCTTGGGAGAGATACAACGATCTTCTTTATAAGTGTCCTACCAATGATCTTAACAACCAGCAGAAGGTCAATATTTTCTACAAAGGAATAAATGTAACTGCAAGACAGATGCTGGACTATCAAGGACCTATCCCAAATATGACTCCTACTACTGCAATTGAAGCCATTCAAAAAATGGCGGACCATTCTCAAAAATGGCACGACGGTGGAAGTAAAAGAAACCAAGGCGAAAGCTTCGACGAAATTGCAGCTATAGCTAGTAAACTTGAAAATCTCGGTAGAGACATGCTGAAAATCAAAGAAACTGTTCATGCCATCCAAGTCGGCTGCGAAAACTGTGGTGGGGGACATTTGACTAAAAACTGTCCTAAAGATGACAAGAAAGATACGATCGAGGAAGCTAAATACGGGGAAAATAGGCCTTTCTACGGGGATAATCGTAATGGGTTTCGTGGAGGACCCCCACCGTATTATGAGCGTAATGACAGAAGAGCTAACCTGGAAGGAATTATCAACAAGTACCTTGTGGACACTACCAAAAAGCAAAAGGAGCAGGAAGAATGGCTTAAGAATTTCCAAGATAACACAAATAAAAGCCTCACGTTCCATGAAACATCACTTAAGAACTTGGAAACTCTAATTGGGAAGCTTGGCGACTAGATTCAAAGAAGGAACGAAGAACAAAAGAGCAACTCTACTATATGTAAGGTTGTGTTCTCTGACAACAACAAGTGCTCTGATGAGTCGGATACCGATGGCGAAAGTGAGTTACGCCATAATCACACTCCAGAATTACGACGTAACCAAAATTCTAGCTAAGACACGGACGCCAAGGACAACAACCCCAAAAGAAGGAGTCATTGGTGTAAGAGTATTGCAATTGATGATGGAGAATGCTATAGTTTGTGGGCCTCATGTGATCCTAGGAAAACCTGCGATGGTGGTATTGATAAGGAAAGGATAAAAGATGACAGATACAGATGGACTACACTGAATGACGAAGAAAGGTTAGCCAAATTCTCAATTAACGAAGTGGAAGGGCTCCCCATCAAGCATTACTGCAAACCCTTACTCATCATGGAAGATGAGATTACTAAAGCTTGGCCAACGTGCAATCCTTTTCGTGATTATTGCAACGGAGGAGGTAATGTGAAGAACGAAGTTTGGATATGGCCACACGAGTCTGGGAGACACGACGTTGATTTTGGAAATCTATCATTCAGTGATTGGTATTCAATAAGGTTCGGGGACACGATAATTAATTCAACTCTGTTCAGAAATCTGGAACTGAAATATGAGATACACATTCTTCGAGGAAAAACCATTAAGCCCCTCGATGATATTCCTTCTGAAGATGACTATGACGAAGGAGTTAGGAATCATTGGTGCGAACAAATTAAAACCAGCAACGGAAAAGTTTGGGCCTCCTGCAACCCTTTTGAGTATGAATGTGATGGAGGAAGCAGCATCGAGAGAGCTGGGGAAGACGAATTCCTTTGGACTTTGACTTACGATTCCGAAAGAAGAGAACTGCCTTGGCCAAATGATCTCGGATTTGACGATTGGATCAAAATCAAAGAAGGTTGTATGAGTAAAAATCAACCCAACAATGAAGCTCCTGATGAAAAACCAGAAGATAACACCAAAGACTCAGTAAACAATGAAAAATGCAGACATATTCTCAACCAACTTGAAGATACCGATTCCGACAATGATTTCGATTATCTCGAGTTACACGGCAGAGACGGTTTCATCGACCCAGATGATGAGATACACGAGAAACGAAGATGCAAGCTTCTTGGCATCCCATTTAAGTGGCCACCCCCTATTGTAGCCGAAAAATTTGAGTTTAAGCGATACCATTTGGGGCCTGAAGAAAAATTTTGCAAGATTCGGAAAATTGAAACCAAGGAATACCTACGCACTGCAACAAATGTCGGATGGGTTAGGCGCAACTTAATGAAGGACGTGGATGAAGTCGGGGATGTTCAAAGACCCCCATAGGAGCCCCGCAGCTCTGAGTCTAACTTAAAGAATCATTAATAAAGAAAAGTGCTCTTTCGGGAGACAACCCGAATTATCTCTTTCTTTTGGTTTTTTTTCATTTTTGTTGGGTTTTGTGTTTCTAACCATTTTTGCAGAAAATAATGAAGTAATTACTGCAGTTGTGATCGAACAGAGTTACGGCGTAACTCATCTTGGTGATTACGCCGTCACCAAAATTTTAGCAGCAGAATTCTTGTCGCATTACCAATTACGGCGTAATACCATCTCAGTGGTTACGCCATAACTATTCACTTCACGTCATACCAGGTTTTGCCGATTACGGTGTAACTCTCTCATAGGAGTTACGACGTAACTCTCCTCTGCTTTAATTCTTTCATTTTAAAACACAGTAACCTTGTATTAGTTTTTAAATGAACTTTGTGGGTGTGTTCCCTGTAAACCCTCACGAGACTCCACTCGTCCACTTGGGACACCAAGTGGTTTAAAAGGCTTGTTGCATTCGCTAAATGCAACCGTGATTCCTACGAAAGTGAGTTAGGTTTTTTTTTCTTTTTATTTTTTCTTTTTAGAATTATGCTTGTCGGTATTGTGATTTCAGGGATTGGAGTTTGTTCATGACGCTTAAACGAAGGCACGATCCTTTCTTGTGGGCCTTCTTCTTTATGGAGCAAATTTTAGGGAAGTTCTCGCTCTAATTCTACCTTTCTCTTCACCTTTATTTTAATGCCTAGTACAAAAGAGACTTTGTACAATTGAAGTGGGGGGACGGGAGTAGAATTGTCTCTTGAACTTTATTTCGCCCTCATTTTTCTAGTTTATTTTGAAAAATTATGCCATTTTTAAAATTTTGACATGTTTTTCCGAACCTAACTAGATTAGACATTAGCCGAGCAAATACAACCCTTGATATTACATGGTGAGATTAGCCTTATCCGTTTCCAATATTTTACCCAAATCCACCAAATTATGAGTGTGCCGGTAGCTTGTAAACTTTAGAACTTGGCCTTTGCATCATTTCGAGACCATAGACGAGGTATGTTGAGTTAGCTCGATGTATTTGGACTTTTCAGTTTTAGAAGGCAGTATTATAGGATTATCACCCAAACAGCCTATCATTGTGAGTCTATCGATTAGTCACCTCGACTTTTCGACCCCCATGTGAAACCCTTTTGTTGCACTCCCCTTTAGTGCAAGATACCCCTAGATACACCCTTCTGAGCCATTCCTTTCATTTTGTCACCCCAATATATTGTTTCGTTACAGCCTTACACCTTAGCCTACCCTGTAGTCTTTATTTTTAATTGGGAAGTCATCATTTGCCTAAGTTCAAGGTTCAAGTGGAAAGGTTTGGAAATCATGCTTTCATCAACAACAATTATGAAGATCATTGAAGACCCCCCGAATTCCATTTGTTCGTCTCAAGTGGGGGGATGTTATGTTATCATGTTATGTTCACACAAAAAAAATAAATAAAAAAATTTAGTTGATTGAGTTATGATTTTGTAAAGTGCGATGTTATAAGCACTATAGTATGAGCTTTATTGTTTAGTATCGAGGAGGCCACCTCGGTCACATTGGAAGATTGGAGTTGGAGTAATACCAACTGAAGAAGAAAAGGTAGTGTGCCCATCACGACGTCCTCTAATGACACATCTACCTTACAATTCATGATCCGGTCTCTAGACTTCTAAGCTTGAACTTTGGGCAGACGGTAAGTGGTGATGACTTAGTTGTAGATATAGACTACCTGCTTGTTTTTCATTTTACACCAATTATATATCCCATGTCTTATCCTACCCTTTAGTCATGAAGCGTGTTTAGGTGATGCAACGAGCAATCTTTGGTGTCTTGGCCATGGATTTGGTCATGTATCATTGATTTTGTCCACTTCGCCATGACATGTTAGTAATGACGAGTCACCCCTTAACCTTTGTCGTGTCTACCCATATTGCCTTTGAAAATTGTTTAACCCTTAACTCTAGTGGTGGAGATTTGTGTAACCGCCAAGCTTATGATAGAATACATGCTATGACTGTGCGATTGAGTGATCACCCTAAAATTGACACTTAGAATAGTTGAGAGATTTGAGTGTTTGTTCCCCTTTCGTGAGGTGTTCGCTTTGTTTTATTCTAGCATAAGGGATTTGTAAACTCATATTTTCCAGGTTTTGGGAGATATCTTTTCAGGAATCTATCTAATAAGGTCTACTTGAGGGCAAGTAGAGTTCAAGTGGGGGATATTTGATAACATCAAATAGTCCTGAATATTAAGTGTCAATTTCCCCCGATTAATGCTCTTCGTATTTATATCATTTATATGGATTTATGCTTGTTTTCCATTGTTTTGCACTTTCAGGTAAATTATGAGCATTGGAGCTAAAGAGACGCGAAAATGGAAACGTTACTAAATATTTATCACAGTATGCTTATTTTGAAGAAGTTGCGGCGTAACTCATCTCACATTACTGCAGTAACTATTATGCGACCCGAAGTCCAACTTATCAAGAGGTTACGACATAACTCCTCCCAAAGGTTACGACGTAACTCCATTAGGTCAAAAGAGGTTCCACGCCGCGGATACTTACGCCGTAACTACTGCATCACTTATGACGTAACCGTGTTTATTGAAGACTACGGCGTAACCACTTATTAGGTTACGCCGTAAAGCGATCTAGTGCATTTACGGAGAAATAGAAGGTTACGGCGTAACTCATTTTTTGGTTACGCCGTAACCCAGACCTGGCCTATAAATACCCCACGAATTCCAGCATTTCAAATCATCCCATTCCACACACAACACTCTGAGAACGTGGGAAAAAGCTCAAGGGAGGTCTAGGGAAGCATACTGAGCTGTTTCCAAGGGAGAAGTCACACCATTACGATAAGCTTTAGCGTTTATTATTTCTTTTACTTTCAATTCATGTATTTCGTACCTTTGAATATTGAATTGATGTGCATGATTAATATGAGCGGCTAAGCACCCTTTGGTGCTAGCCTAGTTATGATTCCTTAATTGTTTTGTTTACGTTTACCTTTACTTCCGTACAATTATTTCTAAGTGTATGCATGCATTGTTCTTTGGTAGTCACCCCTGGTTCGGTAGTTTTGAATGGCGATAGAGGCCAATTGCCTAGGAGATATGACCAAATGACCCTAGGTGAGAGGACTGAGACGGGAAGGGTAAGATATGACCAACTGACGACCCTTTCTACTTGTGCGATTTGACTAACTGATCACCTATCGTTTGGATGAACTTAAGAATTGGGGGGTGTAGTGTCTAAGTTCCTAAAGGCCGGGCACTCACTATTTAGAATCTAGCATGTGGCGGTACTTAATGACTTGGCTTAGGGGACCAGGAACAACAGGACTTATGACGGTGCTTGATTTCTCCTGAGGTGGCATCTTTGCTGATAGGTTAGGGCGAATTGACCAAATGCTGTCCTCTCGAATTTGACCCACCTGAAGTAATTGGAAGTAGGTAGACGTAGACATAACTAGTTAGGAGGATTAACTAGGTTAGCACCACTATTCCTCTATTGATTTCCTTTCTACCATTTATTTGCTTTTATATTCTACATTAGTAGTTTAATTAATTAAAACCCTATCAAACCATTAATATTCTGTGACAATTAGACTTAGTAATTATCCGACACACATAGCTCTTGGGACGACCTCGGCTTTACCATTTACTACACTACATACGACCGAGTACACTGTCCGTTAGTGCATTAGGGTAGACCATAGGTATAGCGAGACACTATAAATATTAAGACTTGGTCAGTAAAACCTGCATCACTTACACTCAAAAACCTTAGAAGGTAACCCTCTCACTAAGTTGCCCTTTACAAGTTTATTAATTGTTTTGAAATTAAGGTGACCCAACCTTCTATGCCACAATTTTGACTCATCAACTGATGCCTTAGCAAACAAACAGGTTAAAGACCTATTAGGAATTACATCTTTAAGATCAAAACAATATATGTTCTCTTTCCTAGGTATCCTTAACTGCACAAATTTCTCATTAGGCATCTTAAAATTAGGTGACAACACCACACACTCAGTTTCCCTAAAAAGTACCCAGTTTTTCTTATCACACATTTGAGAAACACTGAATAAATTGTACTTTAATCCCTTTACCAGATAGACCTTTTCAAAGTCTAATTTCCTGTTCCGATTGTGCCTCTGCCAAGTATCTTTCCTCCCTTTGGATCATTGCCAAATGCCATATATCCTCCATCAAAAGCTTCAAAATCCTCCAGTTTGCTCCCATCCCAAGTCATGTACCCGAGCAACCACTATAAAAAATTCCTTTGTTTTTAGCTCATCTTGTAGATTGCCCTGCACATGAATTTAAACAAGTTAGTTCCTTTTGTAGACCCAAGCCAATACTGACTTGGGTCTGCCCTGTGCGTCAACATAATCAAATTTCTTTAGGTCCATTGATGCACGGTTGACATGATGTAAAACCTTGGTCTTAGGCTTCCATTGCCAGCTAGCTGAGGCCTTAACAGTATAAAAATGGTTTCCATCCACTGTGTCAGTTATCCCCTTTGGAATTTTTAAAACTTCTTTTGTATCAGTGGTGATATTCTGCTTAGCAGTGGTTGAAACCCATTTGGGTGCAGCAGTGATTATTGATTTTGTTTTACCATTCCTCATTAACACTGCCCTAGGAATCATTGTTTTGTTAGGATGAGGGATTATTTTCTTTGAAAAGTTTTGATGATTTACCCTCCTCCAATGATTCCAAACTTGTGGTTGATTTTTATAACAGTTTCTCTGCAAGTGCTCAAAACTACCACATTCAAAACAAGCCTTCTTAACACATTGAAACTCATCTCCTAATCTGTTTGAAATTAGTCCATTGAAGTTTCTCTGATTTCCCCTAGGTATGTATCTTTTCATCTGTTCCCTAGGTACCTCCTTGTAGTCTACCACTTTCCTAGAAATTGTGCTCCAAATCTAGGAATAAGGTTGGCCTGTTTAGAATCAACTTTCTTAACATTTTCAATCTTCTCAGACTGTGTTGATTCAGATCTAACTTCCTTAGAATCTGATTCCCAATCTTCAATAGTGGGAGCATCAGATGACTTATTAGAACCTATCTTAGTTGTTTCAGTCTTACTAATCTCTTCTATAGGTTTGTTAAAATTGAATTCACTACTAAATGACAGTTCTTTTGTAGGTGGTGCATGTTTCATCAGAGAGGGTAGTGGCATATTGTTGTATCCAAGACCAGTACCCTCCTTGAATAGTTTTTGACCAATTGGCTTATTTACTAGATCAGAAGCATACTGTGTTTTAGCAACCCTAACAACATGTCTTTCTTTTTCTGCTAGGGCTTCTTGTTTTTCGCTCTCTGCCTCTTCTAGTTTCTTTTTAAGCATTTTAATTTCTCTGTCCTTAAGATCAATTTCACCACCTAGTATATTAATCTTACCGACATACTCAAACTCACATTTAATACAGAAATTAAGTTTTTCTTCAACACTCTCAAGACCAACTTTATAACCTAAGTTATCAAGTGAAAGTCTCTCTACTTCTTTTCTCAAACTCTCAATAATAGCTTTTTGAGATTCTAAGTTATCTTGACATGATTTAAAAGAAAAAGTAGAATTTTTAGATCATTAGATACCTCGGTCTGAACAGAAGATGAAGCATAAGCCATAAGAGCAAAGTTATGCTCTTTAGAAGCTTCACTAGCAAGAAAAGCTGCATTGGGACCTTCTTCAATCTGATCACTCTAGTCATAATCACCAATACCATCTTGAGCAACCAATGCCAAGAAGAAGCGGCTCTTCGTGGTCTTCTTGATGCCTTCAATCCTCTTAGGAGCTCGACATTCCTAGCAAAGTGACCCTTCTTCTTGCAGTTAAAGCACTCCATCTTGCTTTTGTCAAATCCAGCTCTCCTTTGACCATCATACTTAACTTGCCTTCTAGTTCTTCTCAAAAACTTCCTTGCTTGGAGAGTCAACATTGCCATCTGCCATTGAAGATTTATCTCTTCAAGATCATAGGGATCAATTTGATCTAAATCTTGATTCAAAACAGTAACATGGTAGTTAAATCAGCCAGAAAAGCACAAATTGCACCATCACTGACATTATCACTAACAATGGTATTGTTAGCAATGGTCGTGGTTATTCCATATGCAGCAGTGGATACATCCTGTGAGCTCTTGTGATTAGTGGAAACAAAAGCAATGTTTTGATTAGTTGAAGATGCACCAACAATGTTGTTCTCAGACTTATAAACCTTCAAGTTGTTGTAGAGATTGTCCAGAGTCATCTTTTCAAAGTCATCCTTATTTCTCCACCCAACTGTATGCACAGCCCATTTAGGTGATAAACTTCTAATGAACTTCAAATTGATATCTTCTTGAGCAACTTTGTAGTCCACCAACTTCAGTTGGCTGATGAGTTTTTGAAGTCTGTTATAAGTGCCATCAAGTTTTTCTCCACTAAGAGCAGTGAAGTTTTCAAGCTGATGCTTGAGCATGTTTTTCCTTGATTTCTTGGTAGCTTCATTACCAGCAAACCTTGTTTCAATAGCATCCATTAACTCTTTAGCAGACTCATATTGTTCAAAGTCCAAAGCATACTCATTAGGTATTCCCATGGAGAGAATACTATGAGCTTTAATCTCCAGCTTCCTTCTAGCCTTGTCAACCTCACTAACAATGGCTATCTCAGTACCATCATCACCCTTCTTAGGAAGAGTATCACCCTTCTCAACAACATCCCAGATGGTGTAATCAATCATACGAATGTATTGCCTCATTCGCATTCTCCAAACTTGGTACACACCCTGCTTGAGCATGGGCACCTTTGATGCAGTAACCATGTGAGTTTCGTCAGACATCTTAACTTACTTGAATAGAACTTAACTAGACTTCTTCTTGATTTTAGTTTCTAGATCACAAGCTCTGATACCACTTGTTGATCCCAGTTGAGCAAACGATCCTTTATAGAAACTGACTTAACAAAGACTTATTAAATATTACGCGGAATTTAATACTTAATCTTAAGAAGAAGAACAATAAACATTCAACACCTCAATATTATTATTAATACGAATACTCTAACCAGTATTAGGGTTTTACAACCTTGAAGTGTATCGACCTTAGATATAGCAAAACACACGTATATCTAGTCTAACCTAGGACTTCCTTTTATAGGCTAAGGAGTCCTTTACATAATACAATACGTAACCTACAAGATAAATATATTTTCCATATTTATCTAATACAAAATATTAAACCGACTATCCAAAACTAGCAGTGCTTACAATACATTAGCAGTGGTTCCACTTTACTACTAGCCGCGGTTTAACTTCAGCAGTGGATTCATTCTTCTGTCAGTGGTTTCATTAACTCTGTCCGTGGTTCCAACACTTATAATAATTCATGATATGAGGAACCTAAAACCCAACACATAAGATATTAGAGCTAACTAAGGCTTCCTCAAATATTTGATAGGCTCACAATCACCCATGGCTTACCTAGGATATATTTCAAAGTATTTTTGATTTATCAACTCATCAAAACTCACCATATTTCTGCTCCAACGCTCACACATTATTTATCACATCTCATAACACTTAGTTTGGGATATCCATCAATTTTAGCAAATCGGTCTTAATCACTTTTGACTCAAAATTAGGCTCAAAACTAGTTTTTTATTTTTTATTTATTTTTAAGATTTTAGTAAATTTTTCTTAAGTCATCATCTGACTTCTAGGACTAATTAGCACCATTTCTCCATATCAAATCCAATGGTGTCCTTGTCAAACACTTAGTTAGACTACCTAAAGTCAATTTTCTTACCCAAAACCATCATTAAGCACCATCACCCATTATGGTTGAGCATTTAAGATATCCAACAGTTGAAAACTTCAAAATTAAGTCAAAACCTCGAAATACATAGGTAATAAACCTCACAAAAGCATAATCATTTCACCTAGAACTGTTTCTGACAGCGGATCCCTGGTTTATAACCAGACGGATCCTGGTGAGAGGATCCGCGGATCCGTACGCAGAAAGCTAAAACCAGCTTCCCTCTTCAATTTTAAACAACCTTTTGGTTATCTAACCACTTTTAGCTTTCACTTATTGTCTCTCTAGAGCTGATCAAAATCCTAAGTGCATGCTTAATCCTCTTAGTGGCCAAGAATTTAATTCTCTAATTCGAATTACCCTTTATAAACCAAACACTCTTAAGGTTAGGGCATCACTTCCACCTAGCTCTCAAAAAATTAGTCACTAAAAGCTCATATAGCATCCTTATCACCACCATGACTAAAGCTCTTAGCAACAACTCCTCAACCAATGGCTCATCCAAAAGAAAGGGTCATATGATCAATGAAATCTCATCCACCGAATCATCTCCCATAAGAGATAACAATGGGAGAATCCCACCTCAATAAACTCATTCAACAATTGCTAAGAGAACCGCAAGGATTAGCATCAAACCTTTTGGGCTACAAAATGGGTCATCTAGTTCAAAACCAAACATAGCTAGTTCTAGCAAGCCGTCTAAGTCCTCATTCCTTGAGCATAGATTTAACGAGCCTCTTCCTCACCAAAATCTCTACGCATTAGAGCACTCGCCACCAAGAACCTTCCACTCACCAACTTTCTCGTTAAATAGGGAACCACCCACAACACCTAATAGTCCATCATGGGAAACAAGGAACAATCATGGACATAATCATATGGAGGAATTTCCACTACCACCACCCTCACCTTTAGTAGAACCTCATCCCACACCTCAAGATGAAACCCCTCAATCATTCGTAGAGCCTCCTCAAAACATCCATTTTCCTCCGGTTCCCAATCAAGGAAATAGTTGCCCAAATTGTCTAATCACCCAAGGACTTGTTCAAGAAGTACGAAATGAGTTACATTTCATGTTTAATCATCTTCTTGAAAGATTGGACCAAATCAACAAGTCTACTCATCCTTAGACTCAAGCACCTTGTTGCGTTCTAGGCTTTAGTAACTTATTAGTAGAAAATGTATGGCTAGATCATTCTCTTAGTTTTAGAGATTTGTTTGAGTATCTCTTGGTTTTATTGAATGATTACTTATATGCCATGTTATTGTGTGTTTATGCTTGCTAATTATATACATATCTCACCTCATTATTAGCATTGTTTGGCATATCTTCATTGCTGAAGAATCTGTCACCAGACAGCCAGATCCCTCCAAAATGCCTAGACGGATCCCTCCACAAAGGGAACCGTGGGATCCGTGGTACAGAAAGCAAAATTCTACTAACTTTGAGTCTTATTTGCAGGAAATTATGCACTATACTCTTGTTTTCTAACCTTTATTTTATAGATTTTCAAAATACACATGAAGATTTTGACACCATAAAGCTAGGGGGAGCTTTGTGTCAAACCATACATTGCAAATCCATTTGCAACTGGATCCTTATTTGGATTACTCTTCATGACACCCCATTGCACAGTTGCAATCTTCAAGGGGGAGCATTTTTTGTCACAAGGACGAACCATTTGCAAACATAATTGCAATACATTAGCTTACTTATTTTTTATGTACTTGACGCCCTCACAAAGGAATGGACTCGTCAAGGGGGAGTTAAGACGAGAACCATTCCCGCCACTTACTCACTTTACATCTTTTCTTTTTTACATGTTTTTTTTAAAACTTTGTGTTAGTTTCTTTTCGACAAAAAAGGGGAGAAGAGAGGAAAAACTCCAATTCGAATTTTTACGAATTTTAGTTTTTCCTTAAAATAATTTTATGTTTTGTCATCAACAAAAAGGGGGAGATTGTTAATACAAATAAGCGGTAAAAACGTTTATTTATATTTTACGATCTTCTAAATGTTTTGTCGATAACAAACGTAAAATCATTTTAACGAAACAAATAAAATACGTAAACTGTTTGAGCCAATAGTTTTCTAACACACTTACGTTTTCACATAAAACACTAAAACAAGTATAAGTGATTTTATGATTTAGTAATACATATGTACAACAACTAGTGTTTACATATTTGGGTAAATATATACTTAAACTGGTATATACTAAAATGGGTAAAAACTAACAAATGGTATTGACCCATAACCCATGGTTTTATCCAAAACATTTGACTAGGTACATTGAACTCATGAGATACATTGTATCTAATAAGAAACCCATGGATCAACCCATAACCCATGACCCATGACCCATAACCAAAATACGCATGGGTAAAGAGGAGCGTCCCACGGATCCCTAGCTTTACGCTATCCGGATCCCTTGTGGGATGGATCCGTGGGATCCGGGGAACAGTAAACTTTCTCCTCTATAAATAGTGAGCCATTTCTTCCTTTTGGCTCACTACTTTCACACATACTTTCTCCAAGTACTGTACCTCTCTAACCACTGATCCTAAGGGATCTTTCTATGTAGTTTATCTTTTGTTTTTGTGTGATTATCTAGGTTCCTCTTAAAGGCGAGATCACCACTTCTTGAAGTCGAGCAAGCTCAAGTCCATGAGTTGCCATGCTTCGTCATCATCAAGACAACTGAGGTTCTCTTGTTGATAGTTCTTTCTCCCTCCGTATAGATGTTGTGTTGAAGGCATTAGTGAAGGATTCCGAAAGAGTCAAGATGAAAGCATTAGTGAAAGGTGCTTAACGTCCGTGTCAAAAGCATTAGTGAAGAATGCTCAAGGTGTCAAGACGAAGGCATTAGTGAAAGGTGCCAAGCGTTATGTCAAAGGCATTAGTGAAGGATGCCTTTGAATCAAATCAAGTGGCATTAGGGAAGAATTCCTAGGTCGTATAATCGATGAGGTGCATCGTTATACATATAGAATTAGTTTATTTCCAAGGATGGTGATATGCTTGATGGTGTTGTAATAAGGAGTGGATCTCCTTGAGATTAGGTGTTGTGTTGTGATGGATAGTAGTTCCTTCATTGTAAATGGAACTAGGTGCTTAGCCTAGTACCTAATAAAAGGTAGGTGACGTTGTGATAGGTGTGGTTCACCTTGGAGTGAAAGAACCCGGTGGTTAGCCTAGTACCGGAAAAAGAGTAGGCGACGTTGTGAAGACTTCTCCGCCATAAGGAGATTGGTGTCGTGTAGTGTTTACGAACTCTCGAGTAGGTGACTCGGGGAGTGGAGTAGGGCAAGAAAGGTGTCCTTGTAGCCGAACCACTATAAATACTCGTGTCGTGGTTATGTGCTTCTTACTCTTTATCTTTCATTACACGTTTATATATCTATCTATCAACGTCCAACATAAACAACCAAATAGATTGACATAAGTTAATCTAAATGTTTTAAAATGAAGTTTTAATTGGTAAAACTATTCAACCCCCCCTTCTAGTTTTCCACACAATGTTTTAAGTGGGTAACTTTTGAGTCTCGCATAACTCTCATCTCGTAATCTAAAACCCTAATTTTGCGAGCAAAATTTTGCCAACAAAATTTTGCGAGCAAAACACAACCCTTAAAAACATGATATTTTGACCACTAAAAACGAGATGAAAACCATAGAAATCTTGATAAAATATGTATAAACCACTAACCATAATAAAGATTGGATTTTGACCAGAGATTGACACCTAAAAAAAGTCCAAATCTGTATAAAACACCGACCAGAAAACAAGGACAATATTTGGACTTTTTGGACTGATAAAATTCATCAGATAAAAAGACATGTACACCAACTGATAAACCAACCTAACATTAAAAATGAGGCTCTGATGCCACTTGTTGGATCGATAATATCTAGATTAGGTTGATGTTATAGTGGTGTCGGGTGGTCGACTGGTGAACCAACCAAACACACCCATGGGGTGTAGAGACCTTGAGGGACTAGAGAGGGAAGAGAGAGTGTTGAGAGAAAGGATAAGATATTATTGCAACACACACCTCACAAGTGAAACTTGTGAGGGTATTATACTAGTACAAGGATATGAACTCTATCAACCATACAATTTTTGAGAGAGTTGGCAACTTATTCCTTCTCCTCTCGACTATACAAGTGTCGAGAGAGTAAAATCATAATCTAATAAACTATTTGTAAATCTGTGTTCTAACAATAAACTTGAGAAAGAAGTAAAGTTGCCATCGAAGATAAAGAGTTACCAACAATGGTAGGGGATGCATTCTCAGGGGGCTAGTCGTGACTTGTGAAAGGCGACAAAATGGTAGAGACAAACCTGAGTGTCGAGAACACATGTGGGTGGCTTGGGTTAGGTTTTGGTGAGGTTGGAAATGGAGGTTATTTTGGTGCAAGACAAGCTTTATTTGATTAAATGGTGTCGCATTAGATAATTTCCGTAATGATGCATATAATAGAAAGATTAAGAAAGTTTTTGAATTTAATAGGAAAATTAAAAGTTTGGTAATTACAAAAAAGTGTTATTTGGAAAAATGGTTGTATTTTATAGTATAGTTTCAGAATAGAACGTATTTTGACCGTATTTTCGGATTAGTCACTTTTGGTACGCATGCACCATCCCTAGCGCACCAAACTATTCAACAAACTACTGGGTCATCTTAGAGCACCATATTTATTTTTTAAGCGGATGAAAACATGCCACGTGGGATTTAGTGCGCTAAGGGTATATATAACACACCATATTTTATTTAGAGAATCAATATTTTTAACAAAGCTAGCTAGTAATCTTAAAACACCATATTTAATTTTTAAGCTAATAAAAACTTGCCACGTATGATTTGAAAACGACCGCTAAGCACGTGACAAATTTTCGGATTTAATAAATACAAAAAACCAGCACCCCACTTTAGTTGCATGTATTTATTTTGGAATTTTAAAAGATGTTTGGAAGTATTCTCTCAAGTTGAGACACCATGAACTATTGGATCAAATCCAATGATTCAAATCAAAAGTACTTATTTTGATCTGAGCCATTGAATTTGATTCAATGACTTATAGCGACTCAACTTGATAAAAAAAAGAAAGGTAAAGAATAGTTGGTAGAGTAAAGGTGCCTTTAGTATCTCACTATGGTATTGAGACTATGACTATAAAAGTGATTAAAGGTGTTTGTTTAAGATGAAGGGGCCCATCACTATGGTAATAAATGATAAATATAATTTATATTCCATATACATCAAAAGTTAGGAATGCATCTTTCATAATTGATGGACCACCACTGTTATCAAACTAATACCCATTGTTATTAATGATAGCATACCACACGCACAGTAAGTTAAGCGATATAAATGCGAGGTCGGTGCTCAAGCAAGAGTGAGGTATCCAAAGTCCAAACAGCACCAAACCTTCCATTTCCAGAACCTAAAGATCAGGGTTTTGATTTATAAACCTTTTCATGGAAGCGATTGCTGGAGGCTCATCAGAGGCAGTTACCGGTGATGATGATGGCAGAGCATCAAAAAAGGCCTTTATTTCAAACAACAAACTCCCTTCATCAGTACATAAGGTCTTGTCCAACGATGACCTTTTGATCGAAATCTTACTCTTATTACCATTAATCTCACTAAATCTTTTCAAAAGCGTATCCAAACTCTTTCTATCTCTCATAACATCTCCTAGTTTCATTTTTAGACGAACCCAAATCTCTGGTACTGTTCCTCCTTCTGGTCTCTTTATCCAGTGGGATGCCTCGTCCTCTGTATATGATTTCCTGTCATTTGATTCTAGAAAAAAAGCGAAAAGGTCAACCGTGTTTACCTACAACTCAGAGGCAGGTACTAAGTCTATAATTAAGCAGTCGTGCAATGGTTTGCTTATGTGCTATGTATTGGGTGATTATAGGCATTTCATATACAATCCTTTGATTAGTATGTTTAAGATGCTTCCACCTATACATCCTTTGAATTATCTCCCCAGATCATATCGTTATAATTTTAAAATGGCTTTTGATCCTACTAAATCACCTCATTACAAAGTCGTGCATGTTGGACACGTAAAAGATGCTGCTTCTCCTGATGTATACGATTGTTACATTAAGATACAAACTTATTCTTCGGAAACTGGTGCTTGGAGTGTGTGGGATGATCGTTTTCCCTCTAGAAGCTTTGATGGTTTTTGGAATGGAGTATATTCGGATGGTGCAATTCATTGGTTACATGATTATGATAATGATCCTTTTCATTTCAAGTTAGAAATTGTGGATCGTCTAGTTTTAACAAACGTACAAACCCCTCTAACTGTGGAAGGGGAGGTGCATAGTGATCGCAAGTTGTTCGGGTCTTATGGTAGTTTGCTTCTTCTTTGTAAGGATCATTATCGTTCTCGAAAGTTAAATATTTATGAGATGAAAAATGGGTATTCTGCATGGTCGATTAAGTACTCTGTTACTCTTGATAACATGCTGAGGCGAACATGGAGGATGCCCAAGGACTGGCGTTGTTATAATATTTGGAGTATCTTTTTTGGAGAACGAGAAGAGGATTCGTTTATGGTAATTGAATTGTCTGGAAAGGTCTTACTATACACATTTGTGTCAAAGACTGTCACTAAGCTCTTGGATTTGAGGAAACGGGTCGGCAAATGTGATTGCCATGAGTTCATTTCATCTTTTGCTCATGTGTGATTACGTTGTCTGTTTCAGGTTTGATTCTTCTATCTTATGTTGTTCAGCAACTACATGACTTTTGATCAACTGCTGTGATCTGTCACTACATGCGACTTTCTCCACTACAGAAATGAAAAACTAAAGAAATTTTAAATTCGCTAATAAATACTACGTAGTACAAAAATGGCTTTCTGCATATGTATCGTCTAATTTGCACTTTTTAAACAATGGTTTGTTTGATCTACTTAATGACTCCATTTAATAGTAAATATTAGAAGCTGAGGTTAAAGGAAAACTATGAATTTAAAAGCACCTACAATTTTATAATGCTTGTTTTGGCTAATGTTTTATTGAACAATTTTTTAACTCACAGAGTGCTAAGCTTACTTATTAACATGCATTTCAGGTTGTTAAGATGAAGGTATTTGCAGGCTGCAGTAGTGGAAAAAAGACTGTCATCTGTTAAATTGTAGTTAAATATTATATGTAAGTGATGTGGTTATGGTTGGAAACATGTTTATGCGATTAAGAATAAGTTGTACATTAAATAGTTATCTCTCGTTTTGGGTTATTTGACTTGTAGTAGCCACCAACTCTCATTTTGGTCATCCTTTACCCCCTCTGTTTGGTTGGAATCATTATATGCCCATTCTTAAGTTGTAATGTGCAACTGTATTCACTTTTAGTTGTAAACCACTAACAGTGCGTTTGGTTTATGAGATTTTGACGGCATTGGAATTGAAATGCAATTCCATAGGGTTTTGGTAGCAAAATGACAGGATTTCAGTTACCAACGAATTCTTAAACTCCATCAATCATGGAATTTTAAACTGGACAGAAATACGCCTCACATTTGAGGAAAGCCTTTTAATACTTACTTCAACATGTGGCCTATAATCATTCGAATTCCTATGCTGCTTCTTGCATAACTCATGGAACTGGGTTGTGGTCAGATTTTCAATCTTTTGATGTAGCTTTCATCTCGTTGATAGGTTATTTGCATGATTCTTGTTTCTTGTTTTGATGCACGTGTGTCATATGTTGCTGACATAAGTTATGTGATGTGTAGTTCTGGTTGGTAAGTTAAAAACTTACATGAATTTCAGTTTGCTTAAAATTTCATTTATGGGTCTACTCAAGATTGTACTGTCCCATCTAAGATTGTACAGATGCATTTAACAGGTGATTTCTGGAGAGCTGCCTATGTTATGTGTATAGGTACGTAATATTTTGAAATGAGAACAAAAGAAATTTAGTGAAGTAGCCCCGGGTGTCAAATGGATCAACCCGACCCGAACCCGAACCCGATAAGGCCTTATAGGGTCGGGTTGATTCGGGTCCAACTTAGCTTATCGGGTTTATCAGGTCAACCCGATAAACCCGATAACATAATTGGGTCGGATTAGGGTCTTAATTATTTTGTTATCGGGTTGACCCGATAAACCCGATAGCAATAATGACCCATTAAAAGTTTTATATTTTTTGAACTAAATCTCTTTTGTCTAGTTAGTCACACTTTTTAATTACAAAGCTTGCCACACAAATATGATAAAGTGCGTCTTCAGATTTGGTCATTGTGCTTTGCAAGTTTGCATCAGTAGGATATTTCTCTCGTTTTTGTTTTCCTGCTATAGCCATATGAAACTGGGGGATTAGGCGGCAGTTGAAAGAGCTGCTCGAAAGCTTGACGAGATCACAACATCAAGATAGATGCAATATCCTTTTAGGCGGGGACTTTAAACATTTAAATTTTGCTGCAGTTTTCCGAACACTGTTGCAAACTTGCGATCATCGATATCTGACAAACCGATTCCAGATGCGTATGCAATCATCGATAAAACATTGCAAGTCATAAAACTCCACATAATCAATGAATAGATACTAAAGTGGATGACTTATGAAAATTAAATGGGAGCTAAAGGTACAAATATAAGCATTACTTGAAGCTAACTTTTTCTTGGTTTCGACTCACATAACTGTGCCAAGCTTTTATGATCTCTAGAGCCCAAAAATCCACTGCCTATTTCTATTATACTTGTTTTCTTTCGTTACATATTGTGATAAACAAAATACTAATGCTATATTAGCTCAATATTTAAGTTTGTTTAATTTTGGGTGTTATTTTAGTATACGAAGTAAATTGTGAGATGAAATTGCGAGGTGGGTAGTTTATCTGGGCGGATGCCTCCTAAAAGGTAACGGAAGTGTGCGAAGGTAGAGGCTCAAGCTAAGATTATGCTCGTGAGCGTAATGGAGGATCATATGTGATATTATTGTCACTACCCTTCTTATTCGCTTGGTAACTAAAGTTGACAAGTTGGTTTCTTATTGAGTCTTACCTTAAATGTTACTGGGAATAAGAAACAAAAGTCTCAATCTGACTTATTTTTTGACATGCTACTTGTTTGAAGTTAATAAGTATATGTTGTTCCCTATTCACTATCGTTTAAAAACAGTTAAGTACTTAAAACCAGATAATAGTGAATCAATGACTGAAATGCAATGTAAATAAAACACACTGATAAATTTTCAACATAATATTCTTTATTAGAAATCAATCAAAAAGAACACATTACCCAAGTACTTGCGGAACAGTACTTGGGATTGAAATGACAAAGGGTTGGTACTCCTCACGAAGTTCAGGCTAAGTCTGAGCACAATTACTATGGAACCACTGAGCTATCTCAGGGACTGAGTTGTATTTGGAGGAGTGAAAGATGGCTAGTGTGTGTGTGTGTTTACAATTCTGCTTAAATCTTTCACTTCATCTCTTATGCTATTTATACAAGTATGAGTATTAACTTTATCCTAAGTGACAACTGACATTTTACGAAGACAAAATATGATGTATTTTGTCTCTCGCATTACAAAGACTAAATTTTGTAAGAGACAAGGGTGCTTTCCATAAGTCGTGGTGATGACAGAGCACGATAGTTTGCCATTCAAGGAAAGTTGACTTTGGTTGATAAGGACTTCGTCTTATCTGATTCAAGCTTATCCCGCCTTATCTCGCTCATTCTTCATCTTCATTGCCTTTGCCTTCTACTTCAGTGAAAGTAGTTGGTGAGGAGTTTAGGGATTCAGTGAGTTATTGTCATCACTCACTGAATCCACCATCTCCTTCTTGACTTAGTCTTCACCCCTTAAGTTCCACTTTACTGAGTGGAGAGGCTTCTTCTTTGCCTCTTACTGAGTATCCTGAAGATGGCTCACTGAGAGACTATGCACTCAGTGATCTGTTAGTGTTTAATGGTCTAAACACTTAGGGTATTTTCTATTCAAATCCTAGATTTAAGGGGTTTGGGTGTTTACTGAACCCAACAGTCTCCCCCTATTTGGATATACAAATAGCCTAAGTGTTTGATCAATGTAAGCGAGCAATTGGCTTCTTCTTACACTGAATGTACTAATGAACATAATAAGAACATGAATATTTTAACAAAACATACATCGTTTATTGATCAATTACATAGTTCTTATCACTAGTACAAAAGATAAATGATAATGATGTCAATCAAGATAGATCCCCAGTGCTTCGGCTTGACTTTCTTTGTGATGAGTGTTTCTCTGTCGCAGGGTGCTCTCTTATCTTAGCGTTTAAGTCGACCAGAACTTGACATTTGCAGTCACGAATTTGAGAGGCCACTGGTATGTAGCTCGGCATTGTTGCCACACCTGCACGATCAATGTCACTCCACCTTTGGAATCTGGTTTCCATAGACATCAATGAAAAATCCTCTTTCGGGCTTTTCAATCACAAGACAGGTTTACAAACTTCACACCTTGTAGCTTCCTATTACATTCCAGCCAGGCACTTTGATCTCGTCTGAACTCAACCCTTTTTCGTTTGCCGTGTGATGATTGAGGTTGAGATCCTTGAGGTGCAGTTAAGGTAGGCTGAATCCCTAGTATTGCTAGTGCTTCCCTCAGTTTTTCATACCTTTTGCTGAGCATTTTCATCAGTTCCTTAACCACCGCATTCTGCTTCTTTTCAATGATAGGACCAAGCTCATCGAGTTCGTGATCCCAAAGTCGATGAATTTCAAGGGATCATGAACCTCGAAGTGTCTTTTATCATCCCCCCTGTAGACATTCATTGCGGTGGTTTGGACTTGGGATGATTTTGACATCGATTTTC
This sequence comes from Chrysanthemum makinoi, assembly GCA_910596185.1. Taxonomy (NCBI): domain Eukaryota; kingdom Viridiplantae; phylum Streptophyta; class Magnoliopsida; order Asterales; family Asteraceae; genus Chrysanthemum; species Chrysanthemum makinoi. The sequence continues at coordinate 196,451,474 of OU343225.1, read as the reverse complement.
TCGACACCTACGCTTGTCATTAACCGATTGTAGTGGTCAATTCTTTCTTGCACGGCGGTGCGCAGCTCTTTTGCTCTTTTCATCTAACCTCTTTCTCATTTCAGCCATTTTAGCTGCCTGAGCATCCTTGAACTTCGTCTGCCGACCCTTTTGAAGCTTCTTTGGATCAATTCCCATATTCTCAACTTCCTCACAAACGACTTGTACCGCTTCTTTGCTCTTTCTTTCTTCTTCAGCTAGTTTCCTCTTCCTTTCTTCCTTAGCAAGATAGGCACTTAGCTGTTGTGGAGTGAGCAGGTACTCAGTGTTGCCGATCATATAGGGGATCCTCTCAGGCTTAGGTGTTTGCATTATTGCCTTTCCTTTGTCCTGGTCTGAGGAAGATGATGCTACCGATGGTGTTGTTGTTGTCATGATAGGTGTTGCAACTGTCATTGTCAGTGTTGTTGTTGGTGGGACTGATGAGATGGGTGTTGCTGAAACATGTGGGACGGATGAAATTGGTGTTGCAGTGACTGGTTGAGCTGGCTCCCCCTCAGTGTGAGAGGGAGTCTCTTCAGTGGTCTTCTCCCCCTCAATTGTTGCCGTACCATCTGTGAGAGCAAGAGTTGCCTCGGACACTGGGGGAGTTGGAATGGCTTGACCTTTGAAGGCTTGATAGATCTCAGTGACCATAGCCTTGATATCAGTTGTATCTTTTTGAAGACCAGTGACCTTTTCCGCCAAGTTAGCCTGAGAGAGTTCAAAGGCAGTCATTCTAGGCCCAAGATTCCAAGCCATTGAAGATGATGCCTTAGCCAAAGTAGTCACCTGTGCATCCAAAGAACCCAGTGTAGCCTGAAGAGACCGAATGAAGACTAAGACTCGAGCGTTGGAAGATTTTAGCATGTTGATTAGTTAAGTGAGGTCTGAGGAATTTTTCAAGTAAGCCTCAGTAGCCTCCAACACTTTAGAGTTGAGTGCTGGGTCTTTTTTGACAGCATCCCTGATTTCATCTATTGTAACACCACAAGTCTAAAGGTGCTTGAGAAATTTGACCAGGTTTTCAATCAATCTATGAAGATGTTGGTACATGAGATCCCTGTGTTCGTCAGTGTTTGCATTGAAGGTGAGCACATCAGACTTTAGATCTGCATAGCTGGCAGCAGCTTTAGTGTGTTGATCCCATAATGTTTCAGTAACCCCAGATTATAGTTTCCTTGAAGCTTTAGTGATCCACATAACTAGCTGCCTCTCTGTCAGTGGAAGAATATTATCAAACTTTCTGAATTCTTCAGGACAGGAAGATGAAGAGGAGTCAGAGTCATTATCTTTAGGCTGGAAAGGTGACTCTTTAGGCTCTTGTAGATCAGGCTGATGTTCTTGTTCAGTTTGAACATCAGCGTCCACTTCTTCTCCTGCTGATAGTATTTCATCTTCACAGTCAGCTTGTTATTCATCAGAGAAAAGTATTTCAGTGACCTCAGCAACTGTCAGTAAACCAGTGGTGGTGATGGGTTCCATATCAGTGGGTGGTTTTAATTCCTCTGGGTCTTTGTCCCTTTGACCCCTCGGAGATCGATGGGTTTTTCCCAGCCTTCACTGGAGTCGATTGTTGATGAGTTTCAGTATCGGCGGGTTGTTTCAATCCTCCGAGTCTTTGTCCCTCGCTGCTTCTTCAACACGGGGGTGTTTCCCAGTGCCATCCTTAGAAGCGGTGGCAGTGATATCCCTATCAGTGGGTTGTTTGTTTCCCGCTGAGTCTTTGGGATCATTCAGTTGGCCCCTAGACAAAAGCGATGATTTGCGAATGTCCTCCTTTGGCGTTGTGGAAGGCGCTCCCCTACCAGCGGGTTGTATGTTTCCTTCTGGATCTTGGGGAGTAGTAGTTGGGACCAAGGGAACTGACTGTGATCTATCAGTGTCCTTCGTTGTCACCGGGGTGGATGTTGTTTGGTCACCAGTGGGTGGCAGATCAGTCTGGGGCTTTCTTTGCCTTTTTGGCTATGCTTTAGAAGCCTCAGATCACTGAGACTTGGGTTTGGTCTTAGTCACAGTATGAGACTTCCCCTTTCTCTTTTTAAGAGCAGGGTTTGGAGACAATGAGTCCCTTTGGTTGTTTACAGCAACCATATAGGCCGTCAATTCAATATCAGTGACTTGGGATGGGTCCTTTTAAAATTTGATTGACTCGGATACCAGTGCAGATGTATTTGTATTCCCGAGGGTAATTGCAACCCAATAACACTTGAAAAGCACATAAGACAAACCTAGGGTACGAAACGTATTTCGCCCTAGTTTTGCTCAAGAGCTTGGTTACGATCACCGTAAATGATCTCCCCAATGTCGACAGTGACTCCATTCATCAAGCGTTATGCCACCATCAACTGAATAGAATTAACTTGTTCAGTGGATGAGTGGTTCCCGCCGAGAACCTCAATCACAAATGTGAATAGGATCTTCCAAGCCGCAGGGGAAATGAGTTCTTGGTGACTGGGTTCTCCCAAAACTTTGGATCCAAAGTAATTTGTTTCAACCCATCCTTAACTGTGGAGGGTTCAGGATGGGCAACATAGACTCCATTATTATAGTCTAACCCTGTTGAAGTACAAAAGTTTTATAGTCCGTGGTGACTGATTTTCCCCATTAAACATACTGAATTTGATGAGATACTCCCTGAGGGGTCTGAGGTCAGTCTCATCAGCTGAGGGTGACGGGTCATAGGCCACTGCTGTAGCCCAAAACTCCATGAGGAGGTTTTGGTACAGAATTTATGGGGACTGAGTAAAGGCCTTTTTCAGTGGGCAGTTGAATAAATCTTCATTATGTCTTTATAGCCTAGGACATTTGGGGGGTATTCAAAATTTCCTATAACATTGTTTGTTTTAAATTCAACATTACTGAGATCCCCCACCCACTGTGGTGCAAACTGAAGAGATTGTGTTCTTGCCATTTCCATTAAAAAGTTTTAGTGTTTTGAAAAATATATCTCGACAAGAACAATCAAAGAGTTTGAATCTCTTAAGTTTGTAGTGAAAAACCTTTTGTAAATGTTTACAGAGAAGATTTTAGTGAAAACTTGTTTTGAGGATTAAAGAACACAAAGATTTCTTGTTTTGAGAAGAGATTTTGGCAGAGTTTGGTTGCAGAAATTCTTTGTGTGTGTTTCTAATGTTTTGAGAAGGGTATTTATAGAGTGGTGTGAGAGGGGTAAATCTTGTATAAATGAGGATTTGTAAAGTCATTTTTTGAAAACGTTTTGAATCTCCTCATTTAATGCCACCACTCCACTACCCGCAGTAAAATCCCGGTTTTCAAGGAACAGCTTGCAGTGCACAAGATAAAGTGCATTAGCGAATAATAAAATATCCACAAGATATTTCATGTGAGAGGTGGCATTTAATGCCAAGTGGGATGAGGTAAGTTTGAGGGACCCTTAACAGTAAGATAGAGAGACATATATTCCTATATTTAATTGGTGTTATTACCAACCTAGGACATTTAAGTAACTAATACTTGGTACATTTAGTTACTCATTCAATGCTTAATATCTACAGTCAGGGTCCCTGAATGAGTCTTACTCATTCAGTGAGAGGGTTGTTTTTGGGGTTTTGTTCAAGGAGGATGAACCATTTCAGAGAAAACTTACTGAGATTGGGATTGGTTTTAGTCGTGACTTTCAATGTCTAGCATTCCCAATTTAGCTTCGGTCTCCTCCTAAAGGTAGGTTCATCTAGGGTTTGGTGAAGATATCACAAGTTGATATTCATTAGGATGAAATGAAGCTATGTCTCCTTTCATTATGTGGTCCCATGATGATATATGATATCAATGTGTTTGGTTCTTTGGTGAAGGGCAGGGTTGTTAGGAATTGCAATAGCACGATGTTATCACGAAGATGGGTACCATTTTGTAACGGATGTCATAGTCACTGAGTTGACTTTTCATCCATAAAACATTGGCACTGACACCCTGCTGCGCCACATACTCAACCAGTGAAGACATAGCCTGATTTTTGCTTTTTAGCACTCCAACAAACATTTTCCTCCAAAAATTGACAGGACCACGAGGTACTTTTTCGTCATGTTGCAACCAACATAATCGAGTCGAATATCCTTTGAGATCAAACTGAGCACTTTGGATAGTAGAGTCCAAGTCTTGGAGTTCCTTCGGTATCGAGTATTCTTTTAGTTGCAGTGAGGTGAGATTCTTTGGGATTGGACTGATATCTTGCTATTAGACAGACTGAGAATTGTATGTCTGTGCTGGCGATTAGATACATCGGTGAGCCAACAATCCCCTTAAAATGGGTTTGATTGACTGATTTGCCGGTGAGATCAGGTCCAAGGTTGTTAGGAGGGACCATTGGTGTCTTCACGAGCACAGTCAGATATCTCATATTTCTTCAAGAGATTTCTGGTGTACTTCTCTCGACTGATGGAGATTCCTTTATCGGTTTGCGATTTGTAGCCCAAGGAAGTATGTGAGTTCACCCATCATGCTCATTTCAAACTTCTTTGTCATCAGTTTTCAAACTGTTTGCAAAGAGTGTAGCTTGTTGAGCCAAAGATGATGTCATCAACATATACTTGGACCAGTATCACATCTTGCTTTTGTCTTGTAGATAAACAATGTGTTGTCTATCTTTCCTCTGACAAAATTGTTTTGGATTAGGAAAGGGCGAAGAGTTTCATACCATGCCCGGAGCTTGTTTTAGTCCATAAGGGCTTTGTCAAGTTTTGAACATAGTCGGGAATTCACTACTCTCAAAACCAGGAGGTTGTTGAACATACACATCTTCCTTGAGTTCACCATTCAGGAATGCACTTTTACATCCATTTGGTAAACTTTGAAGTTCATGTAGGTATCATATCAAGGAAGATCCGATGGCTTCCATTCTTACAATAGGAGCAAATGTCTCATCATAGTCAATGCCTTCTTGTTGACTGTAACCTTTGGCTACAAGTCTGGCTTTGTTTTTAATGACAGTGCCGTTTCATCAGTCTTGATTCTGAAAACCCACTTCATTCCAATGACAAAGACATCCTGAGGACACTTGATCAAGGTCATGACCTTGTTTTTATCAAACTGTTGAAGTTCTTCTTGCATAGCCTGAACCTAGCTTGGGTGTTTTAGAGCCTCAATGACACTTTTGGGTTCTATTTCAGATAAAAATCGCATATAGACATTCATTGGCTGCGGTTAGTTTGGCACCATGCTTCTAGTAAGCATGCCCTCAGTGGGTTCACCAATGATGTTGACAAGCTCAATGTCCTGAGTTTTTTTCCACTTACTTTGTGGTCTAGGATCTGAGCTTGAAGAGGTCACTGGAGACTTCAGGAGTGAGGTTCGGTGCGAGGAGCCACAAAATCATTAAGATCATCTTTGAGATGTCTTGTTAGTTGAGGTTCTTGAATCACAGGTTCCTGAACATTTGGTTCAGTATTACCTATCCCAGAAGGGCCTGATTGATTATCAATGAATTCACTGATAATTGGTTGGGGAAGGTTGTGAGGTAAGACATAATATGAGATATTAGCATCAGCTTGGTATGAGGAATTGATTGTAGTGTTATACTCATCAGGATGATATCTTGATGAGTTATCAATTCCTATTTCTTCCACTGAGGTGTTCGTGAACCTGATGCTTTCTGAACTCTCATCAAAGGTGACATGAAAGGTTTCCTCAACTTTTTGTCTCCTTGTGTTGAGTACCCTGAAGGCTTTGGAGACCAGTGAGTAACCTAGAAAGTATCCATCATCAGCTTTAGCATCAAACTTGCCTAGATGATCCTTGTGGTTATGAATAAACACAGGACATCCAAACACATGAAAGTAGGTGATATCAGGAAGTCTACCTTTGAATATCTCATATGGGGTTTTGTTATGTCTTTTGACAATGATTGGCTGTTTTTGAGTATAGCGGTCTTTTTACTTGCCAGTCGAAATGTTTTGATAGAGCTGACCCATTTAACATAGTTCTAGTAGCCTCAATGAGAGTTCTGTTTTTCCTTTCAGCTACCCCATTTTGTTCAGGGGTGTAAGGAGATGAAAAGTTTTGGGAGATTCCTTTTCATCGAAATTCTCAAGCTCTTCATTTCGAACTTCAGTACCATTTATGGGATTGATTTGTTTAACAGTAATGTCATTACGGTTTTCAATGTTCTGATAAATGACATTATTGTATCAGCTTCCGACTCTTTTGAAAAAAGTATACCCAAGTGTATCTTGTAAACTCATCAACAATGACAAGTGTATACTTCTCATCTCTTGGATTGATCTTGGGTAGCAGGTCCAAAGAGATCCATATGCAGGAGGTAAAGCAGACTTTGATGGAGAAATTTTTTTGTTTGAAAGATGCTCTTTGGTGTTTGCTTTTCACAGCTGAGCATGGTTTGTATTTTGCAAAAACCAGTGATGGTAAGCCAAGGACCTTGTTTTGTTTTGCCAAGTTGTTGATGTTTTGAAGTTTAAGTGTGAGAGTCTCTTGTGCCCAGCGGTTGACAATTTTAGTGGCTTTAGCAAAGAGACAAGTTCCATCTTGAGAGAGTGTTGACATGTCTAAGACATAAACATCATCTCTTCTAGGAGCTATCAAAACAACTTCTTTGTTGGCATTGAAAATGGTGCCTTGTTTGTAATTCAATTGCACAATATACTTAGCATCACATAGTTGGTGACACTGAGATTTTATTTTAGACCATTGACATAAGCTATTCTATAGAAAACTATTCCATTGCATTATACTGAACCATAACCTTCATTGGGACATGATGAGTTATCACCAAATACTACCTTGGGTCATGGTTCCTTTACATACTTGTCAGATACTCATACTGCCCGTTATGCTTCTTGAGCATCTACTATCAAGATGCCAAATAGGCTCCTGGCGTGTCTCGCACAAATAGTAAAATGGATTAGTTTCTCTTGGCGACCTACATATTAGTGGCTTGGGCCTAAAGGTCTGTTTGAATTTGGCAATTGACTCATGGTCGGTGGTTGAGTGCATTGTGCTACCACAGGTTTACATTTGGAGACGGATGACTCGGTGATTCGGTTGTTTGGAGCTTCTCCTTGCTTGGATGACACAATCGTGTGGGATGTCTCATGAGCTGGATTTCCGCAATATACAGCATGTGTTCATGAGACAATCATCGGGATGATGATCATTAAAGCCACGGTGTACAAAGAAGGGTTTTGCTCTATACTTTTGAGCTTGGAGGTTGAAGCATCGCGATTACCAACTTTGGTATAGTTTGCTTTCTTGAGAGAGAACACATATTGTAAGTGATGAAGTTCTGTGATCATCCTTTTTGAGATCATACAAAGAGGATTATAGCATTGTCGGTGGTATGACTGGTATAATGGCAGATCACTTACTAGGATTTGGTGGTGGATTTTGACTTAGAGGAACTAGAGGAGGCTGACTTTGTTTCCTTGATTGATTCAGGAACTTTTTCGATGGATTCCATCTTTTCAGTTAGCTTCCTCACAAGTTCAGTCAGTTGCTGAATTTGGCCAGCTTCAGTGGGGACCGAGGATGTGGAAGTCTCAGTGGGGGTGGACACATGTTGGATTGGTTCTGTTCGTCTTTTCAGGATGGTTCTACCAAGTCCAGACCTTTCTTTCGGTGAGTGAGGATTGAATTATAATGGAGCAAGATTGTTGGAATCACTCCTAAACCTAAATCAAGTGTTAGTGATTCATATGTAATAGTTAGCTTAATATGGCCTTTATGTTAGTAATTAGCCTTAGGCTTATGTAGAAGGCCCATAAGCCTAGGCCTAGTCCAATAAGGAAAAGGATGGGAACTAGGAGTGTTGCCCTAGCTTCCCTCCTATAAATACCTTGTAATAACCCTCACTTGAGGGTTGGTTGTTCAACTTATCTCTTTCACATACCCTACGCCTAACTCTTCTTCATATTTACGTGTGTGTGTGTGTTTGATAGTTGTTCAACCGATCTCTTATCCTCTCTATTTCTTCTATAGATACTTATGTTGCATATTTGGGAACCTAACAGTGGTATCAGATCCAAATAGTTGGGTGAATCGTGTTTGTTGCTTATGTGAATTTTGGTCTTACGCGTAACAACACATGATACTTTGGTTCGCTTAAAAACTCATTTTTTACACTTTTTAATCCAAGATTCTTGTACTTTAAACGTTTGAAGGTGTTAAAATAACGGTTTTTGGCAAAAAGTTTCAACCTTTACGCGTGGATCATCGTTTTCTTGCTTGATTTTGTACGTGGGTTTATTACTACGCGTAACGTGGTTTTTAAGCTTTGGTTCATCAAGTTTCACACTTTTGTGGTATTTTGGTGATATTGAAGCTATTTCATCACAAAAATCTGGTTTAGAAACATCTTTGGGCAAAAGTCATTTTTACGAGTAGTTCTACGCCTAACGAAACCCTAATCTTACGCATAAGAATTCCGTGGTTTGATCTTCAGTTTTTGTTGTTTACTTCGTGTTTCCTTGCTTGGATAAGCCTGAGAATACGTCGACTTTGGATATCTTTTGCCTTTGTGATAGTGTAAAAGATCATTTGGGCATAAACCCTAAAATTACGCATAAGCATAAAAACTGCGCGTAGAAACTTCTACGCATAAGATTTATCTTACGCCTAAGCTTTGTCTTAATAAGGTATTAATCTCGCTAAGTTTTCTATGCCTAACTTCTTGTTTTACGCTTAACTTTAGTGTTTGTTCCTTTCTTACGTAAGCTAAACCTACGTAACTCTTGCATTCGCGTAACTTTGTGTTTTTACGCATAAGTGCTACTTGGTTTATTCTGATTCCTACGCCTAAGGATATTTCATCAACAAAGGTTCATTCGACTACAAAGATCCATTTTATAACACAAGTTTTCAACATGTCACAACCACCATACTCTAACTATTTTCCTTACACTTATAATCAACAACAACAACAACAACTAAGTCCACAACATCAACAATGGAATCAACAACAAGCAGTTTATCAACAACAATTTAATCAACAACATACTCCACTACTTGCAGCAATTCCACAACCTCAAATGGTACAACCACCACCTAGTCTTCAAGTACAACCTTACACAAACTTCTACAATCAACATCCATCCAGGAATACTATGAAGGAACCGACATGGTTTGGCAAGATGTGTGAAGCCTTGAGTAGCCAACAATCAATTCATGAAGCGGGCTCACTTGATAGACCTCCAATGCTCACTCCCGGTAATTATGATCAATGGGTGATTCGGTTCTTTAGGTTTTGTGATCTAAAGAAGCCACATGGAAATTTTTGAAAGAAGGTCATTATGGAATTTCAGATGCCTACTGTCGTTACACCCGGAGATCCTAATGCTGTTCCACCAAGAGATGATGTCACTAACATTGCAACTATTGCAGAACTCACGGGTGATCAACTTCTACACTTTGAAGCCGACGAACTTGCAATGCAATACATCCTTTTAGGATTACCCAATCCAATCCTTTGAAGTGTTGATGCTCAAAAGACTGCAAAAGCAATGTGGGAACAGATTTATCTTCTTATACAAGGCACAACACTCAATCAGGAAGACATGGAATCCAAAATATACTTGGCTTATGAACACTTCATGATTGAACTAGGAGAGTCATTAGAATCTTATCATCATCGCTTTTCAGACATCATTAATGATTTGGACAAACACAATATCATCATGCCACGAATTGTTGTCAACACAAAGTTCCTAAGTAGTCTTGGTCGGAATGGAGAAGTATGTCATTTTCTCCGTCAAGCTAAAGATATGCATCATGCTACCTACAGTTGTTGTGCGACTATCGGCCTCACCAAAAGAAGTTGATAAGGAAAGGATTCTCCGTGGTCAAACTATTTCACCATCACTTTTGGACAATCAACAACTTGCTTTGTGGGCTCAAACAAATATTCCTCCTCAACAAGCTCCTCAACCGCCACTCAAACAACTGCAACCATCAAACCTTGGATCCGTCCACAGCAACAACCTCAACAAATCAATTGGTTCCATACAACAACAACACCTCAAGCTCTTTCAGATGAAGTATGAGGAGACTCCGATGCCTTCTATAAATTGCAACAAGGATTTGTTATGATTGCTAAAGCATTTGGCCGTTATACAAACAAATCCAACAATCGCATTTGTTCTTCATCTAATACAAGGAATCAGTATTTGTGAACAATGGACGAGTTGAAGTTCAAAATCGTGGTTATGGTAGTCAGATGGGAGGTGGTCAAGGGTTCAATGCTATGGGAAGGAATAACATGGGTGCTCGCAGCAGCAAAAAGGGCTCAAGTGGTTGAGCAAAATGCTCGAATGGGGTTAATGGTCTTCGATGCTATAACTGCAATGAGAAGGGTCTTCTGGCTAATGCATGTCCTAAACCGAGGACAAGAGGCAGTGCTTATTTCAAAGAGGCTTTGCTCTTGGCTCTTAAGGATGAAGCTGGTGGAACTCTTACCAACAAGGAGCAGCTTTATGGCATATCAGATTCGATGATGATATGGAGGACTTGCAGGGCTAATCAGCATTGATGTTGATGGCACAAATGCAAGCTCTACATGAGTGACACAGGCCGGTGTATGACCGATGGCTTGTCTCGGTTACTGAACAAACAATTATCATTATGTCGATATCTCGCCAGTTTCTCCATCCGAAAGGATCAAAATGTTCAACATGAGTCTTCCACATCTCATTCGATGATTATCAAATAGATCCCGTAGTTATATTTGATGATCAAGATAACCTTATGGTTAATATTGATAATCAAGTTGACTCCGTCCTTATATTTGAGGATCTAAATAATGATCATGTTGAGAATCACGTTGAACAAGATGAGCTTTTGTGCGAGACTGAGATCTTGACCTTAATTAAAGACCAACATTCCCGTTTGGAAATTTGCACGAAATTAAAAGAAAAATGCACTGTTAACCAGGGATAATGAATGCTTAATTCGACAACTCAATTTTTCAAAACTCGAAAAACCGTGAAAAAGGTTTTGAAGCCGCTTTTGCCAAATCACGCCAAAATGAAAAATCTTTGGAACGACAGATTTGTGATCTAGCCGCTTCGAAGAATGCTTTGTTGTCTCAAATAGAACAAATGAAACATGAACATAAACAACAAATTAACGCTCTTACTTTGGAAACTCAAAAGCCAAGGTGAGTTGTTAAATTGTCAACAGTTCTCTGAGTACAAAAAGCATTCAACGAAGCGAATAGATGACTATCTTGAGGAAATTGTCGACTTACAAAACAAAATCAAAGAGTTTAAAACTGTTGTTTATAAACATGGTGAATCAATCACAACGATTCAAAAGTTTTCTTTCAAACCAAATCCAAATGGATATGGTCCGATTCTTGCTGATTACAAACCTAAGTTTTCAACGAGCATTCAAACCAAATCTTGAAGTTTACGTCACGAGAACATAGAATTGATGATTCCGTTATGACTGTTGTTGAATATAATCGAATGGAGGAATTAGATGCAGGATGGCGAGTCGGTCAAAAATGGAAAATGTCGTTTATAATAAACCATTTAACTATTCGAAAACCGTAACTTTTGTCACACAACAAGATACTTCAAACACACCTTTGATTGTCCCACGAGTTTGAAGTTAGTCCCCAACATAATGGTGCACAAATTAATGGTCCTTTACCTTCACTTAGTGAAGTAAAACTAAAGCCGGTTGTCGGTGTTATCAAATATTTCACACTTTCTTATCGACATCAAACTTTTGGAACGTGCGATTGAATTTCATTCTGAAATTAAATTTGAACATTTTACCTCGCATGGCACGAGAACAACGAGATATTTTCCAGAAAAGAATTTTACCCCATGTCAAAAATTTGTAAAACTGTGCACTATATTGTGAAAGGGATTTTCACAAGGAACTTGGTCTCATGATTTCAGTTTTCGAGAAAACAGAAACATCGATTTCTAATACTAAACGCAAAAAGAAATTATTGAGAAAAGATGTTGATCGACTCTTGGAAGATGTTATCTGTGTGATATCTATAATCTTGTGTTATTGCATTCTTTACCATATGCATCGATTCTATATCTGCTGTCTTTGTTGATTCTGTTGAAACTGTTGAAAATACGGATAATGTGCGTCAGTTCGAGTCTTTAAAAATTGAAAATGAACGATTGTCAAACGAGCTTTCAAATGCAATACGTCGTCTTAATTGGTGTCAAAAATATATTCACGATCAACAACTTGTTTTTCAAAACAAAATCGCCCAGTTGGGTGCAAAATCTTCGATCAAAAATTGAGCAACTGGATGATCAAAACGTGTCTTTCAAGTGTCAAATCTCAAAATATGAACAAGAACTTGCAAAAGTTAAAAGGAATATGGTGTCATATTTGATTTACTCAAACAGACTCGTGATGAAGCATCAACAAACTTGATCATTATCTTGCATACACTAAAGAAGTCATGAATTTTCTTTGGAAATCTTTGTTCTGAAAATCAAGATTTGGTGCACACTATTTTTAGTTAAGGGAAATGTAGGAAAGTATGAACAAGTTCACCCTAGCATCGATTAAGAGAGAGTTTTTGTAACACTTAGCAATCATGTCCCCGAATACCTCTGACAAAACACAAGTTACTAATGTGCTTCCCTCTACTAAAATAGGACTAGTTGCCTCTTTTCCAAAGCGTCCACTTCACGCCTAGGAGCAATACAAGGAAGAATAGGAAGTTGCGACCAAAGAAAAGACAAATAAAGAATGTTGAAGTGGAAGAACACCGTAGGACTTTGAATAAGACTCAGTTGCACCTTTAGATATGCGTCGGCAAATGTAATGGAAAAAGTGTTGTAACTAATATTGAACCTTTAAGTACTTTTGATATTCAGTCTGATGCATCTTGTGTTATTTGTCGTAAAAGTATCCGTTCTGATTGTCATGATAAATGTGTTGCTAAGGCTATCTTGTCCGTTCTGAACCTAAGATTGAATACCTCTAGGCCCACTAGCTTCAAGTCTGCATTGCAGTAAACCGCTTCTTTAGATTCTAAGAAACGCATTGATGTCCCAGTAGTTCCAGTATCACCTCCAATGATTGTTGTACCACCTAGCACATTCACTAAGACTAAAGCTAAGACTAGTTGGAGATGGCAGAAATGGTTACATAATACACTAGGATTTAAATGGATGCCTAAAATCATTGATGTGTGTATTTCAACTATAGCTGCTAAGGAACCCTCTAACAATTGGGTTCCACATCTACTTCTATTCCATCGTGTAGATGCGTGTCTAATGCAGGTGATACAGATCATCCTCTAGATTGTTGATAGCGGATGTTCCCGACACATGACAGGCAACCTTAAACTGTTATCAAACTTTGTTTCAAAGTTCATTGGCACTGTCAAATTCGGGAATGATCACCAGCGCTATCATGGGCTATGGAGATTACATTAATGGCAACATCGAAATTAGCGGGGTTTATTATGTGGAAGGCCTCGGTCACAATCTATTCTCGGTTGGTCAATTTTGTGATGGAGACTTGGAAGCTTTCGGGGAGAAAACTTGTTACATTCGTGATCTACAAGGAAATGATCTTATGTCGGCCAAGCGTCATCCAGTCTCTACAATATCTCCATGCAAGACATGATCGCTTCATCTCCCATTTGTTTACTCTCAAAGGCTACATCTACAAAATCTTGGCTATGGCACCGTCATCTATCACATCTAAACTTTCAAACCATAACCAACCTTGCTCGACACAAACTTGTTGAAGGTCTCCGCAATTGGTATTCTAAAGATCACTTATGCTCGGCTTGTGAACAAGGGAAAAGCACTCGTGCTCATTTTCCTTCAAAGGTGGAACACTGCTCTCAGCATGTGCTTCATCTTCTTCACATGGATTTGTGTGGCCGATCGCGTCATGCAGCGATGGAAGCATCTTGGTAATTGTAGATGACTACTCAAGATGGACTTGGGTTTATTTTCTTGGAAGTAAAGATCAAGCTCCACAGATGATCATCACCTTTCTCACGAAATTCAAATTCAGCTCCGGAACACCGTTAGACAAATTCGAGTGAGACAAAGGGCTGAATTTTTGAATCAAACTCTTCGGAATATTATGAAAAGTGGGATTGAGCATCAAACATCTATTGCCCGCACACGAACAAGCGGAGTTGTTGAAAGGCGAAACGATACGTTAGTGGAAGCTTCGAGCGATGTTAATCAATGCTAAACTTCAGTTACTTGTGGGCTGAAGCTGTCTCAAGCGCATGCTACACTCAAAACCGTTCAATGATCACAAAGCATACAACAAAACACCATTTGAGCTTCTCCACAATGTAAATGAATCTTAAACACTTTCATGTATTTGGATCCCTTTGCTATCAGAATAATGATCGTGATGACTTTGGAAAGCTCAAAGCCAAAGCTGACATTGGAGTATTTATGGATCTTGTGAGAACTCAAAGGTTATCGGATCCAGATCGTCGTACAAAGCGAGGTTATGGAAGCGATTCATGCTAATTTTGATGAACTTACTGAAATGGCTTCGAATATACTTGACTTGGAACCGGTCACAACGGCTTAAACTTTCCCCAAACCCCATCATCAGCTGAAACAAGCCCTCGGCTTTTCGTCAACAAATGGAAAGACTATTTGCTCCTCTGTTGGTGGCGATATTGATGAGCGTGCTCGAATTATCCGATGTTTCCGGTGCTCAACTGATACTACTATATACATTACTGCTACAACAACTCTCTTGTTGAAGAAGCACCACCGATTGACTCTACAACAACAGTTGAACAACTGCATCCAACGGCCTTGAGAACCGGTGATGTTCTTAATGAAGTACCCCCACCTGCAGATTTTGATCCAAATGCGTTCTTGTAGGATCGATATATTTATTGTGTTGATGATTCGGGTGGTCTTGGATGATCAAAATACATGTTTGCCATTAGAGAGAGAAAGTTAGAGAGTTTTGTGTTCAAGCTAGAGACTTGGTTCACAAATTATGGAATATTAGATTGAAACACCACCTTCCATGGATGGAAGGGGTATTTATAATTACAAAATACGACCTCCTATCGGCACGTGGATCGGGTATCTGAGTGGGTAAAGACCCGTCCTTCCTCCACGGTGTTGCTCTAAACTAAACTACGCTACAAGCTAACAAATAAACTACTTAATAACGTAACAACGACCGTCTCGAGCTAACATATGCTGGATTTATAATTGGGGTGACCGACACTTTAACATGGAATTTTCTAATTCCTAACAATCTCCCCTAAGGGAGGTCACCCCATGAAATACATTTTGCATCCTAGCATTCTATCTTTGTCTTTAGTTCTTGAGCTCGTAGACTTGAATTCTTCAACATGTGCATCTTTGTGCTTTTGTAGCGATTCTTTAAAGTCCGCATTGAATTGTACTTTTAGTGGAGGTCTTTGGTGATCCACATCTTTGATGATCTCTGAGCTTTCATTGAGATCATCTGCCACAGTAAATCTCTGGATCACCCTTTATTGTGTTGCCATCATGTGAAGTTGTGACTTTGGGACCGACATGCTCACACTTTTGAATCATGACATCTTTCCATCATAGTAGCGGAAGCCTTACTGGTTCATGATATTTGCGGCGGCGAAGCGGCATAGTATGAAAATATCGAGCGAGTTATGTAGATATGCACCGTCATGATTTCTTCAATTAAGTGTGGATCTTTGTGAGCATGCGGCTTTGGATTGACTCCTCAATTACGATGGTACAACGTCCAAATGTACTGCAAACAACAGTTAGCAATAAAACACACAAAGTGTCTTTGATCACTTTGTTGAATTGAGTACCGGCCCACGGTTCCCGTTGATCGATACAAATCGCACGTGATCGGTAGGATTCCTAGAATCTCCTTGACGAGGGTTTTAGCGGTTGTTCTAGCTGTTCTCAAACCGGAGCGTCAAAGAAGACAACGGGGTGAGTGAACGGCGAATTGAGATTCACTTATTGATGAAAAATGATTTGAAAAACAATCGCGTATTGCTTGAAGAAAGAGTTTTGCAATACGACGAAGGTTTTATGAAAAGATCAATTTTCAATCAAAATACTTTTGTATTAGAGAATGAGTACACATTCGACGTGCTAGCGAAAAGAAGAGATTCGCACATCGAGCGGTTTTCTAAAGTATTTTTCAATGGAGATACTTTTGAATTTGAAAAAATATGAATACACATTCGACGTGCTAGAGAAAAGAAGGTTTGCACATCAAGCGGTTTTCCAAAGTATTCGTCAATTCCATTCCTGGACCAAGGTTGATTCAAGATTGAATCGCCCCATCGTTTCTATCAAGTTGTCACAAGTTTGATCTTTTGAGAAGATCTCACATGTCACCCACCAAGAGCTTGTTTGATGTTGGCTCTAGGGATTTCCATCGATGGCAGCCCACCAGGATGTTCGTAGGACTCTTAATATATACTTACTTTCCACATCGTGTGAAACAGCAAGTCTTCATGAATTTAGTGTCCTAATGAGATATTGTGGATGATCTCTTGGCTCTAGACTCAATAGTGCATTTTTGGTTCCTATGCGGAGACTAGGGAGAGGGTCTCCTTCTTCAATATCAACAATCTCTAAGAAAAAGTCGATAGATTATGTCGGTTCCCGTGAGAATGAAACAAGCCCTTTTAAGAGGAACTTGAGTAGCTTGGGAAGTTTAGTGCGAGTGTCATTTGGGTCCATGATGTCTTGTCTTCAATATTAGTGTTACCTTAGTAAACACCGGTAGCATATGTATTGAACCGGTTTACGCCTAAGGTTGAATTATTGGAGGGCTATTTCTTTTCACCCTTTTCACATTCAATTCTTTTCATTCTTCAACCCCTTGATGCTTACCGAGACTTCATAACTAGAACCTTGTTGGGTTTATTTCAGTTCTAGCTCAATCTCAGTCGGCACTCTTCCCATTTCTCATTTTCTCCTTTTTTCAATATACCTAAGGACTCTACACTATCTAGTGGATTGTCCACTGGTAGATCCCTCGGTTCTGGCGGATTGTGGGAACTAATACCTAACCTCACCATCCTTATAACTCCATACATAAAGTAAAATGGTCGGTCTTTTGGTACAGTTCATTCTTCCTTGAAACCAATTGAAAAATCATTTGGAAAAACAATCAAGGTACTTGTGATACGAGATCAAAGCATTTTGTACCTTAATAGTTTTGATCATTTTAAAAATGCTCCCCCTCAACATGTGCATATGATTTAAAATTGTTTGGCACATGGAGGCAAGAGTTCTTTGAAATAATTTCTTTGAAATAATTTCTTGATCAATTTCATAGAAAAAGCCATTTGAATTTCTTTGGTAAAATTCTCCCCTCAATATGTGCATAGATATTTAAAAATCATTTTATCACATAGAGGCAAGAGTTCTTTTGAAGCACATCCACGAATCACAAAAAGCCATTAAGAAAACCATTTGAAAACTCAATCAAGGTACTTTATAAATCACTTTAAAAAGCTTTTGTACCTCGATAGTTTATTTGCTCCCCCTCAATATGTGCTTCAAGATTCGAAAGCGTTTAGCACATATGAGAGAGCATCCTGCACAATTAAATCAAAACGATCACCTTTTATCAAATTTCATTATTAAATCACAAATTCTCCCCGATCAAAAATATCAAACCCTTTGAGATTTTGGATCCCAAGTGATTTAATTAGGTTTAGAAAACATGGGAGAAAATGTGGCCTTGTTTAAATACTCATCATGTTTTTGGATAAATCCTCCTCCTCAACATGTGCATTGTGTATTTGAAATCGCTTTGGCACATGGAGGCAGGAGTGCCTATAAAGGACTAAAACCAATTCCATTAAAACAGAATTGAGATTTAAATCACGATCTCTCCCCCGATCAAAAATTTCAAACCAATTTGAGATTTGTGATCCCAATTGATTTAAATCATTTAGAAAGTTTTAGGGAAAGACGTGGCAAGATTTAATTTTGAAAAATGACAGATAAGGACCATTTTAAGACATTAAAGATTGTTAGTGTGTGTATGATTGTTTTAAAGAGATCTTTTAAGTAAAATAAAACAATTTCACAATCAAACAAGAATAGAAAAAATTTCATTTTGAAAGACCTTGATTCAAAAGAAAAATCATACCATGACATAACATTAAATCTTTAGATCACCACATTTTAACGTACAAACCGAACTTTTATGAAGAAATATCGTTTGAAAATATTTTATTTTAAATCACTCTCCCCTCAATCATGACAAGTAGTCGATGATTGAGTGACTTAAGTTTTGATAAAATGAAGTCCGGTGATTTTCAAAATTAGTCCAATATATTTTCAAAACAATATTTTCCATTTTCAAAACAATTTATTCAAATTTTTCAAAATTGTTTAAAATGGTATCCCACAAAAGATACGCTAGTGGTTGAGAAGCTTCCGTTGTTGTTGTTGTAGGGTTTGGAAGAAAAACCATCTGTGATGCGTGAGACTTCTTCTTACGATGCATTTTGAATGCCAACTGAGGTCAAATTAAGCTCCGTTTCTTCAATCACTTAGAAGAAAACCATCTGGTGATGCAGTGAGACCTCTTACGTTGCATTTATGCCAACTCTCCATAGAAGTCCAATTAAGCTCCGTTTCTTCATTTGTCAACCCAAGATATAGTTACCCTTTCCTTTCGGCATCCAATCATCTTCAATTGTGGGATCCGGATCGAACATTCTTTATACCAATATACATGCATACGTTAGTGAACACACATACAAATATATGGTGGTCGACATCACCCAAACAACAATCGACTAATAAAAGTCAATGCAACATATCAATCAGATCATATAAATGCATGGGAATAATGTGTTCATCAAACTCTAATCATCTAATCCTAACAATCATATCCTAGGCACCTAGTCCTTCAACATAGGTTAACATCATTTTTCAATTAAGCATATAGGATAATTAAGAAAGCCCGTTAGATGATATAGATTTGAAAACATTTTCCCCCTCAATCAATGACTCATTTTCTAAAAGTTTAAAAGCGCCAAGTCATTGATTGAGTTTTCAATTTACAAAAACTCTGAATCTGATTGTTTTAAAGCAACTCATTTACCACCATTTTTGAAAACAACAAATATTTTTCTGAAGAATTTTAGACGGAAAAACATTTGTGTAGGAACAGCAGCCCTTCGACATACTTTCCTTGTTTTGTTTTTAGGATAAGTGCACGAAATATTTTGAAAATTGGTTTAGCGCAGAGACTTTCCTTCCTTTAAAGAACGGGTTGCTATCGAAATAATAGCAAGCCATGGTTTAAAGCACGGGTTACTGTCGGATAAGTAACCAAGCAGTTTCATAGTTTGAAGCGGGTTACAAGCCAAATAATCGTAAGCCATGATTTGAGACATGTTTGGAAAAGAATATTTACACCTCCCCGCCGAACTTCATCTATGGTACCGTGCCATTGTTGAATGACATTTCTAAGACCGTAGATGTTATCGATACCATAAGACATGTCTTGAGAAAACATATTTTTGGTATTTTTGAAATTTCCTGATTTTTTTTTTATTTTTTTTATGGGTTTTTGAAGATTTTATATTTTTCTATTTTGTTTTTGTTGGTTTTATATTTTTGTATTTTGTTTTTCGAAAAATATATACAAATATAGAGTAGATGATATAGTTAAAGAAGATGATGATACGAAAACGAGATAAGGATATCGAAGCAGCCCCGTCTGTAGAAGATAGAAGTCATCATCTCTAAACATTCACCACCAAAGCTTCGAGGCTCTTGAATAGAAGAAAGAAATTGAGCCTTTGAGAAGAGACTTTGGCGCTTCCCCCAAACCGAAAATCCATGTGATGAGCGTGATTCGAAGCTCTATTTCAAGCTTGCCTTAGCGTGCACCGAAGCACACCATTATCATAAATCCCGCCGCTCCTTTTAAGAACGATAATCGAGATTCTCCATTCGGGGTTATATCATCAAGAAGAAAGAACGTATCATCCCACTCATAAATAATCTTCTCAAATTTCCATACCCATCAAGTCCGGCGATCCATTCCAAAAGGTGTCAAGAGAACAATTCCCCAAGTAGTTGAATTGATGGTCGCCGCCAACTCTTTGTATAATGCTCAAGAACTCTCCCGAATACACATCATGAGGGAATGAAAACACCTCCCCATGTTCACATTTTTCTTCCCCATGATCATGTATGAAGCTCAAGAACCGAAGTACACCAATACCCAAGAGCTCTCCCGAATACACATCATTAGGGGAATGAAAACACCTCCCCATGTTCACATTTTTCTTCCCTAATGAACGTGTATGAAGCTCAAGTATCCGAAGTATACCAATACACAAGGAATGAATAACCGATAACATTGAAGAAGCCGCCAAGTCATCGATTATCTGCGGGTGACAATCTCTGCGGATGTCAACACCGGAATAAGTGATTATATCTCTGAATCACGATTAAGCACTCAAGTGAAACAAATACTGAGCATCCCAATGTACACAATCTCTCTCCACTGATCATTGCGATACCATCGAAATCACCACACACTAGTGTACCTCTTTTATCTTCTAAACTTTCTAACATCACTTCCTCCACGTAGTTGAAATACTAACACTAAACGCCTTGATGAGTAAAACCTTGAGTTTCTCTCCGGTCATGACATTTGTTTTCCCGTGATATCTTCAATCACTTAGAAGAATTAAGTTCATCAAGTTTACTCGCCATGAGTCAAACCTTGAGTTTCTCTGCGGTAATAACATTTGTCTTCCCGGATATCTTCAATTACTTAGAAGTATTAAGTTCATCAAGTTTACTCGCGTTTAGATGCTCGTCTCCTTACCCCTTGCCGGTTTTGACACTCGAACTCAAGAACTCTTTGTAAGTCCAAATACTAGAAATATTTTTGAGAAAACATCATTAGCACAGAGATGTATTTGTGAGAATCAACTTGCAAGAATAATGTGAGCAAGTCTAATTAGGGGATTAAATTTGGCTTTTACACTCTTCCCTAATTAGTGCTCTCCCTAAACCGACAATCTTATGATAAATGCTTGAATTGAGAAGAAGTCTTTAAATAATCAAATGCAACTCGTCTTTAGTCTTCTAACATGTAGCGTAAAAATGTAGAATCGATCAGACTCGACCTTCTTCAAGATTGTCCTAATATGGGGAATAGATGTTAACATCTTCAACTCACACCAAAAAGCATCCCACCAAAAGCATCCCAATTAACTTACATCTTGCAAATCCCCTTAACTAAAATCCCTCCCAATCAAACAAGAACGGAAAGATGTTCATCAAGGAAATCAAAGAATCGGCCGCAACTAACACACAAGATGGTAACACCAAACTACCAATCACATCAAACAAGAACAGAGATTGTTCGGAATCATCATGTTGATGTATACGTGAAGCATTAACCGGAAGCACTTTGTCGATAAACTCATCAATCCGAGTGAAGATGTCAACCAACGGCTCTTAGAAAAGAAAACCTCCATGTGAAGATGACCCGATAAGAAGAAGCTCGGTTCTTACATGAGTTTAGAGCGGTATGACCATTTATATTCTCAAATATCAATCAACAATGCAAAAAATTCACACTTTTTCTCCCCCTCAAGAATTGCATACGGAGATGCCATTCTTGACTAAATAAGTGAAAATCATCCAATGTTCTATTCACACTTCTCTCCCGCAAAATAAGCACATGATGTCGCCATCTTCATTATAATCGAGCAAGTGGAATGAGAAAACAATCGGTGGTAGCCCGGTTCACTTGATGACTGAAGCGCATGGAAAAAGCATGAAGCATGTTGATGAGAATGGTCATAATTAGAAGATTTCTCTTCTTCAGATAAAGCGACCGACACGCATAATCTTTCTTTTCTTTAGAGTACGAGGCATGAACTGTTGTGTTCATACGCCATAAGAAGATTTCTCTTCTTTGGAAGATAAAGCGCATCAACGCATACTTTTCTTTTCTTTAGAGTACGAGGCATGAACCGCTGTGTTCATATGTCATAATCTCTCTTTCGCTCTCTTAGCAAAACATGTAATCAACCCATTATCATTCAAGAGGCTCTTTGTCGTGACAGCTGATGGAGAAAACCCAATATGATGAATTTGACCCTCAAGTAAACTAACCCAAACTCGTGACTTAAACTTGCACATATGTAACAAAGAGCGGTGTCGAGAATTCATGCCCATTTGAATCTCTAAGTACTCTATACTCTTCAACCAACCAACCATCAAGTATAAGACGTACATCACCTCTTGAAAATCCACAATTGAATGTGACACGGAGCACTACAACGTAACTCCTTAAAGTGATAGTTATTTTGAGGTGGTAAGAGCCCAAATCCCCCAAGTGGTAAAAGAAAAGGTAAAAGACACCCAACAATAACTAGATTTCCAAGTCTACGTTTTTAATAATAAGCTTGAACAAGGATCTTGAAGAATCTTCATCCATCCATCCCCGATACCTTCAGATACTAAGTTCACTCGCCCGTGATATTTCACTTCAACCTCAAATAAATAATAGTGAATTAACCCCGTTGTCACATCTTCTGATTAAGTGCTCAAATCTAGCCTTCTTTGACGTTTTAAGTGAACTATGATAATGGTTTTCATCCCGACCATGGTTAAAAGCACATAACCCCGTAAAACCTTGTAATAGCCAAACTGCCATGACGAAAATCCAAACACACATCCAATTTATGAAGTACACCCTTTTATCCCTTCTTTGAAGCAGAAACCGTAGCACCAACATCAGAAAAGATCCGAATTACACTTTCTCATTCTCCGTGATGGTTCCATCATCACGGGATTTTACAATTCTATGGTTTAAACCAAAAAATAGTTTCTTTCTCGGGATTTTACAAAACCAAGAATAAACCGTAAGATAGATCCGAAAATGCACTTTACCAATACCAAGATGTTTCCATTGTCACGGGATTTTACAAGTCTATGATTTAAACCGAGAAATAGGTTCTTTTCAAGCGATTTTACAAAATCAAGACAAAACCGTAAACAATGTTTTCTTGAATGTGTTAAGACAACTTTGGTATCGTGAATATCTGCTTTAGGGAATATGCAACCGTTCATCAACGGTTCATAATCAAACATCAACAACATCATCAACCATTATCAACCATCCAATAAACACTTTGGTGAACACATCAATCACGCTAATTGTCGGCTATTGCAAAGTGACCACATGGAGAAGTAAACCCGATATGCCAAACTTGATCATGAAGTAAAATTCCCCAGATTAGTTACTTAAACTTGTACTAATCCTTGTGAACAAGAAACGGTGTACCCAATGTACAAAACCTCTTGACATTCTCAACTGAGTGAGACACCGAAGTGATAGGTACGTTGTGGGTTAAGCAAGAAAGAATCACAAACGTAACTAATAGCCAAGTCTTTATCACATCCAATAAACGCCCAAACAAGTCATCTTCGCGGAATGGTTGAAAGAGAGAAGACGAAAATAAATAAACGTGCTCGGAAAACTTCACTTCAAATCCCAATGAGAAATATTGTACAAACAACTCCGTAGTCAACCAAGTTCCAATAACAATTCAAGCCGTGACAAAATATCTTTTTGTGAAAATGCATAGACCAAAGTATCAACCCTCATACCATGACGAATCTCCAAATCTTATCATCAAGTCTCATTATCACTCA
>OU343225.1:196416191-196427723 GCA_910596185.1 Chrysanthemum makinoi | reverse complement strand
GATCATCAAAACATCTCAACTCGTAGGAATATCTTCAACTGGCTCAAATGTACACAATTATCTTGACCCGGTTCAAAAGAATACCCAATTTATAGCTTACCTTGGTTTAAAATAAATACAACCACACATCGGATATCAATTCAAGTCCATATCTGGTTAAAAACATTGTCAGCCCATCATAATATCACTTAATCAATCCAATTTCCAACGTCCTCAAATTTGACCACGGTCCATAACATGATTACAACACTTATCACATCTATACCAAGCCCAATCACATAAGGAACATATCACATTCTTTCGTATAAAGCACATTAACACAATCCCATCCGTTAGATACAAAACCCCGATCACAATATACGGCCCATAAAATAATATCTCCGGTTCATAAAAATAGTTACACATCCAAAATCCGTCAATGCCTAAATAGAATCAATCTTATCCGATATCCATGCAATCCAGTAATCTCACGGGGTAAGTTACCGAATTGAACATACGATCCTTCAATAATTCTACACATCAAATATTTCATAAATAACTTTGTTCGTTATGATGCTCGGCTCAAGTGTAATGAATAAATTTTAGATTTACACAACACCACGTATTCCACATCTTCGGTCCAAATATAATTGGTTTTGTTTAGCCCAATACCATCACGAGTGATTAATGTCCCACCAATTCTTATTGCAGCCCAAGTACCCACCGGATCCATATCAAGAACATTAGAAGCTCAAGAAAACGTTGGTATATATCAATTCTTATTTTGGCCCAAGTAAATCCGGATCCATATCAAGTTTACCCTAAAAAAACGTTGGTATATAATGACCACTTAATACATCCATGCCCTAAAAATCCTCATCTTTCTTCCGCCTCTCTCCACATATATCTGCTACTCAATCACTTCCATCCCTAATATTTAGATAACAAACCCTAAACTCACTCTCACCTTTGTACGCCTCTTTCCAAAACTCAGTACCCACTTATCATTCAAGCCCTAAAAACTCTCTCCAAATAATATCCGCCCCCATCTCTTGAATGAGATAACAGCCTTTTCCAAATACAGATAATAGATCAAAGGTCCAGAGAAATCACATCATCACCCCCTCTTTTGACAAACGCACTACAATAATCAGTTATCTCACGACACAAACTATGAAACGGTTGTACATTAACAGCCATGACCACGCCACAGAGATGGCTAGAGGTCCATCTTCAGAGCCACAGGGATGGCTCGAGCTATGATTAAACGCCACAGGGATGGTACGATTATTATGATTTGGCCACAGGTACGAGGTAAACGGTTAGTAGATTTAACGTTTTATCAATCTTCCAATTATTTTACCGACTCAATGAAGTTGATTCAACCATATTGTTGAAGTCACTTCATTACCTTCGAAAACATAAAAAGAAAAACCTTTGGATCAATGATTATATGAATGACTCGAGTTATAGACTCATGATAGTCTTGGTGTTTCTTTTGAGACCCTCGAGGCATAAAAACTGAGATCAAGAAAACTTTTGGCTTTCACACTTTTTTTTAAATCAGAATATAAATCGATCAATGAGGATGTATATTCGTGGGTCATGCATCTTTGATGTAGTAACAAGTCCCTCGAAGCAAATATGAGATCTTATTATTTTCATTTCGTTTTGAGTCTAGAGAGGTTAGGAGATGGAATAGATATATTATAGAAGTATTCGATGGTGTTGGGATTTGTTTTAAGATGGATGTTGATTGAATACTGAGGTCGTGTTGGGTTTGAAATGGTATATATTATTGATGTTGTCATGGTCAGTTGTCAATCTTCTTCTTCATTTCTGTCTATGTCTTAACAGTCATAAGCCAAGTCGCTACCCATTTTTACAAACCAAGTCGCCACCCAACTTTTCAAACCAAGTCGCTACCTTGTTTTTCAAAGCAAATCGCTACCAGTTTTGTCAAAACAAGTCGCTACCCATTTCAAAACCAAGTCGCTACGAATTGTTAAAAAACAAGTCGCTAGGTCAAATGTTTTCAAGTCGCTAGTCAGATTAAGTCACAACTCGCTACCTCCTTTTAAACCACAAGTCGCTTGCATTCAGTGCAAATCGCTAGCATAACGGTAAAGAGTGTGTCAACAAGTCGCTACATGATAAATATCAAGTTGCTAGGCAAGTCGCTACAATTTTTGAACACAACTCGCTGCACAAATACAATGAATATAGACAACTTGTAAAGACAAGTCGCCACTTAGAAACAATGAATCTGGACAGTTTTGTGTACAACTCGCTAACATGATATGTGACATTTTCCGATGAGTTTTCCGACCCTTATTCCGACCATATTCATATATAAACCCAGAAAAAGTGACAAAACCTGCACCTTTTACCCGTTTGACCACGCTTTTAGACCAATACCTTTTACCCGTTTGACCACAGTTTTGCCCAAGACAATGACAAGATTGGACAAGAGACCTTCAGATATTGGTGACAAAATTCATGAAAGACAGTTTGGACATAAGATTTAGACACAGAAAAACAGATGTGTACAAAATACTCCATGACATTTTGAACCACAAAAATACAATAAACCAGTTAAAACAGTTGGACCACAATATAAAGAATAAAAATTGTGACAATAAAAACTGGTGTGACAACAGCTTAAGCATAATAACGAACCAACATACATCAATGAAACACAATAACCATGGTACGAAACCCACACAAATCAACACAATACAATAACCTTGGCTCTGGTACCAATTGTAGGATCGATATATTTATTGTGTTGATGATTCGGGTGGTCTTGGATGATCAAAATACATGTTTGCCATTAGAGAGAGAAAGTTAGAGAGTTGGGTGTTCAAGCTAGAGACTTGGTTCACAAATTATGGAATATTAGATTGAAAAGCACCACCCCTTCCATGGATGGAAGGGGTATTTATAGTTACCAGAAATACGACCTCCTATCGCCTGTGGATCGTATACAGGGGTAAAGACCCGTCCTTCCTCCACGGTGTTGCTCTAAACTAAACTACGCTACAAGCTAACAAATAAACTACTTAATAACGTAACAAACGACACGTCTACGAGCTAACATATGCTAGACTTATAATTGGGGTGACCGACACTTTAACATGGAATTTTCTAATTCCTAACAGTTCTTTAACCCGTTTGCTAATGAGATCGCTACACCAGATGTCGCGTAATCTTCAACAAGCCATTTGAATCCTCAAAATCTGCACAACGTATACCAACATCAACCCTCTACACATCGATGGACAAAAGACCATCCTCTGGAAAATATTATTGGCAACCTCGAATCAACCGGCCGTTACGAGACAACGCCTTCACTCGATGGTGAACATTGCATTTATGCACTCACCGCTGCTAATCGAGCCTAAAACATTAAAGACGCAATGATAAAAGACAACTGGATTGAATCCATGCAAGAAGAAATCAGCCAATTCAAACGTCTTGAAGTATGGGAACTGGTTGAAAGACCATCAGGGGTCTACGTCATTGGTCTAAAATGGATTTGAAGAACAAATTGGATGTCAAGGGAATGTCATAAGAAACAAGTCACGCCTCGGTGGCTAAGGGTTATAGACGTGAAGAGGAATTGACATTGAAGAATCATTTGCTCCGTTGATCGCCTTGAGGTCGTTCGATATTTCGCATTCGCAGCTCATATGAACATCACGGTCTTTCAGATGGACGCCAAAACCGCTTTTCAATGGTCAACTGAAAGAAATAGTTTATGTCACCCGTAAGGATTCGCTTGATCCCGCTGCCCAACCATGTCTACAAACCAACAAAGCTCGTATGGTCTCAAACAAGCTTCTCGGGCGTGGTATGATAAGCTATCATCTTTCCTCCTTGCCAATAATTTCACCAAAGGTTCGGTCGACCCAACTCTTTTCATACAATATCACGGGGAACATATTTTAATTGTTCAAATTTACGTGGATGACATCATTTTTGGGTCAACACATAAAAGTACTCAATCGCTTTTGCTAAACTAATGACAAAACATTTTGAAATGTCAATGATGGGTGAACTCATATTCTTCCTTGGAATGCAAGTTCATCAATCACCCTGTGGTATTTTCTTGAGTCAGTTCAAATATGCCCTTGAATTGTTACACAAATTTGGAATGCAAAACTGTGACACCTACGCCACACCAATGGCTCATACCAAGAAGCTAGACGCTGATTTACATGGGAAATTGGTGGACCCTACCAAATACCGTAGTATCATTGGGTCTCTCATGTATCTAACGGACTAGCAGCCTGACATTGTCTTTGCCGTATATCTTTGCTCCCGCTATCACGAGACCAATGAAACCCACCTCTTTGAGGCTAAAAGAATCCTCCAATACATCAAGGGAACCATTAACTTGGGGATCTGGTATCCGAAAGATTCTGGTTTTGAACTAATCGCTTTTTCAAACGCTGACCACGCAGGATGCTTAGACTCACGGAAAAGTACTTCAGGAGCTTTACAATTTCTTGGTGATAAACTGGTGTCATGGCAATCGAAGAAGCAGGATTGTACATCGCTGTCCTCAACCAAAGAAGAATATGTAGCCATGTCGGCGTACTGTGCTCAAGTCATTTGGATGAGAACACAACTCAAAGACTATGGTTAAGTATTTGACAGAATCCCGATGTACTGCGACAATCGGAGTGCCATTGCGATCTCGTGCAACCTCCAACACTCGAAATCAAAGCACAACTATATTCGATATCATTTCATCAAGGACCACGTGGAACGGGTAACTGTTGAATTATACTCGTGGGTACGAATACCATTGGCAGATCTTCTCACCAAAGCCTTGCCTCCCGCTAGGTTTAATGAGTTGGTCCACCGGATTGGTATGCGGTGTTTGACTCAAGAGGAACTGGATGAACTCTAAAAACATTCTTAAAACTGGTCAAACACCAAAACCTCTTTTGTAAATATTTTTCAAAAACAAAATATAAAATCAGATAAAACAACAAAAATATTCTTCTATCTATTTTTCTTTCAACATGGCAAGTACACTTCTTCCGTCAACACTCTAATCTTTCAAAATTCAGTATTTTTTCGATCAAGTGTTGAGGGGGAGAAAATAAATACTTAACTGTTTCAAAATAACACAATACTTGCATGTTACCTAATCCCGGTTGTTTCTTTAATAATGGTGGTCACATTTCTGGTTCATGACACTCCTCGACTAAAATTTGTAACCTTTCATTATTTCTTAAGTCGAGGGGGAGTGTCGTCAATGTTATTTCCAAATATTCTTCGTTTGATATCTAAAATGGAAGTTAAAAGGCATTGGATGAAAATGGAAAAGGTGGAGGGACTAAAACTACCAAAAGCTTAAAGTTAATTTAAATAAAACTCCTCCACCTAACATTTACTCTTTACATTTATTACACACACCTAACTAATCCTACGCACAACAATCGTTCCACAAATCTGTGTTTTGGATCATCAATCTGTAAGTGATTTCGTGTTTATTACAAGTTTTTAAACAAAGGTTTTGAATTTTTCATAAATCCAACGGTTAAATCTTGAGATATTGTGATGTTTGTGTTCTACGCGTAAGTGTAGGAACACTTAATCATTGGTGTGTGTTTGTGGTTAAAAAGGTTGTGTCAAAACGTTTTTTATAACATCAAAGATACCATTTTTATCCTCAAAACTTAACCAGAAACACGAATTGATTGAATCCGAAAACTAGGTTTATGCGTGGTTTGGGTGTTTTCATATGTGAACGTTTTTGGTATTAAAGATTGTTATAATAGGTTGTTTTAAAGTTGAATTGATCATATTTAAGCCAGAACTTGCCCGAAACATTAAAAAGTGAAAGAATTGAAATTTAGGGTTTATGTTCATACGGTTTGGGTATTTTTGATTCATGACTTGTTTGATGTTAAAACTTGGATAAAACAACTCTATAGACTTCTAGACTTACCGTGAAAAACTTTGGAGCAAATCATATGGCTAGATTTCATACGCGTAATTCATGAACTTTAGGGTTTAGTCTTACGCGTAAGAATTTTTACGCGTAAACTGTTTAATGAGTATTCATGACATGATCTGTTATAGAATGAATGTTAATGTTAATATTGATGTTATGATGATGTTATTTCAGGTTTGCTACTCGTAAAATTCAGAATCAAGGTCATTAGCAATCTACGCATAAGGATCACCTTACGCCTAGAAGGTTATGCGTAACAATAATCTTACGCGAGTCGTTACGCCGTAAGGTTCTACAATAGGGACTACGCGTATCCTGTGAAGGATATGCGTAAACAGTGACCTCTACGCATAAGGTCTACTCTACGAGTAAGCCTTACGCGTAAGGTTTTATATACTTCACGCGTAAGCTTTACGCATAAGGTCCCCTTTTCCTACGCTGCATATTTCTTACGCGTAAGTAAGGATCCTACGCATAAGCTTGAGCTTACGCATATACTTCTTCTGTTTACGCATAAGCTACCATTTCTATGCCTAAGCCTTGATCAAACCTTCATTATGAATTGTTACGTGTGCAAACTTGTAAATAAATAAATCATAACGTCACGAAACCAACAATGTCACTAATAAGCTTAAACGTTTAATATGTTGTGGAAAATAAGTGATAACATAAACTTTAAAACTTAAAGTTAACTAACTCACAAAACTTATCACGACGTCATTGGACTTTTGAACAAACAAGTGACTGTGGACTCATAATAATCGTTGACATATCTCATTCAATAAGTAGACAATAAAACCTTCTGTTGACTAACATTATGTCTTTTGATATGTTGGTTCTTTTGGCTAAATGTGTTTCAGATCACGACAATGAAGCTCAAATGAATGTGGATGCACCAAATGTTCTCACCATTGCTGATATCTTCCCTCATGGCTATCCGATGAAGATTGGAAAGAACAATCTTCGTGTTGACTTTGAGACTCTCACCTGCTCGGAATCTTCTTGTCTCATTGCAGCAAAGGATATTCTAAAGAACCATCCTTATCAGAACATGCTCACCAACTCTACCACTGTTCCGGAGATCTACCTTCAGCAATTCTGGAATACTATTCAAATGATCAAAGGACGTAATGCTTTGTGATCGTGACTCTTAACCACAAACAACTCACC
Source organism: Chrysanthemum makinoi (assembly GCA_910596185.1). Classification (NCBI taxonomy): domain Eukaryota; kingdom Viridiplantae; phylum Streptophyta; class Magnoliopsida; order Asterales; family Asteraceae; genus Chrysanthemum; species Chrysanthemum makinoi. The sequence continues at coordinate 196,420,603 of OU343225.1, read as the reverse complement.
ATCACACCGGCAGACTTAAGGGTGTTCTCCTCATTCGACATCATACCAATGAATTCTCTCGCACCTACTGAAGAGACTGTTCTGCAATTCTTGATTGATATTGGGTACGACGAAGCTTCAGGAGTAATCATCAAGCATTCTCATGTGGATCTAAAGAACATTCCTCAGCCTTGGAGAACCCTTTATATCATCATCACAAAATCTATTTCTGGTCGTGACAGCGGTTATGAGCATCCCAAGCTCATGGAACTGCAAATATTTTGGGCTCTGATCAACATGAAGCACATCGGTTGAAGCTCGATATGGGATGACATGATGTCATTCCTCAAAAAGCTTGGCTCAAAGATTCCTTATATCGGATATACAAAACTGTTGATCCAGAGAGCACTTAGATATAACCCAGATATCCCCAAAAGAATCAATGACCCCGACAATCTCGACATGTTGTCTGAACCCACTCTAACAAGTGATTTAAGGAGTCAACTACCAAGAAACAAGGTGCTGTGTTGCCAGATCACCTTCTCTCAGATAAACTCAAACAACTCAATTTTACAAAAGGTATCCGAAAGTCGTGGAAGAGAACAAAGTTGGTTTTCTTGATGATAAATCTTCGGTACACCTACCAGGAAAACCGACGAGGAGTGGCAGTCCGCAAGCACTGAGAGTCAACGAAAGTTCCCTAAGAGGACACCTCCAAGAAAAAGGAGAGTTCCTTCCAAGGAAGCTATTCCTATTCCTATTCCCAAGATTGAACCGCAAAGAAAGCTAGCAGATAAGGACTCGAGGGTACTGATACGATGAAGAGATCTTTACTCAAACTGCTAAAGATGAAACCTCAATGGTACCTAAACCTCCTAGTCTACCAGCAGATAAAGGAAAAGGAAAGACTCCAGTAATTGAGCAACAAGAAGAAGAAGAATCGATGAAGAGCCTCGGACACTAAGTACGAAGTTCAAATTCATTAGACTCCAACACGTTGCAAAAGAATTTGCTAAGGATCAAATGGGTGGCCCCGATGATCGAGTGGTGGTGTTCAACCTTCACAGTGTCCCGATGCGTTAATCAACCCGATAAAGGATCTGGTGCCACCACTCTTGAGCAACAACAAAAGCGCATGGAAGATTCTATTGATTATAACATTGAAGAACCAGAAACTAAAAAGTCCAAGAAAGATAAAGCTGATGAAAAAGCTAAATCTAGAAATGAAGAAGATGTTGAGTATGATAAGTTTCTTCTAGATAGTCCTGCACGCTCAAAGGAGGAAACTTCTGAGCCACCAAAGGACCCGAAGTCTCCTCATATCTCATCATCATCGGATTCATCTTCTCACTCTTCACCACCACCATCAAAAAGAACAACCAGATCCACATCCGATCAAGGAAGAAGCCAACTGCATCTTGGATCTCTCAAGCAAAGACCGAATCGTTAAAGTGTCAAGCAGGTCGAGAGAAAGATATTACTAAGAAGAAGTTAGATTTTCTTTCGCACTGCATACAGATCTTCATGATGAGAAAGACAATATGCAAGTTGAAAGGGAGTATGTCCGTAAGCTCATGAAAGATGATCTTCAAGGAGAATGGACGAGATGATCAAAGGATACACTCACAAGTTCCTTCTTGAAGTCGTTCCTAAACTAACAAAGGAGATGTATACCGCACAACTTTATCCGAATCTCTTACATCCGCCAAACAAAACCATGAAATCAAATCCAATGAATGTAAACATCAATCCAGTTGAACCCACAATCTTCTCAGATGATGAATTGGTGAACCAGCTGGTAGCTCAAATGTCGAAACGCTCTGCAACGCTTGCCTCTTATGAAAGTAAATTGTTTGAAGCATTGCCGAATACCAACTCGATCATCATACAGAGAAGAAGTCGAAAGGCCTAAACGCCCAAGAGACTAATTTAAGACAAAGATAAGGATAAGGATAACGAGCCCAAACGCCCAAGAAGTCCGGTGAATCATCCTCAATTCAGCTCAATGCAGCCTCCACCCCAAAGGACTCCAGCTAACAAAGATCCCTCCTCGCCTTCAACTAAAAACCTCAGATTCGAGACACCACCCAGCTCTCGAAAACCGTGATCACTTTGAGTATACGGGTGGTGACGATGAGGAAATCCCTGAGCCCCAACAAAACCCATCTCCCGACACACGCCAAGAAACCGTAATCCTCCTCTAGGCCAAAGAAAAGAAGAAGAAGGCGCCTATGACCGACGCCTTATCATGGCTTGACGAGGATAACACTGAATTTGAATGGTTCTCGAAGCTTATTGATTCCACTCCCTACCCATCTGAATGTCAAGAGGTTACAGAATGTAGTACATTGGAGCATGCGAAACTACTGCAAGAAAAATTCCGTGTGAAGAAGATGACGAAACCGAAGTTGAAGGGAATCAAGAATGAAGCATTTCAAATTCTCAAAGACAGCTCGGAAAGTGCTATTGAAGTTGAGTATCACCTTGATAATATAGCACAGGCCATGTCTAACAATATGGATTGGCTCAACCCAGAAGCAAACATCGATTTCACTCAACGGGACAATCCTCCATATTACACCGACTGGTCTAAACCTCTACCAACAATTGGCCAACCAGACAGCCTAGGATTCCATTTAGACATTTCTTCAACAAAGACTTGGAATTTCTTCTACACGGTGGCGATGGTTCAAGGAAATACGCTACATCCTTGACACTTCCGTTCCCAGCAGCCATATACTCTAACTGCATAGCCATCGAGGAAAGAGCTAACCACATGTTCTCCAACAAAGTGGAAGAGTATGACCGTGATGCAATGTATGGGATTCATCATTGGCCGGAACGCCGAAGAATCTACTACAGAAGCTGCCAGGTTCAGAAGTCTCAACATGAAGTGTTCAGTACTAAGAATATCGTTGCCATCAAACATGTTGATCTTTCGTCCAAATGGGATTACACTTTTCTCAAGAATATTGTGGTCAAAAGGCAAGACGAAAGGGATTATGCATTCTCTGAAGCGGACTTTGAGAATTTGTCTCTTAACGACATTGAAGACATGTACCTTGCCAAAGTACAGGGTCGCATGAGACAATTTTCAACTGAAGTACAACGTGAATTCATCAAGTCCTTGCTTATCTTCATCAGACGCATAGTCATCAAAGAACGTGTAGAAGATATCCAGCTTGCAGTTGAATCATATCAGCCCTGTTCAACTTCACTCCACCTAGATCTTCCCGACATCAAACAGCTTTCACAATACACTCTCATCAGCCAACCATTCGGAGTGGTTTACCTTAGTGAAATACTACGCAACTGCTTGATGGCATGTAGAGATCTTCACAAGTTTGGGGATCACACATTGAAGAAGGTTAGGGATGGATTGGCTTATAGATTGAAGGATATTCATGAAAGAATTGGGTCACAAAAGCGATGGAATTCTAAGGAAAGACGGGATGTGAAGAGAATCATCACCATGATTGATGAAAGGTTGTATCGAAGGATCAGCCGAACACTGAGAGCTTTGTAGGTGGTCGCCCCGTGATTGCTCTCGCCGGCTATCAACGCCAGTCGCATTCCCGAAACATTGATGGACTTCTTGGTACCCCTTGAACTGCTTCTATTTCATAATATTTTGGATGTGTGATTATATATGTCAATGGCTTGTGCACACATAACAATGTACAACCCGTACTTGTCAAGAAAGGACCCTGTGGTACGCTTCTGTGCCACAATCCTTATAAAAGGAGCGAAAGCTTCTTACTTTTGAGTAAAACTTATCAAACCTTTCACTTTTCAAGGTTTTGCTCAAAAGAACAAGTACTTCCCCTTATGATTTTTCAAAACACTCAACCGTTTATATCACTAGTTGAGGGGGAGTATTTGAATTAAAACTTTGTTCAAAAATTGTTCACAGTGGTCATCTACCCATAAAACTCAAAATGGTCATATTTATTCTCAAACATTTCGTCAAAAATAACATTCATATGCCATTTTTGAGGGGGAGAAAATTTATGTGATAAGAAATATGTTGTGTAAATGCAAATGAATCTTTGGGCTACAGACTTAACCAACGAATTGACGAGATCTTAACTGTTAGTAACTTGAAAAGACTTGTTTGGGACGGGTAATAATTTCAAGCTAGTTCGCTAGTGATGTAAACGTGTCTCGCAAAGGACTTGTCCGAGTAGAATGTACCATTCAAGAAACTCTTGGTAGACATGACCTTTGACGGGTTTGACAACCTTTCGAGGTTTGTCCACACCTTCAAGATAGTTATTAGAGCTAGTTGTCACCTAAAAGCTGAAAATGTAACTCTTTAACTATTCAACATAACCGTGTCTCGCAGGGGATTGTCTATCTTGAGTCGATCAATTCAAAAGTGCGCGCTTCTTCTCTCTCACCGTGCATTTCTATCTTAACACTTAAGCACGTAT
>OU343225.1:196384981-196416091 GCA_910596185.1 Chrysanthemum makinoi | reverse complement strand
GTAAGTCAGAATCTTATTTGACAAAGGAGCATTGTCTAGGTTTAAATCAGCAGAGAAAAGTAAATAACTCACTCAATACTACCACCAAAAAAGATTTATGGGAAGATTTTAAACACGAGAAGAGTTTCCATATCCTGACACCATCACTGGATGAGGTCTGCGAGGAATATTTTAGTTTTCTAAAAGATAAGAATAAAAAAGCTCAGGGTAATGTTGGAAAGAGTAACCATAATAGTCATGTTGCGGACAGTGTAATAGATTTAGATGATCCTTGCTTGACAGCACATCAGTATTTTTTCCATAATGATTTGAGGATTCAAGAGCTAGTTCAAAAATTTTTGTGCAATTTTTTCTCTTTAAACGCAGAAAGTAGAGGTTTTGAGCAGCCCAATACGTCAAATATTGATTACATGTAAGCTAATTATGCTATATTAATAATAGTTTTTCGCATGATTAATTTCAAAAAAGATGGTTGTATTCAAATGACTCTATAAAGTCTGATATGATTTCTTATGTTGTCTTTCTTGTGTTTCTAGGGGCCAATTTAGCAGTGGTGACAAAACTAAAGCTGCTCTAAACTAATCATCAAGGAAAAATTAAAGACAATCAAAAACTCAAGAAATGTCACAAGGTTTCATGAATCCTAAGGTTAATACTGTGAAAGGGATCACAAAAGATGCTGGCAAAAGAATGGTTCAAGCAGATGGTCAAGGGACGGGGCATTGGTTCACTAATGGCGATGGGAAGAGGGTAAGTTGAAGTTTTGTTATTGTATTCATTCCAAATCAAAAAATTGCTAGAACCAAATATGGGTCAGGTGCGGGTTCGGAATGGCATTGCAGAACACCTTAACTGGAGAACAAATGTTTAAGCAGTTAGTTCAACTATGTTAATCTTAACCCGTTTACGCATAATCTGAACATTGCCTATATAACCCATTTTCAAAACTGGTGGGTGGGTTGACTTTTTTAACTAATTTAATCTATTATAAACATAAATTATCTAAATTTTAAAAAACTCAAATGGGTAGACGGGTCAACTTGTTTAAAACATACAAATAGAAAAACTGTTTAGACCAACCGAGTGTTTTGAATCAGAGGCGGCGGTGGGCGTCGCGCCTTGTGTGTTTGGTGTTAAATTTGCGTTTCACTTCTAGTTGTTTGGTGGCATTTGTGTGTTTGAGATGATTATCAGTTTCAAAAGCAAGCGACAGTTGCGACCTTTCATTCCTTGGAAAAATATTTCAAGTAGATTATTAAATCGATGCGTCGTTTTATACCCATAAAGCATATGTTTGTTAAAGCTGATGCGGTTGATTTATACTTATGATGCACTATTCTTCATAATGCGTTTGTTTTTACAAGTTGATGCGGTTGATTTATATATGTAATGCACTAGTATTTATAATGCTTTTTTGCAGTGTAGGAACTGTAATCTACAATAAGCTAGATTTTAAAAGACGTATATGTGATATAGTTTGGACTGATCAGAGAAGATTTTGAAAGAGGGTGGGAATGTATGCTCAATGACTTTGAACTAGATGATAATGAGTGGTTAAAAGACATGTCTGGCATGAGGGAAATGGATATCGACATACCTTCGCGATGAGCTTATGGCAAGCCTCATGCGCACTACTTCTAGATTCAAAAGTGAAAATCATTTTTTTTGCATCATGATGAAGTAGAATTATAAACTGTGGTGCACCAGTTAAATACATTATGATGCAGTAGATTTATATATATTGATTCAACAAATTTATAACATTGTGATTCACTAGATTTATACATTGCGATGCAGTAATTTACATATTTGTGATACATTAAGTTTATACAATGTGATGCGGTAATTAACATCCTTGTGATCCATTAGATTTATACACTATGATGCAGTAGAAAATCAATAGTGATGCAGTAGAAAATTAACAGGGATGCAGTATATTTATACACTGTGATGCAGGGATGCAGTATATTTATACACTGTGATGCAGTATATTTAAACATTGTGATGCAGAAGATTTATACATATTGATGCAATAAATTTTTAATATTTTGATGCAGTAGATTTATACAATGTGATGCAGTAAATTTTTAACATGATGATGGAGTAGATTTATAATATTTGATGAACTAGATTGTATAATACCCAAAATAGGACTCTGCTTATCAACATGTGATATGTTCTGTAATCCGTCGTCCCAATTTGTAACACATACTGTATTTAGCATTTTTTTTAATTATCGTAAACGATTGAATATGCAGCAATTCTTTGCCCAAGAAATGTCGCGAGCATGTTGGGATCACCACACTGATCCACTTTGCATAAAATAAATGATATTTGTGTTTTTTTACGACTTATGAACACATATTTTCAATGAGAAGTTTCTTCTGCTGTGGCTATCTTCGACTTGTGCACCAATTATCAATTATCAATAAATGATATTTTATCTTGTGTACCAATTATCTATAATGATTCGTTATGCTTTTTGTGGTGTTTTTTGCATGCGGGTGCTGATTACTATCGCATGTATAGTTTATCATTCCCTTATTTACTGGTTATTATTATTGAACTGCATATGAGAATCTTTTGACCCAACACCATTCTCCTTGCAACAGTTCCAAATTCCCGCTTACTGGGCTACGTGTTTTGACCAGAGAATCAAGAAAAAGAAAGAAAAATGTCTCAAATGTCATAAGCGCTCCAGAATCAGTAATCACAAGCTGCAGCAAACAACCGTTTCCAAAGTTGACTGTGAGTCCTCCTAGAAAGTTTTAGCTGATTGATTCCGACTCTGATTTTGATATCCCTTCAACCAGTAAAGTTGCTACTAACAAGAACAACCGTAAGTCAGAATCTTATTTGACAAAGGAGCATTGTCTAGGTTTAAATCAGCAGAGAAAAGTAAATAACTCACTCAATACTACCACCAAAAAAGATTTATGGGAAGATTTTAAACACGAGAAGAGTTTCCATATCCCGACACCATCATGGATGAGGTCTGCGAGGAATATTTTAGTTTTCTAAAAGATAAGAATAAAAAGCTCAGTGGTAATGTTGGAAAGAGTAACCATAATAGTCATGTTGCGGACAGTGTAATAGATTTAGATGATCCTTGCTTGACAGCACATCAGTATTTTTTCCATAATGATTTGAGGATTCAAGAGCTAGTTCAAAAATTTTTGTGCAATTTTTTCTCTTTAAACGCAGAAAGTAGAGGTTTTGAGCAGCCCAATACGTCAAATATTGATTACATGTAAGCTAATTATGCTATATTAATAATAGTTTTTCGCATGATTAATTTCAAAAAAGATGGTTGTATTCAAATGACTCTATAAAGTCTGATATGATTTCTTATGTTGTCTTTCTTGTGTTTCTAGGGGCCAATTTAGCAGTGGTGACAAAACTAAAGCTGCTCTAAACTAATCATCAAGGAAAAATTAAAGACAATCAAAAACTCAAGAAATGTCACAAGGTTTCATGAATCCTAAGGTTAATACTGTGAAAGGGATCACAAAAGATGCTGGCAAAAGAATGGTTCAAGCAGATGGTCAAGGGACGGGGCATTGGTTCACTAATGGCGATGGGAAGAGGGTAAGTTGAAGTTTTGTTATTGTATTCATTCCAAATCAAAAAATTGCTAGAACCAAATATGGGTCAGGTGCGGGTTCGGAATGGCATTGCAGAACACCTTAACTGGAGAACAAATGTTTAAGCAGTTAGTTCAACTATGTTAATCTTAACCCGTTTACGCATAATCTGAACATTGCCTATATAACCCATTTTCAAAACTGGTGGGTGGGTTGACTTTTTTAACTAATTTAATCTATTATAAACATAAATTATCTAAATTTTAAAAAACTCAAATGGGTAGACGGGTCAACTTGTTTAAAACATACAAATAGAAAAACTGTTTAGACCAGAACCGAGTGTTTTTGAATCAGAGGCGCAAGGCGAGTGGGCGTCGTGGCCTTGTGTGTTTGGTGTTAAATTTGCGTTTCACTTCTAGTTGTTTGGTGGCATTTGTGTGTTTGAGATGATTATCAGTTTCAAAAGCAACTGACAGTTGCGACCTTTCATTCCTTGGAAAAATATTTCAAGTAGATTATTAAATCTGATGCAGTCGTTTTATACCCATAAAGCATATGTTTGTTAAAGCTGATGCGGTTGATTTATACTTATGATGCACTATTCTTCATAATGCGTTTGTTTTTACAAGTTGATGCGGTTGATTTATATATGTAATGCACTAGTATTTATAATGCTTTTTTTTGCAGGTAGGAACTGTAATCTACAATAAGCTAGATTTTAAAAGACGTATATGTGATATAGTTTGGACTGATCAGAGAAGATTTTGAAAGAGGGTGGGAATGTATGCTCAATGACTTTGAACTAGATGATAATGAGTGGTTAAAAGACATGTCTGGCATGAGGGAAATGGATATCGACATACCTTCGCGATGAGCTTATGGCAAGCCTCATGCGCACTACTTCTAGATTCAAAAGTGAAAATCATTTTTTTTGCATCATGATGAAGTAGAATTATAAACTGTGGTGCACCAGTTAAATACATTATGATGCAGTAGATTTATATATATTGATTCAACAAATTTATAACATTGTGATTCACTAGATTTATACATGCGATGCGATGAATTTACATATTTGTGATACATTAAGTTTATACAATGTGATGCGGTAATTAACATCCTTGTGATCCATTAGATTTATACACTATGATGCAAGAGAAAATCAATAGTGATGCAGAGAAAATTAACAGGGATGCAGTATATTTATACAATGTGATGCAGGGATGCAGTATATTTATACACTGTGATGCAGTATATTTAAACATTGTGATGCAGAAGATTTATACATATTGATGCAATAAATTTTTAATATTTTGATGCAGTAGATTTATACAATGTGATGCAGTAAATTTTTAACATGATGATGGAGTAGATTTATACAATGTGATGAACTAGATTGTATAATACCCAAAATAGGACTCTGCTTATCAACATGTGATGTTGACACTTTCATGAATGCATATCTAGAAGATAACTTAGTTTTAGTAGAAATACATAAAATCACTTTCAAGCTCACAAAATCACTTTCGTACATGATGCAGACTACATCTAACCTAGCACATGCTCATACACGGCAATTTAAAAACTACTGCATCTCATATCAACTACTAGTGCATCACACAAACATCCAAGCACACAAAATCACTTTCGTACATGATGTAGACTACATCTAACCTAGCTCATGCTCATACGCGGCAATTTAAACACTACTGCATTTCAGGCCAACTACTAGTGCATCAGACACACATCCAAGCACACAAAAGCACTTTCGCACATGACGAAGACTACATCTAACCTAACTCATGCTCATACGTAGCAATTTAAAAGCTACTGCATTTCAGACCAACTGCTAGTGCATGAGACAATCATCCAAGCACACAAAATCACTTTCGTACATGACGAAGACTACATCTAACCTAACTCATGCTCATACGCGGCAATTTAAAAGCTATTGCATCTCATACCAACTGCTAGTGCATCAGCCAAACATTCAAGCACACAAAGTCACTTTCGCACATGACGCAGACTACATATAACCTAATTCATGCTCATACGTGGCAATTTAAAAGCTACCGCATCTCATACCAACTGCTAGTGCATCAGCCAAACATTCAAGCACACAAAATCAGTTTCGTACATGACAGAGACTACATCTAACCTAACTCATACTCATACGCGATAGTTTTAAAACTACTGCATTTCATACCAACTGCTAGTGCATCAGACTAACATTCAAGCACATAAAATCACTTTTACAAATGACGCAGCCTACATTTAACTCGCAAATTAAAAACTACTGCATCACAATTCAAATGTTATTGCATTAGACAAACAACAACTTTAAAACTACCGCATCTTAGTTAAAATTAAAAACTACTGAATATAAGTTAACATTAAAACATAATGCATCATAATTTAAAATATAATACTTACTTGATGATACCGTAATCAATTTTTCTTGTTCAACAGTTTTTTTACTTGTATAAGCATCAACCTATCACACTTTCTATTTGCTAAATTTATAAACAAATAAACGATTTTAGGAAAATAAACAACATAAAGATGTTGTAAAAATTGTTTATCATAAAAAATACACTTACAAGGTCGTGCAAGATCTGGAAGATTCAACCTCACTATCGGAGATTCAGTAGGTTTCTTCGATTATCAATAGATTTGGTTTAGAAATTAATAGGTTTATGTTTTGATTGATATAACAACCGCAAAATTTCAGGTCATTACTCAACCTTAAGCTCAAAATAATTAATTTTTCTAAGTTACATGTTTACATTATTGCGCGATTTCATAGATTGACTCACACATCACGTTCCGGCACAACCAAAATCTAATAAACGTTTTATTTAGGCTTCTTTGAAATTTCGTGGAATACTAGTCGAGTTTACACTTATTTTTCCTGGAAAAACTATTTTAAACGTAATGGTTCTAATTCCGAGTCCGAGATCGGTCGTGATCGAGCCCGAATGGGTCCCACTCCATAATATTACAAAAGGTTATTAACTTTTCAATTATTACCCTCCTTTTATTTTCTCATTTGCCCCCTTCTATTTCTCTTTGGCAAGTAAGGCCCCTCATAGGGTATAAAAGGAATTTTAGGGTTTTTTTCACCCATTTGATATCAACCTACACCGGAATCCACAATCTCCGGCGCCGCTTCATTTTCCGGTCAAATTCCGGCGACTCAAATCTTTGATACCGACACACAGATCAAGGTTTAGGGAAGATTTCTGGGTTATTTTGGAGTCTCAAAGAGCACGTTTGGGTTGCTTCTGAAACACACCGTCGCTCACCACCGTGCACCACCACTCACCACCGCCTCTATTCTTTCTCTTCTTTCATTTGGTAAGAATCACGCGCCCTCATTCCTTCTATTTCTTTCATTTTTACTAAACCCTAATCAGTTTTATAAAAACCTTAAACGATTTTTGAGTTAAAACTTGTAAGGTTAATGTTTTCTAATTAGAGCTCGTGTGGATCCATTCGTTTATCACCAAACTCGTTTGACTCATTGCTGAGTCAACTCAACTCATCCGAGTCAACTCACTCAGTTGAGTTGACCCAGTTTTGTTCCTTGAATTCGAGTTTGACATGATTCTTTTCTGTTATTGTTGTTATTTTGTTGAGACCGGCTTGGAAGCCGTGACTATAAGTCACGGATGGGTCTTGATTTGTTAGATGAGTCATGAGTTTGATTGTATGAAATTATATGTTAGTTGTAGTCTGGGTTTAATCTCAACATGTTTTAGGATAGTCTTGCGTCTAGGGTTTAACAGATTGTGGTGGGTGTCAAACAGTGATTGGTCATGACTCACGATATCCTTGAGATCCCTTGGGTCATGGTAGCAGCTTGGTGCTGTTACTGTTGTTATTTGATGCGTTGGGTCTGGTTAACGCCTTTGGGGAGGTTGTTCATTGTGATAAGTAGGCTACACGACCACTAGGGTGGTGTATTGGTGGTATTTGGTGAAACACGACATGCTCGGTGTGTGTCCGTGATGTGTACCACGACACTTATTGTGTCGTGGGGACTTGATTTGGATTCTTTTGTGTTGCCGTGTGTGAGTTGAATTGATAGCGAGGTATGAAGCCTCGTTGTGATCCTTGTCTTATGACAACAAAGCTAACGAAACACACCCTTACGGTGTGAGCTCGTTATGCTCAAGTGTGAGCTCAAGTCGAGACACACTATTTGTGATTAAGTCAAAAACGTATTTTGGTCAAAAGATAATTAACTGTTATGCGTGCCTTGTGTTTGTGTTTGCATTTTGGATTTGGATTTGCATTATCGTTCGTATACTAACTTAATTTATATTCTTGGTTTTGTCGATGATGTTTCGGATGCTTTTCGGGTACTTGGGATATGATATGGCCTTGGATACGGATATTGTAACAAAAATAAAAAGAAGGCCTATGCTTGGATAATATGGATGTTCGTTATTGGATTTACGGTATTAGCCGAAGGACTTATGGACGATTTTGGACACAAAATAGTCGATAAACCCGACACTAATATATACGCGAATGATAACGACGATTAATAATAAAACTTGTAAAAAAATAATAAAACTTGTAAAAATTAAATAAAACTTGTATAAATTGTGTCAAATTAGTGAAAAGTAATAATTAGAACTTTTTATTTAAAAGTCGTAATGACTTGGAAAATGTTTTATAAACGGACGCATCATGTTCAAATTTTTATAAAAACCATTTTTACAACTTAAACCATTACAATTTGTAAACGTTATAAACTTTTCTAGTTTCTCAATTATTAACATGATGCACCTTTTCATTTAAATGTATAATTCTTTCTAGAACCTCAACGTTTTACAAACTATTTGGGTTATGGGATAAAACACCGAAACATGTTATCGACGGGTCCTTTCGTTGTCTTTTATTCTTTCCTATTCATTATTCCTTTTTGTCGTCCTTTCGCTACTCCTTGAGTTCATTATTTTGGCGCTAGTTATTTTGAGTCTATTTGTTTTCCTAAAAACCACACGAGTTTCGATACTACTATTTTTACAAACAATTATTCGAGTCATCCACGAAAACTAAAATACGTTAGTTTTGAAAACTATTGTACATTACACTATTTTGAGATATATTCTGAGATAATCAATGGTTATTAGGTTGTGCCGTTCGTGTACCGTTGTACATTACACTGTTTACATTGCCTAAGTTACTATTCATTGCTATCTACTGAGGTGAGTTTTCGTAGCCCCTTTTTCGCTATATTTTCCTTGGGGGAAAATGGTACTCAATGCTTTTTCAAATATTTTATGCTGTGACTCACTTTTACATGATTTTGGACATATATGTGTGATGATGCGATTATGTGCTATGAAACATTTTGCTTTGTTGACTTCTTGATCTAGCAAGAATGTTAACTCTCTGCGGAGGGCCCACTTGATGATAGATCTATCGGGGTAGCTCCCCACACATATTGGTTACATGTATGACACGCACTATAGGTTCAGTTGGCGCGATACTATTACTGTTTTCATATCCATGCTTGTAATTTGTTATCATTCACACTATTGTCCTACTTTACATTATTCACAGCTTATCGGTTTACTTTCAAACCTACGAGCTCACCAACTTTATGTTGACATTTTCGAGTATCCATTTTCAGGTGCTTAAATCGAAGTTGCTTAGAAGGTTGAGTATTGGCCTAGCTTAGCGAGACTTAGACAAGACCCTCCCGGGTTGTATCCCGTGGAGTTGCTCATGTGACTTTTCCTTATGAATGTAGTTTGACTTAAGACTTATATTTGGATTTCTGGTTTATGTACTTATCCCGGTTGTGAGAGTTTGCGACTATGATTTATCGTATGTTATGCACTTTTAGTATTTCTCTATGTAGACGCCTTGTGTTCTTGATCATGAAGTCATGCCCTGTAAATGCATTTCCGCTGCGCCATTTTTGGGGTGTGACAATTGACGCGGGTTTTATTTGGGGAATATTGGAAGAGAGAGAGATTAACCGATAATGAAATGTTTTGTTTTGGGAAAAAAGTAAGTGCGGTTCAATTTTCACTATCGACAGCTTTGCCCCTCAAGTTTCAATTATTTACAAAAATGACATTCCGCTTTTTTGATCATGCAAGTTATATCCAATGGTTGAAATGGCTTCTCATCCTTCTCATTTTAAGAGCCTTCTCATTTTATCCCCACCCTATATATATATATATATATATATATATATATATATATATATATATATATATATATATATATATATATATCATCTTAAACTTATAATGTACTAGTCTCAATGCCCGGCCGATGGGCGACTAGCTTTTAGAATTTGTGTATAGGATAAAAGAAATTGAATAATGCATGATACAATAACGTTAAACAAATATAATGTTGAAAATACACGTAAGAAAATTACAGTTACTTTATTGTGTGGGAAAAGAGTTGATAAAACTTATAATTTATGAAAAACTTCATTATAGACAACGTTGGTTGTAAAGTTGGTGAAGTTGCCGTCTTTGTCACAACATAACATTTTTAATCATTTCTTGCTTTTACTCTAGAAACGGCAATATAAAATTGTTCATGTGTATAATAATGTCTTTTTCCTTTTATAAAATCACTTTATACCACCTCTTATCAAGAAGAGGTGGGAAAAAGAGGAAGAGGTAAAACCTGTTAAAAATCAAATGCAACCTAACTTGCATATTAAATACTTATACATTTTTAATTTTGTATGTTGTAAAGTTGTGATCCAGGTTGCAATCGGAAGGCGGTTAGTGTTTTAAAAGAAAATGATAGAATTAAGACAAAGTGATTACAATTTCTTTTCGATTATATACATGTGCATCTAAAGTCATCCTTACATATAGATGTGCATCTAAGTTCATCATAAGAAATTGCATATGCCATTCAAGTTCCTTTATATGCTCCATAAGCACTTGAAAAGAAATATGGTATCTATTCGTAAGTTTATATTTGATCGCGTATGCCCCCCCCCCCCCCGACACTTATACGGGTTGGGCGCGGACCAAACACGATTGCTCAGGACCCCCGGAACTCGTACGGGTCGGTCGCGGACTAGATACATACCCTGTCAATGGTCACTAAACCATTCCGCGGATAATAGATACATCCGAAGGAGGACACAACCGCGCCCAACATAAAAGGTAAGGAATCTCGCTCAGGCTTGGTGTACAACAGCCTGCAGTCCCCAAAAAGGGGAAGCGGGACAACTCCCGCCTAAAAACATCACTGTCACAGCAATAGGACAAGCTCTGGAATTGACCAACGTCACTCCTCACTTACAAACTATCGCTCTCATGACCCGTGACCTTGAGAACACGACAGAAAGGTCAACCATATAAATAGAGGCCTCGCCACTATTCAAACGGTAACACATATACACTCTCTCTCTCTAGAACTGACTTTTTCTCTCTAAAACTATCACTTACTCTCACGCCGGAGGTTGACCGCGGAACCCCGTTCCGCGGTGAGACTAACGGTGTTTGTTTTCTTAGCAGCTTGCAATCAAGAATTACACTTAATACAAGATCTATTTCCCATGAAGTTAGCATACACTAATCTTCATCAGGGGAGCGCCCGGAATTGTATTAACAATATTACACACGTTTATATAATTCATTTGTTTTATGAATGCTATATGCATATGCAAGGGCAAAAAATAAAGATTATAACGTATTCAGTTAACAAAAGTGATTATAATTTAGATTCAATCATGTGAAGCACACTTTAAAGCAAAATAAGTTTGTTATAATACAAATTAACAAAACTACTTATACATGTATGATTCCATTTAAAATGGATAATGTCACCAAGTTTCAAATTAAAGCCATCATAACATTAAAATACAAATTTATGTTTACTTTAGACAAACATATGCTATGAAAATTTAGAAGAATAACACCTATTCTAATTTGCAATGTCCTTAGCATTTACTATTGAAGCCAATTTCTTTTCAAATTCAGTTCTTGGCTTAAGTTCCACAGCTATTGCACCATCCATGTTATATCCTAAATTAATAAGCTCACACCAATATGTTCTACAATATCATCAAGTCCTACATCAATATACACTAATCTTCATCAGGGGAGCGCCCAGAATTGTATTAACAAGTTGGCGCCATCCGTGGGACCAGTGACATAACTGCGTTTCCAAAAAACTCTAAATGAGTAACCTGGCAGAAAACCCTTCCCCGTCTCCTGAGCAGTCCACGGTCAGAAACACGGGTGGGAAAGAAAAAGTGCAAGACGCAGAACAATACCGCCCTAATGCCGCGACAGATGCGTCAATAAGGGAGTTCTGCGAAAGGCACTACCATCAGATCTTGCCCTTAATGCCAGACAAGGTCCATCAAGAAAAACCGGACCGGGTCAAAACCCATCTGGATTTTGATGATTAGGCTAGAAACGAGAGATCTCGAGAACATGCCCGGAATACTCGCTCAGAATCTGAAAGAAAACGGGCACTTAAAAGGAGGCACACGGCCAGTCCTAGTGCCAGGTCAGACCCTTCGGAATATTCCAAGTCGCGGAGTGTCTTCTCGAGACTCAGCAATCGAGACGAGGGGTGTTCTAGAGAAAGGAGCCAGTTGGAAACCAAGGGGCCGCGACCCGATGTATTCTCAAGGCTGGAAAAAGAACGTCCGCATGTGACCGAGAGACTTGGTGACCAAAATCCAACTGTATTCTCCAGACTTCAGTCAAAGGTATCTTCCCGCAGGCAACGTAAGAGAGAAGCGAGAAGCTTAAAAAAGCGACGCGACTGAAAGGGATTCAGTCGATAGACACCAACGGAGCCGGAGCGTGACCCGCGGCAGTGCTTCTCACTCAAATTCTGGTAGAGGGGAAACATATCACTCATATCGTAGCCAAACCAGGGAAGTATCCCCTCCAGAAAGCGAAGAAAGCACGGGAGGGCATGGGAAGTCCACCCCGAAGAGCAAAGGAGGAAGGGAGTCCGATGAACTCTATTCCCCATATGACGTGGCTGACACAGATCCCTTCACCCGCCGTATACGAAATTTTGAGTTCCCAAAAAGAACGAGAATGCCAGCTCACATCAGAACATACGACGGGATAGGAGATCCAGAAGATCATCTTAAGATTTTCCAGACCGCGGCCAAAGTAAAAAGATGGGCCATGCCCACATGGTGCCACATGTTCAACTCCACGTTAATAGGGCTCGCCCGCGTCTAGTTTGATGAGCTGCATCCGGAGAGCATTGACAGCTTTGAAGAGTTGAGATCAAGTTTTCTCTCGTACTTCCTCCAGCAGAAGAAGTATACAAAAGACCCTGTCGAGTTACACCACATAAAACAGCGAGAAGGGGAGTCCACAGAAGCATTTGTGGAACGCTTCAAAACAGAGAGCATGCATGTGAAAGGGGCCCCATAGTGCATGAGAGTGTCAGGCTTCATGCATGCGATAACGAACCCGGAACTGATCAGAAGGCTCAATGACAACATTCCCCAGACACAGGATGAGATGATGAAGGTGGTAAAAGCATTCCTCAGAGGTGAGTTGGCCGCGGCCAACCAGTCAAAGAAAAAGCACTCCTAGTGGAAGAACCATGAGGGAGGACAGAAAAACATCCAGATCTTCGAAAGAAAGGGGGAGTTTAAGACCCGCTTGAGGCCGGAAAGGAAGAGGGGGGACATGTTCACTCCCCTCACAAAGACACCGAAGGAAATCCTGGCCATGGATACGGTCAAATTCACAGCCCCTCCGCCAATGTCCAGCCCGATCGAGTCTAGGAATAAAGACAAGTACTGTGACTTCCACAGAGAAAAGGGGCACAACACGGACGAGTGCTATCAGTTGAAAAAACAAATAGAAGAGGCAGTCAGGTCTGGACAGCTCGCACATCTGGTCAAAGAAATCAAGAATAGAGCCCAAAAGAATGGTGGTCCCAAGGGGGGAAAAAAGGATACCGCGACCAAAGACAAAGCTCACGCCATATACATGGTCCACACTTGGCAGCGGTCGGTCAAACCCAAGCTGGGCACGGACGCGGTCCTGAACATGGAAATATCCTTTCCCCCCATATTCGGAGATGATTGGGACGACCATCCACTGGTGATCAAGGCAGATGTAGAAGGGTACACAATTCACAGGATGTACGTGGATAACGGAAGCGCTTCAGAAGTCCTATACGAGCACTGCTTCAACAAGTTAAGCCCGGACATCCGCAAAATACTGATTCCCGCTTCATCACCGTTACTGGGTTTCAGTGGAGAGCTTTCGTGGCCATTAGGCCAGATTCTCTTGGAAGTGACTTTGGGAGAAAAGGAGAAGTCAGCTAGTGCTTGGATGAACTTCATGGTGGTACGATCCCCTTCTCCCTACAACGGAATAATCGGACGTCCGGGGATTAGGCTGTTGAGAATAGTGCCATCCACGGCGCACGGAATGTTGAAATTTCCTACCTGTGACGGAGTTGTGACTTTGCACAGTGACAAGGTAGTCCCGGTTGAATTCAGAATGGTTGCGGAACCAGAACCCTATCGTACATCCACAGAGACAAAAGTAAAGGAAGGGGTCCCAGTCGCAATCAACCCCAGATTCCCCGACCAAACGGTCACTATTGGAGGGGGGCTAAGTGACAAAGGGAAAAAGAGCCTGTGGAAAACTAGAAGGGGGGGTTGAATAGTTTTACCAATTTAAAACTTCCTTTTAAATATTTAGATCGACTTATGTCAATCTATTTGGTTGTTTATGTTGGACGTTAATAGAAAGATATATAAACGTGTAATGAAAGATAAAGAGTAAGAAGCACATCACCACGACACAAGTTATTTATAGTGGTTCGGCTACAAGGACACCTTCCTTGCCCTACTCCACTCCCCGAGTCACCTACTGAGAGTTCGTAAACACTACACCAATCTCCTTATGGCGGAGAAGCCTTCACAACGCCGTTTAACCTTTTTCCTGTACAAAGCTAAATACCGAGTTCTTTCACACCAAGGCTAACCACACCTAACACAACGTCGCCTACCCTTTATACGGTGCTAGGCTAACCACCGAGTTCTTTTACACCAAGGAGAACTAATCCTATCACAACGTCGCCTACCCTTTATTAGGTACTAGGCTAAGCACCTAGTTCCATTACTATGGTGGAACTACTACCCTTCACAACACAACACCTAATATCAAGGAGATCAACTCCTTGTTACATCATCATCAAGGATATCACCATCCTTGGAAATAAATAAATACTTGTGTGTATAAAGATGCACCTCATCGATTATACAACCTAGACATTCTTCCTAAATGTGGCTTGATTTGATTCATCGGCATCCTTCACTAATGCTGTCACACCCCCAAATTACCTGTTTTGCAGCGGAATGGAATTCCTGGGGGTTGACTGTCATAGCATCACAATCACAGTTATATCGAACGACCTAAAGTGTCGTTTGGAAAATACATCGTTTGATTTAATAAAATAATCAGAGTTTACAAAGTATAGGTCCCAAATGAAAATCAACTTGTGCGGAAATAAGTTTGTTACAATTCAAACGATGTTTTAAAGTATATGGAACCCAAGTGAAACGCGTCGTCACCACGACTCTATGTTAAGTCCACATGCATGCCATGAAGTGAATGCCTTAGATACCTGAGATAAAACATGCTTAAAATTGTCAACACAAAGGTTGAGTGAAATTCATAGATTTAATTAATTCGTTTGAACACAATATTCGTAGTGTGAGTTACGTTGTTTCACACTCATCGTTAAAAACAAAACAGCATTTATTTCACTAAATTCATGACAACCAAAGCGTAAACCTCGTACCAATAGAAATTGGTAAAAATCGTTTCATCGCAGCCCTAATAGGTAAACTTGCCAATTTACCTTAATGATTCAAATATAGTGCGTTCGATTTCCCTAACGGGTCAATAAGAACGGAGTGTTAATTCCAATAGGCCTATTCACAATATTCAAGGCTCACTCAAGTGACTAATGGTGCATGATGTAGGGACTTCAAACATGGCAATTGATTACTTAGTGATAATAAAACATTTGGATATAGCATACAGTTCAAAGCATTCGTGTTCGATTAAAAATAGTTGAGCATGTATCTCCCCCAAGAGTTTGTAAAACAATAAATAGTAGAAAGTGGGGCTATGAACTCACTTGGACAATGATGCGATGGCAAAAGTGAGTACACCGAAATGTAGCGTGAATCTCGAAACTGACCTATTATGAATGATATGATATGTAATAAGTCATGATGTAATGTTATGCATGCAATTCGGATGATATTTATACCACTTATGAATTTTCGAAAATAATACTTTTCGTCGAAAAATAATCTTTTAACGTCTTGACCATTTTTAAATTACCTTACATGTATTTACATTGAAATGATATCTGACGATAATCATTTAGTGATTTATTAAGAGAATATAACTTTTCATCGTAAAATAATGTCATTGAAATTTCCATGAAAGTGACTAAAACGGCCTCTAAAAGCTAGTCGTAAAATGGTGTACGTCGAGTGTTAGGAAACGAACTCAACGGTTTTGGGAAGCTCGTATGATTATCTCAAAGTTTTAGTGTTTAAGTTTCCATCCTAGAGGTCTCGATCACAAAGGAAAATATAAGTTAAGTATGGTACTTGTGTCCCAAAATATAGTTTAAGGATGGTTTTTGGCAAATGTTTGAGTAGCCATAATTAATTCAATACAACTCCGCTAATCAAACGGTCGGACATTTTGGAAAATATACTTGATAAACTCACTTTTATTAGAAGACATTACTTTATAAAAAGTTCTACAATTTAGTTCTCCAAAACTTTTAGTTCTCCAAATATTTGTTCTCCAAAACTTGTTCTCCAAATGTTGTATCAAAGTAACTCATATATTTTAGATAAATCGATACATTTTTATAACGCCTAAGTTACATTTTTGACTCGTGCAAAATAAACATAACATGCTGAAATTCCAGAAAATATAGTTTTCGTCGCCTAACTTGAAAAATTCATAACTTCTTCGTTATAACTCCGTTTTAACCCGTTCAAGCGGCCACGTTTTCTTTTAAAGTATATTTTCTAAATATCTAGCCCAAAATATTTTGCTTACTGTCGGATTTTCCAGATTTTCAAAATAAGGACAGACCCTTAATTAGACTTGTCGAAATGAGTTTTTCTCGCGTCAAACCTATTCTAACCCATTCAAAACAACTCCGAAGCTAATCTAATCTTACCATACACCTTCTTAAGGTGTCATGGGTTCCTAGACATCACCAAGAGTGATTTATTACAAGGAATAATTATAGGATGTCAATATATATATAACTCTTAAAAATCAAATAAAAAGTGGTATAAACCTCATGAGACTTGCATGTTTCTCAAATAAAATGATATGATCATGAAAATAAATATGAAATAAAAATATGAATATGGATGCTTACAAGTGATATGATGAGGTTTAAGGACAAAGGGTTTCCTAATCACTTGAGGTTTTTATTGCAAAACCTATACAACAAGTGATACTAGTGTGTAATAAAATCTTTGTCTTGAAAAATAAAATGGTCTCCTTCTTGGTCCTTAGGTTGCCGGTCTTGGAAGAGAAAGAGAGAAGCAAATGGGTTTTCACTTTTAGAATATCTTGAGTATGTGTGTTTGATTAATTAGTATAATACTTCAAGTAGCAAGATATTTAGCAAATTTCACACATGACTCACCCTCCCCTTGTCGACAAGCGGAGTTAGTCATTCACTTATACTTTTTTTTTTTTAATGATGTATTATGTAATAACATGTAAGTAATTTGAGAATAAGTGGTAAATTTAATACACATTTGATTATTTAGGGTAGTGTTAAATAAAAATAACTTTTAACGGGTCAAGATAAAATATATTAAAGTCATAAAAATTATAAAAATATATTTCTTGCAAAATTTGAGTGAAATAATAATTATCGTGTAGTATTAAATAAAAAACGTCGTAATTATTTAAATAACAATTTAGTTACAAAATAAATTTAAAACACTGGGTAAACTAATAATATTATTTTTATAAACTTAATATGAGTATAAAAATATATTGGAATAATTTTTGAAATTAATGGATCAATTGTTCAAAATAATAAATTACGCGATAACGTTTATTTAATATGAAATTATACGGTTAATGTAAAATGCAAAACCATGCATGGACCAATATGATGATAATGATGATAATGATATGTAGACTAAACTTAGTCCATATGAAATGTCCATGATGATAATATATGAATTCACAGCTAAACCATTACGGTTACGTGAATTTGATGCTCGTAAACCCAATTTACGATAAATGATAAATGATGAAGCATGAGTAATGTTTTGAAATATGACCTGAAAATATGAGTTGTCACAAATGCCTTTGACACAACGCTTGGCACCCTTCACTAATGCCTTCGTCTTGACACCTTTAGCATTTTTCACTAATGCTTTGACATGGATGATGAGCACCTTTCACTAATGCTTTCATCTTGACACTTTCGGCATTATTCACTAATGCCTTTAACCCAACATCTATGGAGAAAGGAAGACCTATCAACAAGAGAACCTTAGTTGTCTTGATGATAACGAAGCATGACAACTCATGGACTTGAGCTTGCACGTCTTCAAGAAGTGGTGATCTCGCCTTTAAGAGGAACCTAGAAGATCACATAAAAACAAAAGACAAGCTACATAGATCACTTGGATCTGAGGTTAGAGGGTTATAATACTTGGGAAGTATGTGTGTTAAAAAGTCATTTAGAAAGGGAGAAATGGCTCTCTATTTATAGAGAAAATTTCTCTCGTTCCCCGGATCCCAGGATCCTTCCACTGGGATCCGGCTAGCACAAAGCTAGGGATCCGTGGAACGCCCTCTTGCCCATGGGTATTTTGGGTTATGGGTCATGGGTCATGGGTTATGGGTTGATCCATGGTTTTCTTACTAGATACAATGAACTTGGTTAAGTGGTATATATAAAACCATGGGTTATGGGTCAATACCATTTGCTAGTTTTACCCATTTAGTATATACTTGTTTTTACCCATTTAGTATATACTTGTTTTTACCCATTTTAGCATACTTAGTTTAAGCATATAAGCAACCCAATATGTAAACATTAGTTGTTGTACATATGTATCTAAATCATAAAATCACTTACACTTGTTTTAGTGTTTTATGTGAAAACGTAAATGTGTTAGGAAACTATTAACTCAAACTATTTACGTATTCTATTTGTTTCGTAAAATGATTTTTACGCTTGTTATCGACTAAACATTAGAAGATCGTAAAATATAAATAAACGTTTTTACGGCTTATTTGTATTAACAATCTCCCCTTTTGGTTGATGACAAAACATAAAATTATTTTAAGAAAAACTAGAATTCGTAGTGGGTTTGAATTAGTAGTTTTTACTTTCTTCTCCCCTTTGTCTAAAACAAAAGTGTTAAAAGAAACTAACCCAATTTTTTTTTAAAATGTAAAGAGAGCAAGTGACGGAATGGTACTCGGCCTTAACTCCCCTTGACGAGTCCATCCCTTTAAAAGGGCGTCAAGGACATGATGTAAAATAACCTAATTGTGTTTGCAATTTTGTTTGCAAATGGTTCGTGTAAGTGACGAAAACATGCTCCCCCTTGAAGATTGCAAAGTTGCAATGGGGTGTCATGAAGTATAGTCCAATAATCGGATTAAGTTGCAAATGATTTTGCAATTTCGTTTGACACAAAGCTCCCCTTAGCTTTATGGTGTCAAAATCTTCATATGTATTTTGAAAATCTACAAAGTAAAGGTTAGAAAACAAGAGTATAGTGCAAAATTTCTTGCAAATAAAACTCAAGTTAGTAGAAATTTGTGCTTCGCACCACGGATCCCATCGTTTTTTATGGAGGGATCCGTCTAGGTGTTTTGGAGGGATCCGGCTATCTGGTGACAGTTTCTTCAGCAGTGAAGAAATGTCAATCAATACTAATGAGGAAATGAGATATATGTACAATGTAACAAGCACAACACACAAAATAATCATAGCATATAAGTATTCATTCAATAAAATAAGAGATACACAACCAAATCTCTAAAACTAAGAGAATGAACTTAACCATACAAATACTACTAATGCTAATCTCATTACTAGACTTAGAATGTGCTTGAGTCTAGGGATGAGTGGACTTGTTGAATTGATCCAACTTTGCAAGAAGATGATTAAACATGAAATGTATCTCATTTCGTACTTCTTGAACAAGTTCTTGAGTTTTTAGACAATTTGGGCAAATATTGTCTTGGTTTGGACCCGGAGGGAAATGGATGTTTTGAGGGGGCTCAATGTGTGTTTGTGGGTCTTCATTTTGAGAAGTAGGAAGAGGTTCTAAAAATGAGGGTGGTAATGGAACTTCTTCCATATGATCAAGGTTGTTCCTTGTCTCCCATGATGGGCTAGTTGGTGTTGTAGGTGGTTCCGGATTCAATGAAAAGGTTGGTGAATGGGAGGTTCTTGGTGGTGAATGGAACAATGAATAGATGTTGGATGAGAAGAGGCTCATTCAAAGAGTGTAGTCCATGCTCAATGAATGATGGTTTTGATGGCTTGCTAGAACTAGCCATGTTTGGTTTAGAACTAGATGATCCTTTTTCTAGTTGGAAAGGTTTGATGCTAATCCTTGTGGTTTTCTTAGCTTTTGTTGGATGGATTTGATGAGGTGGGATTCTAGTGTCATTATCTCTAATGGGAGATGTTTCGGTTGATGAAATTTCATGGATCATTTGACCCTTTCTTTTGGATGATCCTATGTTTGAAGAGTTGTTGCTAAGAGCCTTAGTCATGGTGATGAAGATGCAAATGTGAGCTTCTATTTGCTGATTTTTGAAGGGGAATTGAAGATGATGCCATAAATCTAAGGTTGTTTGATTTATAAAGGATAATTTTGAATTTGGAAATTAAATTCTTGGCCACTTAGAGGACTAAGCATGCTCTTAAGGTTTTGATCAGCTCTAGGAAGACAATTAATGTATGCTAAAAGTGGTTAGAGAACCAAAAGGTGACATGAATTTGAATATAGGAGCTGATTTATGCTTTCTGCATCTACGGATCCCGCGGATCCTTCTCAGCAGGGATCCGCCTGGTTAAAGACCAGGGATCCGGCCATCAGACAGGATTTTAGGTGAAATCATTATGCTTTTGTAAGGTTTATTATTAATGGATTTCGGGTTTTTTGACTTAATTTG
Source organism: Chrysanthemum makinoi (assembly GCA_910596185.1). Taxonomy (NCBI): domain Eukaryota; kingdom Viridiplantae; phylum Streptophyta; class Magnoliopsida; order Asterales; family Asteraceae; genus Chrysanthemum; species Chrysanthemum makinoi. The sequence continues at coordinate 196,395,294 of OU343225.1, read as the reverse complement.
GAAGTCTTTAGTGTTGATATCTTAAATCCTTAACCATAACAAGTAATGGTGCTTAATGATGGTTTTTGCCAATAAAATTGACCTTGGGTAGTCTAACTATATGTTTGACAAGGATTCTATTTAATTTGATGTTGAGAAATGGTGATAACAAGTCCTAGAAGTTAGATGATGTCCTAAGAGGAATTTACTAAAATCCTTAAAAATAAAAAGAAATGAAAAACTAATTTTTGACCCTAATTTTGATTAAAATATGATTGAGATTAATTTGCTAAAATTGAAAGATAGACCTAACTAGGTGCTATCAAGCGTGATAGATAATGTGTGAGTGTTGAAGCGGAATTATGGTGAGTTTTGACTAGTTGATGAATCAAAAATATTTCGAAAATATATCTTACATAAGCCATGGATGAGAGTGAGATTTTCAACTATTTGAGAAAGACTTAGTTGGCTCTAGCATCTTATGTTAGACTTGTGATAAGGTTTTAAAATGTACCTTTTTGAGGGGTCGTTTAAGCCCTTATTTGATCACTTTTGTATCTGTTATTACTTAATATCGTTCCTTTTCACTTTTTAGGTCTCTTGAAGGCAAATTGCTGGAATGGCACTTATTTGGACGAAAAGGCGGGGATATACGAAGAAAATGGCCAAAGTCAAGAATCGAGCCACTCAGACTACTGAAATACAAGGGGACGGCGTCAGGTTCTACAAGTGACGGCGTCAGGTGTTACTTGTGACGCCGTCACATAACTTTTGAGATGGGGCGGTAGCCAAATTGCTTATTTTCAAGTGACGGTGTCAGGCTTTAAAAGAGTAGGCCGTCGCAACTCATACGGCCTAGATTTGATCCAGACAGCGTCAGAGACTGAAGGGGACGGCGTCACAAGCATAAGGTGACGCCGTCGCAAGACTAACATGGCCAAGACGAAACCCTAATGACGGCTACCCGACGGCGTCACAATTCAAAGGGTGACGCCTTCGCGATTGTAATCTTATATATAGAATCAGAATTTTTCGGTTTTAGTGCGTAGTCTTTGGAGTAAAACCTAAACCGCAACCAAGGTCAGTTTGACAAGTATTTTAGGGTTCCATACCCTATCTTACCACAAGATAAGTGTTTTACTTCATTAATTCAATTATGTCTTCAATTATTTGTGTGAATGCTTGCATGTTCTCCATGTCCGGCTAATTTACTTGTGTGTTTGCTTAGGAATATGAAACTTAATTATTGAATATTGATTGGTTGTCTCTTATCTTAATTGTTAATGATCTAGTAATGCGATAGGTCATTCGTTGTAGTTAATGCTTGATTAAATCTTTGTGAACCTTAGGCTATGACACCTAGAGTAGTTGTAGGCTAAACCATCCAAAGAGTACCTTAGAGTTAGAGTTTATAATCCCTAGAGATTTTGTAGACGAGTAGTTTCAAAGAGTTAGGGATAAACGCATACCCTACGACTTCAGACACACAACGCGATTAAGAATAAGGACGTGACAATTCAACCATCAATAGGAGATAATTAAGGAGTAGTAAAACCTAAGTGAACACATCTTTAAACTATCATACGAGCACACAATAATTAGACATAGACTACCATCACCTTAGATTAGATAATTAGATAATTAGAGTAATCGGTAGAAAAACCAACCCCCAAATCTAAACCCCGAGATTCGTACCTTTCCATTTTCTAAAAAATATAAAAAGATAAAAAAATAATCTTCCTCAACCCCAACCTTAGCGTAGTAACTTCTCACTAGCATTCCTATTCCCCTAGAGAACGATATCAATACCCGTGGCTTACCCTAATACTACACTACAACGATTAGGTTCACTGCCTAGGGTGTTATAAAACTTGCTCGAAGAAAAGGAAGTTCCTTTGACCCCGAACGACGCGTGTAGCGTTATCAACTTGTTTGAGGTGATCTAATAGACTATTTTGATGTAGCCAAATCTGTATTTCATATCAGATGCCATGGATCCCGCGGTTCCCTTATGGGAGGGATCCGGCTAGTTCAAATGCTGGGATCCGCCCACTGTAGATCAGAGAGCTTTCAGGAAATGTGCATCTTTGCACTTTATAGCAAATGCTTTTCCTAGTTGTTTCTACGGGGACTAAATGCAATAACACAACTAATATAATGTATACCAAGGTAGGAAGAGCTAAAATTCCTAGAATGAGTGACGACGACCACTCAAGGGGTCGTAAAATCTCATTTTCCAAGTACCTACGTTAGGATTGTTTAGTGCCAAGATATGGCAATACCTACAAACTACGAGCATAGTTTAAAGTGTTTACAAACCATTATTTGAAATTGTTCATCATATGTTTGATTCCTAAGACCTTACCTTTCACCTCCTTCTTCACTTCTTCACCCGTCCTCCACTCTTTATCAAACTATCTTCACTTCTTCTTCCTCAAGAAATTGGCGAAGCATTTGAAGATTCCCTTGGTTTGTTGCCATTCGGGTGATTCATTAGGGATGTTTGGCAATTGGTTAATGTATTCCAAGGGGTCAAGATCGATATTTTCGAGTGGGTTGCTACTACTCCCTTCACCTTCTCCTTGCCTTTCTCTTTTGTCCGAGGAATCCGGGTGTGGCCTCTTGCCTTCCACCATAAACCTTGTTGTTCTACCCTCGGTTACTGGTACCATAACCTTATTGCAAAAGCTATGATCAAAGGATTGTGGAGAAGGGTCTAATGCAAAGATGAATTTGGCAAGACGGGTTAAAATCATTGCATACGAAAGCACCATCTTGTCCATGCTTCTAACACTTGCCATTCTCTTGATGTAGTAGTAAGCAAGGTTAAACCGAGTATTGGTCACTAGGCAATAGATCATGAAGCTTAGACATGCATTGGGGTGGTCTTTGTTTCCTACTAGGCACACAACATTTTCTCTTATCACGTCTTCCCATTTCCTATACAATCCATACATTTCCGAAAGCTCCATTTGAAAAGGATCCCTATAGATCACTTTTGACTTCCTTGTGACTCTTGACGGTGATGCTCTTGGCATGAACACGGTGTCCCTCACCGTGGTTGCTTCTGGGATCAAAGTGTTGTAAATGTCATGATGATCAACCATTGTGTGTAGTTGTTCCAAAGACCATTCGTTTGAGTACATACAAACGCCTTGATATGGAACCCCTATGATTCTTCCAAACTCTATGAGAGAAAGATTGAACTCTTGCTCATTGATGGTGAATTCAATTGAGATGGACCCGTCATCATTTCTAATTATCCCCATTGTCTTGTAAAACTCAAGTACAAAGACCGGGAAAATTTGTTCGTTTATATCTAATAAACACTCAAACCCAATAGTTGCAAAAACTTCCCTTATGTCGGTATTTGCAAGAAATGATGGATCAACAACTCTACCTTCATGAAAGAGTCTCCTTTCAAGCAACTTAAAGGCTTTTCTATCTTCCGGGCTTAAACCATCCTTTCTATGGTACATGGGTATGTAGTGAGCGGTGTCTTGGTAGTCTTGTTGCTTGTTGCTTGGCATGATTGTTCCTAAACAATACAACCACAATGTGGTGTTAATTGTGAATTGGTTTAGGAGTTCTTAAACTGCCTAAAGTTTTGATGTTTTAGGTTCTAAAGCTTGTGATTGATGTTTTGACGACGTTAAGCTAATCTTATTTGACGTAGTTTCCTTTTAAAGAATTGGTCATAAATCTTTGGGAATTATTTTTCAAATATTATAATAAAATCCCATTTTATTATAATGTAAGAAGTTTCACATAGATTTTTATTGACGTAGAGTGTCAATAAATCCTTTGTGATGAATAATGATAATGATCATCAAATAACCAAGATATCATTATTATGAGTTGGTAATGTAGTTTATACAAATAAGTCGGAGAATACTAATTTGATGATGACTATATTATGAATAACTACTAGAACAATAACTAATAAATCATGCAACTAAAATTTTAATAATAACAATAAAGGTAAGTAATTAAAGATCATACCTTTGCCAAATATTCTTTTTAAGAAAAGAAGTATTTAGATGTTTTGTGATCTTCTTGGAATCTCCAGATTAATGTTGAAAGAATACTAAACATTCTTTTTGAGAAAAGAAATATTTAGATAAATTTTTTATGATCTTCTTGGTAACTCCAAATCCAAGTATGGATAATGCTTAAGAAAAAAAATGTTAGAGCATTCTATCATTGTCCAACAATAAACAATATAATGATTTTTTTTAAATATGACAAAAATACTCCTTCTTTGTAGTTTTGATGAGTGTCTAAATACTCATCATTTTTGTACAATATAAACTGCAAAATCATCTGAAAACACTCAGAAACACATCAAAATGATAAAAATATCACAAACAAGTGTTTTATGTGTTTTAAATGCAAAAACATCAAAATCTGGTGAAAAACGTATTAAGTTTGCATAATTGGCAGTTTTAGTCCCCCAAATTATAAAAGTTGTCAAAATTAGTCCCTGGTAATTCAAAAACCTATAAAATATCATTTCAGGTCCATGTGATTTAAAAGTTGTCAAAATAAACCTTCAAAGTTTAAAAATCACAAATTGACAACTTTAGTCCTTTAACTTTGAAAATTGTCAAAAATAGTCCTTGGTTAATTTAAAAAGTGAAAATTATCAAATTTTAACCTTGTACTATTAATAAATGACAAGAATGGTCCTTATGATAAACTTTTGGAAATTTACAACTTTAGTCCCACAATATCCAAATTTACATAAAAGGTCCTTAAAGTTTAAAAATAAAATAAAATACAACTTTGGTCCTTGTGTAATTGTGTTATGGCAGGTTTGGTCCTCAAAGAAAGTTTGGAAAAGTGGCAGTCAAAGCCCCTCAAGTTTGGCAGAATTACATGATTGGTCCTTGTGTATTAAACATAACAAACGGACCCTTATTATTACCCAAGTCCAAATCCAATCCTATAACCCGGCTAGCCCAACACCCAAGCCCAAAATTTAAAAGAAATAAAACCGCGCCACTGTACATCCCCTTCCCTATGGCTGTTTATCCAATACCAGAGCTGGTTTTAACCAACTTTCCACCTCACCCCACCTTTACAGCTCTCTACCACCTCTCACTATCAACCCCCTCCACCTTGCAAACCAGCCCACACTGCATTAATTGCAGAAACCCACCCAAAGACTTTTGGCGCCAAAAATGTAAAATCAAAGGTTGTGATTCGTTTGACCAATCCAATGGCTGGAAAATGGTGGGAAAGACTCTCAGAGTGTCAGGGGAAACTTTTGGTTGAATAAATAGAAGGAAGAAAAGACAGAGAAAGTAGTAGTAGTTTTAGTTTTAGTTTATTAATGTCGACCTAGTGTAATTTCAGCTTTTTAGTTGTAATTTTAGTTAAAAAGCTTGTAATCTCTTCTTTCAGTATAATTTTATCTTCAATCAATCTTAATTTCAGTTTCCTCATTAAAATCAGTTTTATGCAATTTTTTATTTGAAATCTCATCTTGTCTTTAATGTTATTAAAAGTTGTTGTTTGTTGGTTGTTTAGACTCATTTAAGTCTCTAATAAGCTTTTATAAGGTTACTAATCATAAAAATCAGTTTTAGCTTCAGTTTACATTCAAAACTCAAAAATACCAAAAATCACTAAAAAAATTAGTTAAAAATAAAAATCACATGGAGACATGATCAAGACAAGATTGCAGTGCTAATTTTGGATTATCTTGGTTTAGAGCTTATTGGTAAGCTATAGGGTATGATTTCAGGTGTTTGGTTCTCGCTTTCACTTACATTCCAATTTGTAAGCCATTTTCTAAGAATTTGCATTTTATAGTTTATCTGTTTAACTCTTGTTAATTTCAGTTTAATTTAGTCTCATTATATTTAATATAAGATAATCTCTAGATTTCTTGGTCTGAAAAGCTAGTTTAGTACTAAAAGTTTCATACCCCAAAAGGACTGCTTTGTTGACCGTTAACTGTGGTAAAGCTTGTTTATGTTGTTGATCTTGTTTGTTTCAAGTCTTATTAGTACCTAAGAACTCAGTACAAGTATAAAAACTAGTACTTAGTTTGTAAAAAGTCAAAATATCCTTTAAACTCACACTAGTCTATAACTGTTAGGATTTTGAAGTTTTTATCTCATCAAAGTAGCTTGTAATTTGTTACTTTAGCTTAAAGCATTCTTATTACAGCTTATTATAACATATCTAATAAGTAGGATAGATCACAAGTTCACATAAGTCAAACTGCTTTGTAAATCAAAAAGTCAAAATCTTCATATACCCGTTTTTGAATAAAATGTATAATTTTATATAGGATTCATTAATGAGTTTTAGCTTAAATCCTTTTGGGATAGTAATATTTAGCTGCTAAACTAAAATATAAAAATAAAAGCTTATAACCATTTAGCTTATAAAGTGCTTATAGCTTAGCTTCTTTTGAACCCATTTTCCAAAACATGCCCTGTGCACCAGTGAACCTATCATTTTCTCAAGCTCATACAGAGCTTGTTGTTTAGCTTAAGCCTTTGATTATTGGTTCTTTGAGAAGCTCACCTAGCCATCTCAAGTTTCCAGTCTTTATTTTTCAATTTAGAGCTTATTTAATAACCCTTCAATTAGTTTTTAGATCTGTCCATTTTATATAGTGTACTAAGTGATCAGTGTCTAGTCCTTTTCCATAAGCTCATTAAAAGCTCATCAGTGAACTCCACTGTGAAAGCTTTAGCTTTTTGGAAAGCTCATTTGGTCTACTTGTTAGTTGCAGTAATTGTTTTCAATTTTTAGCTTATTAAAGTGCTTAAAAATTAGTTAGAAAGTAGCTAGAAAACCATATAGTGTCCTGTTAAACAGTTAATCTTGTGCTTATTTGGACTGCTTAGTGCTTATTTATAAGTCATTATGCTTTCTCAATGGTCATATTAGCTTATTATAATTAGTCTAGCTTAATCTCAATTAGCTTTTGCTTATTAAATAGCTTATTAGCCATTTTTGCTTAAATCCTTGTGCTTATTTTCTTTCTTTCATAATCTTAACAAAAATAAGCTAAAACAAGCTTATTAGTAGCTTTTGTAAAAGTTGTAGTTTTGTAAAGTGCTTATTTCAGTACTTAATAAGTTGCAAAAGAAAGTTCAAAAATAAAATGTTTAGCAAAAGGGGTAGGCGCTCGAACTGGAGACCCCCTTTGGAGATACCAACGCCCTTGGGACTTGTCTCGTTCAAATCTTGCACAATCAAATATATAAGTACACTTAGCGTTTAGCTTATGACTTATTTAGCTTATTTCGAGCTTATTTAGTATAGCTTTTTCAGTTTTTGTATTTTTTATAAAATTGTATTAGTATTAAGAATTTTATAAAAAAGTTTCAGATTTTTCTCATTAGTTTTAGTATTTTTAAACAATTAATTAGTGTAAAATCTTATTTAATTCATAATAAAAAATATAAAAGTCTAAAAATATAAATCTTTTTTCTAAAATTTTCTTTATCATATATGTACGTAAGAAAATTTTTTTACACTTGTAGGTCTTTTATTTCACAAATTTTACGTTTTTGCTTATGCTTTCATGCATTTTTAGAAATAACGCTCATTTTCATTTTAAGTCACGTTTTTAGGTAATTTTAGTTTACGTTTCAATTAAAATAGTTTATTTAAGTTATTTTATTTTATAAAATCACAAAAACATCATTGTAAAATAGTGATAGCGTTTATTTAATATATTTTAACTTTTTAATTTCTTTTAATTTGCATTTAAGCTATAATTTGTAAATCTTTTCTTTAGGTAATTATCCATCAAAACCTTACGATCACTATCCTTAGTGATCATTCTATCATCAGTTGTTTAAACACCAATTCATCCTCCGGGATAACGACACTGGGAAACACTATATTCCTCTGATCTAAATTGCATTGGTTTCTGAGCTGTTTTGAGTTTCTTACGGTTGGCCATTCACAAGTGGCTGGCTTGCGTGAGATAACTTGACGGTTTTGCACCGATCAAGTTTTCAAACATACATGGATCGTATCAAGTTTTTAAAGTACAACATACTCTAAAAAAACTAGGTAACGAAGCTCTGATGCCAATTGTGGAAAACTAGAAGGGGGGTTGAATAGTTTTACCATTTAAAACTTCCTTTTAAATATTTAGATCGACTTATGTCAATCTATTTGGTTGTTTATGTTGGACGTTGATAGAAAGATATATAAACGTGTAATGAAAGATAAAGAGTAAGAAGCACATCACCACGACACAAGTTATTTATAGTGGTTCGGCTACAAGGACACCTTCCTTGCCCTACTCCACTCGAGTCACCTACTCGAGTTCGTAGCACTACACCAACTCCTTATGGCGAGAAGCCTTCACAACATCGCTAACCTTTTTCGGTACAAAGCTAAATCGAGTTCTTTCACACCAGGCTAACCACACCTAACACAACGTCGCTACCCTTTATACTTGCTAGGCTAACCACCAAGTTCTTTTACACCAAGGAGAACTAATCCTATCACAACGTCGCCTACCCTTTATTAGGTACTAGGCTAAGCACCTAGTTCCATTACTATGGTGGAACTACTACCCTTCACAACACAACACCTAATATCAAGGAGATCAACTCCTTGTTACATCATCATCAAGGATATCACCATCCTTGGAAATAAATAAATACTTGTGTGTATAAAGATGCACCTCATCGATTATACAACCTAGACATTCTTCCTAAATGTGGCTTGATTTGATTCATCGGCATCCTTCACTAATTCCTTTGACACAACGCTTGGCACCCTTCACTAATGCCTTCGTCTTGACACCTTTAGCATTTTTCACTAATGCTTTGACATGGATGATGAGCACCTTTCACTAATGCTTTCATCTTGACACTTTCGGCATTCTTCACTAATGCCTTTAACCCAACATCTATGGAGAAAGGAAGAACTATCAACAAGAGAACCTTAGTTGTCTTGATGATGACGAAGCATGACAACTCATGGACTTGAGCTTGCACGTCTCCAAGAAGTGGTGATCTCGCCTTTAAGAGGAACCTAGAAGATCACACAAAAACAAAAGACAAGCTACATAGATCACTTGGATCTGAGGTTAGAGGGTTATAATACTTGGGAAGTATGTGTGTTAAAAAGTCATTTAGAAAGGAAGAAATGGCTCTCTATTTATAGAGAAAATTCTCTACTATTCCCCGGATCCCGCGGATCCCTTCCACTTGGGATCCGGCTAGCACAAAGCTAGGGATCCGTGGAATGCTCCTCTTTGCCCAAGGGTGTTTTTGGTTATGGGTCATGGGTCATGGGTTATGGGTTGATCCATGGTTTTCTTACTAGATACAATGAACTTGGTTAAGTGGTATATATAAAACCATGGGTTATGGGTCAATACTATTTGCTAGTTTTTACCCATTTAGTATATACTTGTTTTTACCCATTTAGTATATACTTGTTTTTACCCATTTTAGCATACTTAGTTTAAGCATATGCTAACCCAATATGTAAACACTAGTTGTTGTACATATGTATCTAAATCATAAAATCACTTACACTTGTTTTAGTGTTTTATGTGAAAACGTAAATGTGTTAGGAAACTATTAACTCAAACTATTTACGTATTATATTTTTTTCGTTAAAATGATTTTACGTTTGTTATGTACAAAACATTAGAAGATCGTAAAATATAAATAAACATTTTTACGGCTTATTTGTATTAACAGAGCCTCTGCGACCTGCTCAAGAATAACTTGGACAACTTTGCTTGGGAACCTTCTGACATGACCGGAGTTCCGCGGAAAATCGCGGAACACAGGCTGAATGTCAGGGAGGGTTACCCGCATCGGCAAAAGAAGAGAGGGCGGCCCGAGAAAGAAAGCCATCAATGAAGATGTTACCAAGTTAGTTCGGCAGGAATCATGAAAGAGGTACACTACACGGTTGTTTCAACCCCGTCCTCGTTAAAAGAGCGATGGAAGCGGAGAATGTGTGTGGACTTCAAAGATCACGAAAGCTTGTCCAAGGATTGCTACCCATTGCCGAGATCGATGGAAAGTTGAATCCTTCGCGGATACCCATTTAAATGCTTCCTCGACGATATAAAAGGGTATCACCGGATACAAATGGGTAGGGATGAGGAGAAACAAAGATTCCACACGAACCAAGGCATCTTACGCTACACCAAAATGCCCTTTGGTGCGAAGAATCTGGCGCCACTTACCAAAGGCTCAGAGACGAGCGTTTGAGAAACGATGGAAGGAATCGGAAGTCACGTCGACGATCTAGTCATCAAGAGCCACCGAAGAAGTACTCAGAGATATGAAGGAAACCTTCAAGACCTTGAGGAGTATCAACATGAA
>OU343225.1:196362601-196384881 GCA_910596185.1 Chrysanthemum makinoi | reverse complement strand
GCTTAACCCCAAAAAATGCACATTTGGGGCGGAGCAAGGGATGTCATGTGGTGAGCAAGGAGGGCATCAGAGCTTTCCTAGACAAATCTGCGGCCGTAGCTACCCTCAAATCCCCAACAACCAAAAAGGAAGTACAGTCTTTGAACGGGAAATTAGCCAGTCTCAGTTGCTTCATGTCCAAGTCAGCAGAAAGGTCCCTTCCATTCTTCAAGACACTGAAGAAGTGCATTAAAAAGAGCGACTTTTACTGGACAGCTGACGCAGAGCAAGCGTTCAAGGAAATGAAGCAGCACATTGACAATTTGCCAATGGTCATAGCTCCGCAACCAAAGGAGGAGTTAATCATGTACTTGGTTGCGCCCCAAGAAGCTGTAAGTGCGGTTTTGTTAACGAGGGAGTCACGCGACAGCCAAAGGTATTTCGTCACCGTGTCCTAAAGGGTCCGGAGATAAATTACACTCCGATTGAGAAGCTCGTCCTGGCGCTAATATATGCTTCCTTGAGTTACGACATTTCCAAGCACATCCGGTGGCGGTCATCACGGACCAACCACTGAAGCAAGTCTTGACCAAGACATAGAAGAGTGGGAGAATGGCTGGGTGGGCAATCGAATGGATGAGGGCGACATCACCACCGGACACCATTAAAGGACAAGTATGGCGGATTTCATTGCGAAATTGGAAGAAGGCACCCCGCACAAGCAACAGGCAAACAACCATACTCCGAACCATGGAATCTATTCACGGACGGATCCGCATGTCAGGAAGGGTCCGGGGCAGGACTGATCTTAACAATCCCAGAGGGGAAGGAGTTCACATATCCCTTACGTTTTGAATTTGAGGCACCAACAATGAGGCGAATACGAGCCTGATCAAGGGGATTAAGAATCGCAGAGCGTGATGCAGTAAAGGACGGAAATGTCGAATCCCGCCTTCTAGCAAATCAGATCAACGGATCCTATGAGGCGAAGGAAGCAAGCATGACGCGCTACTTGGCAAAGGCTAAAGCTCTCATCAAAGGATTTCGGACATTCTCCATCAAGCATATTCCCTAAAGCCAGAACAAGCAAGCAGATGAGCTAAGCAAGATAGCCTCTACTCGCTTTGCTCACTTGACTAAACAGGTTCTTGTGGAAGTATTGAAGGAGAAATCCATTGAGGAGAAGGAGGTGTTGGCAGTCGTGGAAGAAGACAAAGATACATGGATGACACCCTTGACTCAATACCTAAGGGATGAGACACTACCTGCGGATGACAACAAGGCTAGAAAACTGCGGATCAAAGCAAGGCAGTATGCGTTGATTGATGGAATCCTATTCTGAAAGTCTTTCCTAGAACCCGCTTCGTGCGTAGTGCCCCGCCCAAGCCAATATGTGTTGCGAGAGATTCACGGGATCGTGTAGTATGCACGGGGCCAAGGCATTGGTGGCCAAGGAATCCGGTCGGATACTCACGGCCAACAATGCACAAGGAGCTCGTGAGCTAATACGAAATGTGAAGACCGCCAAGTTCACCGCCTGCCAAAGAATCCGGCAAAATCTAACCCCAATCATCCCCACGGCCCTTCTAAGTGGGTTCGGATCAGGACCCTTCCCGGGTCCCGCAAAGTTAAGTTTATGATTGTGGGGATAGATTACTTCACCAAATGGATCGAACCTAAACCTTTAGCCTCCATCACAGGAAGACAAGTAAAGAAGTTCGTTTGGTACAACATAGTGCACGATTCGGCTAAGAGAGATAGTGTCGGACAACGGAAAACGGTTCGCGACAACCCATTTAAGGATTGGTGCGAATCTCAACATCAAACAACGGTTTGCCGGTCACGCATCCGGTTGGTAGAAAGCGCGAACAAAAGTCTGGGAGCAGGCATCAAAGCAAGGCTGGAGAAAGGAAGCAAAGATTGGGTGGAAGAAGTGTCGCATGTGCTCGCACACGAACCATGATCAAAACAAGCAACGGGAAACCCTTACATACGGCACCAGGCGTTATCCCAGTTGAGATTGGAATGCCAAGTCTTCGGTGTACAACCATGAACCAAATCTCCAACGACCAGAAGCTTCGCCTAAATTTGGACATCCTGGAAGAAAGAAGAGAAGCCGCTGCCATTGAAGAAGCAGCAGAAAGCAAGGATGGAAAGGTACTACAATGCCAAGGTACGAAGCACGCCTTCGAGACCGGAGGAGAATTTGTCTACCGCGAAGAACGGCTAGTAGAGCGGAGGACACTGGAAAGCTTGGCCCAAAATGGGAAGGGTCGTACGAAGTGATGGAAGCACTAGGGAATGGAGCGTACAAGCTCAGAGGCGCGGATGGGGAGATACTCCCAAGAACATGGAACATCCGTAACTTAAAGAAATGTTACATCTAAGTGTAAGTAGGTTTTCCTCGTCTCTTGTAAGTTGATCACGGATCAGGTCCGGACAACAGGGGAACTTCTTTAAATTTTCATGTTTTTCAACATCTATTGTAATATTTCCTAATTAACAATGAAATGTAGAAGCCTGGCCCGCTCTACAAATTTTCCAAAAAAAGATTCATTTACATTTTTTACTTTTGCATCTTTTACATATCTCTCACATCCGCGACAAACAGTGTTGCACATAAAGGACGAGTAAACTCAAAATTGACTCAGGCATATAAGTGGTATTGCAAGCCCATTGACCATTCTTTGCTACCCTTGGCCGTACCCCGGACTCCCAAAGTACGGCCAAGGGTACAACTCAAAGCCCGGAACAACTAACTCCGGCAAACAAGTAAAAGAATATGTATACACCAAGTCAAAATATTCCCATTAAGTACGCAAGATTTTCTACAAGTACAGGGGCATACCCCGGATTACAAAAAAGCCATGACAACCACGACCTAACCAAACTAACAAAGTTACAAAGCTTCACAATAGATTGAAGAGGCGGCATAGTCTAAATGCCCCAAAAAGACTACCTCAAGCATCCCAGACGATCAAGTATACTTGTATCGAACATGTCATCATGGGTGGACTCTTCCTCTTCTTCTCATCTTTCCCCATCTTCCCGGATCGCGCGGAGGGGTCGGACGGAGGAACAATCACCATGGAAGGCTCCCGGTGGAGGTAACACGTGCTCAACCTCGAAACAATCACCGGGGTTCCAAAAATCAAACTTCTTACCATACACCGATTCTTCCTTATACGCTTATAGCACGCGAACGCCTGGTAATGGTTTGGAGCAGAGCGGAAGCGCGACCTCTTCCTCCTCGACGGGCATTAAACGAAATCCCAGAACCAGGTCGCTCCTCCCGCAACACCAGTTGGGACATAAGGAACTCAAAGAAGGTCCTTGACGCCCAAGGAGTCGAAGGGGAAAAGGAACATCGCTAAGGCGAATAACAGCCTCACGGTAAACCTCTTTCGCCCCGCGGATTGTAGGCCTTGATCTGCTCCAACTTTAAACCCTTGGAACCATGAACAATACCCGCCTCTAAACCCTGCCTTAGGCCCTCAGCAATGGCCTTACTTATGCAATATCCCAACCGTGTCTGCAATTCCTCCGACTATTTAAACGCCATCCACGCCCTGCGAAAACCGTGCCCAAATACCCACCGCTTACCTTCAATGGCAAGAAGAGTGCTCGGGAACAACTCCTCATCGAACTCACGGTTCAACTCCGCTAACCGTTGATCCGATTCGCCAGGTGAGTATCATAGGTGCTTGGACCTCTTGCTCACTCTTCACCTTTCCTCAAGTGACCCAATCCCCTTCACCTGTTCCTTAAGCTCATCACAAACAGAGGTAAGTCCGGCAACCTTACCCTTCAACTCGGCATTCTCAACAGTCAAATTAGCCAGCTGTTCATCCTTAGGAGCAATCATGCCCTCCATTACGCCACGCTCCCAACCTCTTAACCTCCCGGACTCGGACTCGAGTAAACCACACGCCAGACCCCTAGCCTCCGCAACCTCGGGTTTCCAACTCCGAACTTTACCCTCAAAGCCTCAACCCTTTTATCCCTCCTCTCAAGCCTCTTGGTCGTGGTTTTTGGTCCGGTTTAGTTCAAACTCCGCCGCATGCGCGCCGGAAGACATGCAGTTCACGCATGGCCATAATGTTATCTTTGCTCCAACAAGTGGGTGTGTGGCATATTACGCGAGATGGACGGATGCCGGGAGTGGCAAGATTATCCAGGCTACTCGACAAACCCAACCATCGCGTTCATGCGAAATCATTGGTGGGGAGCCACTTGGGGACATATGCATTCTTGGCTTCCGCGCCTCCACGGATAGAGACTCGTAAAAGTCATCATCCGAGGCCGCAGACGATGGACAGATTGGTCTCGGCGAGACTCACCCAAAACATTCTCCCTGCCGCAAAGGTGGCGGCTGGGATGGACCAGACATCTCAACATCCAAATTTTCTTGAGGGGCACTAGTGGATGTCTTGGAAGTCGCATCGATCCGACCGAGGAACCGGAGTGGCTCTCGAAGTAACAGTCGTAACAGCCGGGTTGGGGCTGAGTCGGATTCATCACGAAGCTCCATAACGGGAATAGGTCCCGCGGCAGCATCACCTACATAGCAAAAAAACACTTGGGTTATTCCTCCATTTACAAAAACAATTCAGCAAGACCAGACCAGTGCGGACCGGAACCCTCGATCGGCGGAGTAATCCTCTTTTCTTCGGCTTCTTGGCAGAACATCGAGTCGGACTCTTTCTTCCCGTGGTCTTACCGCTTTAGCCGCTTCTTCACATTGTCCACAGTGGTTTCTTGGACCGAGTAATCAAGTTATCAAAAGGCTCTATGACGCCCAACGGTTTCATCTTGAGGCGTCTTTTCCTCTGCAAAGTCCTCTCACCAGAGGTCACCTCAAATGGATCCGACTGGTTGATAAAGGCAAATAAACACATCTCTGCAAACAAAAAAAAAAAGGTTAATAAAAGAGGAGAAGACAATAAGACGCGGCAAACCCTAAAAGAAGAACCCACCCTCAGTATCCAAAGCCATAAAGGTAGGTCGCGCCGTAGCATCATCCCAGGCACGGCTAAGGCCAATCACGCAAAAAAAAGGCTCCGGAAATTTTTTAAAGGGAGCACACGCGTAAGATGACGCAATAACTCAAGGTCAACGTCGTCATCACCGGGGTGGATCACGGTCAATGATACCTTCTCATTCCACGAGAGCCAAGGGGAAAACTGGCGTCAACCCAAAAGAAATACTCCTTCCAATTCTTTATAGAATCCAAGGGAGCGGTGTAGCAAATCGGCACAATCAATGACTTAGGACCCTTACGCTTCTCTAGGGTCATCCAACCATCTTTCATCCCGGAGTAATAAAACTTCCTAAATAAAGACACGGTGGGGGTTCCACCGTGAAGGCGGCAAAGGATCTCAAAGTGACTAATCCTAGCGGCGGCTAACACGGATAACTGCGACAAATGGATCTGAAAATACTCCAAAACTCTACACAGGAACGCGGAAAGAGATATCCTAAAATTGCGAATTCAAAAATCTAGTGTATACTCCTATCTTACCACGAGGGGCATCCCTTTATGGTATCATTAGGACAAGGAAGAAGAGGGTGGACAGTAGAAGGGATATGGTATTTAGAGCAAAAATCACTAAGATCCTTCTGTGATAACTTACAAGTAAAATCGCTTAAAATTTGTTTAGCCATGGAACTACAATGAGGGAGAAAACCTAACTGAAGTAAAGACGCACACAAGGGCTTGATGGGCTTTTTCTTTTTACACGCGAAGATGAAATGGCAAAAGTAGCCAGAATGTAAAAAGAGGGGTATTTATACCCTCTTAGGAGTAAAACCAACAGGCCAATCGAACGGCAGAAAACGCCACGCCCTCGTAACCAATGGCCCAGACCGCCGGATCAACGGACGAGATGGAAGCGACCAAAGCGTCATATCACGAAAATGCGGTCTAAGGCGGTTCGCGAATCCCGGGACAAATGTAACGCTTATCTTTGGTATGAGTGGAAAATACGGGCAGTGACTAGGACTCCCCACAATACACCCAACCGCGGATGACCTGAATAACTTAGTCTAGCAGCGCTTGTATTGGACCAACAAGCACAACTAGACTGGGGGGACTTGATCGCATATGACCCCCCCGGCACTTATACGGGTTGGGCGCGGACCAAACACGATTGCTCAAGACCCCCGGCACTCGTACGGGTCGGTCGCGGGCTAGATACATACCCTTTCAATGGTCACTAAACCATTCCGCGGATAATAGATACATCCGAAGGAGGACACAACCGCGCCCAACATAAAAGGTAAGGAATCTCACTCAGCTGGCGTGCACTACGACTGCAGGCCCCAAAAGGAAGCGGGACAACTCCGCCTAAAAACATCACTGTCACAGAATAGGACAAGCTCGAGTTGACCTACGCCACTCACTTACAACCTGCCGCTTCATGACCGTGACTTGAGAACACGACACGAAAGGTCAACCATATAAATAGAGGCCTCGCCACTATTCAAACGGTAACACATATACACTCTCTCTCTCTAGAACCGACTTTATCTCTCTAAAATCCATCACTCACGCCGGGAGGTTGACATGAACCCGTTCACGGTGAGATAACGGTGTTGGTTTTCTTAGCAGCTTGCAATCAAGAATTACACTTAATACAAGATCTATTTCCCAGGAAGTTAGCATACACTAATCTTCATCAGGGGAGCGCCCAGAATTGTATTAACAATATTACACACGTTTATAAATTCATTTGTTTTATGAATGCTATATGCATATGCAAGGGCAAGAAATAAAAATTATAACGTATTCATTTAACAAAAGTGATTATAATGTAGATTCAATCATGTGAAGCACACTTTAAAGCAAAATAAGTTCGTTATAATACAAATTAACAAAACTACTTATACATGTATGATTCCATTTAAAATGGACAATATCACCAAGTTTCAAATTAAAGCCATCATAACATTAAAATACAAATTTATGTTTACTTTAGACAAACATATGCTATGAAAATTTAGAAGAATAACACCAATTCTAATTTGCAATGTCCTTAGCATATACTATTGAAGCCAATTTCTTTTCAAATTCAGTTCTTGGCTTAAGTTCCACAGCTATTGCACCATCCATGTTATATCCTAAATTAATAAGCTCACACCAATATGTTCTACAATATCATCAAGTCCTACAGCAATATACTGAGTTTTAAGCATATGGACATATCCTAATAAACTTGATGCGTGTATGATATATCCTACGCCTCAAGTCCTACATCAATATACTGCGTGTATGACATATCCTAATAAAGTAGAGTTGGTCCCAGTTTTAGAACCCATCCCATAAAGCTTAAAAAATTTCTATTTTCATTGCCAACTATAAATATTAATGAGTAAGTTTGTTTAATTGTAGTTGGAGTAAGGCCTCACAACTATAATTGATAGTATGCATAACATAAGCACTAAGAAATGGACAATATAACATGTGAAACTGAAAAAAAGAATATGAACCACCATGGCTTTCGACCCATTTGACCCATCCTTTATAGTTAGTGGGAGACATTATATTACCCATATTCGTTGGGTTGTGTACACAGACCCAATTTTTTCCTCATTCTCAAAAATACCTATCAATGTCGGGTACTATATACATTGTGATTGTGGTGTATATGCCAAGGAGTTTGGTAATTAATGTGTAGACAATGTCGGGTAACAAAATAAAAGACATACACGACATTGTTTTTTAAATATTACCCACGCCTCCCAAGACCCATATAGTGTATACATTTTCACTATATACACGACATATGACAGAATCTTAAAAGCACATGTTAATGTCGGGTAACTTGTGATGTAGAGAATAAAAATACACGATATGTATTAAAATGAAAATTGTGTTATAAAGTAGCACGTACATAAATATGAAATATAGGTTTGAACTACTTTTATTTGGATTTAGGGCCTTAAGTCAACACTGCTTGTCTGGATGCTATCATCCTCATGTCTTGATAACGATTTAAATTCATTTGTTGTTATCAATTATTTGATTGTGGAGCGGACAAGATCATGCTATTGCTCACAATTTAACGCGTAATTCAACTCACTAACCCCACAAAACTTTGTCCAATAATTATAAGATCATGCTATTGCTTACTAATTAATCAAATCGAAAACGTACACTCAAAAGCTCTGGCTCTCACATGTCCTTCATTTAGCAATCCATGCACAAGCATTATAAATATATGACTTATCGTTCCATGCACACGTCAAATTAACTCATTCAGCAATGATGTCGACGACTAGTCTGAATGCAACTTTCTTTGTAAAGCTAATAATGCTAGTGCTAATGCTAATGTCCCCCTTACAAGCTCAGCAGCTCCAAGTTGGGTTCTACTCAGGCTCATGTTTCATGGCTGAGTTCATTGTAAAAGACGAGGTTACCAAAGCCTTTTTACGAGACAGAGGACTTGCTGCTGGTCTCGTCAGACTTCATTTTCATGATTGTTTCGTAAGGGTGAGTTACACACCTACTATTTAATTAGCTTTTGGTACATGTTACTATATGATTCCAAGTTAAAACATTATTTACTGATTTGCAGGGTTGTGATGCATCCGTTGTGCTAGACTCAACGCCTTCAAACACGGCAGAGAAAGACTCTCCAGCCAATAATCCTAGCCTTCGTGGATTTGATGTCATTGATAATGCAAAAGCTCGAATCGAATCTGCATGTGCTTGTGCCGATATTATCGCATTTGCAGCTAGAGACAGTATCATCCTAGTAACTAACTGACATTCATATAACAAAGCTCAACACATAGTTGTATGTAATACAAAAGTATCTAATACTAATCTGTGACATGCAGACCGGGGGGCTTGGATACGATGTTCCAGCTGGGAGAAGAGATGGAAGAGTTTCACTAATAGCAGAGACGAGGGCATTGCCTCCTTCAACAGCCAACCTTAATCAACTCACTCAGATGTTTGCGACCCATGGCTTGACACAGGAAGAGATGATCACTCTTTCTGGTACACTTTTAAATGAATCATGTTTGATTTTAACTTGTCAATCTTGATTACAAGAAAAATGAGATCAAAAAAATGAATTCTAAACATTGCAGGGGCACATACCATTGGGCGATCTCACTGTACTTCCTTTTCAACCAGACTGTACAGCTATAGTACCACCGTGAACCAGGACCCAACCTTAGATGCTTTTTACGCAAGCCAACTAAAGCAACAATGTCCAAAGGGAGGACCAGATTCCGTGGTCCCCATAAACCCATCGTCCCCAACCATCACTGACGTTGTTTACTATGTAGATATATTGAATAACAGAGGTTTGTTCACATCAGACCAGACTCTACTCAGCACCACATTGTCTAGGGCTAGAATGAGGTTGAATATTTAATACATGTCGTGTATTTTTATTCTCTACATCACAAGTTACCCGACATTAACATGTGCTTTTAAGATTCTGTCATATGTCATGTATCTAGTGAAAATGTATACACTATATTGGTCTTGGGAGGCGTGGGTAATATTAAAAAAACAATGTCGTGTATGTCTTGTATTTTGTTACCCGACATTGTCTACGAATTAATTACCAAACTCATTCTTGGCCATACACCTCAATCTCGTGTATATAGTGTAAATAAATACCCGACATTGATGGGTATTTTTGAGAATGAGGATAAAATTGGGTCTATGCAGACACAACCCAACGAATATGGGTAGCACAGTAATTTTCGCTTATAGTTATGTCATTTGGCTCGAACCATAAAAATATAAAGCAAAAGATAATATGACCATCTTAAACTTATAATGGATACATATTTTTTCAAAATCTCAAAAATTGCATATATATATATATATAAACGTATCTTTTATATATTATATAATAGAGTAAAATACACTGTTCGTCCCTAATCTTGTACACACGCATCACGATTAACCAAACCCAGACGTTTTCATCGCTGGAGGTCCAAAACAATGCTTTTATGCTCTAGACAAGTCCCTTGACCAGGATTGCCAAAGTCAACATGAATTTTCTGGGTTTACATCGAGGGTATAATAGACCATTCACAATTTTAACATGTCATAGTTAAAATCTAACCCAACCTTCAACCATATTAGTACTGGCAACACACAACATTGAACCCTAAAATACAAGCAACACACATTCTACCCAAAGAAAAAGAAAAAAACAATAATGACGCAAAACGATAAGGGGAAGGCCTTGTTGAGTTCGTTGAGGAAAGAAGACTGCCCAAATGAAAAGGGTGTGGGTGTTAAGAAGGAGAAGGAAGAGGCTGATATTGTGTTATCAAAGGTTAATGATTTGGGAGAAAGGATTAAAAATCTGGAAATTTTGTTTAAATATCTTAAGGAAATGAAGGAAAAGGATGATAGGGAGAGTTGTGGGTCTAGCTAAGTGTATGTTTAGATGATAGAAAACTTTGTAGTAGTTGTGAATATGAAATCGATCAATAAAAAATTGGGTTCTTATGTAAGTAATAGTGTTTGGTTGTGCATTGTAACTGCTTGAAATCGTTGTGCATTTGTTAATAGGTTTGACTTACCCAAGTCATACCACAATAGTAAGTTACAATTTATAGCCTTTCATAAATTTGTTTGACTTGGGTAAGTCAAAATTCAAGATGTTACAATTTGAGGCATTGAAGTGTTCGGTCCACTTGTCAACACTAACACCATATCAATTTCTTCCTAAACAATACACCATTGTCAATACATTATGATTTAGTGCTAAAACATTTGCATTTTCAACACATTTTTTTAAACCACTGCCTTTGCTTTTGCTGATACAAGGGGGTGTTTGGTTTTGCTGATACAACTTTTGCTGATAAAAGGGGATGTTTGGTTTTGCTGATACAAGGTGATGTTTAGTTTTGTTGATACTAATTAGAAACAATACACCCAATATCACAATACAAGAACAGATTAAATACATAAAACTTAGATGATATATCATCATTAATATAGTTGGTTACAAGAACATAAACATCTTGATCAAACCATGACCAACAACTGAACAAAATATCCAATTTACATACCCCTTTTACCAACCTATATTTCCAAAACTAGCACCCAAAAGACCCTATTTATGTACCCCCATGAAATACCCAAAATTCAGTCTTTATGCCCAGCCATTTTATTAACATAACCTTCGTTGATTCGAATAGCTTCATCAGTTTCACCAAGAATCTGTATGAATCGAACAAGTAGGTCGGTGTGCCTGGCGTGGGCTTTCCTCAGCCCATCCAAACTGTCAAGAGCTATTCCCCGAGGTTCCAAAGCTTCGTTCTCTTCAATCAGCTCCCTACGCTTGATGATGCCCCTCTTCAGATGATCAATGCACTGACGAACTAGCTTTTTCAAAGCCCTTCTTGTGCAGCCTCTTCCCAAAACCACACTGCCATACGATCATTTAAGTCGGATGAACCAACAATCTCCATGAGTTCATTCAAAATAGGGAAATCTTCCATTGAAAATTGTGTGTGTGTGGAAAAAGTGGTGGATGGGTTTATTTGTTCATGTGCACAAGTAAATAGTGTCTCAGGGTAGAGATGGTCAAGGGGTCTAATAGTGACTTTTTTTTCACACTTGGTCCCTGAATTTTTCTTGGTTGCCGTTGTCATACTTAAAACTCTCGCCCGATAATCACTTTAAAATACACAATTGGTCCCTCAATTTGCCAAGTTACGTATACTACAATTTAGTTGAAGATTAAACAACACAAAACCATTAGAAGTTTGATTTTGTAAAGTCAAACTTCCAAAACATATCAATAAACTCCCTAACAAATATTGACTAATGGATTTGCAATTTTGACTTTACAAAAGTGAAAATGCAAATAGAAAATTGCCATTCACCATTTTTAATGTTGACTAACTAAAGTAAACTGGAAATGCAGTTTTACTTTCTACAATCAAATTGAAATACTAAATGGAAGTTTGACTTTCGAATGTCAAACTTGCATCACCAACAATACGCACAAACAACAACATATGAACAAGCTAAATTTAAGCAAACCATATAAACAAATACCAAAATGCAAAAACTATTTTGCAACATGAATTGTCATAGGGTATTCAACCCATACATAAACTACAGCCACTAAAAGAACTCTACCATGGCTGTGGGGGAAGCTCGGTGGAGTTTCAACAGCTTCTAGCCAAATCCCATTCATCCCTATTTTCATTCCCATCATGACTCTTATTGTTGAGCTTGATATTGATTGTCTTTAGCGACCGGGAACACGCAAGTATAAACTTTATTAAAGTTAATTCATGCTCTGATCTAGGAAAAGCTCGAAACACCACAGTTGTAGTGCCCATGGCTGATTGTGTTTCTGTCTACAACATTGGAAATTTTTTCCAAAGGTAGAACACTAAGCGTGTTTGCAGCTTGAAAAGTGTTGAGATACACAAACATGGCAATTTACGAATGTTTATTTGATACATATGCAATTATGCATTACAGTATTACACTTACTCGGGTATCTAGCATTTTTAAATTTGGAGATCCATGAATCATTTCAATGATGAGCGATACATAACACTATTCCCAAAATCGACATCGAACAGCTTAAGAGTAATCAGGGATACAAAGGGCACATGGACATTCATCCTAGAATTAGCTTCTCGTATCAACTACAACAAGTTTTAAAGATTAAATTTCATTACTCTTAGACATTTCTTTAACATTGTAAAATTATAAGTGAAAAACTCAAATTGTTCTTACCGTGCAATCCTGAAAATCCAATGTAAGGGTCTCAATATTTTGAAGTCTTGTCAGGTGAAAGATATCGGATGTTGTGATTGTCGTCACAACATTATAAAGACCGAATGACAAATCTAACTTCTTCAAATTCCTAAGTTTTGCAATATCCCATAGTCTCATCTCAATTGTAGTAGGATGATTCATTTTAAGAGACTCAAGTAAGGGACAACCAACAATAAACTCCCAAACTGTACCGGTTAAAAAACTGACATGAACCAATTCTAAGCTCAATAGATTTGGAAAGCTATGAAAATATTCCAAAGTATCCATAGCACAAACATGAAGTTCCAGATGTTTCAACTCCATACGAGAGTAAAGTTGGGTTGGGAACATAACTCGTTCACCATACCAGTTTCTAATAATCAGCTCCTCAATTCCATGCCGAGCTAAAAACAAAATCCAATCACGAATTTCTTCATAATTCAAGTTTTCTATTCCAGACATTGATCTTGGTTCACAGAAGACAAACTTTCTTATAGGACCCATAAGCCGATTTAAGAGTCTAGTAACATGCCTCCCATCAAAATCATATGTTAAATAATAAAAGAAATCCTCATCAACTATGACATCGGTGAGCAAAGTTCACTTAGACCTTCAGCCGCTAAACTAGAGGTTCCCACCGCTTCTAACAAAGGCAACCGATTCAAAATGTTACGATCACTATATCGGCATGTTGCTAACGATCGATCGACATGGTTTTGTTGGAAGTTGGGTTGGTCTTTTGAGTTTTGGAAATGAGGATTTAGATTAGGTTTTGATATTGATTGATCGTTTCTGGATAAGGGTGTTATTATGATTGGTAAAGTTGTTTGTTGGGTGGGTTTATTGGTTCGCGCGAAAATAAATGCTAGCGTATCAGGAAAGAAACGGCTAGTTGCATAGCCATAATCACATTTGGTCCCTGGGTTGAGGGTTGGGTTAGTTTTTAACTATGGCATATTAAAATTGTGAATGGTCTATTATACCCTCGATGTAAACCCAGAAAATTCATGTTGACTTTGGCAATCCTGGTCAACGGATTTGTCTAGAGCATAAAAGCATTGTTTTGGACCTCCAACGATGAAAACGCCTAAGTTTGGTTAATCGTGATGCGTGTGTATAAGATTAGGGACGAACGGTGTATTTTACTCTATATGATAAAACAAACCTCATGTAAGGACTTTTACATTTAAAAAAACCCAATCTTCCCTTATTGAGTAATAACTGAATTGATATTATTTTTTTAATAAAAAAATTGTTTAACTAAAACAACTTAAATATTTCTTATGGCATTAAAAAAAAAAAAAAAAAAAACGTTTTTATATCACATAGATACACAAAATCTAAAAATACACATGTACTTGGATTTAATACCTTGATAGATTTGGATCAAATTGTAACATTTAAAAACACCGGCTCTCAATCAGTTTCTTATCATCAATAAAAAGAAAAACATAACACATAACCACAAAATCATCCTCCACAACCCTGAACCCTATAAACCATCAAAGAAACGATATTTTTTCGACAAAAGATGTCTTTTAATACATTCTCCAATTACACAATTATCATTGTAGATATCTCAATATTAATTTTTAAAATTGCAGAGATGATGAACGGTGACAACCCTCTCAAGTTGCACTTGCTTTTGGTCATGAGATGTAATTGATTTGCCCCTCTTTTTGTAATTTAATAATTAGTTTATCTCTTGTTAGAAAATAGGATCACAGAAATCTGAGAGTCGTGTAAACACTTTCAGATTGAAGTATTTCGATAGTTCTATTGAAATCTTAAATCAGATAAAACTCAAATTAGTAACGAGAATATGTTTTTGTAGTTATGAAACCGAGCCAGAGATGGATAATGAATATATGACCAATAAACTGAACAACGGTTGTAACTCCCATAGCAATTATTTAACTACTGAAACAGTTAAATCAAAGGGAAAAAAATTAAGTCCATAATTTCGGGAATTTAATTTTTAAGTGCGTTTTTAACATAGCACTTTATACCGACCGGAAAAAATTCGACCACCGGGGTCACTTGGACCACACAGCTGGGTCCCGCTGGATCTGCAATAAAGGCGCCGCCTGTCATTCGCTTCGGCTCAATGATATTAATAATAACGTCATACAAGTGTGCACTCCGCACAACCCCGACTTATTGAACATATATCACAATTACACATTTGTCAACTAAGTCAATCCATTACACTTATTGGTGATGCAAAATCACCAAGAATCATCCACCATTTAAGTGTAATCTTGATTAACTTAAAACAAACTCATAACAAACAATAAACTGATGCATAAATGAAATATGGAGACGATTGAATTTTACATTAGTACATTAGCATTCCAAATATTCGAATATGAGAGTGTCACTAAAGGATTGAACTCTTTCTATTCATAGTGAATACATGAAGATAATATACACAACAGTTTACACATTCACATGTTCTACTTGATATTATGTTTTACTAGCTTGTGTCCTATCCTTCAATAAGCATATCAAAACCAAGTCTCAAGATTCTTGAAGCAGCTAAACTTCATGCTTATATAGGTAGTTTTTTACTCTTGCACCTGCACATGCAATTTGTCAAAAAACCATTAAGAAATAATTTCAACCTCATTTATCTTGCAGTTCTAAACACATACTGTGGGATGATGTAATTATGTGTTTCAATCCAAAGATATCAAGCTTTCCTCATTGAATTCAGCATTTAACATACGTTAGATGTGAATTGGGTATCTTGATACAAGGATTTAATTAGATGGACTTTAAATCCATCCCATAGCCGTCTTATGCATTTGAGATCTCTTTGTTAACCCTTTGGTTAAATTGTCGGCTAAATTCAATTGAGTTCTTACAACCCAAGATATCACACCATGCATGATAAGTTTACGAATCATGCTATGTCTAACACCTAAGTGTCTAGACTTGCCATTGTACCGACTATAAGCCTTAGCCAAGGTAGCAAAGACTATCACATCGATAGAAATGGCGGATATCGGTTTAGGCCACAAAGGAATTTCTAGAACCAAATTCCTCACCGCCACCATTAATGCACCAAAGCAACAAATTTAGACTCCATAGTTGAGCTTGTAATACAAGTCTGTTTCTATGAAGCTCAAGAAATAGCACCTCCTCCAAGAAGGAATACCCAACCACTCGTAGACGAGTGATCCTCCATATAATTAATCCAACTGGCATCGGAATAACCTTCTATAACAGAAGGATAACCACTATAAGTCAAACCATAATCCATGGTTCCTTTCAAATACTTAAATACTAGACCTAGAGCTTGCTAATGTAAAGCACTAGGATTGCTAGTGTACCTACTAAGCTTTCCTACAGCAAAAGCTATATCTGGTCTAGTGTTAATCATGGCATACATAAGACATCCAATAGCTCTAGAGTATTCTAGCTGAGACACGGAGTTCCTTTATTATGTCGAAACTTCACAGATCTCTGGGAGTATAAAAGGAGAACAATTAGCAAAGTTAAACTTTTCCAGTATCTTCTCAATATAATGAGATTGAGAAATAGAGATACCATTGTTTCCTCGTTTGATTCTAATACCAAGAATCACCTCAACCTCCCCCAGATCTTTCATATCAAAATTAGATGACAAGAATTCCTTTGTCTTATTAACTTGATCTTGGTCAGTACCAAAGATCAACATGTCATCCACATATAAGCAAATTATTACTCCTTTACCAGAAGCATCAAATTTGCTATACACACACTTGTCAGCTTGGTTTAAAGAAAAACCATTAGATAAGACCACATCATCAAACTTTTGATGCCATTGTTTTGGTGCTTGTTTCAGACCATACAATGATTTCTTCAATTTACATACCTTGCTTTCATGTCCAGGCATGACAAACCCTTCAGGTACGATAGCTTCAGAATCCGTCTTTTCGGTTAGTGGGAGGGTTATATCACCGAGAAGATCAAAACTCACTCCGGTGGCGATGGAAACTTGCATTTGTTTGAAAGACCACCTCGATAGCATGAAAAGTATTCAACATATATCACCACTCGAAGGCGACTTGGAACGGGTTTAAGAAGAAATACACGCGGAAGAAATAACGTTTGGTATGTCCCAACCTCTTGACGAAGACGCAATACGCTACAACCAAGACAACTAATTCATGACGAAGACTGGGACGAAGAAGACGTTATTTATAAATTTCTTTTTATGTATTCAAGAAGACGATGTATTCCTTTTATGTATTCCGTTTCTGTATTCAAGAAAGAATTTGATGTTTGATGTTTAAATATGTTTAGTGTTTGTGTTTTGTTATATACTTATTAGTTCAAAAAAAAATTACTTCAAACAATTGGCCAACCAAAGTCCTAAACCCAACCCAATTGTCCCAAACCCACCCCAATGTGACAAAAAAATGACTTCATAAGGCACAAGTGATGACGCACATATATTTTCGCAAAGACTTTGAAAGGATAATGACGATACATGTTCACATGTGGTGGATCCAATAATGTAATTTAATAATGTACTAGTATGAGTTTGGCAATGTGGGAAATAATTTATATGCGGCTAAAAGAAAATGATTGGAGCTCATTTGAAGTTGAGATTCCGTAAGGGATATAAAATGCATGAAACATGTCTAGTGATTTAAAGGGCTTAAAGCATATAAGGAAGTTTCCAAGAACAATACTTGATCAAGTTGAATATATCATTATATGAGTTAAAGCAATCTGAGCATATGTCTTAATATGGATACATGTGTTACAATAGCCCTAGAGTATATTGGTTTTAAATGTGTCATTTAAATAATAAAGTTTACCTATTTAAGTTTTAAAGAGCTTCCTATTTGAATATGATATAAGTTACGTATGGTTTGAAGAATTAAATTTGAATGGAACTCGTGAGGAGATTTCCAAAGCGCTTGAATACTTTGAAATGCAATACAAAGTTTTGTCTTGTTTTATGAATTAAACATCTTAAATGACACTCATGT
This sequence comes from Chrysanthemum makinoi, assembly GCA_910596185.1. Lineage (NCBI taxonomy): Eukaryota > Viridiplantae > Streptophyta > Magnoliopsida > Asterales > Asteraceae > Chrysanthemum > Chrysanthemum makinoi. The sequence goes on along the minus strand of OU343225.1, from coordinate 196,367,157 downwards.
ATACGAGATCATAAGATGACACTCATGTATATGAGGTCACATGATGAAGAAAGACCCCTTGACTTATAAAGATGATGATCACAATATCGATTTATAGGTGTCATAGTGAAATGCATATAAAACACTGATTGTTCTTACTAGTGGTCATAAATGATATAATTTATCATTTACATTGCATTCGTTGATACTCTATAATTTATGAAGTACGAGGATGTACTTGTATAATGATACGTATGACATATGTTTAGTCCTTCTTGATATGTGAAGATTAAGTGGACAACATTTGTTCATATGAGAATCAATTATATATATTCTATCAAGAAATTTTAATGTGCATTTCATTGACTGAATGAGTTTAAGTAAAGTGATCATCAAGGGGAGAGAGGATACGCGTTTTCTCTTGACCATGATTTTTTTTCCCCCACAAAGTTTCTAGCAAGGTTTTAATGAGACAACATCCTTGAGCGTATAAAGAAATTATGTACTCTTTCCTTCACTAGATTTTTGTCCTATTGGGTCTTATCTAGTTAGGGTTTAACTAGGCATAATTCTAAAATGAAAATCCAAAGAGGAGTGTTATAGATAATTATAGTTGGATGTCCATAAGGTATTATTGTAATGTATTAGAGTTATCTTAGTAGACTATATATCTCGAAAATTACTCCAACTTGTACTATACATATAAGTCTTTTTTAGAGATGAATAATAACAATTTTTTCATTATTTATTCTCTTTTTCTTTGTAATCGTTTTATCTTTATTTATTGTTTACAGTAGTTAGGCAGTAATATATCATTTTATTGAAAACATGATATCTATAATTAGTTTGTTTCATGTAGTATATATGAGATAAAATGATTTTTTTTTTTTTTTTTTTTTTTTTTTTGAGGTTAAATATCGTCTTGATATGTTGTTTTTGTTCATCTAATTTATATGTAATTATAAATTTAAGTTGAATATATATATATACTACTTATAAAGAAGGAAGACACTTCCCTCCTATTTATTATTTTAAGACTACCATAAATAAAATTTTAAGCAAATACTACCTTATAAATATTATTTATAAGCATCTAAAGCACACATAAAACTAAAAACACATTACTCATATAATACAACTAATACACTATTAAAAACAACCCTTCATCTAAAAATACAACTTTTTAACCACAAAGTACAATATAATTAAGCTTTCACACATGAATAAACTAAAAATAGATTTTTACAAGTATTTAAAGCACAAATAAAACTAAAAAAACACTATTCAACACATACAATTAATACACTATTAAAAACACCATTCACCAAAATATACAACTATTTAACCACAATGTACAATCTAATTAAGCTTTCAAATCATAAATCTAAAATCCAACAGTCCAAAACAAAATAACATTTGTTCGTTGAAAAATTTAATACAGCACTGCCGCATCGCTACGAAGTACTCGCTAAGTATATATATATATATATATGCACTTTTAAGCTTTTAGTGAGTTATATATGCAATTCTCCTTTTTTAGAAGTTTTTTTTGGTAATAGATCCGTTACACGCATGTAAATTCAACAACCAAGCCGATAAAAACTTAAAAGAGAAGTCAACGAAGATGTGGCCAGGTCAACAAATACGTCACTATAACTGCAGAATGTTGTGTGCTAATCTGATATGGATCTTCATGCATAGGCAAACATCCTTATGTTTTAGCCTAGTTCCAAAAACAGCGCCAAAAAAAGTCCTACATTGTTCACTGCTGATACAAATACAAAACAGAAAATTACATAAGACAAAAATGAATAAATGGTACACCCAGTCCCCACATACAAGGCCCCTTCGACGACTTAAAAATCCTCATTAAGCAACATGGCATCTTAGATGCTGAATCCAACAATATTTACTTGGGGAAGCTCGAAGAGTCAAACGCCTCTTTATACACTCATACAATGATCCGATACAGTCAATTTGTATGATAATCATGTTCCTTGAACTTTGGCACTCTTGTCAGGGTTGTTGAAAGAGGCAGCATGATTTTGCTGCTGTAACTGTGGTTCACTTGCAAGGCCGAGGGCTTGTAGAGTTGACCTATATATTAAGAGGTTAAGCGAAATTAGTATTATGTTGAGAAAAACTTATTTTGATTTTGTTTTTCTAATCATCTGAGGCGCAATGTATATTTTAAAATGCATATTTATTTGAAAGTAATTTATCTACCTATCTGACTTTAAGCAATGGTTATTTTGAACACATCCAAACACCTACCTAAGAAACAATACTCTTAATTATAATGTTCAATTCTTTTGTACAGTAACCATGACCCACATCGCCAAAGTAGCATGATACACGGTGATGGAGTTCTGATGTATCATTGTGCCGCAATGCTTACGTTGTGCCACAACGCGACCCTAGAACCTTCATTGCACCGCAATGAGGCTCAGGCCCTTCCTCTTCGTTTTTTTATCAGCTTTTAAGTTTTAAGTTTTAAGTTTAGGGTTTATTTTGAATACATCTAATTGTGCAAGGTTAAAACGAATTCTATGTTTTGATTAGTTTTTTTTTTCAAACCAATATTATAGTTTAAATACCACTGGTTTATGGTTTAAAGTTAGTTTTTGACTATGATATAATGAATAAAGCTTTGCTTTAATCAAACTCCCCAATGGACTTCCGACCCTATTGTTTCTGTTATTCGTATACTATGATACGCATCACTTGGTCCCACAATTTATAATGATTAGAGTAGTTCACATTTTTTTAACCCTATTGTTTTTGTTATTAGTATGTTTCATTCTTTTTTGTTTAGAAAGTCCAATTCAGTTTTGCATCCTCATCAAAATCGACCCCACATGGTATAAAACAGCAGAAACATATTAGAATATATATGATCTGTGAATGCATTTAGTAAGCAGATGTTATTGGTTCAGCAGTACCTAGGCAAGGAGGCTTTGATACTAGGTTGATTGGCATATGCAGCAAGAGGACCTCTGAGGCTACCATATTTGTTCAGAGCACCCTCAAGTTGTGGTGACGGCAACTGCAAGTATAATTTGATGTTAAAAAACTAGAAGATTAAAGCGTCGTGAAATAATCGAGCCAACGTAGGGACCACAAAAGGATTAGAACGGAGCATACTTGTAATAACACTCGAAAAGAATGTGGCTGTGTCTGTGAAATGCATTTCAGAAATCCAACCCACAATTTCGGCATCCTCCATACCTGGACCACCAATAGAAACAGTTATACGGCCATACAAAGTTACTTGCAGTTCAGAAACCTTTTTATCTAATTTAGTATACTAATTGCAATGAATTCTTGCATTAAAATATGGCAAATTACTAATTTCATTTGTTTCCCTTTCTTCATTTCATCTTAAACAAGGATTTGTTGAGTAAATGAAAATTCTAGAAGGGGATATAGCAGCCCACTTATGTGAAAATGAGTCAAATTGGGTGATATTTTACAGCAAAAGCAGTAAACTGTATAATCTAGATAAAAGTAGAACCGTACGAACAGGTCTAACAAATTGTTAGTCACCCATTGCATACTCTAAGTGTTTACAACTTCCTGAATTGTTGTATTAAAAAAAATAGAAGCATCGTTTTGATAATAGTTCTAGTAAATCGTTAATATTGTATGGGTAGCTCCTACAAAGAATATATCAATTTTATATTTATTTAAAAGAGTGTTGGTGTGTCAACCCCAAACGAAAATGAGTCCCAGTATGAAACAACGCACCTGTTTGCTTACAAGTTTGGAAAGCAACTCCATAACAAAGTCAACCTGGATAGAAACCACCAGTGTTACAAACAAATATACATTATGATACCATGAGACCTTATGCAATTTCAGTCGGTGACTTGTAAAAATATAACTAAAATATGAAATCAAATCGAAAAAAGAAACTGGAAATGGAAATAAGATAAAAAATACACAAGTCAAGAATTGTAGATACCAGTTTGGGGAAAGCATCAATCGCCTGGATTACAGTCCTCATGAAGAGGAGAGGTAAAGGTGTTTGATCAACCTGCAAATATAGAAGAAATAAAAGTTAGATTTACACAACATACTACACTGTGACTTGAAAGTTGAAAACGGAGAGCAATAAAGTACCATTTGGTTCAATGCTTTTGCTAGGACTTGTTGCGTGAAAACAGTGCGCTGCTCAAAACAAGCTGAACAAGCATCCATTACCTGCAAGAATATACAAAGTCAAAGAGTAAAGATGGCTGGTCAATGACGTCACTAATGAGACAAGGAGTAGACATACCTTTTTAAGTGGAACGCCATCCTTCTCAGGGCTAATATCGTGAATTGCAACCAATACTTCCGCTGGAGTTAGTGCGGGTCCCATGTGAGCTGAACCCTGCACAGTGAACATAGCTTAAAACGATAAACATCTTGTATTCTCTATGTTAAGTTCAGATACTATATTCTCTATTATTCTACGCTGTTTTGACCCAAAACTAGGAAAGATAAAGTTTCGGAATTTACCTATTCGCCCATTTAAACCTCGTTAAAATATATTGGCAGATTGATAGTCCATTAGTTTTCTTAATTTTGTCTCA
>OU343225.1:196156369-196362501 GCA_910596185.1 Chrysanthemum makinoi | reverse complement strand
CACTATTTTTTATCTTCTTTTTCATTTTTTAAACCAAACAAACTTTTCATTCATTAAATATAATAATACAATTACATTAGACGAAAGTTATTTTATACATCTAACTACTCACATATCAATATACTTCATCTTGCACTGCTCTCATTTAAAAAGAAATCAATGGTTGAGACTAAAATTATTTTATTATTTCACCTATTTTTTATAATTTAAATATCTCTAATTGCTCTGATTAATCGTTAAAGAAATAAAGTACACCATCGCGACGAGCATTTAATTATCTTTCTATAGACGGCCACTTTGATATACTTTCAAAAAAAATTGTCTTTTCACATTTTTTCGTCTTTTTTTTCGAATTTGAGATTTGCATGAAAAAATCACATGTGATTAAACACTAATTTAAATATCACATGTGATATTAGTGTTAAATCACATATGATAAGTAATATCACATGTGATATTAGTGTTAAATCACATATGATATTTAGATGTGATATCATATGTGATATGTTTTTCCTTGTTAAATCAGGTATTATTCAGATTCTTCGATGTTTTTCTACGTAAGGATTTAAAACGTACACTTTTAAGGGATCATTTAAGCCCTTAATCGACCACTTTTATATCCAGATTCTTGCGCCAATTTCGTTTTTCTTTTTCACTTTTTAGGTCTCTTGGAAGCAAAATCTTTGGAATAATGCATTTTTGTGAAAATGGTAAATATATGAAGAAAATGGCTAAGTCAAGATCAAGACACTTTCAAGGCTGCTTTGGAATTACACTGACGGCTCCCAAGCAGAGGGTGGCCTTGGGTCGCTTCTTTGTGATTGAATTTGTGGCGACTTCGGTAGAAATTTTCTATTTTAAACTGAGAGGCGTCGGGCTTTGAAGTAAGAGGCGTCACGAAGACTTTTCTTCCCGGGCGGCCTAGATCCGTCGGATGGCGTCACTGCTTGAAGGCGGACGGCGTCACAACCACAGTGAGCGCCGTCCCAATGATGACTTGGCCAAGGCGAAACCCTAATGACGATCCGGCGGCGTCCCAACTATAAGGTGACACCGAGTCTTGGTTTAAAATTATATATATAAATCGAATTTTTAGAATTTGGGGAGGTAGATTTGTGGAGTAAAAACCTAAAACGACTTAGGTCCGGTTTGGACAGTATCTTAGGGTTCTCATACCCTATTTTACATCAAGATAAGTTATTTACTTCATTGATTTCATTATGTCTTTGATTGTATGTGTGTATGCTTGCATGTTTAACATGTCCGGCTAAATTTCTTGTGTGCTTGCTTAGATCTATGAAACCTAGTTATTAATTATTGATTGGTTGTCTCTTATCTTAATTGTAATTGGCTTAGGATTGCACTAGGCCATCGTTGTGTTTTTAATGCTTGAGTAATCTTTGTGAACCTTGGTTTATAACCACCTAGCGTAATTGTAGGCTAAATATCCAAAGATAACCTTAGTGTTAGTTTATGAATCCTAGAGATCTCGTAGGCAATAACCTTAAGGTATTATCAAAGAGTTAGGGATAAAAGCATACCCTACGACCTTAGAAAACACAACGTGTTAGGAATAAGGACGTGACAATTCAACCACCAATAAAAGACAACTAGGGAGTAATAGTATCTAGGTAGACACATCTTTAATCATCATACGAGCACACATCAATAGACATAGACTACCCATTAGTTTAGATAATTAGATAAGTAGAGTGATCGGTAGAAGTACCAACCCCCAAATCCAAACCCCGAGATTTTACCCTTAGCTTTCTAAAAAATATAAAAAGATAAAAATAATCTTCCTCAACCTCAAACCTTAGCGTAGTACATCTCTCACTAACATTCCTATTCCCCTAGAGAACGATATCAATACTCGAGGCTTACCCAATACTACACTACAACGATTAGGTTCACTGCCTAGGGTGTTGAAAAACTTGCTCGAAGAAAAGGAAGTTTCCTTAGACCTAAGCAGCGTTATACGCGCATCAAGTTTTTGGCGCCGCTGCCGGGGAATAGAATAGCTAGTTTGATTTCCATCTCGTTTAGGTTTCCTTGTTTGATTCTTATCAAGTAAGATTTTTTCTCATTTTAACTTCCTCATAGTCTATCCCCCCTTCTTCGTGAATTTGTTCGTAGCCCCATCACTTTTCATCATGGAAGGTGATAACCCGCCACCACTCATCGATCCACCAATCAATGACCCTCTAAGAGGCCGTACTCTTGGTGAATACTCTAAGCCAAGCCACCAAGGCTATTGGAACACTATTGAGCTCCCCGATCAAGCTCAAACTACGACCTAGCGATCCCACACCATCCGGTTGGTGCAAAGCGGATGTGCATTCCATGGACTTCGTTAGAAGATCCTCCCGGCATCTCAAGGATTTCCTTAAAATAGTGATTCCATCGACCTTGATGCTACTACTCGGGGAGACCACGCTTGTGTCTCTTCCAATTCTCTCTACGGGACCAAGCTAGTAATTGGCTTGAGCAACTTCCCGCCGGATCCATCTCAAGTTGGGATGATCTCACTACGCGTTTCCTTGCCCAATGTTTCCCACCGGGGAGAACTACTAAACTTAGGAATGAAATCTTGATGTTCCAACAACATCAAGGCGAATCTCTCTACGAGGCATGGACTCTATTTAAGGACTTGTTCCATAAAGTCCCTCATCACGTCATAGATCTTTGGCTTCAAGTCCAAATCTTCTACGATCATGTCAGTCCCTCAATGTTGAAGCATGTTGGAAAGTCTCTACGAGGCATGGACTCGATTACCCCACCGGTGGAAGGCTAGGTAACCTCAATGTTAAAGCATGTTGGAAAGTCATCGAAGACTTAGCACAATATGAGGAAGAATGATGGGAGATTCCGATAATCCATGAAAATAGATTTGATTCCGGCGCACAACTGTTTATGAGTATGGATGCACAACTGAATGAATTGATGGAAGTAACCACCCAGGATTATGAGCATATGAACGCGGTCAAGGAATTCTTGCTCCCAATAAAATCCCGGCAAGATGAATTCGAGGACATAATGTTGACATTTGTCAACAAGCAAGAAGAGGAAATAAAACGCCGAGCTCAAATGAGGAAAACACGACACTTTCTTGGAGCTAGTCGACAACTTCATGCTAAAACTCCATGAAGAAATCGCAAGGAATAATGTACCTAAAAAGATAGAAAAGGTATATGCGATACGGGCTCGTTAGAATGATTCACGAACCCTCTCAACTCTAATGAGCAAGGCAACCCCCCTCAAGGAATCACATCCTTGTATGAATTCTCGCCTCAATGCTCCCTGCATAAAAGGGACTTTTCCTAGGGACATATTCATTGTAAGGGTGCCTGCGTATCGATTCAGACTTCCCGACATAAGGAAACGTTCTTTTGGTTTTAAACCGGGATCTAAAAGTCCTCATCCCCGACATTTCAATATTTCTAAAATCCCGGTTGAAGACAATTTGACATGTGCATTGCTCACCTTTGTGGAGATTGCAAATGGATTGACAAAATGAATTTTAACATAAAAACCAAAATCTTTGTCAAAAATAGTAACAAGATTTTTTATCAGGATGATTCATAAACGACCTCTTTTGCAAAATTTGGTGAGCTGGCGTCACCATGCAAGGGTGACACGCGCTAAGCCCGGTCAGAACGGATAAAAACACCAAACATCTCTTTTCATTCTCTACCCTACATTCTATCGCCTTGCCCACCACACTACCACGTTTTCTCCACATTAAATTCACCACTTTGTTACGTCAATCTCCACAAGGTAAGTAATATTCATTGATCTTTGTCTAGTCAATTGCTCTATTCCGCGCTCAATTTTGATTTCCCTTTTCAATCCGAAATCCCCTAATTGATTTGATTAATGCTAAATGTAAGCCCATGAATCTTTTTAATTAGGCTTAAGATTAGGCGAATAGTAGTGTTATCATGTGGGTTTGAGTTTGCGAGAAGCCTTAGATATATATGTGTGTTTGTTAGAGTCAAATGTTTGTATCGAGTCATAATGGATGTTTTGCAGGAATTTTTCAAGATTTTAAAGGTGTAATTTTTTCGGAAAAGCCTTGTGACCGGTTGTCCGGATTACAATCGATGACGTCAGGAGGAGTAGAAATAGCTTATCTAACTTTCTCTCATTTTCTGTGCTACTAATAAATTTTTGGAAATTCTCAGGTCTTAATTTTTCAGAAAATCTGCAAACATCCATTTCACAAGCATTATATCCTAGTTTAGTAGAGTCATACATATAGTTTTACCATGCCGTATTTTCTTGAAAGTTTAGTCTATTTTCTTAAAGTGTGAAGGTTTTATTTATCAAGAAGAAGAAACATAAGATTGGATTGAGCTTTTCACGCATATACATTCTTGGAAAGAATTTAACCACTACTTCACAGGATCCTACCGGAGCTAATCGAGGTACTAGTTTCTTTCTCTTTTAATTACCTTCCGTTATCATAACTTTGATACTTTCGGTGAACATTGGGGACAATGTTAGGTTTAAGTGTGAGGGAGGGAGAATAAAACGGGAACTTTGAAACTATGCTTATCCTTGATCATTTGTGTTGTCCTATTTCATTTGTGTAATAAACCATGAGAAATATTTGTTAGGGTAATTTTTGCGCCAAATTTAAAATTTTCATGACTTGCGGGTGGGTCTTTAGTCTTAATAAAGCGTCTCATGGATAGGATGTTATATGACTAGCACAAAACCCTTTACCACTCAAATTCCACCCCAAAATGTGAGGTTAAGCCCCTAGATCTATCGGAATTAAAGCATTCACCTTTAATGCTTTGAGAGTGTACTGGTAGTATAATAGATTCTAGAACTTGTTTTGTGATACATTAGAGATAAGCTAGTGAGACTACACTTGTGTAGGTAGGAATAACTAAATGATAAGAGGCATTAGGATAACCCTTGTTTGATACATGTATTATAATTACTTCTTCAACATCGGTTGAGTAATTCCCCACACCTGCGATGTACTCATCTTTCGTACACGATACCCTAGTTAACCCCTCGAGCTATCCTTTTCGGTGCTCGTGATGTTTTTTCGGAATATCAATGAAGAGCATTGTTTACAATCCACCCAAATGTACACGAAATGCTTTTAGCCTACCTTGTATGAACTCACTTTTAGTGCATTATTGTTATCATACTAAACCCTTAGTTCAATTATCTAGTTACTTGCATGGTTGCTAAGTCGAGTCATATCTTTTGTACACAGTTTTAGGACGATTGGGACGCATGGGTAAAGTTAAATTTTATGGAGTGACGGGAAAGAACGTTAAATTCAAATTCCCTTTATTTACGTAATAATGTACTCCAAGTGTTTTGAACTTTTCAATTCGGGTCATATTAGTGTTAGAGTAATAAATACTCAAGTGTAGGGATATGCCTATAAATCCCTTATCTTATGATGTTATCGTAGAGGATGGTAGAGTAAAAGTGTATGCACAAAAAAAATTAAAAAAAAAAAAAAAAATTGGGCTACCATCCTACATCTATCTTTATATTTATGTATGTTTGTTTCAAAGTTATCTAGACTTTAAAGAGTCGAGTCTTGGCTTAGCATCGCCATTCTTCTCATGCTTGTAACATAAAGATTTTTGACTTACCACCACTAAATCGCCTATCCAACCAAACCCTTTATATCCCTAACCGTAAGCCTAACGTTACAATCCTTTAAAAGACCTCTTAGATAGTTGTTCCTAGGTGCTTACGCAAAAGCGGCGGAGGTTTGATCTAATCTCAAGCCTATGGTAATCTATGTACTATGACCAGTTAATGAGTGTTTAACTTCCATTTCCATTTGCTATATTTCATATACACCCCAGAGATGAGAGAATCCAAACACCACTTGTGAGGTGCTAGTATATAATTTTCGTGCTTGTTATAACTATTGCGGTATGCTTTTACTTGTTGTGAATTATGTTAAACCAATGCTTTATGCCCCCTAACTTATAAATTGATTGGCCAAAAGCACATTTGCTTGAGGACAAGCAAATACCAAGTGTAGGGATATTTGATAAGGATTTAAAAAAAATACTTTTAAGGGGTCATTTAAGACCTTAATCGACCACATCTATATCCGTTACTGCTTAATTTCATTCCTTTTCACTTTTTAGGTCTCTTGGAAGCAAAATGCTGGAATCATGCATTTTTGGATGAAAAGGGGTGAATATATGAAGAAAATGGCTAAGTCAAGATCAAGACACTCAAGTCGGTAGAATTACACCACGGCCCCAAACAACGTGGCAACGCCGTCCCTTGTGTGGATTGAACTTTGACTCACTCGAGAGCGAATTTGCTATTTTACACATGACGGCGCCGCTTTGAAGAGTAAGGCGGCTGCCACGTAAGACTTTTCTTCCCGCATCAAGCTAGATTCGGGTCGACGCGGCGCCATCGCCTGGCGAAGACTAACGGCGTCACAACCATTAACGTGACGCCGTCCCAATGATGACTTGGCCAAGACAAACCCTAATGACGGCGATCTGACGGCGTCTCACCTATAAGGTGACGCCGTCGTAGTTGTAAAATTATATATATAAATCAAATTTTCAGAATTTGAGGAGGTAGACTTGTGGAGTAAAAACCTAAAACGATTTAGGTCCGGTTTGGACGATAAGATCATTAGGGTTCTCATACCCTATTTTACATCAAGATAAGTTATTTACTTCATTGATTTCATTATGTCATCAATTGTATGTGTGTATGCTTGCATGTTTAACATGTCCGGCTAAATTTCTTGTGTGTTTGCTTAGATATATGAAACCTAGTTATTAATTATTGATCGGTTGTCTCTTATCTTAATTGTAATTGGCTTAGGATTGCACTAGGCCATCGTTGTGTTTTTAATGCTTGAGTAATCTTTATGAACCTTAGTTTATAACCACCTAGCGTAATTGTAGGCTAAATATCCAAAGATAACATTAGTGTTAGTTTATGAATCCTAGAGATCTCGTAGGCAATAACCTTAAGGTATTCTCAAAGAGTTAGGAATAAAAGCATACCCTACGACCTTAGAAAACACAACGTGTTAAGAATAAGGACGTGACAATTAAACCACCAATAAAAGATAACTAGGGAGTAATAGTATCTAGGTAGACACATCTTTAATCATCATACGAGCACACATCAATAGACATATACTACCCCTTAGTTTAGATAATTAGATAAGTAGAGTAATCGGTTATGTACCAACCCCCAAATCTAAACCCCGAGATTTTACCCTTAGCTTTCTAAAAAATATAAAAAAGATAAAAAATAATCTTCCTCAACCTCAAACCTTAGCGTAGTACATCTCTCACTAGCATTCTTATTCCCCTAGAGAATCGATATCGATGCATTCGAGGCTTACCCAATACTACACTACAACGATTAGGTTCATTGCCTAGGGTGTTGAAAAACTTGCTCGAAGAAAAGGAAGTTTCCTTTGACCCCAAACGCGTTATACGCGCATCATTTTCCTTGTTGTCTGGACTTCACATTAATCTCTCCAAGTGTCATCTTCTTGGAGTCGGGGTTCCTTTAGAATCTGTTAACAATGCTGCAGCGATTATTGGTTGTTCTACGATGAGAACTCCTTTTAAATACTTAGGGGTGATGGTTGGAGATAACACTTCTAAGGTTCATGCTTGGGATGACACTATTTCTAAGGTTAAGTCTCGGTTATCTAACTCGAAGAGTAAAACTCTTTCAGTTGGCGGTAGATTAACTCTACTTAAGTCGGTCCTTGGGTCCACCCCTATCTACGCGATGTCGATCTTCAAAGTTCCAAAAGCGGTGTTGAAAATTTTGGAGTCCATTCGCCGGAATTTTTTTAATGGTGTCAATAGTGGTGAGAGAAAAATTACTTGGGTTGCTTGGTCGAAAATCCTTGCGTCCAAGAAACATGGCGGTTTAGGAGTGTCAAGTTTTTACGCTCTAAATAGAGCCCTTCTCTTTAAGTGGGTTTGGAGATTTATTTCGGGTGAAAACTCCTTATGGTATCGATTCATTAAATCCATGTACAGTACTTCGCTTTCTATTGTTTCTATGTACAGGTCTTCGATATGGAACTCCATCCTCAAAGAAGTATCTCTGCTCAAAGACCACGGCATTGATCTTGGTCAGTCTCCACTATCAAACGTGTTGTTGGTAATGGTCTTCGTACCCAATTCTGGAATGAGATTTGGATTTCTGGTAGACCCCTTCGAGATCTTTTTCCACGCATCTATGCACTCGAGACTCTTAAAGGCTGTTCGGTGGTTTCTAAATTACTTAATCCGATCACCCTTTCTCTTCGCCGTGATGTTAGAGGCGGAGTTGAATCATATCAGCTAGCTATTTTGGAGGAGACCATTGGCTTAACTATTCTGTCTAATATGGAGGATAGGTGGACTTAGGACTTGAATAGTGACAGAGTCTTTCGGATCAAGGACGTGCAGAATCTTCTTGATGATCATTTTTTGCTGAAAGTTGCCACTGCTACTAGATGGGTCAAGTTCATTCCGATCAAAATAAATATTTTTGCTTGGAAGCTCTATCTGGACCGTCTCCCTACCCGCTCCAATTTATTGCTTCGTGGTGTTCATATTCCAGATTCCTCTTGCTCGGTTTGCGCTTCTGTTCACGAAACATCATCGCATATCTTTTTTAGCTGCTGCTTCATTTCGGACGTTGTTAGACTTGTTTGTCATTGGTGGAACGTGACTTGGTCTCCCCTTGGTTCGTACTCCGAGTGGCTTTCTTGGTTTAATTCTATCAGGCTCAATTCTTTTGCTAAAGGTTTACTTGAGGGAGTGTTTTATGTCTCGTGGTGGAGTGTTTGGATATTTCGTAACCAATTGCTATTCTCGACACAAACCCCTCGTAAGGATGTTATTTTTGATGACATTGTTTCTTGTTCGTTAACCTTTTGTCATTCTAGATGTAGTCGAACTTTTAATTGGGATAGTTGGTTACAACATCCTTATTTAATTTCTTTGTAATTGTTCTAGCTTCTTGTTAGTTTCTAATAAAGTTGTCGTTAAAAAAAAATGTGTTATGTAATATCTCATGTGATATGTGATATTGATATGTAATATCACATGTGATATTAGTGTAATATCATATGTGATTTAACACTAATATCATATGTCATATTCAAATTAGTGTTTAATCACATGTGATTTTTTCATGCAAATTTCAGTAGCAAAAAAATGTAAAAAAAAAGTGAAAAACACGAGAATATTTTTTTATCGAAATTATATCAAAGTGTCTATTTATAGAAAGATAATTAATTGCTTGTCGTAATGGTATATATTTTTTTGATTAATGATTAATAGTTTGAAAGATATTAATATTTGAAAAAAATAGAAGAAAGTGGGTTTATAAAATTGTTTGGATTAATCTTATCCATTAGATCAAGCAAAAATGGAGGAAAAATGGAGGGTGGGGATTGATCCCTTGGTATGTAAAAAATGTTTTGTCCTCAAATGATCTTAAATCATTACATTAAGAAAAACTTACGAAAAAAAATTAAAACTTACAAAAATAATAAAATACAAAAAAGTAACAATAAACTAATTTTATTGTCGTTGTTAAAGATGGTCCATGAAGACTTTCGTGTGTTTGTTTATTACATAATTGTTTGGTTTTTCTTCATTTTATAGTGCATATCTCGACCCAAGTACATTGTATATTTGGTTGTGGACCAATGCACAAATCGTTGAATTCACTTATCACAAACTTTTGATCTTTTAAAATCATGTTATCGAATATGATGCAAGTGCATGCAATTCTTTGTAGCTTGCTAATAGTGTACGCACACGCCGGTTGTTGTATAATTCTTCAACGTCCTTAAGGACACTAAAAGCTCGTTCTACATCCTTTCTCGCACTTTCTTGTCTTTTCTTAAACAATCCATGTTTTCTGTCTTGTGTCACCGTAAATAATTTGACAAACGTAGCCCACTGTGGATAAATCGTTTTCTTTTTCGTATATAACTCTGTTGACTTCAAATTGACCCACCAGGGTTATGTCAAGGTCGTCAAATAATGAAGAATAAAATGGAATGTGAAGATCGTTATTCGAACCCGCTACACCAAAAACGACGTGCCAAATTCACAAATCGTACGACGCAACAACTTCATGCATTATAGTTGGGTATTTTTTTATTACCTCTTACGAATTGCCCGTGCCGTGACTTCATACAGTTTTTATGTACCCAATGCATACAATCAATGATTTCCAACATTTACGAAAACCTATAAATGTTCTCATAGGTAGCAAATTGTTTTCGAATATCATTAGAATATGTTTCCTTAAATACTCAAACATGTATTCCATACAAATCAATATTGCAGATAGAAAAAAAAATCACGTGCACAATGTTGACCAATTTGTATATATTCATCAAATGCATCAGACAATGTTTTAAAAAGCTCAACGCGCACCAAGGCGTATAGGGGTCTTTAGGGCCTAGGTGCAAGGCGCCTTCCTAGGCGCGGGCCCCGTGTATTTGAGGCACATCATGTTGAAAAATATATGTAAAACTATATATGATTAACATAAATAGTGTTATATCACTTATAATGTCAAGCAAAGCTAATAACTCAATATAAGACTTTCAAACATAGAGTATCTAACAATATAATATATGTTTTCTTAATGTTTCTTGAATTTGACCTCCATGTATCAGAAATAACCCAAACTTCGTTGAGTTCTAAGATAACATGCACACACAAAAAATTTCTGAATCATCATCATGAATTGTATACATTCAAAATCATAATTTTTGTGAATAAAAAAATGGATAAAGCCCCGGATATTTATGTGGCGCGCTTAAGCCCATAAGGGCCTTACAACCAAGGCGATGAGGCTTGGTGAGTCTCTTGAATGTCTTGAGCCTCACTCTGAAAATAGCCCACCATTTGAACCTCATAGGCTTCAGAGCCTAGGCACGCTTTTAACAACTATGGCATCTGGCATTGTGTCGTATACTCGTATGCCAATTAGCATATGGGAGAAATGCATTTAATAATAATACTAATACCCATTTGACATGTGTGTCGGGTCGGACTTTAAAAATTCAAAATGCCCGATAAAAGGATCTGAAGTATAAGTAGATATACCTTCGACTACCGGCTCAGACATCACTTGTGCTATTTATAAAAAAATAGTTTCCTCGTCATACGATATCGATGGCTAAAATAGTACTCTCGATATTTTGGCTTATTGCCAAAATAATCGGCCAACAAACGTTCATATAAACATCACTTTCACGGTTTATCAGATTCTGTGAGTATGAAGTTTGAGCTTGATGTTGTTGCAACAATTGGTGATATTTATAAGCTTTTATCAAAAGCAAATAATCATCTTCATCATCGGAATCGTATACACCGGTCATTTTGAAAGTTTACAATATTTGGTTGAGAGGATAAAAGTTGAATGAAAATTGTTGTATATGGGGTTTGATATATAAAAGTTAATTCTTATTTTTAATTTTTTTGAAAAATTAGGTTGTGACGTCGAAGATGGGGCGGGGCTGGGTTATGGCACCACCATAATGCCAGTCACGTCAGCGTGACGCGATTCAAAAGTTACGACACCTTGTGCTCACATGAACTTTTTAACATTACTATTCTATTGCTGCCGAACCATATCTTCAAGAAAAGCATGTCATCCGTTGGATCAAAAGTGTTTCAATCTTGACCATTGTAATTCCCTAATTATCCATATCTAACTAACTAGAGGCAATATATGAGATCTGTAAAACTTCCCGCCATATGCATGATATATATTTAAGAAAATGATAAGATATAACAACTTTTCCAACAAAAAAGGAAATATATACGGACCCTTTCATCTGAATTTCGTCTAGATGCATTGTTTCATGTTTTAAAATTCTAATTTTTGGCGCCTATTCTACCCTATGCATCCCCTAGGTTTAGGTAACTTTTGTACTATATATATGAGGGTCATTTTCACTCATTCTTTACAAAAAGTAACTGAAAATATTAGTAGCTTTCACTTTCACTCTTTAAGATTCAAATCAAAATGGCAAACCATGATCAGGTGATTGTGTGTACATATAGGTGTTCATAATTCATGCATATACAAAACAAGTTTAACTTTCACTTTCTTTAAATCATGCATTCTAATCTTCTGCTTTTACTCAGGATGTTGCTGAAATCAACCTTGCTATGATGGCAAACCACAACAACCAGGTTATACGTTATATACATCGCATTTTGTATTTTTTATGTCGTAGTTGTTTTTTTAATCTATTGTATTGTATATTAGGATATCGCGATCAACAATGATCAGCAAAGCAAAGAAGAGAAAACGTGAGGAGAACCTCATGAATCGAAATGGAGTGAAGTAATTGTAGTCGATGATCTTCCGGATATAGTTGAACCCGCTAATGTTGCTAATGTCCCAAACACTGCTAATGTCACAGATCTGACAATCATTCCACATGTAATTACATTAAGATACTTATTTATCTACTTAACTTTTGTTTAGATGCATTGGATCATAGTTCTCATTTAGTTGCAGCCTCATTTCTACCAGATACAACAATAATAATATATAAAGCGTTTGTAGTTCTATGCGCAAACAAAGTATAAATGAACCACAAGTTGTTTATATAATGATGATGAAATACCACATATGTTCATTAACTCATGCACTAACTTTTCATGCAGGAGGTTAGTGATGATGAAATACCTGATAAGTGCTTATTCACTCATCATTTTAAGTCAAATCTGAACTGCAAAACATCTAAAAACACTCCGAAATGCATCAAAATACTGAAAATATCTCAAAATTGTGTTTTATATGTTTCAGATGCAAAATTATTGAAAAACGAACAAAGTTTGCATAATTGGCAGTTTCAGTCCCCCGTCTTTCAAAAATTGACAGAAATAGTCCCTGAGCACGTAATTTAAAAAGAAAAGTCACCAAAGGTCCTTTTGAAATCATAAGTTGTCATAATTAGTCCTTTGGTGAAAAATTTCATAAGTTTGAGAAATTACGCTTTGATCCCCTGGATTTTAAAATTGTCAAGTTTAGTCCTTGGAATTTCACAATTGGCAAAAATGGTCCTCAACTTATTTGAGATTCACAAGTATGGACCTTGGATTACATTTTCAGAATTTCATGAATGGTCCCTGGATTTTCAGTTTTGGCAACATTGGTCCCTAGAATGTTTAATATCTAATCCTAGTCCAAAACACCACTTAGGCCCAAAACACAACTAACCCATTACCCCTATCCAGACCCGGTCAAATTAATAACAAAACAAAAACCCATCCTCGTCTATCTTCTCCACTTCCCGCCCAAACCAATCTCCCATGAACCCTAGATACCCTAATCTCTTTTTCTCTCTTCTCAAAACATCCCACCTCCCCAAGAACACTCCACCCCCACCTCTCTCTTTTACCCAGCTACATCAAAACCAAAACCCACCTTAACCCTCTTTGTCCGGTTTCACCCAAATCCCAAACCCACTACCAATTTCCCCCTCCTCCAAGTCAGCAATCCTTGTTTAAAAGACACAGTGGATGGTTAAGATTGAGCTCATTTGGTACCTAACTATTCAAGGGTCAAGATTGGATGAAGAAAGCAGAAGTTGGAATCTTTAGCTACTTTGCACTCACTGAAGAAACACAAGACTGGAAGAGTTGAAGACTTAGTTTTAGTATAAATAGGAAGCTCATGTAGCCAGTGAAAAGACACCCCTAGTTTTAGTAGAAAAATTTCAGTTTAAGTTTTTTTTTTGTAATCTTTAATTTTATTTCAATGAAAAAGTTTATTTGAGTTAAGTTTGTTCTCTTTTGTTGCTAGTTATCAATCTTTGCTATTAGTTAACTGAATTGATTTTCTAAAAGAAAAAATAGGGGTCAAAAACCTTTTACAAGAGGTGTTTGATGATCTTTCAAGTAAGTCAAAAATCATTTTCTACCCGTTTGACCTTCAAGGTCAAACTGCATTTAGAAAGGTTAGTAACACTTTCAAGCTTAAGATTACCTTAACAAAGTTTTTGAACAAGTTTGGTTTTAGAAAATGTTACTTTTCTGTCTTGGCTGAACCGGGACAGTTGGCTTAGGTGCTGTTCTTGGGTTTATTTTTCAGTTCAATTGTTGGTCTAAATAAGCAAATCTTGCTTTTCTCAAGTCAACATGTTCCCAACTCATTCTAGTTTCAATTTCATACACCAAAGATTTCTCTAACTTAGTTTAAATTGAGATCCAAACTTGTCCCACTTCATTTTTTACATCAAGACATCATTGGATCAACCAAGCTTCTGATCTCAAACTATTTTTAAGCTCTAAACAAATTAACCCTGGGGTATCACTTTGTTTTTCTTGAATCTATGCTAGCTTAACATTGCTTGTGCAGCTTTATCTCTCTATTTGGATCTCCTTCTTAGCTTGGAAATAAGCTGCAAACAGACACCTTCAGGCTGCTTTTCACCTTGCTTTACCGCATAACAGACAGTTCTTTTCTTTTGCTTATGTAGGTTTAAGTTTGCTTATTCAATCTTTCTAGGACCCAGTAGGTGCCTTAGCTTAGGTTTATTACTATCTAGTTTGATTAGCTTATCTAGTGCTTATTGTAGTTTGTTTTTGTTATTTCCATTTGATAAGCGTTTAGGACTTCCCTAGTTAGAATCAATAGCCAACTGCTTTCTCCTTGTGCTTATAGCTTATCTCACTTAGGAAGCTTATTTTCCTTCTATTTCACTCATTCATCTTTTGTTTAAATGCTTATTGCTTAATCTGCCCAAACAGTTCTAAATAAGTGAAAAAGGAGTGGTTGTTTGTTTGCTTTTAAAGGGGTGCTTGTTTGATTATGTCCATCGTAGGAAATAAGCAGTTGTAAAACCGCTTATTCCAAGGTTTTGCATAAAGTGTTTTTACAAAAAGTCTTGTTTTGATCTCATAAACAAAGTGCAAAAAAAAAAAGTTGAAAAAATAGATTTTCAAAATGGGTACCAAGGATTCGAACCCCGGTCCCTTAGCTCAACACACTAACACCCCACGCCAACCAACTGCCCTTGGGACTTTATCAGTTATCCTTTGCACTTTTAAATATTTAAGTGTCATTTGGCAGTTTTCACTATAAGCTCTTTTGAGCTTATTTCCAGCTTATTTCATAAAGCAACACCTACCTTTTTCATCTTTCCTAGAATCGGCTAGGCTTAAAATAGTTTTTGTGATTTTTCCAGATTTTTATTAATTAGTTTAATATTTTTAATCATTTAATTAGTGTAGAATCATTTTTAATTCATAGAAATTAATTTAAAAGTCAAAAAAATATTCCGCTTTTTCCTAAAATTAATTTTAGTCAAATAGATCGTAGGAAAATTGATTTAAGACCCGTAGCCCTTAAATTGCAAAATTTTTACGTTTATGGCTCGAGTTCGTTTCCGGTTTACGCTTTTTTAGTTTTTGCACCCTAGGAGTTAGTGTAGCTTCGCTTTTATCATTCCTTAGGCTTAGTGATAGTTTATTTTTAGTTTATTAGGGTTCCCTTGCCTTAATTACCTTCCCGTTCATTAAATTGTAGAATACGTAATCAAATCCAAAATCATTAAAAACCTATTCAAGTTCAAATCACGAAACTCAACGAATCCTTCCATTCACACCACGTTGGGACACGACCCGAAATCGCTTTCCGGTATCACTTTTATCACACCCGTGAGATTTGATACGCTGGCCTTTTCCTAAAGGGTCGATTTGTCGAATTTTACGGTTATTTTGATATACGTTGATATTTGTGTTTTCACACACTCACTTCACAACGGATCAAATTTTGGCGCCACCGGGAGGTGTGTTGCGACAATATCGTGAAGTTTTTGCGATTAGTGACTTGAAGAACTTTCCTCGTGAAGTTATTGTTTTTATAAAATACAAAAATACAAAAATATTTTTCTTTTCTTTGTATATATATGTAAAAGATTAAAAATACAAAAAGATTTTCCTTGTTGTTTTAAATAAATAGAAGACACAATCAATATAACATTCTTAACTGAGGTGTTATCATTATAAGTTCCCGAACTAAAGATTTAAAACTTGCCTTTGTGTCGCTCGTGTTTTGGTTTACTTTTATCGGTTTAACAAACTGTGTGAGGGGTATAAGGACGGCCTGACATTAAATTGCGGCCGTAAAGAGACGGTTTTTAATATGCTTACACTGACCTACAAAGTCTCTCCGCGCCTTTGTGCGTTTTACTTATAGAAGTGATCATTTCACGTGGGATTATTGGTTTAAGTTCACTGTTGTTTTGCCTCGGTCTTGTTTTAATTGAAAGTGTTGTTTTTGGAAGTGCATGCGCACTCACTCGCAAGCTCGTAGACGTAACCGTAACCAAGCAAACGTACCGAGATACGCACTGGTCGAACAAATCACAATGACACATAACCAAGGGAACGGACCTCGAGTCCCAGACTGATCCACAAGATCCAGCTCCCGATCTCCGAACGATGGAGGAGCTTTGCCAACCCACGATGGACGGACGGGGCGGTCCAATTGCCCCGGTCAACATCGAGGCCACGGATTTTGGACTTAAGCATCACATGATTCAACAAGTCCAAAGTTTTTGCCAATTTCACGGATCACCGGGTGACGATGCCAACAAGCATCTCGACAAATTTCTCACCGTCACCCAAAGTATGAAGCAAAATGGGGTCACCGATGACGCCCTTCGCTTATATCTCTTTCCATATTCCTTGACGCTTCATGCCACCGCATGGTTTGATCGTCTTCCCAAAAATTCAATCCATAGTTTCGACGAAATGATCTCCAAATTCTTGGCGAAATATTTTCCACCGTCGATGGTGACGAAACTGCGGAATGAATTTTCGGCAGCATCCCGATGAGTCCTTATTCGAGGCATGGGAACGCTATAAGCTTTCGATTGATCGATGTCCGAACCACAACATGTTGCTTGTCACCCAAATAGATACATTCTATAACGGGTTAACATTGAGACATCGTGACACAATCAATGCTGCTGCCGGTGGTACCTTTATGAAAAAGGCGACCCGAAGAGTGCTACGATCTCATTGAAAACATGACTGCCCACCACAATTATTGGGATTCCTCAGCCGAGAGGAGTGAGTCAAGGAGATCTACCACCCTTCCATCTTCGGAATACACGACTCTCACCAAAAAGATTGAAGAAATATCCACTGCCGTACTTAAAATGAGTCAAAATAATAACAATCAACAAGTGAATGTCGTAAACAAGAGTTGTGAAACTTGTGGTGGTCCACACCCTTATTTTGAGTGTCCAGCCTCCGGTGGCTTCACTCAAGAGAGTGTTTATGCCGCTTCTGGTTCCTACAATACGGGAGGTAATTCCTACCAACCGCAAGGGGACCGAAATCTTCTCAGCTATCGTTCTAACAATTTTCTTGGACCACCCGGGTTTAATCAAAATCGAACAATCAAAAACGTGCAAAACAGAAATAATCAGTTCAATCAAAATCAGAGTCAGAATCGGAATTTTCAAAATCAAAATCAAGGTTTTCAAAATCAAGGAAATTTCAATCAAAACCGATTCCAAGCTCCTCAGCAAAATGTGCATGCCCAGCCTCCTCAAGCTTCCATTGACATTGCTAATTACATCAAAAGCAATGAAGCTAAGATGACATCCATGCAAAATCAAATTACCACTTTGAAGAATGATTTCACTTCCGAGCTTAGAGCTACTAGTAACAAAATTGATCAATCTCAAAGCAAGATTGAAAGCATGTTTGCTAGTCTCATGAGTCAAAAGAATCAAGCTTCAACTTTGGGTGCTCTTCCGAGTAATACCATTCCCAACCCAAAAGGTGAATTGAATGCTATTGCCACCGAGAGTGGTAAATCTTATGAGGGACCCTCGATGCCTAATCCTTCTCCGGTGAGGGATGTGGAACGAGAAACCGAGGTATCAAAGGACAAGGTGCATAACTCAAGCCCACGAAGTACCGCACAAGTCCAACCTTCGGTGGTCTTACCTCAAATTTCGGAACCCGTTGTTCCGATGACCACTCCTAAGCCTTCACTTCCTTATCCTTCAAGGCTTAATGACCAAAAGCTCCGTGATAAAACTAGTCAACAAATGGAGAAGCTTATCCAAATCTTTCAAGATTTGCACTTCGAGATTAGTTTCGCGGACGCTCTTCTTCTAATGCCAAAGTTCGGTCCAACAATCAAAAATTTGTTGAATAACAAAGAAAAGGTTTCCGAAATGGCTAAAACTTCTTTGAACGAAAATTGTTCGGCGGTTATCCTTAAAAAGCTTCCCGAAAAGTTAGGAGACCCCGGAAAATTTCTCATTCCATGTGATTTTCAAGGCATAGTTCAATGCTCCGCTTTGGCCGATCTTGGTGCGAGCATTAACTTGATGCCACACTCCATGTGGAAAAAGCTTTCATTACCTCCGCTTACACCTACATGTATGATCCTCGAGCTTGCGGACCGTACAAGTTCTCGTCCGCTAGGTATAGCCGAGGATGTATTTGTGAAAGTAGGCAAGTTTCATTTCCCCGCCGACTTTGTTGTTGTCGAATTTGATGCCGATCCCCGAGTACCCCTCATCCTTGGGAGGTGCTTCTTAAAGACGGGTCGTGCATTGATCGACGTTGATGAAGGGGAAATCACTTTGAGGGTGAACAAGGAAGCCGTTACTTTCAATCTCAATCAAGTTACGAAATACTCCCCCAATTATGGAGACAATTCCATCAACAAAATTGATGTCCTTGACATTGTGTCGGAGGAGTATTCTCAAGAAATTCTTGGATTCTCGAGTGGCAATCCCACTTCGGTTAATCCTATTGTTGCTCTCTTCCCTCTCCTCACCCGTTTGAGGAAGTGACTTTATTTTGGAAGAGATTGAAGCATACTTGGCTAGTGATTCTGTTCCATGGGAAATTGATCACGCTCCCATCGACATTGAGGGAGATATACTTCTCATCGAGAAGTTGCTCAATGAAGATCCTTCATCACTCCCTCCTCAAGAACTTCATAAAGAGGAAATCAAAACGATTGAAAAATCTAATGATCCTCCCGAGGTCGAACTTAAGGACTTACCACCTCATCTCGAGTATGCATTTTTGGAGGGTGACAATAAATCACCCGTCATCATTGCTAAAGACTTGAGTGAGGATGAAAAATCCGCTCTCATAAAGGTTTTGAAGTCACACAAGCGAGCCATTGCTTGGAACCTTTCCGACATCAAGGGTATTGACCCGAGATTTTGCACACACAAAATTCTCATGGAAGATGACTTCAAACCGGCGGTTCAACACCAAAGAAGGGTGAATCCTAAAATTCATGAGGTTATCAAAGCGGAAGTCATAAAACTTCTCGATGCCGGATTGATTTACCCTATCTCGGATAGTCCTTAGGTGAGCCCCGTTCATTGCGTGCCCAAAAAGGGTGGCATTACGGTTGTTGAAAACGATGATAATGAATTGATTCCTACTCGATTGGTTACGGGATGGCGTGTTTGCATTGACTATCGAAAGTTAAATGAAGCCAACCGTAAAGACCACTTTCCATTACCTTTCATGGATCAAATGCTTGAGAGATTAGCGGGAAACGAATACTATTGTTTTCTCGATGGTTTCTCGGGTTACTTCCAAATTCCCATTGACCCACAAGATCAAGAAAAGACCACATTCACATGTCCTTATGGAACATTTGCTTACCGACGCATGCCTTTTGGCTTGTGTAATGCTCCCGGTACATTCCAAAGGTGTATGATGGCCATTTTCCATGACATGATCGAAAAGACTATGGAAGTCTTCATGGATGATTTTTCGGTCTTTGGGGATTCTTTCCAAACATGTCTCTCCCATTTGGACAAGATGCTTGAACGTTGTGAAAACACAAATCTTAGTCTAAATTGGGAGAAATGTCACTTTATGGTTAAGGAAGGAATTGTCCTTGGCCATAAGATTTCTATGAGCGGGATTGAGGTTGACAAAGCTAAAGTCGATGTCATTTCGAAATTACCTCCTCCCACAACCGTAAAAGGAGTTAGAAGTTTCCTTGGTCATGCCGGATTTTATCGTCGTTTCATTCAAGATTTTTCGAAGATATCCCGGCCTATGACCCGACTTCTTGAAAAGGATACTCCTTTCATCTTCTCTAATGAGTGCGTTGAAGCTTTTCAAACTCTTAAGAAGAAACTCACGGAAGCACCAATTCTAGTTGCCCCGATTGGGAATTACCATTTGAGCTTATGTGCGATGCAAGTGATTTCGCCATAGGTGTCGTTTTGGGGCAACGAAAGTCAAAACATTTCCAGCCTATACATTATGCTAGCAAAACTTTGACCGAAGCTCAAGCACATTACACTACGACGGAGAAAGAATTACTAGCCGTGGTATACGCTTTCGAGAAATTTCGGCCATACTTGATCTTGTCCAAAAGCATAGTGTATACGGATCACTCGGCTCTCAAATATCTTTTTGCTAAGCAAGATGCAAAGCCGAGATTGCTCCGATGGGTTCTCCTCCTACAAGAATTTGATATCATCATCCGTGATAAAAAAGGAGCGGAGAACCTAGCGGCTGATCATCTCTCTCGTCTTGAAAATCCACATCAAGGTGTGCTCGAGAAAAAGGAAATAAATGAAACGTTTCCTCTCGAGACTCTTAATGTGGTATCTCATCATGAAAATTTGAGTACCCCATGGTTTGCCGACTTTGCAAACTATCATGCGGGTAACTTTGTTGTGAAAGGGATGTCGTCCCAACAAAAGAACAAATTTTTCAAAGATGTTAAGCATTACTTCTGGGACGAACCCTACTTGTTTAAGGTTTGTGCGGATCAAGTCATCCGACGGTGTGTTCACGGCCAAGAAGCCGATGATATTCTCAAGGCTTGTCATAATGGACCCACGGGGGGACATCATGGCCCTAACTACACCGCTAAAAAGGTGTTTGATTCCGGTTTCTATTGGCCCACGATTTACAAAGATGCCCATGACCTCGTCAAATCTTGCGACTCTTGCCAACGTCATAGCAACATCTCTAAAAGAGATGAAATGCCTCAAAATGCCATTCAAGTGTGCGAGATCTTTGACGTATGGGGCATTGACTTTATGGGTCCGTTCCCGTCTTCTCGAGGGAACAAGTATATACTCGTGGCGGTCGATTACTTGTCTAAATGGGTAGAGTCGAAAGCGCTACCCACCAACGACGCCCGAGTAGTTGTGAAATTCTCGAAGTCTCTCTTTACCCGTTTCGGAACTCCCCGTGCCATCATTAGTGATCGCGATACGCACTTTTGCAACGACCAACCGCAAAAGTCATGCTTAAGTATGGTGTCACTCACCGCTCTTTCTATCAGCATATCACCAACAAACTAGTGGGCAAGTGGAAGTTTCGAATCGTGGCTTGAAAAGAATCTTGGAGAGGACCGTAGGTGAAAACCGTGCCTCTTGGTCGGACAAACTTGAAGATGCACTTTGGGCCTTCCGTATCGCTTACAAAACACCCATCGGGTGTACTCCTTACAAGCTTGTGTATGGAAAGGCGTGTCATCTTCCGATCGAGCTCGAGCACAAAGCCTATTGGGCCTTGAAGCATGCTAATTTTGACCTTAAGTTCGCGGGTGATCACCGGAAAGTTCAACTCAATGAATTAAATGAACTCCGTGATCAAGCCTACGAGAACTCGTTGATTTACAAAGAAAAGACAAAGAAGATCCATGACTCAAAGATCAAGAACCGCGTTTTCAGCGTTGGTGACCGAGTCCTTCTTTTCAATTCTAGATTGAAAATCTTCTCGGGAAAACTTAAGACCCGTTGGACCGGTCCATTCACCATTGCCAAAGTTTTTCCATATGGCACCGTCGAGCTATCTCAAACCGACGGGCCAAACTTCAAGGTGAATGGACATAGATTGAAGCATTATTTTGGAGGGGACATACCATCCTTGGTTGTCCCGGATCTCCAAACCTTCCCCATGAACCAATGAATGCGGGGATCGAGTCAAGCTAGCGACTCGGGAATCAAAAACAGTAGCACTCTATATGGGTTTTCACCCGTATTTCTGACTTCTTTCTACTTTCTACCACCCTAGTTTGGGGGAGTTGCCCCCATTGTTGTATATAAAGTTTTCAAAAACTTGAATAATGGCCGTAGTATTTCCCTTTATGTTCTTAGTTTCGGCATAACCGCCGATACTTTGAATATTGAGGGCAATATTCATTTCTAGTGTGGGGAATTCTCGAATTTTATCATATGTTTTACCATCTTATTCCCTCATTTTGGCCAAAATTTTTTGGAGTAAGTGTTTTGCACTTACTCAGATTACGGTTATCAGTCCGCCATGTCTAATAAACAAAAGGATTGGCTAATCCAAGAGCAAACGGCTCTTGGTAAAGATTTATCAAATCCGTTGACGGCTTGCAATTTGCCCAGAATTGTATGGTGTTCAAATTTCACCATATCTTTAATTAGTTAAGAGTTGGCTAGCCCGCAAGTTTATGGCTTGTGGTAAAGGCAGTGGAAAACCATAATTGGTAATCAGCTCACCAAAGATAATATTGATAATTTAGCTAAGAGTTGGCTAGTCCGAGCAACGGCTTCCGGTAAAGACAAATCAAATCCGTTGAAAGCTGGTGGTTTGCTCAAAATCATATGGTTATCAGTGTACCATAGTTCTTACGTGAACTAAAACATTTGGCTACTCCCGAAGTAATGGCTTTTGGTAAAGAGATTCAAATCCATTAAGTTTTCTCAAAAGATTGCTAGGGACTAGCAATGTTTTAGTGTGGGGGATTTGATAAGTGCTTATTCACTCATCATTTTAAGTCAAATCGGCGCAAAACATCTAAAAACACTCCGAAATGCATCAAAATATTGAAAATATCTCAAAATTGTGTTTTATATGTTTCAGATGCAAAATTATTGAAAAACGAACAAAGTTTGCATAATTGGCAGTTTCAGTCCCCCGTCTTTCAAAAATTGACAGAAATAGTCCCTGAGCACGTAATTTAAAAAGAAAAGTCACCAAAGGTCCTTTTGAAATCATAAGTTGTCATAATTAGTCCTTTGGTGAAAAATTTCAAAAGTTTGAGAAATTACAGTTTTGATCCCTGGATTTTTAAAATTGTCAAGTTTAGTCCTTGGAATTTCACAATTGGCAAAAATGGTCCTCAACTTATTTGAGATTCACAAGTATGGACCTTGGATTACATTTTCAGAATTTCATGAATGGTCCCTGGATTTTCAGTTTTGGCAACATTGGTCCCTAGAATGTTTAATATCTAATCCTAGTCCAAAACACCACTTAGGCCCAAAACACAACTAACCCATTACCCCTATCCAGACCCGGTCAAATTAATAACAAAACAAAAACCCATCCCCTGTCTATCTTCTCCACTTCCCGCCCAAACCAATCTCCCATGAACCCTAGATACCCTAATCTCTCTTTCTCTCTTCTCAAAACATCCCACCTCCCCAAGAACACTCCACCCCCACCTCTCTCTTTTACCCAGCTACATCAAAACCAAAACCCACCTTAACCCTCTTTGTCCGGTTTCACCCAAATCCCAAACCCACTACCAATTTCCCCCTCCTCCAAGTCAGCAATCCTTGTTTAAAAGACACAGTGGATGGTTAAGATTGAGCTCATTTGGTACCTAACTATTCAAGGGTCAAGATTGGATGAAGAAAGCAGAAGTTGGAATCTTTAGCTACTTTGCACTCACTGAAGAAACACAAGACTGGAAGAGTTGAAGACTTAGTTTTAGTATAAATAGGAAGTTCATGTAGCCAGTGAAAAGACACCCCTAGTTTTAGTAGAAAAATTTCAGTTTAAGTTTTTTTTTTGTAATCTTTAATTTTATTTCAATGAAAAAGTTTATTTGAGTTAAGTTTGTTCTCTTTTGTTGCTAGTTATCAATCTTTGTTATTAGTTAACTGAATTGATTTTCAGAAAAGAAAAAAATAGGGGTCAAAAACCTTTTTACAAGAGGTGTTTGGATCAGTCTTTCAAGTAAGTCAAAAATCATTTTCTACCCGTTTGACCTTCAAGGTCAAACTGCATTTAGAAAGGTTAGTAACACTTTCAAGCTTAAGATTACCTTAACAAGGTTTTTGGATAAGTTTGGTTTTAGAAAATGTTACTTTTACGTCTTGGTACCGAACCGGACAAGTGGCTTAGTCAGCCGTTCTTGGGTTTATTTTTCAGTTCAATTGTTGGTCTAAATAAGCAAATCTTGCTTTTCTCAAGTCAACATGTTCCCAACTCATTCTAGTTTCAATTTCATACACCAAAGATTTCTCTAACTTAGTTTAAATTGAGATCCAAACTTGTCCCACTTCATTTTTTACATCAAGACATCGTTGGATCAACCAAGTCGATCTCAGCTTATTTTTAAGCTCTAAACAGCTTAACCTGGGGTATCACTTTGTTTTTCTTGAATCTATGCTAGCTTAACATTGCTTGTGCAGCTTTATCTCTCTATTTGGATCTCCTTTTTAGCTTGGAAATAAGCTTGAACAGACACCCGTGTCAAGCTTTTCACCTTGCAGCCTGCACAACAGATCAGTTCTTTCTTTTGCTTATGTAGGTTTAAGTTTGCTTATTCAATCTTTCTAGGACCCAGTAGGTGCCTTAGCTTAGGTTTATTACTATCTAGTTTGATTAGCTTATCTAGTGCTTATTGTAGTTTGTTTTTGTTATTTCCATTTGATAAGCAGTTTAGGACTTCCCCTAGTTAGAATCAATAGCCAACTGTTCTCCCTTGTGCTTATAGCTTATCTCACTTAGGAAGCTTATTTTCCTTCTATTTCACTCATTCATCTTTTGTTTAAATGCTTATTGCTTAATCTGCCCAAACAGTTCTAAATAAGTGAAAAAGGAGTGGTTGTTTGTTTGCTTTTAAAGGGGTGCTTGTTTGATTATGTCCACTTGTAGGAAATAAGCGGTTGTAAAAGCTGCTTATTCCAAGGTTTTGCATAAAGTGTTTTTACAAAAAAAGTCTTGTTTTCGTCTCATAAACAAAGTGCAAAAGAAAAGTTGAAAAAATAGATTTTCAAAAAGGGTACCAAGGATTGAACCCGGTCCCTTAGCTCAACACACTAACACCCCACGCTTAACCAACTGCCCTTGGGACTTTATCAGTTATCCTTTGCACTTTTAAATATTTAAGTGTCATTTGGCAGTTTTCACTATAAGCTCTTTTGAGCTTATTTCCAGCTTATTTCATAAAGCAACACCTACCTTTTTCATCTTTCCTAGAATCAGTTAGGCTTAAAATAGTTTTTGTGATTTTTCCAGATTTTTATTAATTAGTTTAATATTTTTAATCATTAAATTAGTGTAAAATCATTTTTAATTCATAGAAATTAATTTAAAAGTCAAAAAAATATTCCGCTTTTTCCTAAAATTAATTTTAGTCAAATAGATCGTAGGAAAATTGATTTAAGACCCGTAGCCCTTAAATTGCAAAATTTTTACGTTTATGGCTCTAGTCGTTTCCTGTTTTACGTTTTTAGTTTTTGCACCCTAGGAGTTAGTGTAGCTTCGTTTTATCATTCCTTAGGATTAGTGATAGTTTATTTTTAGTTTATTAGGGTTCCCTTGCCTTAATTACCTTCCGCTCATTAAATTGTAGAATACGTAATCAAATCCAAAATCATTAAAAACCTATTCAAGTTCAAATCACGAAACTCAACGAATCCTTCCATTCACACCTCGTTGGGACACGACCCGGGAAATCGCTTTCCCGGTATCACTTTTATCACACCCGTGAGATTTGATACGTTGGCCTTTTTCCTAAAGGGTCGATTTGTCGAATTTTACGGTTATTTTGATATACGTTGATATTTGTGTTTTTCTCACACTCACTTCACACGAATCAATACCAATGGCCCCAATCAAGAGAAACAAAAAAAGCCAAATCAAAATAACTGGAAGAAACAGGTGCAAGCAACTATTTGATGAAGATGAAAGCGAAGAAGATGACATGTTCAAGCTACCATTTGATGAAGACGAAAGCGAAGAAGATGAAGACGCGGAAGATGACGATTGGGTTTAGCAAGAACACAACTATTTTAAGTTTTAGTTTCTATTGTTAGGCTACTATCTTAGTAGTAACTTTCTTTACGTTCCATCACTTAGACTACTATTGAGTAGCATGTCTTTTCATTGTCTTTTTTTAGGTTATCAATAAAACAAATGTTTTACTTTATATTGTCACTTTACAAATGGATATGTGTTTCTTGAAACCTTATATATAATGAAATATATAAGGTTGATTCTTCCCATAGTTTTGGTTTCCTTTGTGACGCTTCAATTACGACAATAGCATCAGCACATGACCATCCTAATTGTCCCATCTTTTTTTTTTCACGTATTGCATGTTCATAATATATTACAGCAAGCAAAAGAATAAAAAAGTTACCACCGTTCTCCAAGGGTCCTGAGGAAAGTCTTAACGTCAATTAATGGATATCATATTGCAAACTTTAGAATCGTTGGATTTTTTTTATCAACAAGTTTAGTGGGAGGATCAGGGAGCAACTTATCGTTTGAGGGAAAGCAAGGGCTATGTGGTCCCCCATTGAACATTACTCGTGTTCGTTAGAACGATATGTCTTCAGTTTACCCACTAATTTTCTGGTGTATAATTCATCTATTTGGTTCATGCTCTTTTGGTACATCACCGTGGACGCACATGATCTGCACTTTTTTGTTTGGAACATTATTCGCAATTTTTTATTGGACCATCAGAAGATTGACACAAATTTGAAATGGATAAATAACATAAATTTAAAATGGTCTTATCAAGAAGATTGACACAAATTTGAAATGGATAAATAACTTAAATTTTTTTATCAAGAAGATTGACACAAATTTGAAATGGTCTTATCACTGAAATAGTCAACATTATCACTGAAATACCTTTTTTTTTGTTAAGGTTGTTAGTTATCCAATTAATAACTTAAATTTAAAATTTTTACTTGTGAATGAGAGGGTAAACTTAGGCGCCAAAAAAATTTACGTATTTATTTTCACTCATCTTCTCATATCTTTCAACTGCAACTTTTGAGGCCATTGCCATTTTCGCCGAATTCTGAGGTATTGTAGTTTTATACCCATGACTCATGACTGATTATATAATTAGCATTCTCAGTATTAATGGTATCCTATGGTACATTCTATGGTTCCTCATAACTTTTTATTCACTGTATATAGTACTTTTTATTCACTGTATATAGTACCTCACCCGTTTTGATCTATTTTGAAGACTATAGGAGGAAGGAGCAAATACTATGTTGTATTATCAGTGACCTATTTTGAGAATGGGTCACTTTTAATCAATGCATAATAAGTTTGCAAATACTATGGGTCAAATTCTATGTTGTATTCAATGCATATTAAGTTTACAAATTCTATGGTTCGTCATAACTTTTTATTCAGTTCATATACTACTTCAACTGTTTAGACCCATTTTGATAAAAGTGACCCATTTTCATTAACTGTTTAATTCCAATGCATAATACTATATTGTATTATGGGAGGAAGGATCAAATACTATGTTGTATTCAATGCATATAGTATTTGCTCCTTCCTCCCATAATACGTATTATGAGAGGAATGAGCAAATACTATATTGTATTATGGGAGGAAGGAGCAAATACTATGTTATATTATGGGAGGAATGAGCAAATACTATGTTGTATACAACGAGCGAATATAAATAACATGCCAATAGCCTAAGCCCATACTACAAACATAAGCCATAACATAGTAATGATTTGCTAGCACATAGAACTCATGAAATTGTTGCATTCCAAACAGCCCCTTTAACTGAGGTTCCTCTTTCAAGAGTAAATGAGGCTCGTGATGCTAATGTGGAACCTTCTGCAAATGGATCTAAAAGTGTTCTCGAATGTGAAATGGATACAACTATAATAGATACATCTGAGGGCTCTGTTGCTCATTCTACAATGACAAATGAGGACAAGTTAAATGACACTGATACAAATACTATATCTGAGATCTCTCATGTACATAATGATGCGGTTTATGTTAGTAATGAAGATTTTAAAGAAGCTGATATGACAGAAGGTGATATGAAGGTTGATATGAAAGTGGGTGATATGACAGAAGTTGTGCAAGATGTTGATATGAGTGAAGGAGATACGAAGGAAGATTATATGAAGAAAGATGATATGAAAGAAGTTGAAATATGAACATTTGTGTAATCGTTCATGGTCTTTCAAATTCATCGTTAGCTATTTTTTATCATGAATTGTTTTAATCACTGTCTACGTGATTGGTGTCATTTCAAACTTTTTTTTAGTACTTTGGTATGTTTTAATTTCATACAATAATTAAGAATGATTTTGCACTTTGAGATACTTCGTTTCCAATAGTGTTGATTTTATTTATTTATTTTTTATTGAATCGTTATACCCGGGCAACGCACGGGTATTGTACTAGTTATAGTTTTGTTGGTAGTAAAAGAAGTGTTGCGCGCAACTTTCATCAATCATTCTAGAAGACTTTCATACATAGTTCTTACACGTCAACTGAAGTAAAGTGAATTACAAAAAAAAATCTTGTACCTTAACAAGTTTATCCAACTTATAGCATGATAAACGATCTAACGATCCTAATCCAAAGAACGTTCAGTAAACAAGTTGAGTATGATATCTTTTTGTGATCAGTCAAATGAAGAAATGGTAGGGCCGAGCTGTTACGCATATATAAACAACTCTCATATCCTAGATACAAACCATTCATTGATCTTTATAATATCTCTAGCAGATATCTCTTAACAAATACCCCTTTATTACGTTTCTTTTGTCTATTGGTTTTCACCGGCCACCAAAAACTTGCTCACTATGTTCAACATGCATGTTTATATATAGCTAGTTCTTTTAGTTCCCCATCTACCAAACAATAATAGTTTTAATCCATGTGTAACCCTATCACAATCTTCCCCATCCAAAGTTGTCATTTCTAGCAATAACCTATTCAAGAAGCTCAATAATAATCCCCAAAAATCCATGGATGATCATCATCACCAACTTCATGGCTGGCCAACTCCTTCTCAGGTAAAATTATGTTTCCACAGAAGTAACAGATTTAATGGCACCCATCAACTATCCTACTTTGAACATTTACATACAAAAATGTTGGTTTTAGCAAAACCCTTTTTGAGGTAACAACTTCTTCTTGTAAAGAAAAGCTAACGAGTGGCAAGAGTTCGGATACACACAATTATAACACAACTTTTATCTATAATTCAAGAAGTTCTAAAGATTTCCTTAAAATGTATGGAACAAGTTGTAGGACACACTAGGGGTGGTATCTAGAGAGATTTCATTTTGACTGATTTTCTTCAATCCTTTTTGAGGTAACAATATTGTCCCATAACAATAGCATACTTAAAGCTTTCTTGCAAATATATATACAGAAGATTTATGTTAAGTTTGTTTTAACCAACCCCTTTTGAGGTAACAACCTTTTTCCATGAAGAAGCATACCTAAAGGTTTCTTGAGAATACATGGATTAAGTTGTACGATACACCCAATGGATCTTTTCTTTGTACCGATCTAATAGTTCCATTTCTGTCTCTTTTTTTTTTCTAGGCCTTAGAAGAAATCAAAGCGATTGGAAAGATCTCAGGGCCAACAGCAATAACTGGTTTACTACTGTACTCAAGAGCCATGATCTCCATGCTTTTCCTTGGCTATCTCGGTCAGCTTGAGCTCGCTGGAGGGTCTCTCTCCATTGGATTCGCCAACATCACTGGCTACTCGATCATATCTGGCTTAGCCATGGGCATGGAACCTATATGTGGTCAAGCATATGGCGCGAAACAAATGAAACTATTAGGCCTAACTCTACAAAGAACAGTCCTTTTGCTCCTATCAACTTCTTTTCCAATCTCCTTCATTTGGCTCAACATGAAGACAATTTTGTTATGGTGTGGACAAGATGAAGAGATCTCTGAAGTAGCTCAAACTTTCATTGTTTCAGCAATACCTGACCTTTTCGTGTTGTCCCTTTTACACCCTCTTCGTGTTTATCTCCGGACACAAAACATCACTTTGCCATTAACTTGTTGTTCAGCTGTTTCAGTTCTTATTCATATACCATTGAATTATCTGCTTGTGGTGTATTTTAAGTTAGGGGTTCCGGGGGTGGCTATAGCCGCCGTGATCACTAATTTAAACTTGTTATTTCTTCTTGCTACCGTCGTTTACTTCACAGGCGTCCACCATGATTCATGGGTTTCACCGAGCATGGATTGCCTACGTGGTTGGTCATCCTTATTGGCGCTTGCGATCCCTACATGTGTATCCGTTTGTTTGGAATGGTGGTGGTACGAGTTAATGATAATATTATGTGGATTTTTAACAAACCCTAGGACTACATTGGCATCAATGGGGATTCTTATCCAAACGACTTCGTTGGTTTATGTTTTTCCTTCGGCATTAAGCCTTGGGGTCTCAACTAGGGTTGGGAATGAGCTTGGATCTAATCACCCTGAAAAGGCTCGTCTATCAATGATTGTTTCGCTCTTTTGCGCTATTGCAATGGGTTTTATGGCAATGGTGTTTGCTACAATGATGAGGGATCGATGGGGACGGATTTTCACGGATGATTTAGAAATTCTTGAGCTAACATCGGTGGCATTGCCAGTTGTAGGTCTTTGTGAGCTTGGAAACTGCCCTCAAACGACGGGTTGTGGTGTTTTGAGAGGTAGTGCAAGGCCAACTATTGGAGCTAATATTAATTTGGGATCATTTTATCTTGTTGGAATGCCAGTGGCTATGGTATTGGGGTTCGTGGTAAAAATGGGATTCGCGGGACTTTGGCTAGGGTTGCTTGCTGCTCAAGGAACATGTGCCTTGCTAATGATTTACGTACTTTTTACCACAGATTGGATTGTTCAAGTTGAAAGAGCCAAAGAGCTGGCAAAACCGTCATTATCATCTTCGTCTTCGTCTATTCTTTTTTATTTTCTGGGCAATCCTCAACTGCATGCGACAATAAAGGATGAGGCTAAATGCTCCATGGAAAAAAATCTTGAAGAAGTTATATTTATTTCTAGTGAAAATGAGGTCGAGTTAGCCAATGGAGATCATTACTAAACTCAATTTTTCCACCCAAAATCTAGGGTGATGGCTTTAAATTTGTGAATATTTTATATCTACACTAGCTAGTTAATATAAATTCTTATAGACAAATTGTTTGAATTGTATTTAATTAGTACTACGTACTAATTAGCTTGGTGCTTTTGAAGGATTGAAAACATTTATGCCATTTTGGCGAACTTTTTATATTTAATTTACAATGATTGAAAAAGTATTATACTTGTCATTAATTTTTTTTTTTTTTTTTGTAGCGAACAAACTTTTTTTGCTTTTGTAAGTACTTTTCTTTCAAATTTATCTTTTTTAGGGTATTTTGCGAAATTTTTGGACATTTTTACCCCTCTTACCTGATAGAATTTTTTTTTTTCTCGAAGAAGAAAATGTCATATAATACTCTAAAAATGATGAATTTGAAAGAAGAATACCCACAAAAGCCAAAAAAAAATTCCGCTACCAAAAAAATAATGACAAGTATGATATTTTTTTCAATTATTTGCCCTTAATTTAATGAATTAGTTGTTTCTCTTTTGCATGCATGTAGTAAAGGGACAAAATATGCGATATTGACTAGATTGACAAGTTATGCTGAGATGCATGAGATATATGATCCATGAACTAGCTTGTTAAAGTTTATTTGCGTTCTTGTTAATACGTACAAACCTTGGCGTTACTGTTTTTTGTGATTTGTTACTTTTAAGTTACTATCGTAGAAATAGAAAGATATAGCGTGTTAAAAAAATATACTACTAATTATAAGTGTTCAATTTTGCTATGATAGAATGATTATATTGTTCAAGTAAGTGTCCTCTCTTCTTTCTTTCTTTATGTTCTTGATCTGTGTACGTGTTTCAATTTAATTAGTTTTCTACGGTATACAGGGATACGTTTTTCTCTATTTTACTTACCGACAAATCCATGCTTACCCAGAGACAAATTCTCACCATTCATCTAATTTTGAGAAGTAAACCTAAATTCATTTTTTTTTCTTGTATTTTTGTCTTTGTTTTTTCTTCACACATTTTTTTTGTCTTTTTTTTTTATAAAAAAATCACGTTTTTTAACTTAAAATTTGAAAAGTAAACCTAAATCTATTTTTTTTCTTGTTTTTTTGTCTTTCTTTTTTATTCACATTTTTTTTTTTCTTTTTTTTATAAAAAATTCACGTTTTTTATTTTATTCACGTTTTTTTTAATTCGTTTTTTTTTTAATTCATGTTTTTTTTAATTCGCTTTTTTCTTCGCTTACATACGTTTTCGTCTGTTTTCATACGTTTTCATCTGTTTCATTTGTTTTCGTCCGTTTTCATACATTTTCGTTCGTTATCATTTGTTTTCATACGTTTTCGTTCGTTTTCATCAGTTTTATTTCATTTTCGTCCATTTTCATACGTTTTCGTTCGTTTTCAGACGTGTTTTTACGCTTTCATACGTTTTCATCTGTTTTCATACGTATTAGTCCATTTTCTTACGTTTTCGTCCGTTTTCATACGTTTCTGACTATCACAAGTGATATTCTGTGATATTCAGAATATCGCTTGTGATTTTCTGAATATCACTTTGTGATATTCCGAATATCACTTTGTGATATTCTGAATATCACTTGTGATTTTCTGGATATCACTTTGTGATATACAGAATATTTGTGATTTTCATGTTACAAAACATTAGTTGAAAATCACTTATGATATTCAGAAAATCACTAGTAAGAAAACGGACGAATATGTATGTAAACGGACGAAAACGTATGAAAACGGACGAAAACGTATGATAATGGACGAAAACATAAAAAACGGACGAAAACGTATGAAAACGGACGAAAACGTAAGAAAACGGTGAAAATACATGAAAATGGACGAAAACAGATGAAAACGTATGAAAAATGACGAAAACGTATAAAAGCGAAGAAAAAACGTGAATTAAAAAAAACGTGAATAACGTGAATTAAAAAAAACGTGAACTAAAAAAAAGCGTGAATTTAAAATTAAAAAAAAAACAAAAAAAATGTGAATAAAAAAAAGACAAGGAAAAAAACATGGTTGACAAGTTTGATATGGATGAATACGTAAGAAAACGGACGAATACGTATGAAAAAGGATGAAAACGTATGAAAACGAGCGAAAACGGATGAAAACAGATGAAAACAGATGAAAACGTATGAAAACGGACGAAAATGTTTTAGAACAGACGAAAACGTATGAAAGCGAAGAAAAAAAAATGTGAATAACGTGAATTAAAAAAATAATAAATAAATAAAAAAAAAAAAATGGACTTAGGTTTATTTTTAAATATTAGATTAATCCCCATTATTTGTTAAAATTATGTGGATGATTAGGATTTATTTCTTTCAGAAGCATCAAAATAAGAGTAAGCATTTAAACTTTTTCTTGAGATATCTTATAAATTCAAATCTAAAATAGTTATCTAGACTCCAAAAAGATGTTTCAAACGTATGTTTAAAAGACATCTTTACGAAAATAGGTCAAAGCAATAAACCAATTCATTAAGCTTCGATATAATTTTGCTTGTAAGGGTATTCTTTGAAGTGATGTTCTAGCTATCTGGTTTTGGTTAGCTATAACATTTGTTATCATTTTGAGATGTACTAAATAATTGTTCGCTTTAAAAAATAAAACAGGAAAATTTATAGTGAAAAGATATAACTAATTACCCTGTAAAATAATTATACTTTTTTAAACTGTGTTTTTCTAGTCCAGTGATCAATTATTTCAGGATGGATATACTGGATAGACTATGACATAACGTTCCACGGTTCAGTCGTTTTGTCTTGTTTACTAATACTTATTATTAAGTCGAACCCCTAACCATTATAATTTCATGCGGTTTTGATCATGCAATTCCCGTCTTTATTCACGTCTAACTGATATGTTTAATTTGGGCGCCTTCTCCCTTAGGCCACAATTAATGTTCATGTTGCTGCCCCGGACCCAAGCGAATTGAATGCATCTAGACGCACATATTGAGATTAATCGTTTTTTAGCTGTCTTCTTGTTGTTGTCACCTCTCTTGTCATCGTGACCGCTCTGTCACCTTCTCCCTAGCTTGCTGCCACAACTTATGCTAGGAGAGCACTTGCTAGCGAGCATTGGAATAGACTAAAAGCAGGGAAACCAGTCAATAACACCCTGCAAGAATTTTGTTATTGTAAAGCGAGCATAACCCATATGTAGTGAAACTTTAAACTGAAGGATAACTATTTGCAACCACAACCTAAACGTATCTAGTCTTTTTAGATTACAACTATTAGTGTTTACCATTCTATGTGATCAATTACGCTTAAAATCACCATATACTGAATACAAGATCTTCTCACGTATGCTGGTGAATAATGGCTGACATAACTAGCTAGGCCGATGACATCATTCTACTGCACAGCACTGATTTTAAGTCTGTTCTTGGTTGTTTGCTATTCTTATTGGCTTACCGCTGTATGTAATGTTAGATATATATACGTACCAGACAATATTCTTCAACATTATTTATAGTCTTATCTGTTCAAAATGAGTATCACTCATTCATGTATTGGGTCATGAATGCTCGGAAACACAGACAATAAAATTCATTCAATCTGCATAATTTAATGAGGTGCATATATGCAGTCATAAAGAATTGATTTACGTTCTGATCTTGGCCCAGCCTTCAGAAAGTACTTGCTTCGAAAACCAAAGACATACCCTTTTTAAGAGCACAAATTCCTCTAGATAGAGCGATCATCTTTGTAATCACTCCTAAATATGTAACATAAGTTCTATATCTTTTATGACTGTAAAGTTTTAGATCAAAAAGATCGAGAAACCAGCTTAAACTAATGTATCACTTTCTACGTTTTCATGTAAGCTTGTGGCTACTTTAACAAGTAAAATAAGTTAAAACCATATGTCATCAAAAGGAACTCTGTGTGTAATCATGTAGTATGTTCAATACGGTTCTTAAGAATGAATAAAACAAGTCAAAGATTGTAGTTCATGTAGTTTTCACAATTTCTGGTCTTACGATGCTTCTACAA
Source organism: Chrysanthemum makinoi (assembly GCA_910596185.1). Taxonomy (NCBI): domain Eukaryota; kingdom Viridiplantae; phylum Streptophyta; class Magnoliopsida; order Asterales; family Asteraceae; genus Chrysanthemum; species Chrysanthemum makinoi. The sequence goes on along the minus strand of OU343225.1, from coordinate 196,327,369 downwards.
CATAACATGCCGTTTACCAAACCACCATACATGCTGAAAAAGGTGAGAAAGATACATATATAACGACGAGTTTTCAGTCAAACACTTGATACTTCAATAGATATTAAGCTAGATAGACAAAGCACCTTGCAGAAGTACCACTCGAAGATGATAAAGTGTCATTGATGAGCTTTAGTGGGCAAGAGGTTTGACAAATTAGGCACAGTCTTTGATGTATCAATCAGTTTCACTTATTATTGGAATGGACCTTTATTTCATGATGTTTCAGATAATTCTAAAGTGCAGAAATTTTTTCGTCCATTCTGTGTGTTCTCACTTACTTGATTTCGATAAGTTAAGTTGAAAATAATTGCGGAGTATGATTAATAGTCCGCAACTATGATGTTTAAGATAATGTGCAGAAAGTTTTTCATCCACTTTGTGTGTATTGTTGTAATGTGACGACATATTTATATAACTACGTCTAGTATAGCGACGACAAAATATTTTGTTATATAAATAAGTTTTTAATTTAAAAATAAATAAAAATTAGCCCGCGTAAAATAATTTAGGCGGCAAAACCAAATGTCGTCGCTAAAACTATATTTTTTTTATTTTGTTTTTTATTTATATATAATTGCTACAATTAATTTTAACAAATATATAAATTAGTTTATTGACAATAGTATTTTAATAAATTAGAAAACTTATTTTGGTAGTTAAAATTTGTTTAAGTGTAAAGGTAGTTAATTATGTATCATTCATAATTTCGTGTTTGAACTTGCGTAATTCAAAATACGTTTCTCATGACCAAAACTTACACACTCACCAACCAAAACTTAAATAAATACTTGAAAGTTAACTAAATCGAACGGTGTTAATTAAACCATAACAAATAACTAAAACATAAGAATTACATTCTAAATTGATAAATGTTTAAATAGTAACGCATTCAAATAAACAGTTTGGAAAACGGCATAAAGTTAAGTAGAAATTTAAACGACGTTTTAGAGTGTAAATTGTTTTGGCTAAATGAAAAACTACTCCACACCGACATTTTCCATGTCATTTAAAAACTCATGATGTATTTTGACATGTGTCGTTCTCAGAATGCCTTTTTATACCTAGTTTTGCCTCCAGTATCTAGCCAAGAGCTTACAATTTGAGCATTTTGCCTTTTTAAGACTTGGTGTAGATCCAGTCATGGAGAAGAACTTGGAGGTGTTGAAGGTCCCAGAGAAGAACTAGGAGGTGTTAAAGGTCCAGGAGAAGAAATTGGCACGAACTCCTTATATCAAACAATCACAAATATTTACGCTTTGATAAAGGCAGTGTATTTTCACCAGGGGTAACAATAAACTTAACGGAGAACCAATTAGACGGAGTCGGAGCTCATCATTCTATATAAAATATTCACATCCATAATCTTTTAGTGTTTGTTGTTACAGAGTACGGAATCATAAGAAATCTCTTTTTAACAACCAAATTATTATATATTACATAAATAAATAAAAACTTCTGATTGTTCACCTTTGAAAGAAGATATGCATAGAAAAGTCTATTACGACTTTGAGGTTGATGTGATTTTCTCTACACTACATCCCCTCTTCCACAGGGACACGAAAAAGTCTCATATGGCTCCATCTGCATAATGTTGGTAGGGGAAGGAGGTTACCGGGTACGAACTTGAGTTCTCGTAGCTCACAACCTAGCCAAGGTTAATGTACTCGGGAAGAAGTCGTTGCGATGATGAGGCATCATCAGTTGGAACAAGACAGATTAAGAAAACAAGTTGAGGAGAATGCAAAAGCATTTGCAAGTCAACAAAACGCCTTTAATGGCGTTTTGGAATTCTTCAACCGTCAACAAAGAGCAGTAGGTAATTCTTCACAATATACCCCTCCCAAAATATACACTCCCTAAGTGTTTCCCGGCCCTAGTCATGCTCCTCCTAACCGGCCTTTATTGTTACAACCCGGCATTTGTTCCCGGAACTAGTCATATTCTACGTGGCGATGAAGATGGTGACTTTTATGATGTTGATAACGAGTAGGAATTTAATATGTGATTTGTATTTGTATTTTGTTTTGTTATTTGCATTCTCGTATTAGTATTAGCTTAATTGTTTCGTTATTTTCGAAAACTATGAGTTCGTTTGATTGTTTTAGAATGAGTAAGTAGACAGATGAATTTTGTATCATAGTTTTGGGTAATTTACATGCTTTGTTTCGGCAGATTTTTTTCAAAAACATTTTTATAAAAAATACGAAGATGCAGCATTTGTCAATATATATTTTTCTGTCGTGCAGATACTTTTAGCGACGGCATTGTCATCGCTAAAAGCGGTTTCCCATGCCACTTTTAGCGACTAATAAAATATTAATATTATAATTATTTATATTTTTATATAATTAAAAATAAATAAATAAATAAATATTTTTTATTTAATTTTGATAAATCGTCTCTAAAGGTTGGTGGACCCCACATGGTCAAGTTTTTGTGTTGAATTTGGTAGGCCCCACAAATCATCGCTAAAAGCGTTGACTGGTCGTCGCCAAAACATTCACACTCTGTTCTCGAGTATAAAACAGAAAGAAAAGATATGGAGAGAGAAAAAAGAAAGAAGTATAGAGGAGATGAATAAAAAATTATTTTTTATCTTGTGTTCTCGAGTTGGAAAGAAAAGATGATGATGTAAGCAAAAAAAGGCTTTAAATCAACTTCACTCTTTTTCATCCCAATTTGAGAAGACAATTAAGAGAGTAATTTTGGTGTAATTTAATATCCTTTACTTTCTTCTCCCTCTGGAAAACTAGAAGGGGGGTTGAATAGTTTTACCGATTAAAACTTGGTTTTAAACTATTTAGATCGACTTATGTCAATCTATTTGAACGTGTGTGTTGGATGTTGATAGACAAGCATAAAGATAGATAAAAGCTAAGATAAAGAGTAAGAAGCACAAAACCACAACGCGAGTATTTATAGTGGTCCGGCTACAAGGACAGCTTCCTTGCCCTACTCCACTCCCCGAGTCACCTACTCGAGAGTTCGTAATCACTACACAACACCAACTCCTTGAGGCGGAGAAGCCTTCACAACGTCGCCTACTCTTTATCCGGTACAAGGCTAGATACCCGGTTCTTCCACGAGGTAGAACCAAACCTATCACAACGTTGCCTACCTTTTATCTGGTACAAGGCTAGATACCGAGTTCCATTACAAAGGAGGAATTACTACCCAACAGTACACAACACCTATCTCAAAGGAGACCCACTCCTTATGACAACATCAACAAGGATATCAATATCCTTTGACCCAATACTAATCTATATTGCACATCGACACACCATATCGAATGTACACTATAGGCACCTTTCACTAATGCCTTTGACTTGACTTCTAGGCACCTTTCACTAATACTTTTTTACTCGACTTCTAGGCACCCTTCACTAATGCCTTTTGACTTGACTTCTAAGCACCCTTCACTAATTCTTTCAACCCGGACGTTCGGCACCTTTCACTAGTGCCTTTACTTTGACTCTTCGACACTTTTCACTAATGTCTTCGTCTTGACCCTTTTAGACATCTTTAACTAATGTCTTCGACACTACACTTCTAATGAGAAAGAAGAGAACTATCAACAAGATACTATTTGTAGTCTTGATGATAACGAAGCTAGGCAACCCATGGACTTGAGCTTGCTTGACTTCAAGAGGTGGTGATCTCGCCTTTAAGAGGAACCTAGAGAAACACACAAACACAAAACTACATATAAAGATCACTTAAATTTGTGGTTAAATAGTTTACAACTCAAAGAGAAAATATATGTGAAAGGGGTGAGTTACAATGAAGAAATGGCTCACTACTTATAGGGGAAAATGTGCTAATGTCCCACGGATCCCACGGATCCCTTACTTGAGGGATTCGTCCAGTGTAAACTGGGGGAACCGTGGGACGCTCCTCTTTGCCCATGGGTTTTGGGTCATGGGTCATGGGTTATGGGTCATGGGTCCTAGACTTTGGGCCATGGGTATCCAAGTAGATACAATGTATCTACTAGATGCAATGCATCTAGTCCATGAGTCATGGGTTAGCTCCATGGGTCATGGATAATGCCCATTTATGACTTATGCATGATGTCATGCAATGGGTTATGAGTTATGCTTCATGGGTATGGGTCATGGACTTTGGGTTTTACCCAACTACATTCAATGTATTTAGTCAATGGGTCAAATACTTTAAACTTCTACCCATTGTATTACCCATTACAATACATACTAATTATGTATACATCTACCCAATATGTAAACACTAGTTGTTGTACATATGCATTACTAAAACATAAAAGCACTATTACTTGTTTAGTGTTTTATATGAAAAATGTAAGTGTGTTAGTAAACTATTGACTCAAACTATTTACGTATTTTATTTGTTTCGTTAAAATGATTTTACGTTTGTTATCGACAAAACATTAGAAGATCGTAAAATATAAATAAACGTTTTTACGGCTTATTTGTATTAACACTCCCCTCTTAAAAAACAATTTCCCTTTCTCTTCTAAAAATAAACTCGAGAACAGAGTGTTAGTGACGAACCTATTGTGACCAATGGTTTGGCGTCGTCGCCAAAACCTTTAGCGTCGTCTTATGTCGTCGCTAAAAATAGAAATCGTCATGTTAACATAATCTACTTATATACAATTATGCTTAAACATTGTTGCTAAGCTAGCCCTACACAGTAGTCTAACATAGACCTCTAAATCAACTTACAACCACGATGGATGCTATTAGTAACCTACTACTTAAACTATGCTTAACCTTTCCCATCCTCATTTGTAAGAGCACAAGGTATGAGAGGAACCGTTAATACGTTATTGGTATGCCACATCAGCGTCATATCATACAACTCCCAATAACACACCAATAACTAAAACACCCTCACTCATAATACACCATTAACATGCCATTGGGTCCCACAAAATACCTCACTGAAAATACTAACTCACTTACAATACACGCAAAAAAAAAAAAAAAAAAACCTAATGGCTTGAGCTATTTCACTAGCTCAAATACCTTTGGCTCACGAATGGCACAAATGACGGTATGGCGTTTGGCTAGCCATTGGTAATTTTAAGATGCATTTGGCGTGTGAATTGCATCCATACTTTGTGCTCTAATGATACATATAAGCCATGTTGATGGCACGTCGCGCTTTGATTACTACCAGAGTACCAGGGCCGGTCTTGGCATCGAGCAAGCTGGGTGACGGCCCAAGGCATCATAGTTTTTGGGGCATCAAATTTTGGATTCATGTTATGTTGAGAAAAATAGAGAATATGAAGAACCAGATTTGAGTTTATCATGATACTAGTGTAGAAAAGTGGGTGAAGAATGATATTTTGGAGAGAAGAAGAACTAGAAAAAGTAAATTTATATATTTTATTGTTTATAAGGGGCATTTTATCGGCTCGCCCAGGACATCAAATATCTCATGACCGGCCCTAATTACTAGCTTAGCATAATGTAATCTAAAATTGGTGTTTTGACATTCATCTATTTGATCACTTTACTCGAACTTTGAATATGATAAAAGTCCAAGGAGCCATGAAGACCAAGAACCTTCTTAAGAAACACAGAAAAACCATTGCTTTTTGGGTGGGTGTCACCTCGGGTCAACTTCCAACTATACAATAATTACTCGATAGAATAGATGACGACCATGACAAAGAAATCACTTGGGACTAATCGAATTTTCTCAACCAAGAGATTATTTTTTTCAAATTGCTAGTTAGTAATTGTATCATGGCCATGGGATTAATCAAAAGGTAGTTGGTTCAAAATTAACGTATTATAGCTGATTTTTTTCTCTTCCATATATCACAAGATTAGACTGTATATGTAATGATAGCTATATAGACATGCAGTTAAATCTATAAACATATAAGAAACAAAACAATCAATCTATATACGTGTAATAAAATAGTTACATATATTTATAAGATTGATCGTTGTACGTGGTTCAAAGGTGTACACATCCATCTACTACGCTTTGCATTAGTTCATCGAGTCTTTTAAGGTTTACTTTATATATCATCCATATTTACGTAGATGCTCAGTCGTAATAATTACTGTATAAACTTAGATCAGTTCAAAATGTATAATAAAACAATGATAGTTAAATCCATAGTTTTAATTCTCTGTATATGAGTATAACTTAAAAATGCGGTTAACAGACTATATATGCTTTTCCTATTTTCAAGGATAACCTTGGTCGTTATCTTAAAAGGAGTTTGAAATACTATGCGGGTAACTGTGCGCAACGACGAGATTTTATATCGGTAAATAGTTATAATTGTGATATTATGGTTAAGTGTTTCGTGTTACGTTTATGTATATGACGTAAAATAATAAAAATTGAATTGAAAAAAATCGTAACATATGATAATTCAACTCAAAGACTAATTGTTAAAATGTATCATCTTAGCTAGAGATTGTTTAACAACGTTATCAACCGTATTCATCTTCTTCTACAATTTTTCTATCTTCGTTTACAAATGGTGGATGATGAAAATGATTGTGTTATATATCTATTGTAGTGCTATATATAAAGAGAAAAAAAAATCTTAAAACTTAAAAATGAGTAAAGTGGTTTGACAAAAAATACCCCTCTAGACCTTATGTTTAGATTTGATTTTAAATTTTAAATATTTGTTTCATGCATATTCCCACCAAATAAAGGTTGTCTTATGGTTTTTAAATTCAAAAATTTTGTTTTAATTAACACGATTTTGTTTTGATTTTCAAGTGTCACGCGATTTCCCTTTTAAAAACTCGATCACATTTGATTAAATTCGAAAATGAAAATAATGTCACCCTTAAAAACCAAAACAAAATCATGTCAGTTAAAACAAAACATTCAAATTTAAGAACCAAAAACAACCTTTATTTGGTGGCCATATCAAACAAATATTTCAAATTTAAAACCACTAATTTAAACATAAGGTTAGAGGGTAATTTTTGTCAAACCATTTCACTTATTTTTAAATTTTTTAGTTTTTAAGAAATGTTGTTTTCTTTATCTTACTCCTTTTTAAAGAGTATATCGAAATGTCTTAAAAACTTAAGAGTTGCAAATTTGAATTATAATGCATGTAAACAATAATCAAATGTAAATTTAAAGTCAGTCAAAACTAATTAAATTATTCAATATTATTATTATATCCAATAACTTTTAAAAGAAATTAAATATATATAATCATGAATAAGTTTACGTTACGAACAAGTAAATGCACGTTAATATATCAGTTTTTCTTGAGTATAAGAATGATAATTTAGCGTGGTCAAAATATATTTTGAGATGTTAATGGTAGAGTTTTTTAAACCGGTAAAAAAAGAAGTGTTGTATCGAGATGATGAATTCAAGCCCGCATTAAACGAATACATATCATGCTACAACATCTATCAACGCGTTATGCGCATTTTTATCAGTTATTATCATCCATAATTTATTTTTTATTTTTTTTTATTTTATTATAATAATAATAATAATGATGATGATGATGATGATGATGATGTTGCTGCTGCTCCTGCTGCTGCTGCTGCACCATAACGCGAGTATTATGCTGATTTATAATAGAGAAGCAATATAGAAATTGATGATGTATAGATATAAAAGGATAACGTGGAATAAGTCTATGATAATTTGATAAGTGACAAAGTTTTAAAATTTTTAAGACAAAAAACATTACTTTAAAAAGAAACTTCAATAGCTTGTTACAATTGTCTTAAAATTCATAAACTTGTAACATCTAAAAAATTAATTATCTTTAATCATCTTCTAAAAATCTAACACACCAAACAACTTACTCAAAAAAAAACATAAAAAAAAACACACTTTCATATCGCATTTTGGTTCGGTTTTGGTTTTAGCCAAAAACCGACTCAAACTGAACCGTCCACACCTCTATATAAAATCATTATCACGAAAAACATGTAATCGAAATATATTGTTCACCAAGAGAATTAGTTACAGGGTACCCGCCGTTGCAACGCGCGGGTACCCTTCTAGTACATATATATATTGGTTTAAATATTGTAACATAGTTAAGATTTTTGTTCTAAAAAAAACGTATGTATAGTACAACTATTTAAAACAAAAACTAATGTGTATCAGTAATAAAATACATGTGTGCAAAATCAGTAATTATAATAAGAGTTTCGCTAAACATGGTCTTAAAGGGTTACATTAAGAAACAAAAACATGCATAATTGATGGTACATAAAGTCGGTTGAGAGATGTTAAATTCAAAAAATATGCAGTTATTATTCAAGATAAAAGCAGTTAATACGTATGAGCGTGTCCAGATACTTGAAACATAGCCCTCATGGCTACGTTTAACGGTTTACTTATAAAAAATTACAAGAGTTAATGGTCAAAATAAGCCATATTGAGTGACAAAATAACCATTTAGCTTTTCAGGATATTAGTAGAATTCTCAACAAATTATCTTCATCACGTAATAATGAACTCACTATTAAATTTTCAACTCATTTCGGGACTTGACTTTCATGTTTTACAAATTCCATTCCTTGAAAAGTCCTCAAAACATAATAGCGTCCGCAACATATTAGCTAACTTTGCTTTTTGATTCGAAATTCAAAAGTGATCTTAGTATTTTGAATCTTGAGCGAACCTTCACCAGTTTTATACGTATAAAATGATTATTTTACTTAATTTCCTTGCAAACATTCAATATTTAACTCAGATTTTAATATAATTTTACAGCGTTTCATAATAGTATTTTTTGGTAATAATCGGTTACTTGCATGTAAATCCGATAACCAGGTCGAGAAAAACTAAAAAGAGAAATCAACGAACATGTGGCCAGATCAACAAATACGTCTTAACTGCAGGACCCTAGTAATAATGTTGATGTGCTAATCTGATATCGATCTTCATGCATAGGCAAACATCCTTATGTTTTAGCCTAGTTCCAAAAACAGCGCCAAAAAAAGTCCTACATTGTTCACTGCTGATACAAATAAAAAACAGAAAATTACATAAGACAAAAATGAATAAATGGTACACCCAGTCCCCACATACAAGGCCCCTTAAAAATCCTCATTAAGCAACATGGCATCTTAGATGCTGAATCCAACAATATTTACTTGGGAAAGCTCTAAGAGTCAAACGCCTCTTTATACACTCATACAATGATCCGATACAGTCAATTTGTATGATAATCATGTTCCTTGAACTTTGGCACTTTTGTCAGGGTTGTTGAAAGAGGCAGCATGATTTTGCTGCTGTAACTGTGGTTCACTTGCAAGGCCGAGGGCTTGTAGAGTTGACCTATATATTAAGAGGTTAAGCGAAATTAGTAGTGTGTTTGATGAAGAAAAACTTATTTTGATTTTGCTTTTTTAATCATCTGAGGCGCAATGTATATATTTTAAAATGCATATTTATTTGAAAGTAATTTATCTACCTATCTCTGACTTTAAGCAATGGTTATTTTGAACACATCCAAACACCTACCTAAGAAACAATACTCTTAATTATAATGTTCAATTCTTTTGTACAGTAACCATGACCCACATCGCCAAAGTAGCATGATACACGGTGATGGAGTTCTGATGTATCATTGTGCCGCAATGCTTACGTTGTGCCACAACGCGACCCTAGAACCTTCATTGCACCGCAATGAGGCTCAGGCCCTTCCTCTTCGTTTTTTTATCAGCTTTTAAGTTTTAAGTATTAAGTTTAGGGTTTATTTTGAATACATCTAATTGTGCAAGGTTAAAACGAATTCTATGTTTTGATTAGTTTTTTTTTTCAAACCAATATTATAGTTTAAATACCCTCACTGGTTTATGGTTTAAAGTTAGTTTTTGACTATGATATAATGAATAAAGCTTTGCTTTAATCAAACTCCCCAATGGACTTCCGACCCTATTGTTTCTGTTATTCGTATACTATGATACGCATCACTTGGTCCCACAATTTATAATGATTAGAGTAGTTCACATTTTTTTAACCCTATTGTTTTTGTTATTAGTATGTTTCATTCTTTTTTGTTTAGAAAGTCCAATTCAGTTTTGCATCCTCATCAAAATCGACCCCACATGGTATAAAACAGCAGAAACATATTAGAATATATATGATCTGTGAATGCATTTAGTAAGCAGATGTTATTGGTTCAGCAGTACCTAGGCAAGGAGGCTTTGATACTAGGTTGATTGGCATATGCAGCAAGAGGACCTCTGAGGCTACCATATTTGTTCAGAGCACCCTCAAGTTGTGGTGACGGCAACTGCAAGTATAATTTGATGTTAAAAAACTAGAAGATTAAAGCGTCGTGAAATAATCGAGCCAACGTAGGGACCACAAAAGGATTAGAACGGAGCATACTTGTAATAACACTCGAAAAGAATGTGGCTGTGTCTGTGAAATGCATTTCAGAAATCCAACCCACAATTTCGGCATCCTCCATACCTGGACCACCAATAGAAACAGTTATACGGCCATACAAAGTTACTTGCAGTTCAGAAACCTTTTTATCTAATTTAGTATACTAATTGCAATGAATTCTTGCATTAAAATATGGCAAATTACTAATTTCATTTGTTTCCCTTTCTTCATTTCATCTTAAACAAGGATTTGTTGAGTAAATGAAAATTCTAGAAGGGGATATAGCAGCCCACTTATGTGAAAATGAGTCAAATTGGGTGATATTTTACAGCAAACGAGTAAAACTGTATAATCTAGATAAAAGTAGAACCGTACGAACAGGTCTAACAAATTGTTAGTCACCCATTGCATACTCTAAGTGTTTACAACTTCCTGAATTGTTGTATTAAAAAAAATAGAAGCATCGTTTTGATAATAGTTCTAGTAAATCGTTAATATTGTATGGGTAGCTCCTACAAAGAATATATCAATTTTATATTTATTTAAAAGAGTGTTGGTGTGTCAACCCCAAACGAAAATGAGTCCCAGTATGAAACAACGCACCTGTTTGCTTACAAGTTTGGAAAGCAACTCCATAACAAAGTCAACCTGGATAGAAACCACCAGTGTTACAAACAAATATACATTATGATACCATGAGACCTTATGCAATTTCAGTTCGGTGACTTGTAAAAATATAACGAAAATATGAAATCAAATCGAAAAAAGAAACTGGAAATGGAAATAAGATAAAAAATACACAAGTCAAGAATTGTAGATACCAGTTTGGGGAAAGCATCAATCGCCTGGATTACAGTCCTCATGAAGAGGAGAGGTAAAGGTGTTTGATCAACCTGCAAATATAGAAGAAATAAAAGTTAGATTTACACAACATACTACACTGTGACTTGAAAGTTGAAAACGGAGAGCAATAAAGTACCATTTGGTTCAATGCTTTTGCTAGGACTTGTTGCGTGAAAACAGTGCGCTGCTCAAAACAAGCTGAACAAGCATCCATTACCTGCAAGAATATACAAAGTCAAAGAGTAAAGATGGCTGGTCAATGACGTCACTAATGAGACAAGGAGTAGACATACCTTTTTAAGTGGAACGCCATCCTTCTCAGGGCTAATATCGTGAATTGCAACCAATACTTCCGCTGGAGTTAGTGCGGGTCCCATGTGAGCTGAACCCTGCACAGTGAACATAGCTTAAACGATAAACATCTTGTATTCTCTATGTTAAGTTCAGATACTATATTCTCTATTATTCTACGTTGCTTTGACCCAAAACTAGGAAAGATAAAGTTCCGAATACCTATTCGCCCATTTAAACTCCTTAAAATATATTGGCGAGATTGATAGTCCATTAGTTTTCTTAATTTTGTCTCATTTAAGGAGTATACTGGGTATTTAGTTATTAGCCCAGAACTTTTGTTAAACTATGTGACAAGTCGAATATTGAATATTTTGGGGACACGGGTAGCACTATTTTTGCATTTCTTCATACCAGCGTTCCTTAATATTTTCTTTATATTTTTGTATGTCTTCACACGATATAAGGTGTCCTTAATAACTCGTTCATTAAATATATTATGATATGAAATATGGAACTAGGATCATTGAAACCTGTAGAATGTGAGCGAGCGCTGTCTGAAACTTGTCCAATGGAAGCTGGACAAGACGGGGGAAAATAGGCAAAACCTGAAATGAAAAACCAGATTACCTTTAGATGACACGGACAAACTATCAAATCTTATAAAAGGTGAGGGGCATATTAAAGGAAAGAGATAAAAAATAAAACCTCGTCCTTGGTAAAGGTAGATAATATTGGAATAAGTATTGTGGCATCCTGCAAAGAGAAATACATGTTAATAAAATGTTGCAAGAAGATGTCAGATATGTAAATGAGGTAAATCACCTTAAGTTTGGTTTCATATAACCGCTTGACAGTGGCAACTAAATCAGCAGAAGGAGTTGTGCCTTCACACATAACTTGCATCACCTTGTATAAAAAAAACAATAAAATTGTATCAACACGATAAATCAGCAGAAGACCAGATCCGGTTGCTTACAAATAGAGAAAAAAAAATTTAATATATAAAAGGATACACACCAGTGTCAAGAGGTTTTCACTTCCTTGGGGTGGATCAGATATTATCTTGAGTAAATCTCTATAAGATGGGCCTAAGGCCCGAATAAGGATAGGAACATGGCGATGGATGGCCTGTATGTTATGATTTCAACTTGCATTTAGCATATAAAAAAATATCATGAAGAAGGAATGCTAATGAGTTTAAAAAAGGCATCTAATACCTGTTTAACAGCCTTTGGAGCATGATCATATCTGTCAAATACAAGCTGAAGAAGACTAGGTTTCTGCACAAAAACAAAGACAGAACACACAGTGAGGGGGTGACATCAGCACTACTGACAAACTGAAAAAGAATAGAAGTAACTCTTATTGTGCATACTAGCGAGTACCAGTGCTTAGCGACGGGATTTTACAGCGGCAAATTGTTATAGTTGCGATATTGTGGTTAGGTATTTTGGTTAAGTTGGCATGCATTCAAATAGTTGAGGAAATTATTAGTTTAATTTAGTGGAATAGTAACATGCATTCAAATTGTTGTCACATTGATGTCATGCATTCATATCTTATTGATGTTGCCAAGTTTAGAGGAGATTAGTGGTTTAACTTAGTGAAATATTAAGGGCGTAATAGTAATTATACTTCTCTCATTTTGAGAGTTTTAAGCAAGACTATAGTTTGACCATTTTCTCTTTATATGTAGTAGAGAGTAGAGATAATTTAGCAAGCAAACCTTAATACATAAAGCAAAAAACAAAGAAAGGTGTTGTTGAGCTAGAGCAGGTGACACTGAAGAATCACTTTGGGAATCAGATTGTGAGCCCGTTGCAGGGTCGATATTGGAAGTCCCTGGCTCTGAAATTTGAGAGCCACTTATTGATGTTTCTTGACTTCCTATCTGTAAATGAAGAGGGAAACAACACATTACTAAAGAGTATAGACAAACGATTTAGAGGAATGAGTAGAGAATGTTATACCAAAGTTAACTATTACACATAACCGCAAAGTTAATTAAAAATATGCAGAATTAACAGATGGACATCACTTTAGAGCTAATTAAACAAAACTCACCTGCCCTTCCGTTCTTTGCTCAGCTTCTGATACTGGCTTATTGACAGCTGAAAGCAATTTATTTGTAGCAAAATCCTCAATTTTCTCTGAGATGATTTCAATCACATAAAGTTTGTTTGCCACCTGAAAACAGATATAGGCAAAACTCCAATCAAACATTCCAACAAAACTCTTAGTAATTCTCTGGTAAAGCTCCTGGTTTGGTTCTTCATTATATTTATTAATAACAATGGACAGAAGTAAAAAATTGTTGCTGGAAAACTGACCGCGTCTCTGGAAAACCAAATCAGTCCACAAAAGATTATTTGCAAACCAGACATTGTGTATTTTGTGATTCATAGAACTAGTTTATGCATAGAGATTGATGTATCAGACCCAAATGAAAAACTAATTTCATCTTTTTGCTCTTATTTTTATCTTTTCTTTTGAAAACAAAATTTTTCTGTCAAGCTAACTTTGACTTTGTGATCAAACACAAATCACAACATCACTAACATTATAAACTTAAAAACCAAGTGTTTCCAAACTAGACCATAAAACCCCACTTGCATGTTTAAGTTAGAATTTTCCTTACCAGACGGATAGCTTTTGCACGGATGTCATCTTTTGGATGAACAGCACACTGCATTTGTGAACGCATCAATGTGAGAAGCAATACAAAACCAACATAAAAAAGCATGTGACTTGCACAAAAATAGCAAGATCATGAATGATGCATCACAAATGGACAACGATAGAATGCACCTAGAAACTGATGGGCAATGTGTTGAAAAACTATTCAAATCCAAAATTAATCGGCAATGAGTGAAATACTACAATTCTATAAACCACATACATTCTCTTTTCAATTAACAGCAAATGCTCCAACCAATGAGCTAATTGCTACTAACATAGAAATGGAAAATAATATAATGCATAATGTTAATTTTGTGACAACCAACAAAAAGTGTTTCATCCAGGTAGATTTTACTATAAGCCGGTATGTAGTGAGAAAATACCCAAGACATATGCAATACTCTACTTAATATTCTACTAACAATTTGCTTAAACCCATGAGATGGTTGTAGATAATAATTAGAAGTAGCATTAGAACATGTAAACAGATTTATCAAGAAAGAATCTAAAACTGTATTTAGGGTTTCCTCAAAAAAATAGAGTATGTAAACACACTTACCCTTAAAGCAATATCCAAAAAAGCCTGGCGATCATTAGGACGTCCTAGAATTAAACTCCACAAAGAGCCGAGACCTTGATGTACACGATCACCATCACGAATATCTTTTCCACAATTATTATCTGAGCAACATATATCATCAAGAAGCGTAAATGCAGACTCAGCCAAAAAAGGAGCTTCACTAAAAAGTCGGCTGAACGACTTATCATTTGCTGGCAAAGCATCCAGCAAACACTTGGCCTTCAATAAGAAAGAGAATACCGATCAATCTCAAAATTTCCACAAACTTAAAACTTCATTTCATCTAGATGTGTCGTATATTAGGTGGGTCAGGTAATGGGTCAAAACAGGTGATTTTTTAGGACGTCTATTATAAGATATATTATAAAAAAAATTCAATGTTATATAAATAATTTGTCAAATAAAGCGATTTTGGAGCTGCTTGACCAATTGACCTGTTTCCTAATTAGACACATTTTTATATCACCCATTTGACCCATTAGACATAAAACATAACCCAGTCGACCCCTTTATATGGGTCCAAATTGCCACGTTTAATGTTAAATAGAGCAAGTACTTACCACTCCCAGAAGGAACTTTTCATATACAAAGGCCACTGAAGAGTCTTCAGATGAATCTGACATTTTGAGAGCATGCAGATGGTATAGCACATGCATCACAAGCTCATGCCCCTGGTGAAGATGCAAATCGATATTAAGACACATTTTTTTACAGAGATATACAATATTTAAAGCAGATACCTTTTGGTCCTGGTAGTCTGAGACAATATGCTTTTGTATCATCATAATTACATCATCATCAGCATCAACCTGCAGCATAAAAAATGTAGATATCTCAGTACAGATCTTGTTTTGGTGTTTCGAAAAATACATACATGCTGCATATGATATCTTGTTGCGCATTTCTGAATATATTGTAACGGGATCAACTGATAAGCAAGTATACAGAAGTTATTCCAGAAAAGTGTCAAATTATAACTTATGTCATCAGGAAATTAGTTCCACGTCACGTATTATAAACAAGTATGGTATGGTCTTTATATTATATATTGTCAATATCGTTCCCAATAGTATGAAAGCAAAGCAACTAGATTAGCACCAAGCACAGACACCTGACATATTAAATTAACTATTAAAGCAACTCCAAAACCTGAGACTGGAAAGATCAAAGTTCAAAAAATATTTGCATTCCATACTGCCCACCAATCACCCACTAGACTACACTCGATTTTATAAAGTGCTAGGATGATAACTGGACAACTCGACAACCAATATGCAGCCACACATACATTTTGGTACAACAACTGCGTTGACTTGCAAAAATGATTAGAGCTAACTATGTTTATAAACCATTAAACCTATCAACATGGTACTTTATCATTATAGAAAAGAGAGTGCTGGGTAGAAACAACGCAAAAACTCAGATCATGCGTGCAAAAACTAAAATCCTGCCTGAAAAAAAAAATTATCTATGACATATTTTAGCAGCATCTAGACGCTACATAAGCACCAGCCAACCTAAATGAGTATTCTGCAATTTCCTTATTGATTTATAGTCATTTTTAATTTGAGTTATTCCCAGGTTGAGTAAAAAACTGTGCTTACATGGATCACCTGACTGCTGTAGATGCAGAACCACTTTTCAGCTATTCATTTAACGACCACAAACCAGAACTTGTATAACAATATATACCGAACCATATTTGTTGAAGTTGCATTAATATATACACGCTAATACCATTTGTATCATTATTATTTGGGGTTGACTGCCAAGCTAGCTTTGGACAGACTCTGTGTAATTGGCGTTCCTTATAACGATAAATATATCGTGCATGAACGTGCCACATCACAACAAGAACCACATTACACACTCAAACATTAATTATCTTAAAAAGAAGATATATTATTTCACATATAAAAGATGCCATGTTCTCATTTACAAAACTGTCATACATTATAAATAAGCATCCAGTACTCACACGTAATAATAGGTAGTAAACAACGTTAGAAATAATAACAGTCTTCCCAATGGGAAAACAAGAAAAGTAGTTAAATTCGACTCCCACCTGAGCAACCAGTCGAGAAAGCAATGCCATGCGTGTCTGCATAAACTCTGCACCTCTTAATTGCTTGTAAGAGTCAATAATCCTTCTGATTGCCAATTTCCTTATATCTTTTTGCTGTTTTTCTGTCAATTCAACATATGATGGAACCACAGGTAACTCAACAGATGTTTCCTCCAAAACAGGAGTGTCCACTGTACATGGTGAAAGCTGATCATCTTCCATGAATGACATCGAGTGTTCCTCATCTGTCATTACAATGTCCGTTGACTTTTCTGCATTTAACTCCTTGTTGACATAATCAATAGGAGGAGTTGCTACATCTGAAACAATATTGAATTCCATGTCAGCACCAACTTGTGCGGCTTGTTCATCTGGAACTAACTCTAGAGAAAATGTTATATTTTCTGCGTCATGAGACTCGGTTTCTGCTTTGGGGATAACAATTTCAGATGCATTCTCAGCACTTGAAAGTACCGGTGGAGGGGGAGGTTGTCTTTTAAAAAGAGCAGACACATCAACCTCGGACTCTGCTAAACTAGGTTGAGCTGAAGTTGTAAAATCTTCCATAATATGCTCAGATGAGGTTCCACCAGGTAATGCCCCACGCCGTGGGTCAAGGCGACGAGGGTCCTGTACAACATTAGGTTAAAGCTTAACTTGATGAAGAGGAACAACAGAACAAACAAAATGAAAAGCACACTAACCCATTGCTGAAATGGATTTATTTAGGCTTTATTTATTGCTAATGGGTCACACGGGTATAATTTAAAACTTCACTAAAAATTATACAAATCGAACGGGTTGTATGGGTTAAAATTCTCCGATAACATAATCAAGTATTGTCACCTCCTAAATAGTTTTCACTCAAATAAAAAGTGGATCATTATTTTGATAAAAAATAAAATAAAATAAAATAACCATATTTAATATTCAAAATATTTATGATATTTGTAGATAACTTTGTTAGGAGGGTCAACTCAACCCGATCCAATTTGATTCAACTTGTAAGTTTTACAATGTTGACCCAAACCCATTTTGACCCATTACTAAAGCTGCCTGACCTGCCTGTTTTGACACCTATAAGCTAAACTCACCCTTCGTGATTCACGTTTGAGATCTGGTTGGAGATTTGTTGAAGAAGCTGTAGTAGGTAACTCTGAGCTGATTGTATTTGTGAGCACATGATTCGGCATGGTTGGTGCAACCAAGGAGGAACTGGTTGGAGGACCATTTTGTCGGGTTACAGTTGTTAATAGGGGAGGGTTCTTTGGTAAATGCTTCATATTAGTCACAACAATGTCAGCTAGCAGATCTGGATGTATTTGGGATATTAAGATTTCAAGAGACTCAGCACCTCTTTCTCCTTCAGCAAGTAAAGCACCAATCATGGCAATCATTTGTTCAACAGGAGTCAGACCATTGGCCAGTGGTTGCGCCTTGGTGGATACTCCATTTACAGAGTGATTTTGTCCTGATTCACTTTGAATGATGGAGCCATAACGACTCCTTTTGGATGATGATTCAGAAGAAACTATATGTTCTTGATCCATAGGGGTTGATCGTTTGAGCATATGGCTTGATGGTTGCTCATCCTAAAAAGGGTTGATTATATTAATACGACAGTAATCAGACAATTAATAATCAATTTTTATTGCTTGAATATAGTGATACTGATTCTGATTATCTTATATTTATAGCTATATAATCAGTGTTGAATAATCAATTTCATAACCAATGTAACAAAACTGATTATTCAAGTAAAAACTAGAATTACTTGCATAACCCTCATTTTTACCCTATCTTAACGAGTTTCAACCAATCGTTCTTCTTTAAAAAATAGTAAAAGGAAAACTATAATAGTTGAAACCGTAAAGAGTAAACCCTATTAAAAGTTCTATTATAAAACAATTTATAGACATATTTTAATTGATTAAAAAAAGAGGTAAATTGTAAATCTTAATTTGTAACAGTATATATTTTCCTTTGGTTATTCTGTCTATTCGTTTCCTTAACAAACAGAACTTGACAAACAATCAAACACAATTGTCTGCATCCTGTTCCACTAGAGCTGATTATGTGATTCTGATAATCCAATCACATAATCAGTATCAAAACACAAATCCAAACATGCCCTAATTAAAAGTGGTAGATGCGCTCCTAATCACAATCAAATTACCTTGCTTGCACGAGCATCGCGTGAAGCGCGCTCGCTATTTCTTATCATTTTATCAACCTGTCGCATCACCTGGTCAGCTGCATCCCCAGCATTCATTGCCCGCAAAACTTTGAGTAACTTCTCTCTCGACTGATTTAGAATAGAATAATTAGGAAACAAAGAATAGTCAAAATTTTACAGTTCAGCACTTCAAGTTTAAATATATAAGTTTCGAGAATAGCATCAATAAACAAAACAAGATAAAGAATTTCTAGAAGAATTAATAGATTCATGTATAAATTATTAAAAGGCATAATCAGATTTACACATCAAACACAAAAATAACAGATTTACGCATTAAAGTTAATGAAACCGGTACTCTCTCCAAGCAATGAGTATGTTTAATGTTAATTTCATAATTTGTAAAGGAAACCATCTCTGCATTGAGTAGGGTTCTAATTTTAACTTGATTTTCACTATCTCTAGTGTCGACCCTATAGCTAGACCAAGTTCTTAGCCCATATCAGATATTATTAGATTCATGCATATCTTATAAAGATAAAAAGTATCGATTTGACTCTCAAAACCCAATAATGATAGTTGCTATAATACGAAGGTATCACACATTACATTGACTTACAACAACAACAACAATACCCAATCCCACTGGTCAAATCACTTACATGAACCATTATTAGGTTAAATCAACTTTACTTGACAGAAATAATGACAAAACAGAATCATCCATTCACTTACTGAATGATCATACTTCAGAATTTGGTAAAAAAGCAACCTCTATAGTTACAAAAATGTGGACAGGTAATTTAATTACCCAATTATTAATATATTTCACTTAGAACGTGCTGCATAAATATTTACCTCCATGATAACAGGGTGTGTAGACCTCAAAAATCCCAAGAAAGCAGTTCTTAGAGAATACTGTATGCTCGGAGTGTGGGCTCCTTTTGATATAAGATTAGCATCAAAATCAAGCAGTGCAGCGAGAACAGAGCTATAGTGGACTTGCCTCCTTCGACCTATCGTAGCAAGACTGAAAAAACAAAATGCAGACTGTAATGATCAACCAGAACTTAAACATGAAATAAGCTTGTGTTAATATGAAATACTGATCCAAAATGTACAAAAATATGGTTCACTGTATATTTTGCCTCATTACTTTTCTATTTATGCATAAAGGCGCAAACCTAATGTCAATAACAGCAGCAATATCAATAACTTTCAACTTTGAAGTCATCATATCTTAACTCAATACTTTGCGAAACTCGTCTAAGATATACGCCCAACATCAGTGAAGCTGATGTACTATGTTCATTAATACGAACTTTTTTTAGGGACATCATGTCATAATCCAACATAAAGACATCCTACTTGTGCGTTCACTTGAGGTCGAGAAAAGATTACGCAAGAATTCAGTGAATCACTTCCGTTCTGTTTAGGCCAATAGACGTATCAAGATTTCAAATTCACGTATGCATTGCAAAAAAAAATGATGATGTCATCATAGTTCTTGATAACTTGATGGGACACACAAAATGAGGTAAGAGAGTAGAAAGCACAGTTAAGGGGACCCAGCAGCCAAATAAATTTGCATCCAAATATATAATCCAGATAGACAACAGTGCATTGCAGACACTAATCATTCAGTTTGACCTCTCCTCTCTAAACATTTTCACAACTGTAGAAGGTTGATTTTCCCAACATGAAAGGCATATGAACATAAAAAGAGATACTGATCTGATCATAGGCACATTGTGATATAAAATTCAAGTAACCCGTATGGGTAACATACATATATTATGAAGATATACTAAATGCATACAGTTTCTGATCACAACTTGATTTATTTAACTATGTCCGATACACATGAGCAACTCACATCCAAATGAGAAGAAACTAAGTTAATTATGCATGAAAGTTGCTGCCAATGGCGTGAAGAACCACCAATCATGGTTACCTACCCTGTGGATTAGTCGGCCAAAATGTCGGAAACCATGGTTACCAGAAAAAAAAAACAAAAAACAAAAAAAAAAAAAAAAACAAAACAAAAAAAACAAAAACAAAACAAAACAACCAATCAAAATATGCCAGCCTCAAAAACATAAATCACAGTAAACAACAACTATTTTACATCACTATAATGATACAATACAAGAGTCCAAGTATCCAAATAGTATATTAGATGCTCAAGGTATTTTATTAATATCAAACAGAAAACATTGCAACGCTGCAGGTAATTGTAAATCTGAAGATTATCTGCCACCAGATAATAGATATTCTAAACTTATAGCACGAAACAAGGCCAGCATGATATCAATGAGCAAAATACTAGCACCATACAGCAACCAGAAAACATAACATTAGTCGATATTGTATAACCACGCAACTTTACCACTTTGAGGACACCTAACTGCAACTATAACAAAAGTTTGACTCAGATTAACCGAGCTAAAGAACAACTGTGAAGGAACTACCAGCAGCTATTGTGTTCTCTTTCATGTTATGCTAGCATAATTGGATGTTCTTGAATTTAAATTTCTTAAGTATGAAGATTTTGGCATTAACAACTGCAGTAACAGTCCCCAAAGGTGCAGAATGTCAATTTAATACATGTTCCCAGTCCAGGACACAAACTTTATATCTAAACTGATTTAGCAATTGTGCCTACAGAAATACAATAGTTTTTTGTCCGTGTAAGTTCTTGAATCTGAATGAGAAAACTTCTTTGTCGAGAATGAAACATACTCCCCTTCCATAGTTTCGCTCAAATTATTTATACCAGTTTTAGTTACGAAAGTGGTAACTGCATTATTGCAGATAAAGTACAGCAACTGTCAGCAGCAGAAGCCCGTCTAACGATGACCAACTTTATTTCTTGAATATTATTTCAGAAATTATTGATGCAACTTACAGAAAACATGCCGCACCAACATATTATTATTCATGTCTTCTCTGCACACACAGTGGCACACAAAGGTTTCTGATGCAGAAACCACTAATTTGCGCAAGCGAAAATCCTTTGATTAAGCAATACCGATAGACGTAAAAGTCCATACATTTCTTGGTAGATAGCTTATGAGTACTTGTCTGGCATATTCATAAAACTAAACACCATAAATACAAAAACATGGATATAAAAAGGTCCAACAAATGAAATGACCACGAAGCAAATGCCGAAACCAAAAAAATATTTTATTAATTACGGTTACCCATAGTATGTCAAAGGTTAATTAAGTTACATTTACACATGGGTATGTATATACAGCGAGATAATGAGAGAATAGTAAACAGTTTATAACCAATAAACTGAGCTATTCTACAGAAGCCTTAACAATAAGCTTCGCCCATGGCCTGCTAGAAGATGATGCTGACATCAGCTTACTGTTCTCTCATTATCTGAACCACCGACTCAGCAGTTCCGTGCATAATCCAATCTGATTAACTTTGCAAAATGCTGCCAACATTGCTGCTACAATATTACATACAAACACTTAAGGTGTGCTACTAACACCTCCAGTTTGAAATCAATCCCAAAGTAAGTTGGTATTCCATGTGTATTTTAAAAAAGTCTACCAACTATATATCTAATTATCTTGTTGATTGAAGACGAAAGCAACCAGACTCTCTTACAGGTACAGGTGACTCCAGTACTTAACATTCATAAAGATAAAACAATCTGCGTCACATTAAACATGCTCTCCTTAAGTCATGAATGCATCTAAAAGTTTGCGATGTAGCCAAGCTCACCTATACGAATGCGCACATTGATAACAAGTGACCACATATAGCTCGATACAAATACTTAACCTATACACCAAAACTAACCGATACACACTAACAAACAAGTGTGTACATGTCATCTCCAGCCATTACGAGGGCATGTATACCTTACCATTTACCTTCCATAATAACCAGCAGCATGGTATCATCGCCCAAGACTAGAGACTATGGCTAAGGAAAATAATATTGCTCTTAGTTTGTTGACTATTGCATCTTCCATCATCCAGTTAGCATTTTAAATTTACAGTCAGATATATCCTTAAAAAACGTTTAGAACTTATAATATGCATTGTGAGTCGCACAAACAAAACTAATTTAAATGCACACGAATTAGGCAAGCAGATGGGTAGTATTTCACCTATTAACAACGGAAATTGTAATGGAGCCCGGGTGACTGCTGGCCAACCTCAACAAATCAAGTAAAATCATGAAAGATCTGTTTGCTTCTGACTGGAGTGCAATTGAATCCAGAACAGGATGACCACCAGCTAGCCATGAAATATTGAAAACCTGTGAACTTTTAGGCACTGCTATAGCAACAGCAATGCCCAAAGTTTTATATGTGAATAATTAAAAACCAGATGATAGGTAAATAAAAGAAACACGAAACCTATGATGTTAAAAGAATAGCATAGCCGTAACTGATGAAAAACAACCAATACCTTCTGCAATATGCCCTCTAGAATCATTGTCAGGCATAAAGAGCAGCACACAAGTTTCCAAAAACTTTATAGCAAGCAACCTCGGACCAGCAGGTCTTGCCTGCAACATGAAGAACAAAGTTGACCCCTCTGTTTTAAAAGAAAATAGTGTGCACTAGAAATATCAAGAGTTAAAATTTTCATGATTGCAGTAATAAAATAGTAGCCTCGATTATATGGGCAAGGCATACTTGCAGGGTCAATACTGAGATCTAAAACAATAGGTGTCATCAGCAATTCCCTTCCAAGTGTAAAAAGGCTATTTTTTAGTTGGGCGGTACATCTGTTGTCATTGTTTTGTTCTTTTAGGAATAACTATTCTGTACAAATGAATATTAAGTTTTTATAAAAAAAAAAATCTGAAAAGCATACTGAACTTGGATCTCTTACTGATAAAATTACCGAAAAACAAAAAATACACTACTTCAAAATTCAGAGACACCAATTAAAATTAAACTAATATTATAAACACACTGCAACAGCAATTTCTTCATAACGGTTATACAGTGCAATTCTAACAGCATGTAGAGCACCCTCCAACCCCCAAATTCTTTCTCTAGGAGATGCAAGACATTCTCCAGTAAATGTGCACCACGTTCTTCTATCCTTGGGTTGGTTATAAACCAAAAAACAAAGTAGTAACTTTCAGATATTTCCTAGTCTAATAATTCCAACAAGTTTAAACAGGGCAAAAAAATCAAGTTCTATATCAAGAAGGAAACCCTGTATCAATCTCAACGAAAGCATACTGCACTTCAGACAACCAAAATGTGATTACTAAAGCTTTTAATAGTACCTCCAGTGCAATTCGGGAGACAGCGTCCTTAAACTTCAGCATCCAAGACCACATCTCTTCAAGCCATCTCTCCACGAATCCATGCCGGTGAAACTATACATTTCCAAAATACAGCTCAAGGTTAAACAACTATATACCTACTATGGGGAAAGCAAGAAATTGGGGATAGTATTAGACGATCTAATCTGGAACAATAAGTGCCACAAAGAGACACGAGATTCACACATTAACAGTTTTCAGATTCACGAACACAAGGATCGTATACATTATAACAAATAACCTGACGTCAGTAATTTATAACCAAACGCTAATTAAATCTCTATATTATCTACCATATTTTCAAGATATATAATGGAGAAAAAGGAAGAAAAAGACCTGCAAGGCCAACTCCTCTAGCACGCTGCAAAAAATATGCGTTCCGGCAACAATGGAATGTCTAGCAACAACAGAATCATCGTCATTTAGTAGCGTCAACAACACTGGCATCAGTACTGGTGAATGCTCCATTGTTTTTAAACTTATATCCTCAACAACCCTACATCGCCATAAAATCATATTAGCATGAAAGAAAGAAAACAGCAAAGACGTAAACTATAAGACACTTCAAATGTCATCCAAAATAAGCCCCTGGTCGAGATGCCCTTTCATGGCTGAAGACGGACTCACATCATTGATAACAATAGATACTGTGGAAGGGTTCGCATGGACTCAATGAGATCCTAAGATAGTAAAAAAAAAACACACACACACACACACACACACACTAGCAATGGACATAACCTAGATAGAACATATCCGGTAAAACTCAATATGGTAAAAAGGATACGCCCTTTTTGCATTTTGAAACACTCCGTACGTAACAAGTCTTCCTAAAAAACTTAGGGGGTGTTTGTTTCGGCGTAAATAGCCGGCTTATGGCTTATTTAGTTGGACTTATGTTTCGAAAGCCACCTTTTGTGACTTATTTTGAAACTTTTCGGCTTATATAAGTCTAAAAGTTTCAAAATAAGCTTAAACAAATGAGCTTATGAAATATAAGCTCAAAACCAAATAAGCTATAAGCCGAAACAAACACCCCTAGCTGAAAGTTGGATACTTTAAATTTGTTAACACAAATTCTACCGACCGCAAACTCTATGAAAAATTTTGAAACTATTATTCCAATAACGCCTCAAAACTATTCAATTTAGCTCAACCTAAAACACATTTCTATATAATTCCAATAACATTATCAACAAAACTCAATCGTAAACATCCCTAATTATACCAATTACTAATAACGCATAGCCAATTGACTTTTAAAAAGTCAAAATTAAAAATTCTATGGCACAAAAAAAGTGAATTAAAAAAGTGAATTACTCAATTAGGGTTTTCCTAACAAGTGAGTGATGAGAAGATTGAAGCTGAACCAAATAAGGAAACAATTGATCAGCAAATAATGAGAAATCATCGTCAATTGATGAGATTATTATTATATCTTTTGCTTGTTTTAATGACGATAGCTTGACGGCTAAATCGCCGTGGTTATTTGCTGCTGCTAGTAATGACAGTGCTTGTTCTCTCTGTGACATGATTGATTACACACAGTTACTGTGTGTGAATTTTGGGGGTGAAATATAGTGAAATTAGGGTTTTAAAGGAGGTGATGATGAAATTGATGATGTATGTGGGAAATAAAGGTGTGTTGGGGGGTGTTTGGTGTTGACACAGGATATCCGGAACGGGTATAAGTTTGGGGGTGGATATTGGGTTTATTCTAAAGGCACTGCTCGACTCGGCAATGTTATTTTCCGTTTGATAGGTTGATGAGCTTTTACGAGGAAAGCTTGAGTTCGATTGATAAATTTGAATTCGGCTTAAGATCGGCTTGAAAGGCTCAATTTTATTTGAAATAATGTGCTTTTTAAATAAATTAAAAGTGAAAAGCAAAGACTTGAGTTCGGCTTGAAATGCTCGACACAATTATAAATAAGTATTTATTCTTAGTGTACTTATGTATAAGTCTTTGAAATTTACATAATATATACAAAAAATGTAAATCAGTTAAAAGCTCAAAAAGCTCGACAATAACTCAAGTTGAGCCTATATAAGCTCGAGCTTAACTCAATAAATATTTCAAGCTCATTTTTAGGCTTGAGTTCGAGTTATTCGACAAAAGCGTGAATTGTTTACACCTCTAATCTTTACTACATATAAACAAATAATGATCAAACTTTTGTCTTACTTAAAACTCATAATTTTGCGTATAGTGCGTAGTCATTAGGTTTGGAGTGATGATCGGGATAATCGTATGTTCCGTTTTTCACCTTCAGTAAGGACCCTAAGGTAAGATTGGAGATCTAGAGTTGGGGTACATATGACTATTGTGTGTGTGTGTGCGCGCGTGTGTGTAAGGTGAGTGAAGATTGATTAGCTTCAAGTTGGTCTATTTTATGGAAATGGATCAGTATTTATAGAGATGCATTTGGGGTTTGTGTCACTCATAGATGTGATCCAATAATTGAGGATGATCCACGTGGTGGAATGATGCAGGTTTTACTGACCAGGTTTTAATATTTATAAAATCTCGTTTACCTATGGTCCACCATATGCACTCACGGGCAGTGTACCCGATCGTGTGTAGTGTAGTAATCGGTAAAACCGAGGTCGTCCCAAGTGTTATGTGAGCGGATTCTAATTAAGTCTAGGTGTCACTGGTTTTAATTGTTTAAGGTTTGAAATGATTATTAAACTAATTAACAAGAAATAAAAGAAAGCAAATAAAAGGTAGAGATGTGATCAATAGGGGTAAAGTGTGCTAACCTAGTTACTCATCCTATCATGTTATGTTCGCGTCTAATTACTTCCAATTGATTCAAGTGGGGGTTTAAGTCGCTAGGACAGCATTTGGTCAATCGTCCTAACCTATCAGCAAAGGCTTTCACCAGAGATCAAGCTACTACCCTTGAAAGTCCAGTTATTTTTAATCCCCTAAGCCAAGTCATTAAGTTCCGCTACATGCAAGATTCGCAACAATGAGTGCCCTGGCGCTAGCATCTTAGACACTCATCCCTAACTTTTTAAGTTCATCCAAACGGCAGGTGATCATTTGGTCAGTTCGCACAAGCGAAGAAGGGTCGTCAGTTGGTCAATTCTTACCCTTCCCACTCAGTCTACCTACTTAGGTCAGTTGGTCAATTCTCCTAACCAACTAGACACTACCGCCATTCAAAACTACCGAAACTAGGGTAGCTACCAACGAACTATGCATACATACACTAGAAACAATTATACGGAAGCATGTAAACATAAACAGAACAATTAAGGAATTATAATTAGGCTAGCACCAAAGGTGCTTAGCCGATCATATTAAGAGAAACAACCAATTCAATGTTTGACAAATTGAAATACATTGATTGAAAGTAAAAGAAAAGATAATCGCTAATGCTTATCGTTAGGGAGTGATTTCTCCCTTGGAGATGGCTTCGTATGCTCTTCAAGATCTGCCTTTGGACCCCTACTCACGTTCTCTGCTTTTTGATGTGGAGTGAATGATGTGAAATGCAAAAATTAGGGCTTATATTTATAGGCTTGATCTAGTTACGGCGTAACTTAAGTTGAGAGTTACGCCGTAACCTATATAATTCCATAATAATGCTTCTCGTAAAGCTGGTTACGACGTAACACATGGGATGAGTTGCGCCGTATCTTCAATACAGGTTACAAATGACATGATTACGTCGTAATCATTGGAAGGAGTTACGGCGTAGCTTACAGCGGCGTGGAACATCTTTTGACCTAATGGGTTACGGCGTAATTTTTTTGTTGGAAGTTACGCCGTAATCTGTTGCTGAGTTGGCCTTCTAAGTCACGCACTAGCTACGGCGTAATGTGAGAGTGAAGTTACGCCGTACCTTCTTCACAATGGGCATACTATCATAAATCTCTTATAAAATCTCCAAATCTGCGTCTCTTTAGCTCCAATGCTCGTAATTTACCTGAAAGTAAAATATAAAGGAAAACACGCGTAAATCCATATAAATGATATAAAATACGAGCATTATCGGGGAAATTGACACTTAATATTCAGGACTATTTGATGTTATCAAATATCCCCCCACTTGAACTCTACTTGCCCTCAAGTAGACCTTATTAGAAAAATTACTAAAAAGATATCTCCCATTACTTGGAAAATATAAGTTTAAAAATCCCTTATGCTATAATAAATCAAAGCCGAACACCTCACGAATTGGGAACAAAACACTCAAAATCTCTCAACTAATCTAAATGTCAATTTCGGGGTGATCACTCAAAGCATAATCATAGCATGTATTCTATCATAAGCTTGGCGGTTACACAAATCTCCACCACTAGAGTTAAGGACTAAACAATTCTTGAAGGCAATATGGGTAGACACGACATGGGTTAAGGGCGAATCGTCATTACTAACATGTCACGGAAAAATGGACAAAATAAATGATACATGACTAAATCCATGGCCAAGACACCAAAGATTGCTCGCTTCACAAACCTAAACACGCTGCATGACTAAAGGGTAGGATAAGATATGGGATTTAATTAGTGTAAAGTAGAAAATAACAAGCAAATAGTCTAAACCTATAACCAAGTCATCACCGCTTATCGTTCATCCAAAGTTCAAGTTTCAAGGCTAAGAAACCGGATCATGATATACCAAGTAGATGTGCCATTAGCGGACATCATGATGGGCACATTACCTGTTCTTCAACTGTTGGCGCAATATACCAACTTCATTCTTCAAATGTGACCGAGGTGGCCTCCTCGATACTAGATATTTGATGAGCTTTAGATATAATGCTTATAACTTCCCACTTTACAATAAACAAATAACTATAACTATTTTCTTTTTTTTTCTCTTTTTTTTTTTTGAATCATTTTTTTTTACATCATAACTAAACATAACATCCCCCCACTTGAGACGAACATAACATGAGAATCTGGGGGGTCTTCAATGATCTTCAAATATATGTTTTTGACGAAAGAATGATTTCCGAACCTCTCTACTTGAACCTTGAACTTAGGCAAACAATGACTTATCGATCACAAATTAAGACTACATGGTAGGCTAAGGTGAATGGGTGTATCGAAACAATATATATTGGGTGAACAAAATGAAAGGAATGGCTCAGACGAGTGTATCTGGGGTATCTTGCACTAAAGGTGAGTGCAACAAAAGGGTTTAACATGGGGGTCGAGAAATCGGGGTGACTAATCGATAGACACACAAGGATAGGCTGTTTGGGTGATAATCCTATAATATTGCCTTCTTAAACTGAATATTCCAAATACATTAAGCGAACTCAAGATACCTCGTCTATGGTCTCGAAATGATGCAAAGGCCAAGTTCTAAAGTTTACAAGCTATCGGCATACTCATAATTTGGTGGATTTGGGTAAATATTTGGAAACGGATAAGGCTAATCTCACCATATAATATCAGGGGTTATAATGTGCTCGGCTAAGGTCTACTCTAGTTAGGTTAAGAAAAACATGTCAAAATTTTAAAAAGGGCATAATTTTTCAAAATAAACTAGAAAAACGAGGACAAAATAAAGTTCAAGAGATAATTCTACTCCCGTCCCCCCACTTGAAATGTACAAAGTCCCTTTTGTACTAAACGTTAAATAAATGTGAAGAGAAAGTAGAATTAGAGCGAGAACTTCCCTGAAATTCGCTCCTAAAAAGAAAGAAGGCTCACGAAAAGAATCGTACCTTCGCTTAAGCACCCACGAGCAAACTTCATTCCTTGAAATCACACTACCAACAAGCATAATTCTAAAAAAGAAAAAGAAAAAACAAAAAAAAAATCTAACTCACTTTCGTAGGAATCACGGTTGCATTTAGCGTATGCAACAAGCCTTTTAAACCACTTGGTGTCCCAAGTGGACGAGTGTAGTCTCATGAGGGCTTACAGGGAACATACCCACAAATTCATTTAAAAACTAATACAAGGTTATTGTGTTATTATAGAAAGAGGTTGAACTGGAGGATAATTACACCGTAACTCATTGAAGGAGTTACGCCGTAATCATGGCAAAACCTGGCAGTCGCTACTGGAGGGTAGCTAAGGTGTAACCATAGCATGGGATTACGCCGTAATCGGTAATGGTCTGGAGAGAATCGCTACTGGTGATGTGGTACGGCGTAATCATTGGGATGAGTTACACCGTAACTGATGGACAGGTCAGGTCCCCGTTTAAGTTACTGATGCAATCTTCTCCGATTCCTGCAAAAATGGTGAAAAACACAAAACCCAACAAAAATAGAAATAAATAAAAAGGATAATTCGGGTTGTCTCCCGAAAGAGCACTTTTCTTTATTATCGAGTCTTTAAATTAGACTCAAATCCATGGGGCTTTACGGTGGCCTTTGAACTTGGCCAACTTCCTCCATATCCTTCATCAAATTATGTTTGAGCTAAGCAACATTCGTAGTGGTGCGGAGATATTCCTTATTCTCGATCTTCCGAATCTTGTAAAACTTTTCGTTCGTCCCCAAGTGGTATCTTGTAAATTCATATTTTTCAGCTACAATTGGTGGCGGCCTCTTATACGGATGCCAAGAAGTTTGCACCTTCTTTGTTCATATGCTTCATCATCGGGGTCAGTGAACCCGTCTTCCCCTTGTAGTTCAAGGTAGTCCAATATTCCCTCGATGTCATCATCATCGGACTCAGTACCCTTAAACCACTTATCGTCAAGTAAGTCTTCCACACACTTGCATTCTTTTTTCTCATTACCCGTCGTATCTTTCATATCTTCATCCACCACTTCACTCATATCGTTGGGGATTTCTTCACTCGGGTCTTCCTCACTCATACATCCTTTCTAAATATTCTCCTTAGTGGAAGCATCTGCCTTTCCATATTTGATCTTGACCCAATCGTCAAATCCCAATTTGTCTAGCCAAGGTAATTCTGTCCTCTCCTCGTCATTGGTTGAGGTCCACAAGAACTCATTATCCCCAACTCTCGCAATGTTACTTCCCCCATTACATTCATCATCAAACGGATTACAAGACGCCCAAAAAACTTCGCCAAAGGTCTTTAACTTCTCACACGAATGCTTCCTAGCTATTTGTCATTGGTGTTGCTTGAGGGCACCTCTATGCAGTGGGTATCATCATTGGTTCTTCATCCATGGACTCTTTTTGGAGACAATGTTCTTCATAGTCGAGCTTGAGCTTTTCTAGAAGATTTGAATTAGTTATAGCATCCCCGAATCTCACCAAATGCCAATCACGAAAGGATAGATCTCCGAACTTGACGTCGTGTATTTCTAACTCATGAGGGCACATCCATTCTTCATTCTTCATATTACCACCTCCGTTGCAATACTCACGAAAAGGATTGCATGTAGGCCATGCTCGCGGGGACTCGTCTTCCGTGATCATTTTAGGATTGCAGCAGTGCTTAATAGGTGGTTCCTCCTCTTCTTCGATTATGAATTTCGCCAACCTTTCATCATCATTAAATGCAGACCACATGTATTTGTTATTTTTAACCCTCTTCTTATCTTCTCCTCCATCGCAAATTTCGCTATGAGGGTTGCATGAGGCCCAAAGATCTTACCACTCACCATTATCCACTGGTATTGCCTTGCACCAGTGACTCTTCCTCTTGGAAGGAGATTGTGGTCACAAGTTTGTATCACTGGACCATCCATTTATGACATGTGTTCTTGATTCATCCAATTCGAGAAACCTGTCAGACCACGTATCCCAGTTACGCCGTAACTTTGATGTTGGGTTACGGTGTAACTGGCTTCTGTCAGCACCATCAACGTAATTTTCTTCTACCATGTTAGATCCATCGTCGGATTTGTCTTTTTAAGAAAACACGGCTTTGCATGCTATAGATTTGCTCTTTTGTTCTTCATTTCTTTTTTGTACTTCATCGCTGAGCTTGCCAATCATGGTTTCCAAGTTTTTCAGCGATTCGTCATGACTAAAAAGGCTTTTGTTTGTGCTTTCTTGAAAGTTCTTAAGCCATTCTTCTTGCTCCTTTTGCATTTTAGTCAAGTCTTCGAGGTATTTGCTGATTGTTTCCTCCAAATTAGCTCTTCTTTCCCCGAAAGTCCCATGGTTATAATATGTGGGAGGTCCTCCACGATAGCCATTACCGTTTCGATTATCCCCTTGAAATGGTCGATTTTCACCATATTTAACTTCTTCAACCTTGCTATCTTCATCAATGAGATGACATTTTTTTGTCAGATGTCCCCCTCCACAGCTTTCACATCCAACTTGAATAGCATGAACACATTCCCTGAGCTTGAGCATGTCCCGACCAAGATTTTCAAGCTTGCTAGTAATTGCGGCAATACCTTCAAGATTTTCGCCTAGGCTTCTTTGGCTTCCTCCATCATGCCACTTTTTAGAATGATCAGCCATCTTTTGAGTGGCTACAATGGCGAGAGTAGGAGTCATACTTGGAATTGGTCCTTAGTAGTCCAACATCTGTCTTGTAGTCACGTTGATACCTTTGTAGAAAGTGTTGACCTTTTGCTGGATGTTTAGATCATGAGTGGGACACTTGTAAAGAAGATCGTTGTATCTATCCCAAGCTTGATACAACATTTCATCTCCTTCTTGTTTAAAGTTATGGATCTCCATAAGCTGATTAGATATCTTCAAAGGAGGACAATATCTTTGAATGAAATGCTTCTTTAGGAGAGCTCATGTATCGACTGCCCCAGAGGGTAATCTTTCAATCCATCTTCTTGCTCCCCCAGTAAGAGTCATGGGGAACACTCGGAGCATAACAGCGTCATAAGAAACACCAGGTATGTTGAAAAGGCTTTCGATATACAAGACATTCTCAACGTGTTCATAAGCATCTTCGTCTCTGTTTCTCGAGAAAGGGTTAGCTCGTAGCTCCCTCATAAACTGTTCTTTAATCTCGAAACGGACATTAGCTCCAATAGCCGGCCTTACGAGCCCCGACCCTTGTTCTTCCCTTGTCAATGCCAAA
Organism: Chrysanthemum makinoi; assembly: GCA_910596185.1. Classification (NCBI taxonomy): domain Eukaryota; kingdom Viridiplantae; phylum Streptophyta; class Magnoliopsida; order Asterales; family Asteraceae; genus Chrysanthemum; species Chrysanthemum makinoi. Next base: position 196,294,081 of record OU343225.1, on the reverse strand, counting down.
TATTCCTCAAGAGTGAGGTCATCAATGTTTACAACATCCATGGTACCTGAAACTTGAAAAGAAATCGTGAGAAAACAAGAATTCAAAATAAAACAAAAATAAAAGACTTAACAAAAATCCTATTATAACTCCCCGGCAGCAGCGCCAAAAACTTGATGCAGGTTTTACTGACCAAGTTTTAATATTTATAAAGTCTCGTTTACCTATGGTCCACCTTATGCACTCACGGGCAGTGTACCAGATCGTGTGTAGTGTAGTAATCGGTAAAACCGAGGTCGTCCCAAGAGCTATGTGAGCGGATTTTAATTAAGTCTAGGTGTCACTGGTTTTAATAGTTTAAGGTTTGAAATGATTATTAAACTAATTAACAAGAAATAAAAGAAAGCAAATAAAAGGTAGAGATGTGATCTATAGGGGTAAGGTGTGCTAACCTAGTTACTCATCCTATCATGTTATGTTCACGTCTAATTACTTCCAATTGATTCAAGTGGGGGTTTAATTCGCTAGGACAACATTTGGTCATTCGTCCTAACCTATCAGCAAAGGCTTTCACCAGAGATCAAGCTACTACCCTTGAAAGTCCAGTTATTTTTAATCCCCTAAGCCAAGTCATTAAGTTCCGCTACATGCAAGATTCGCAACAATGAGTGCCCGGGCGCTAGCATCTAAGACACTTATCCCTAACTTCTTAAGTTCATCCAAATGGCAGGTGATCATCTGGTTAGTTCGCACAAGCGAAGAAAGGTCGTTAGTTGGTCAATTCTTACCCTTCCCACTCAGTCTACCTACTTAGGGTCAGTTGGTCAATTTTCCTAAGCAACTAGACACTACCGCCATTCAAAACTACCGAAACTAGGGTAGCTACCAACGAACTATGCATACATACACTAGAAAGCGGAAGCATGTAAATATAAACACAACAATTAAGGAATCATAACAGGCTAGCACCAAAGGTGCTTAGCCGATCATATTAAAAGAAACAACCAATTCAATGTTTGACAAATTGAAATACATGAATTGGAAAGTAAAAAAAAAAGATAACGCTAATGCTTTTATCGTTATGGAGTGATTTCTCCCTTGGAGATGGCTCCGTATGCTCTTCAAGATCTGCCTTTGGACCAATACTCACGTTCTCTGCTTTTTGGTGTGGAGTGAATGATGTGAAACGCATAAATTAGGGCTTGTATGCTTGTATTTATAGACGTGATCTAGTAACGGCCTAACTTAAGTTAAGAGTTACGCCGTAACCTGTATAATTCCATAATAATGCTTCTTGTAAAAGGTTGCAGTAACACATGGGATGAGTTACGCCGTATCTTTAATACAGGTTACAAATGACATGATTACGCCGTAATCATTGAAAGGAGTTATGGCATAGCTTATAGCGGCATGGAACATCTTTTGACCTAATGGTTACGGCGTAATCCTTTGTTGGAAGTTACGCCGTAATCTGTTGCTGAGTTGGCCTTCTGAGTCACGCACTAGCTACGACATAATGTGAGAGTGGAGTTATGCCATAAATTTTTCACAGTGGACATACTATTATAAATCTCTTATAAAATCTCCAAATCTGCGTCTCTTTAGCTCCAATGCTCGTAATTTACCTGAAAGTGAAATATAAAGGAAAACAAGCGTAAATCCATATAAATGATATAAAATACGAGCATTGTCGGGGGAAATTGACACTTAATGTTCAGGACTATTTGATGTTATCATGGACATCCAAGGGAGGAGACAAGAATGATATGTGGCGTGACATCCTTAGCTCAGCTAGATATATGGAATGTCTCATGCACGACTGCACGTAGCAACGCAATATTCGTAACACTACCTCTATGCGAATAAGGTGGTGACACATTTGTTTGTTATAATGCGCCTATATGAGATTCCAGTTTAGCCGTTGCCTGAGTGCGTTCATCAGGCTTGACGTATTCGTGTTTGGCCTAGGAATTTGTTTCCTACGAATAATGACGGGTCTTGGCCTTTGTGGGCCTGGCTTTGGCCTGTTGCGAGTGTATGGGCTTTAGCCAGTTAGGCTGAAAACTCTCATACGGTATCAAGTCCCCCAGTCCATTAGTATATCATAGGTTTGTTATAATGGAATTTTTTGACATTATGTTTTTCCAGGTTATGCTTTTGATATGGAATTGGAAAGCCTAGCCTGACAACGTATTGTTGTCGCTTTGTATGCATATTCGTCCAGGCGGCATTGAATGCAAAAATGGCTTGGATTTTTGACTTGGCTTTCTTTTATCTATCTGCAACCTTGAATAATATTTAACAAGAAGGCACACGACGTATGGCAATAGCCTATCATACGCCGTATACAACTACTGAAAATGTGCTCTCCATCATACATTGGCATTTTAGTTCGATTTCCGTTGTTTTCCGTGAGAAATCTCCTTTTGCTCAAAATAATTACTAAAGTATAAATTTAGAGTAATTAAGTACGATATTCAACATAAACAAGACACAAAAGGAGTAACTATTGTAGGAATTTGATAACTAAAACATGTATAACTTAGGAGATATCATACATGTTGCTAGTGAAGGTGTTTCAGGCATTGACACTCAGTGTGATGTCGAAATGTTTGACCGAACTGTAGCTCGGGCAGTCACCCAGCCAGTTAACCAGGCTGATGTTCAGGCTAGTGTTCATCTTGTCTATAAGTCAGGTGATCAATCTGGAACCTCAAGGGGTATGGAACCGGTCTAAGGTTCCAATGCATACCATTGATGCTCACCGTTTGAAGACCATACCTTTGAGGTCAAATGTTCTTATCCTTCAAAGTCAATTAGCTGAAAAGTTGTCAATGGCTCATGTGAGCATGAAGATGAGGAAGATATCATCCGATAGCTCATCGAAAAAGAAATTTAGGTATTGGTACCTCTGGTACTTCTAAGGCTGGATAAGACCTTTATCCCTGTTAGGGATGATGATGGTTGTAACATATTGGTTTTCACAATCACATAATCAAGCAATACTATGGGTCGAATGTTATGAGTTTTAGAGAGAGAAAGTGGAATGTTCTAGAGAGATAAAATCAAAATGAAAGGTTAGATTACCAAATGAACATCCAACCCTCTCCCTTGTGGGGAGAGGGCTATTTATACAAATGTATACGCCCTCCTTCGGGCTGTGGATCAGGCATACAATGGGTAAAGACCCGTCCTTCTTCCACGGTGTTACTTATACTACTATTAAACTAACTAATATAACGTTATGTCTACGAGCTGTAATATGCTAAACTATTGTCGGGGTGACCGACACTTCTACATGGATTTTCTAAATCCTAACAATCTCCCCCTAAGGGAGGTCATTCCATGAATTACATTGAAAATCCTAGCATTTTATCTTCGACATTGCGCAATAGTAGTGATTCTTTGTCTTTGAGTGTTTCTTTGATAAGTGATCAGGAGTTTTATTGAGATCATCTGCAACATATAATCTGAAGATCATCCGTTGTTGTAATGCCACAAGGTGATGTTGTGACTTTAGGACCGACATGCTCACATTTTGGATCATGATATCTTCTCATCAAAGTTGCGGAAGCTTTTGTTGATTCATGATATTTGCAGTAGCGTAGCAGAAGCATGGATTGAAAATATCAGAGCCAGTTGATGAAGGTATGTACTTATCATGATTTCTTTGGAAGTGAATGTGTTGTTTGAGCATGCGGCTATGGATTGACTTCTCAATTCTGATCAGCTACAACCGTCGGGTGTCCCTGCAAACAACAGTTAGCAATAAAGCGCACGAAGGTGTCTTTGATCACTTTCGTTGAATGGGGTTACATGAACCACGGTTCTCCGTTGATCAGTACAAGCACTGTGATTAGGTAGAATTTCGAAGAACCTCCTTGACAGGGTTTCGCAGCTAGTCAAGCCATTCTCAAACCGGAACGTCTCAAAGAAGACAGCACGGAGTGAGTGAACCAGCGAATTGAGATTCACTGATTGATGGAAAAATGATTTGAAAAACAATCGTGTATTGCTTAATGGAAAATGTTTTGTAGTACAACGAAGGTTTTATGGAAAATCAATTATCAATCATAAATACCCTTTAATTTTTGAAAACTTAATAACAGTCGATGTGCTGGAGAAAAGATTTGTTGAGCACAACGACCGGTTTTTCAAAGGTATCTGTCATTCCATTTCCTGGACCAAGGTTGATTCAAGAATGAATCGCCCCATCGTTTCTATCCAGTTGTCACAAGTTTGATCTTTCGAGAAGATCTCACATGTCACCCACCAAGAGCTTGTTTGATGTTGGCTCTAGTAGGATTTCCATCTTCATCGTGAATATTTTTACATATCACTCGGATGTTCTGGCAATACCACAAGGATAATGCGTAGGACTCTCAAAATATATTCTTACTTTCCACATTGTGTGAAACAGTAAGTCTTCATTAATTGTGTCCTAATGAGATTTATTGATGATCTCTTGGCTCTAGACTCAATCGTGCATATTTGGTTTCCTATGCCGAAGACTAGTGGGAGGGTCTCCTTCTTCAATATCAACAATCTCTAAGAGAAAGTCGATAGCTTATGTAGGTTCCCTGTGAGAATGAAACAAACCCTTTTAAGAGGAACTTGAGTAGCATGGGAAGTTTGGTGCAGTGCGTCACTGGGTCCATGACGTCTTGTCTTTAATACCTGAGTTACCTTGGTAAAAGCCAGTAGCATATGAATTGAACCCGGTTTCTGCCCTAAGGTTGAATTAATAGAGGGCTATTTCTTTTCACCCTTTTCTCATTCAATTCTTTTTCATTCTTCAACCCCTTCAGTGCTTACCGGGACTTCATAACTAGAACCATGTTGGGTTTATTCCAGTTCTAGCTCTGTATCAGTCGGCACTCTTCCTATATTCTCATTTTTTCTCTTTTTTTTTCATCATACCTAAGGACTTCTACACTATCTAGTGGATTGTCCCTGGGTAGATCCCTCCGGCTCTGGCTGGATCGTGGGAACGAATACCTAACCTAACCATCCTTATATCTCCATGCATAAGATAAATTGGTCGGTCTTTTGGTATAGTTCATTCCGCCTCGAAACCATTTGAAAATCAATCAAGGTATTTTTGATATAAAATAAAAGTATTTTGTACATTAATTGTTTTTGATATTTTAGAAATACTCCCCCTCAACATGTGCTTCAAGTATTAGAAATTATTTTAGCACATGGAGCAAGAGGACTTTGAAATCTTAGATTAAGAATGAAAGATCCAATCTTTGATTATTATTTTCTAAAATGATCATCATCACTTCCCCGATCAAATTTAGTATTTTAAGTACTTTGGATAAAATATTTTGGGGAAGGATGATGTTTTTTTTTGATTGCTCCCCCTTAATATGTGCATCGATATTTGAAAGAGTTTAGAAGATTGTTTAGTACATAAGGGGGAGTGTTCTGAAGCAGTTATCACGATCACAGTAGCCACGGAAATCATTTAAAATTTCAATCAAGGTCCTTCTGATAAACACTGATGCTTTAGTACCTTGATAGATTTTAGAATGAATTTTTGAAATGCCCCCCCTCAATATGTGCTTCGATATACGAAAAAGTTTAGCACATATGGGGAGAGTTGCCTATTTATTAAGACTTGAAGACCACATTTTATCAGACTGTATATTTATATCACATTTTCTCCCCCGATCAAAAATTTCAAATCCTTTGAGATTTTGGATATTAAGTGATTTAAATATGTATAAAGCTTTTGGAGAAAAATGTGTCCTGTTTTATTTGATCTGAAAAGAAACACTACAATGCTCCCTCTTAAGACAGAGAGGGACGCTACAAGCCATAATCCTATCACTACTATATACTTAATAGTTATTATTGTTCATATTACAATCACCACGCATAACAAAAAGAGTTCAAAAATAGTAACCACCATAAGAGGATGTCATCATTCTGTTCTCTGTAGTAGCTTGTAATGTCCTTCACGAACCCTTCGTCCCACAAAACTTTCTAGGCTATGGAAGATCTTCATAGTCTTGAGCCTTCTTCTTATAGCAGCAATGAACTCTTCACACCTTTTCACATCATGCACCGTCCAAAACCTTGTATTATCCCCCGGTCTCATCTTGAGCTTAAACTCCTTGACCCTCGAATTCAATTCTTCTTCAATAATCTTTAGAGTACCATCACTGAACTTGTACAGCTCACACAGCCTCATTAGCATCCTTGATCCATATTTGTCTATAAAGACAACTGCTCTTGGAGTGTCAACAACTGAGTAATCGTGTCTATATTCATATCCTGTGGCTTCCCATTGAGGCTTGGTGAGATTGACTTGAGTCTGATAGCTTTCCATGCCGAGATGAAAGTCACCCACTCTTTGTCGTATCACTAATCCTCTTATCCATAGATTGACTGCTGCAGCAAGAGACTTCTTTTCACGAGTGGGGAGGTGATCAAGGTGGCCTTGGAGGTTCAGTAAGTATAGATCTTCGAAATCACTTGGATATAGATGTTTGAAGTCGTTTTCCTCAATTACATGGTCTTTCAGATCAGCTCTTCTTCAGATAATCGTATCCATACATTGGAAAGATCTCCACACTGACTACACTTAGAATACGCAGTTTGGAACAAACAACTCTGCGCCTCTTTTATGCACCATGTCTTTCAATGTAGAATCTTTTCTTTCTGAACCACCAATGAGAGATGCCGTATGAGGCAACAACGTCGTACTAATATTCCTTTTCTGTCCAAAACTGATTTGGGACCATCTGTTCAAGTCCTGGATCTGGATAAGTTGCAGCCTTCATTTTAGAAATAGATAGAGCCGGTCTGCTTCCCTGAGTCCCAACGCGCAGATAATCTAGATCTTTGTTGAAGAAGAAATCTGATTGGATAGTCATCTGTCCAGGTTTACCACCGAGAGGAAGAGGGTTGTTGACGTTGAATCGACTGATATTGTCATCTACTTGATCTGTTAACATTTTATGGCATTCCTCTATTTGGTATTGTAGATGAGTAGCATCTGGATGGAAGGCTTTGACAATCTCATACGCTGGGCCTTCTAGATCCTTTGTCATAATAGATGTAATTCCCTGCTTCACACAATACCACTTAATAAAGCTTCCCATGTCTCATGTAATGTGTAGCAGTGATTCTTCTGAAGGAGCTTCATGGTTGGCTGCAATGGTGTTTACCCAGTTATTGTCAGGGACAATCAGATCAGACAATGGTATAGCCCATGAAGGTTCTGGTGTTTCAAGTCTTTCCTCAGGCCATCAGCTTTGAGTCATTTCTTTAGTTGGTGTTGTCCGAGATGACTTTGTGTTACATATTGGATTTCACAAACACATCAAACCATAAACACAAATAGGCGTACAAGATGAAGTTTTAGAGAGAGAAAGATTTAGAGGTTTGGGAACTTAGTGAGAGAAAATGAAAGTATTATTATGAGCTCCAACTCTCTACCTTGGGAGGTAGAGAGTATTTATAGTCTTACACAAATCGCCACCTACGTGCTGTGGATCAGGCATACAGTGGGTAAAGACCCGTCCGTCCTCCACTGTGTTACTTAACTAAATACTACTTAACATTAAATAATCTACGACTACTGAGCTTAACGATTACATATACTTGAGGTGACCGACTCTTTAATGACTGGATTTACTAAATCCTAACAATCTCCCCCTAAGGGAGGTCACCTCAAAAATACATTGAATACAAACAGATATTACTATAAGATTGTTCTTGGATTCTTGTTAAAGTTCTTAGCTCTACAGCTCGTAGTCATTGATTCTTCATTTTTGCATGTTTGGTTAATCCAAGTGGAGGTCTTTAACCGATCCACTTGATACTGAGTTTTGAGCCAGCTTTGAGATCATCAGCTATCATAAATCTCTGACTCTTCCATTGTGGTGTTGGTATTATGTGATGTTGTGACATTTGGACCGACATGCTCACATTCTGGATCATGATTTATTTTCATAAGAGTAGCGGAAGCTTTCGTTGATTCATGATATTGGCAGCAGCGTAGCAGAAACATGGAGTGAGAATATCAGAGTCATTGATGCATTAATCATGATTTCTTTTGAAATAAATGTGATGTGTGAGCATGCGGCTATGGATTGACCGCTTCATTACGATCGGTACGCAAAGCGTCGGGCGTACGCATACAACGTTAGCAATAAAGCGCATGAAAGTGTCTTTGATCACTTTCGTTGAATTGAGGTGCACGGCCCACGGTTCCCGTTGATCGATTACAAGTATTGCCTGTGATCGGTATAATTCGAAGAATTTCCTTGACAGGGTTTCGCAGATGCTCTAGCTGTTCTCAAACCGGAACGTCTCAAAGAAGACAACACGGAGTGAGTGAACTAGCGAATTAAGATTCACTGATTGATGAAAAGAGATTTGAAAAATGCGTGTACCGCACAATAGAAATTATTTTTTGCAATACAACGAAGGTTTTAATGAAAATCAATTATCAATCATAAACACCTTTTATTTTGAAATATTAGTACACGGTCGATGTGCTAAAGAAAAGAGTTTTTAAGCACAACGACCGGTTTTCAAAGGTATCCGTCAATCCATAACCTGAACCGAGATTGATTCAAAAGATTGAATCGCCCCATTGTTTCTGTTCGGTTGTCACATGGTTGATCTATTGGATAGATCTCACATGCCACCCACCAGGAGCTTGTTTGATGTTGGCTCCAGAAGGCTTTCCATCTTCATTGTGAATATGTTTCCATATCACTCAGATGTTCTCGCAATACCACAAGGATAATGCGTAGGACTCATAAGATATAATCTCTCTTTCCACATTGTGTGAAACAGAGAGTCTTCATTGACAGTGTCCTAAGGAGATTTATTTGATGATCTCGTGGCTCTAGATTCAATAGTGCACATTTGGTTCCTATGCCGGAGACTAGGCAGAGGGTCTCCTTTTTCAATATCAACAAACTCTAAGAGAAAGTCGATAGATTATGTAGGTTCCCCGTGAGAATGAAACAAGCCCTTTTAAGAGGAACTTGAGTAGCTTATGAAGTTGTAGTGCAGTCGTCCACTGGGTGCATGACGTCTTGTCTTCAATACCGATGTTACCTTGGTAACCACCAGTAGCATATGAATTGAACCCGGTTTCTGCCCTAAGTTTGAATGAATGGAGGGCTATTTCTTTTCACCCTTTTTCACATTCAATTCTTTTTCATTCTTCAACCCCTTCAGTGCTTACCGAGTCTTCATAACTAGAACCTTGTTGGGTTTATTCCAGTACTAGCTCAGTCTCAGTCCGCACTCTTCCCATTTCTCACTTTTCTCCTTTTTTCATCATACCTATGGACTTCTACACTATCTAGTAGATTGTCCCTGGGTAGATCCCTCCGGTTTTGGTGGATCATGGGAACAAATACCTAACCTTATCATCCTTATATCACCATACATAAAGTAAATTTGGTCAGTCTATTTGGTATTGTTCATCTGCCATTGGAACCAATAGAAAACCATTTGAAAATCAATCCAGATACTTATGATATATTATCAAAGCATTTTGTACCTGAATTGTTTTTGATATTTTTAGAAAGAGAACTCCCCCTCAACATGTGCATCATGTATTTGAAATCGTTTTAGCACACGGAGGCAAGAGGAAGGATTAACTTCTTTGATTACCATTTTCTAAAAGATATCAACATCACTTCCCTGAATATGTGTCTCGAGGTTTGAACAAGTTTTGCACATACTAGAGGGAATCTGCACTTAGATACAAATCAATCACGTTTCAATTCTTTGTGGTTTAAAATAGATGCTCCCCCTCAACATGTGCATGAAAAATTTGAAATCGTTTGGCACATGTGGGGAGGAAAGCTTGCTAAACACTTATGAAACCATTTATCAAATTATCAGTTTAAATCCAATTTAAATCACAAATTCTCCCCCGATCACAATTTTCAAATCATTTGAGATTTGTGATCTCTGTAGATTTAAATTGATTTTGAAAGCTTTCGAGGAGAATTGTGACTTGATTATGAGAACATTTTAACTGATAAGGATCGGATTTTGAGACTTTACACTCCATTGATTAAACATGCATGATTATCTTTTTGAAAACAATTGAATGTCAAACAACCTTTTGATTTAATTGAAATCATTCTCCCCCTCAATCAATGACATAAGTTGTTGATTGAGAGATAGATATTTTGACAAAAGTTAAGTCCAGATGATTTTCAAAAATAGAGTTCGAGTTATTTAACAAAGCAATTAGTTTTCATTAGATGGTAAGTAATTGTTTTAAAGAATCAGAGCATGAGATTTGAAAAAACAAGATAAAGCATGGCTCTGTTCTTTCTTTGAAAAATGGGCTACTGCCTGAAATGACAATAAACCATAAGTTTCACTTTCTCCCAAAAATATTTTTTGATTTTTTGATTTTTTTAAGAACATTCGAACAATATCTAATGTCCCGTGTCATTATTTGAATGACATCACAAAGACCGTAGATATTTTCGAATCGAGAAAAACATGACAAAATGACAATATTTTTTGAAATTTTTTAAGATTTTTTAAATTTTTATGGATTTTTTGAAAGTTTTATATTTTTCTATTTGCTTTTTGAAGGTTTTGAAATTTTGTATTTTGCTTTTTGAAGGTTTTGAAATTTTGTATTTTGCTTTTTGAAGGTTTTGAAGGTTTTTGAAGGTTTTGAGATGGTCGTTTAGGTGGAGCTAACGATGGGAGGATAAACTCAAAACGTTCTCTAGGAAGAGCTTTGGTGAAGATGTCTGCTAACTGGTATTCAGTCCTCACAAAATAAAGTTCCACCACACCGTTTTCTACTTGCTTCCTGATGAAATGATGTCGAATGTCGATGTGTTTTGCTCTTGAGTGTTGAACGTTGTTGCATGAGAGAGCAATAGCACTTTTATTATCAAGTACAGAGGGATTTTGTTGAATTCAAAGCCATAGTTCGATAATTGGGATCTCATCCATAGGATTTGAGCACAACAAGATGACATGGCTATGTATTCAACTCTGTAGAGGTAATAGAAGTACTCATTTGCTTCTTTGAAGACCAACTCACAAGCTTATCACCCAAAACCTGAGCACCTCAGGCGTGCATTTCGGCGTGTATCTTGACATCCTGCATGATCAGCATGCATAGGTGTTAGTGACATACCGTGTCCTTCGGTACCAAAGTCCCATATTGATGGTTCCTTGGAGATACCAAAAGACCCGTTTAACCTCTTCAAGGTGCTTTTTGGTAGGCTTAGCCTGATATCTAGCACACATGCAAACGAAGATAATGCGTATGTCTCGGTTACGCGTGAGGTACATCGGGATCCGATCATACCACGATATTTTGTTTGGTCTACCATGATCCCCGAGTGGTCCTCATCTAGTTTAGTACGCTCTATCATGGGAGTGTCAACAGGGTCACTAGAATCAAATCCAAATTTCTTTAAAATCTCATTTGCATATTTAGATTGATTTATAAAAATGCCTCCGGGACTTTGTGAAGTTTGTAATCCCAAGAAAAATGACATTTTTTCCATCATTGACATTTGAAATTTGGAACCCATTTCATTTGAAAAACGATCACATTCATTGGGGTCATTCGAGGCAAAAATAATATCATCAACATATATTTGAATGTGAATTAAATGTTTGCGACTTTACGGTGAACAATGTCGGATCAATCGCTCCTTTGAATCCAATAGATAGAAGAAACTTTGATAGCGTATCATACCGTGCCCTTGGAGCTTGCTTCAAACCGTAAAGAGCCTTCTTAAAACGATAGACGTGTGTAGGATGCTCTGGATTCACAAACCCTTCAGGTTGGCTAACGTATACGACTTCTTTAAGATCTCCGTTAAGAAAAGCCGTCTTTACATCTATCTGATAGACTACCATGTTCTTACTTGCAGCATTAGCCAAGAAGATTTTGATTGCATCGATACGAGCAACAGGAGAAAATGATTCTTCAAAGTCAATACCCTCCTCTTGACGGTATCCTTTTGCAACCAATCGAGCCTTATTCTTTAAAACATCACCATGCTCATCAAGTTTCACTTTGAAGATCCACTTTAGAGCAATGATCATAGCACAATCTAGAGCAAGTACTAATTCCCATACATCTAGTCGATCAAACTCATGAATTTCTTCTTGCATGGCATTGAACCAGCTGTCTTCATTCATGGCAGTTTTAACATCTTTTGGTTCGACCTTAGAGAGTACGGAGTTGAAGAAGCACCATAAGACATTGGTTGCAAGTTGTTTCCGTGTAGATACTGGACGAGAAGGGTTTCCAATGATGTTGTCCAATGGATGATCATGTGTCTACTTTCTAATGTGTTCATGTGGTTGTTGTTGAGGAACTGGCGTAGAGTCGATATCTCCCGATGAAGATGATTCGATGATGATTCAGGAGCAAATATGTTTTCAAATGGAGCATCTTCGGGGTAGCAAAGGGATTAACTTCATCATGGGTGCGAAACAATTCCATGATGTACACTCGATGATTGATGATTTGTTGATGAGACAGAGTGATCGGCAGCAGGCGCTTCTTGACTTAATGATATTGGCGGAAGGGTTGACTTCATTGACAGGGATAGGGCGACCTCGTTGATGGAATTGACATTTCATTAGCATTTGGCTCATAGTGTTCATTAAACATTGGATCAAATAATTTTTTTAAATCATATTCTGATGGAGGTACATAAGGAGTTCTTTGGAGAGGGATTAGAGACAAGAGTAGAACTGATAGGACTACTTGATGAAGGTTGAGATGCGGGTCGAGAGCTGGATTGTCCTGGAGCCATTTGCGGGGACAGCTCATCGAGCGTGGCGTGAGTAGTTTCCATGATATCTCGAGTTCTTTTGTTGTAGATTCGGTAACCCTTCTTGTTAGATGCTTAACCTACAAAAACTCAATGTCCGCTAGCTCTTAATTTACCTAAATCTTGACCGTCATTAGTTGGGTAGCACAAAGCACCAAGGAGGTCAGGTTTTCGTTTATGGACAAGTTCATATGGAGTTTTTCCATGAGAGGTATGTATAAGGGAACGATTTTGGGTGTAGCAAGGAGTGGCAATGGCTTCAGCCCATAGAAACATTGGAACCTTTGAATAAATTAGCATTGTTCTTGCGGCTTCCACAAGAGTTCGATTTCGTCTTTTAACTACACCGTTCTGTTGAGGAGTTCGTGGAACACTTCTTTGATGACTGATTCCAACACTTTCATAAACTGAATTAAGTCTTTGTTAACAAACTCGCTGTTGCCATTTCGTTCGAACAATTTTAACGGTATTGTTGAGTCGAACACTGAAGTTTTGATAAGTTTGGTGATGACATCTGGAGTTTCATCCTTTGTCCTCAAAAACTTTACCCAAGTAAATCAAGAGTAGTCATCAACAATGACTAGAATGTATTTCTTCCAATTTATCATTTGCACTCTCATTGGTCCGCACAGATCCATATGAAGGGTATGAAGAACTTCCATTATTGAGTTTGTGGGTTTTGGTTTGTGGGCATATTTCGTGCTTTTTCCCAATTGGCAAGCTGGACAAAGATGATCTTTTTCATATTTTAATCAGGGTAAGCCTCGACAAGGTCCTTTTCGGACGGGTTATTTATGGTGCCGAAGTTCAAGTGATTGAGACGGCGATACCATAACCATGACTTTTTTGAAGCCTTTGACAACAAGCAGATTGGAGAGGACTTCATCATGTCTTCAATAGAGATGGTGTATAGATTTGAGCCACGGGTTCCTCTTAATAGTTCCACACCATCGAGTTCTCTAACGAAACAAGTATGTTTTCTAAATGCCACTTCTAGATCAGAATCACAGAATTGACCAATAGAAAACAAGTTATGACCAAGACCTTCAACATAATATACCATGGAGATTACACTTTTGCCAACTACATAGTCACCATAACCTATAATTGCTCCAAAATGGTTTCACGAATCTACTTGATCCGATGAATTTACTCACGAAGTTCATGAGCCATGGCGATCACGGTCATATGCTTGGAACAACCGAGTCCAAGTACCACGAAGCGATTTGAACGATCTGCAGTTGAACACAGACAAGAATGGATAACTGGATAATTGGGATCCCCATGAAATAATGGGTTCCACTTGGTTAGTAAAATAAGATTGGAACACCCACATCAGAAGTAGAAACAATGGAATCATTAGAAATAGATGCAGTGCTAGTGTCCATATTTGACCTATTCAAAGTATGTTCACTTCTTAATTGAATAGTTCTACCAGTAGGCATCCATTTTCTAGTGGGCATTTACTTAGCAAATTTAGGGCAAAATTCATTAATCTTACGCCCAGTAGGTATCCATTGATAACCTATATTACTAAATTTCCTTCCTGTGGGTTTCCACTGTTTTCTAACTTTCTTTTGCCTTTGCCTTTTAGCTTTCTTAGCTTGAATTTTAACATTAACAGTTTTATCTGGGCATTTAACAACATTAGACAAATCATTCACACCACATTCAATATTAGTACTTGAAACCACGCAATCATCATTACATGTTTTGCCAAAAGTAGCGGAATTTGCATTAATTACAGATGCGCTTAGAGCTAACACTAGAATCAACATGATTCGTTTTATCACAAATTCTCCTAAGGTGATCTTCTACTCTCTTCCACTGAACATTCCTAGCATGCAAGGTCCTATCATTCTTTATGTTGCCTTGAGGCTTTGACCCGCTTGCTTTGGTGTCACTTCTTACTCCTGTAGAGGGAATTAGAACATTAGTTGGTTTTGCTACTTTTGCATTCTGAACTAGAAGTCGCGGGGATCTCAACTACTTGAAGGCACATTGAAATTCACTTTCTTAATGTTGGGCATCGAATGGTTTGTATACTTAGCACTAAGCATGGAACAAGGCATTCACTTTATCTTTCAGCACCTAAGGATTTAGGACATGTTGCTATTAAACATTCTAACATCTCTTAAGATCGTTTGGACTGAATGCAAGCAAACCTAATTTCACTATCAATTGGCTTGTTTATGAAGTCTTCTTCAACAATCTCACGAAGACATTCAAGACTATCCTTAAGATGAGCAAGATAATTATGAAATACAAGTTCATTATTCCTAAGATGAGGAGGAATATATTTGACAAATATCCAATATATTTGCGTCAAATGAGATGACTTTGATGCAACATTCTCATTAAAGACAAGTGGCATTTTCCCTTTTTCCGACTCTTGATTCTCAATTTCCTTTTGTAAAGACGTTATTTTTCGTTGTTCTTGTCACGAGTGACTTTCATTGAATCATATAACTCTTTAAAGTGTTGTTTGACCTTTTCATTTTCTTCTAGAAAACTCTCATTTTCCTTTTGTAAAACATTAATCAAGTTTTGAAGATGAAAAGTTTGAGAACTCTGAGAATCTAAAGGAGGAGGCATTTGGGAGCTTGTCACATTGTTCTTTTCACCCTTTAATTGTGAAATTTGGGTTCTCAATTTTCTGATCGTGTTACAATGAGCTCGAATCTGTTCATCACGTTTGCTAATTTCAAAAATTGCATCAAATTCAAGAGCATCCAAGGATGTCTTGATATTTGAGGTTTTAACATTTTCTTTTAGATGTTGATATTTTAATTGCAAAGCAAGATGCTCAACTTCTAATTTAGAAAACTGTTTTACCAAGTTATCATGATCATCCTGTTCAACTTTATCATGTAGTTTAGAGTTATTTTTTTCAAGCTCAATGACACGATCATGGGAGACTTTCAGAGCAACAAATAATTCATGAAATTTAGAAGCATTAATGGAAACAATTTGCAGTGTAAAACACATCTTGAGTAATACATTTAGAAATAAGATTCTCATTCAAGGTATGCAAGTTCTTCCTCTCAATCTCATTATATTTTAATTCTCGCTCATTGTCACTAACCTCAACAATCATTGCATCAAATTCCTTTTACATTTCTTTAATATCTAAATCCATCTCCTTTTTAAGACTCTCAAATTGACCTTTTAATTGTTTAAAGAAAGGCATGACCTCAGTTAAATAGCATTCTTTAGGTTTCTCAAAACCCCTTCCCTTGAGTTATCCCGATGGGTGTGATCCTTTTCTTACAAGTTTTCTCAAAATCAACAAATAATTGAAAAATTACATATTGAGTGATTAAGGTCTTGCTCTTAGTGGGAATAGATCTAGGAACTAAATGCATTGGGGTATTGGGGGATAAGCAAATGGTGGAAGCATTTCCTACATGGGGATTCTTTTCAACAAAGTCATCGACTTTTTCATGTCCATATCCTTTTTCCAAAACACTTGTTCAGGGGTCAGCTGTGTTTGAGGTCTAAACTTGTTTAAGGATATCCAATTTTCCTTAGTATAATCATGGGGTTTTATCGTTATTTTATTCATTTTACACTCAGGATCTTCTAGCTTCTTATTCATTTTCTCCCTAGTGACTTCATCTTATTTCTTATCTTCCTCGCACTTTCAGTACAACTAGGTTTACGCCTAGGCTTAAGGATTTCATTACCATCATAAATTACCTTATTAGCGTTCTCTAGCCTTTTAATGACCTCTGGATTTGGTTCCTCAACAAGGGAATGCTATGCTTATCGCTTAAGACTCTATGTTTAGTGATCAAGTGAGCGATCGAATGGTATTCCCTTATGCATAACTTATTTTCAAGCTTGTTTTTCAAAGTTTTTAGATTGGAAAAATCATTCAAAAGTTTTGATTCCTTAGCATTGAATTCTTGCTTAAGCATTTTAACATTTTCTTGAAGTTCTTGTTTTTGCTTAGCAGCTTTTAGAAAGCTTTTCTTGTAAGGAGTTTAACTCTTGTTTTAATACTTCTTCTCTAAAATTACTTTTCTAATAATTTATGCGCATTTGGTCATCCATTTCCCGCTCACGGGTGGTTAACTCAAACTTAGCACGTTGTTCATAAATAGCAACTTGTTCATTATAGGCATTTAGTTAGATATGAGAATCATCAAGGGGCACATGCGGTGTATTCATCAAAACATAATTATCATTGATGCGAAGGTGAATTACTTGGTACAATCTCACTTTCACTTTTCTTCACATATTGATCATATGGGACAATATTACTATTACCCTTATCATCAATATCGATTCATAAGTTTCAAGAGATTGTACTTTATTATGCATCTTTTGCTCATCAACATCATCAGATAGTTTTAATACCTCACGAAATGATTGAATCTTTGGATGGGACTTGTTGTGGTGAAGAGACCTTTGGAGAAACCATAGGTGAGATGCTAGCCATGAAGATTGTTTTGGGCGTGGGTTCATCATCGACATCGAGTCAAATGCATCACGATCGGCTACTTGAAATGCATTTTGATGATTATGACCTATCTCCGGAATTGGTTGTTCATCAACATCAGCATCATAGGTTCGGGCATTTCCCTCAACAAGAAACAACAACTCCTCTTCATCCAAAGCTGCTCCATTATCCTGAGCTTGCACTAGCAACATCTTGTCTCACGGAAGTATGCATTACGTGGATGTTTTGGAGATGTGCAGTTCCTAGCAATATGTCCATCACCACCACAGTTGTAGCATTTGATCGGCTTTGCTTGTCCTTGATTCCCATTCCTTCCCCTATTCTGATTTGCCACATATCCTCTATCAACTCCAGCATTCCCATAACCTGATCCAACCATCCCTTGTTCGTATTGTCTTCCTTGAAGTGGTTGCCCCATAACCTTTCCATCTCTGACAACAACATGATTGTGTAGATTGGATGCGATTCGATCTCATTGTTAGTGTGAAGGCTGTTGGTATGTGGACAAGTTTGTTTAACCATAAGAGCAGTTGATTAATGAAGTGTCCCATAAGCGCATGACATCGGCTTGCTTGAACCTCGGATCAGGAATGAGTTTGTGATTACCATTAACCGTGGGTATGACTTGAGAGGCTTTGGTAGTAATACCAACATTGGTGTAGAAGCGGTTGAGCCATTTGATGAACTGGTTTCTCCACCTTAGATTTGAACTGCTCAATAATCTTTTTTTCAAACATAGCATGTCTCTCATTCTGAAGAAGGAAGGCATATAGTTGCTCATAGTTTGTGTCCTTCAATCCTTTGGTTAGCTTCACAGAGGTGACAAACTTGTGCCATTCGATTCATGTTGTTCACAAACTTTGAGTTCAATTTGAATGTTTGGCATAGTCATTTTGATATTCCTCATATCATTCACAAGCTTGTGGAATCTCACGTATTATTCATAGATACTCTCTTACGGTTTCATCTTGAAGTGTTTAAATTCATCATACAGTTGTGATTCTGTCTTCCTTAGTTAATTGAACACGAGAGAAGCATCTTAACATTATCCCAACGACCTTAGCTTCAGTGTTGTGATTGATAAGCTTGTAGATGTCTTTGGAAGACCACGTGTAGTATGATGTTTGAGGCTCGATATCGCATCGAATCTCTTTTCTCCTTATCCTGAGCTCATCATACGTCTTTGGTCGTCCAATCAAAGATCATGGTTCCATCTGCATTATCAATTATGTCTCTTGTAGTCTCAATCGATAAGGTCCTTCATCAATTGATTTGAGAATGTTGACCCCATTTTCCTTTCCAAGACAATACAATCTGATTCGTTGAGCCTAAGAGTCGTAGTCAGCCTCAAGCATGGGTGGGCGAGTATCGAACATTTGCTTGAACATCCTCAGCAACATTGGAGATGATTGTAGGTACGTTGGTAGACATGTTTACAGATTACGGGATTTTATAACTCAATGATTAAACCGAGAAATAGATTCTTTCACAGGATTTTACTAAATCAAGAGAAAACCGTATTACAAACAAAAGATCAACCAAATGTAAGCTAAGAATTCTTGAACCAAGTCGCTAAGCACCAAAGTCGCTAAGTAGCAACTAAGCTAAGATCCCAATTTCTGTGAACCAAGTCGCTAAGACTAAAGTAAGCTATGACCCAAGTCGCTAGACACAAGTAAGCTACAGTCAAATTAAGCTAAAGAGCAACTTCGCTAAGGTCCAAGTAAGCTAACACCAAGTAAGCTAAGAATACTAAGTACAAGTTAAGCTAACAAAATTGAAAGCAAGTTGCTAACTTTACCAAGTTAAGCTAGCCGTAGTGGAGAATCCACTAAGTTGTATTGTTTGTCGGCTTGTCTCAATAGACAAGTCGCTAGGACCAAATCGCTTACAATTAACACTACAACTTCGCTACCTTTTCTTGAAGCAAGTCTTTACGATGAAAAATACTACGAGAACCAAGTCGCTAGCAAGAAAAACTTCAAAAACACACTTTTCAATCCAAAACAAGCTCAACCATAGTGATTCAAGCTTACCAAATCAAAACCCAGGCACTTACAATGATTCTAAACACAAAAGTACACCCAAAATTCAAACTTTAACATTAGAAATGATCCAAATGATGCAAAAACCACTAAACTTTTTCAAACTCAAAAACCATCTAAAACCACTAGAAATCTAAGGATATGTAAGAGAGATGATCAAACCTTGGCTCTTGATACCAATTGTTACATATTAGATTTCAAAAACACATCAAACCATAAACACAAATAGGCGTACAAGATGAAGTTTTAGAGAGAGAAAGAGTTAGAGGTTTGGGAACTTAGTGAGAGAAAATAAAAGTATTATTATGAGGTCTAACTCTCTACCTTGGGAGGTAGAGAGTATTTATAGTCTTACACAAATCGCCACCTACGGGCTGTGGATCAGGCATACAGTGGGTAAAGACCCGTCCGTCCTCCGCGGTGTTACTTAACTAAATACTACTTTACATTAAATAATCTACGACTATGAGCTTTCTAACGATTACATATACTTGAGGTGACCGACTCTTTAATGACTGGATTTACTAAATCCTAACACTTTGTGCGTTTCCCCCTATATATGCATTCCACCAATCTTCATCATCAGAAAACTTGGGAATGTGTTTGGTGGAAGCATCATCATCCTCAGAATCTGACTCTTGAGCAACATATGATTCTTCATTCATGACCTGATCTTCTGGAATAGTGGTGAAGGTAGGTGTAAACCGAGGAGTCAGCGTGGTCCATCCGGCATAGGATGAGGTCTTCGTGGTTTTCTGTGAACCTTAGCCTGCTGAGGAGCCAGGTTGATTTGAAGGCTTAGGAGGAGGAATGGGTGGATTAGATTTTAGATTTTCTGCTGCACCTGATAATCCACCTGCACCAGAAGAACCAGATCCACCGGTTGGAGGTGGAGGAGGAGGTGGTTTAGGAGTTCCAGATTTAGATTCAAGCATCACGACTCTCCTTTTCTTCTTTCCTTCCCTTTCACGAATGTCTATTAAGTACTGTAGATGATTATCATGATCTACCGAGTTCTGGAGAGCTTCATATATCTTCATGTGGACTTCGTCTTCCTTATGCTCATCAGTTTCAAACATTCTATCGTGGAGGATTGATCTCATGTCTGAAGTAGGTAAGTCCTTGAACCTCTTGTGTAACAAAGCTTTCATAGCCCATTCAACTGCGTCCTTGACCTCTGCTTCAATTGCATTAATCACTTCGGTGTCAAAGTTGAACCGCTCCAGCTTAGATAGACGTCGATCCAGATGTTTTACTGATTCGGGTAGGTGGTGCTTCTCAAGAGCCTCGATTCATTTTAATGCCTCATTGAGTTTTTGCTTTCGTAGTTTTGCTGGGAGGTGATGATGGTGGTGGTGTAGCTGGGTCAATGACAGTTATGACAGTTGGCGAGATAACTTGATTGTTGTTGCATCAGAAGACACGGGTGGTGGAAGTGTGGTTGATAAGAGTGGTACAGGTGGTGGAAGTGCGGTTCTTTGGGATTGTTCTTCGAGAAAGTATTGGTGTGGAGACATAGGAGAGCGGTAGATGTATCTGCTGAATAGTAACGAAAACATGGATTCAACCTCCTCTTTTTCATCATTCTGTTTATGCGACTCAGTATCTGAGGGTCTATCCTTGAGGAATTGGTCACCATAAGTTATGTATGTATCAAGATTCTTCAAAGAGGATAGGGATTATGTTGAGATGTTCACTTCTTCAAGGCGCACTTGTTCTTCAGATATTGGCTTGAGAGTATCTTGAATATTAGGATGTGTGTCTTGTATAGCAGTTCATTTCCTCCTAAGCGTGTGCCTTGAACCCTTCGGCATTTGTTGGCTCGGTTTGGCTCGAGTGCAGTTCAATGCTTGTCTCTGCGCACCTTTGTTTGAAGTTCTAGTTCTTTCAGGTTAACATCTCCACTTTCATATCCATGACTCTCACTTGTGTGTCCTTTGGAGTCAAGAGTGTCCTCTGTGTGGTAGAGTTCTCCCTTACGCTCTAATTGGCTCTTGTGTAGATGATGATTCAACATTTCGTTTCTAGAGCTCAAATTGAGTCGTAGTCTTCAGAGTTGGAGTGGAGATAGTTAACGGACATCGAGCAGACTTGCTCTACTTCTTCACTGCCTTCCCTTTTCCTTTAACAAGCTGGAGGGTGTGGCGAGGCAGATTCGGGTTCATTGATTGTAACACCCTTTCGTAGGTCGTCTCTCAGGACACCTCTAGACTTTGCAAGTGGCATCAATGCCTGTTGGAGTCTTTGCATCGTCTTCATCCATTAGAGTCATCTCTGTCTCGGGTTCTTTGGATCCCTCTCCTTTCCCAGTATCCCTTTTTCTCTTCTTCTGTTTTTTAGAGGGCGAGTCTGCTGATTTTGATCTTTCTTGTCTTTTCTTAGGGAGGTTGGCATAAGATGACTTGGAGGATGATTTAGTTGACTTGGATGGTGTGGGATTGGGACTGGGTGTGATGACAGCAGTAGTGCCTGTAGCCTTTTTAATGTATTTCTTGAAGTAATCAGCTTTCCTAATTTTATTTGTGATAAGTGCCTCAGGGATCGGCTTTCCAAAGACTTCTTTGTATGTTCCTTTAGCTACAAACTTTAAATTGCCGAGAAGATTTTCATCGCCAGCTTCATGGAGAGCAGATTCACTTCTTGGACTAAACTGATGTTTTTCTTGTAGGTGCTTGATGATGAGCTTAGAGAACCTGATGTTGGGGATCACCCTTTTGTCTTTGGATTTCTTACCCTTAACCTTCTTTAGTGCATTTTGTTTGTCGGTAATAAAGGTGTCCATTGCAAGAGTAAATTCTTCCCAGATGCGTTCAGCATAGTCAATGTTTGCCTTTGTTCACCACTCCCCACGGAATTTGCGATGATCGGGGCCCTTACTCTCTCAAATTCGGAAGTCTTACCCGTTAGGCAAAGGTTGAGAATTGTGATGATTGCCCTCTAGGGTTGGAACATTTCGTTGGTGATGATTCCAGAAATCTTAGTGATCTTCTCTAGATATCCCAATTCTTAGACAAACTCCATTAATTCTTCAGCGGATGGTGGAGCTATGAATGGATTGGCTGGGTCTCTTGGAGTGATTTGTAGAGCATCCACAGAGTGTCTGAAGATATGTCATACCACTTGTCTTCAAGTTGACAAGTGTATACAGCTGTGATCTTGTCCCATGCAAGTGTGTTCCAGAACTGTTGTAGGTAGATAGACGGAATCGTGCATCTTAACGTCAGGGCACCAAAGAAATTGGTGTCCTTCGGAAGGTCAATTGCTATTCTATAGATGGGATTCGGTTGGTTTCTATCCACGTCCACAAAGCAGTTGCTTCTAGCAATCGTAACCCATTCCTCAAAAGGTAGAATCGATCATCGATGAAGTGTAGATGGTGGAGCAACAGTAGATTGGTTCTCAGAGGAAGTGATGTCAGCCATAGTATTTCTGTAGTACACACATCCACAACAAAAGATATTTGGAAATTTGTTATGTTAGATGAGAACTGTAGAATAACCACATAGGGTATATGTAGAGAGAGAAGCTCAGGCAACATGATACTAAAACATGGTCAAGGCATGGCATGCACTTAACTGAAAACATGATATCTATGAGACAACGACACATAAAACATTGAAATCTCATGTACCCCACAAGGTGTTGATAGTCAATGAATATCAGGTTAAGTGCTCAAAGTCATAGCAGATGTGAAGGCAACATACATGACATAAGATATATAATGAAGAACAAGTCACATAACAGTCAGCACCTCAAGCATAAGACAATCTCATAGAGACAAACCACTTAGGATCAAACCGCATAGGGACAAACCGCATAACATCAATCTATATA
Organism: Chrysanthemum makinoi; assembly: GCA_910596185.1. NCBI lineage: Eukaryota > Viridiplantae > Streptophyta > Magnoliopsida > Asterales > Asteraceae > Chrysanthemum > Chrysanthemum makinoi. Next base: position 196,270,946 of record OU343225.1, on the reverse strand, counting down.
TGGACAAACCGCTTAGGATCAAACCGCATAGGGACAAAATGCATAGATCAAGTCGCATGGGTAAAACCGCATATAACAAATCGCTTAGGTCAAACCGCATAGATTTTTCATGACACAGACAAACCGCTTACAAGAATATCCCTATATGTCAAACCGCATACAAGCAGAAATTGATCAAACCGCATTCAAGCACAACCAAGGATAAACCGCATCCAAACATATAACCACAAACCACTTATAAGAACATAGGTCATGACAAATCACTTTCAAGCATGTTCCTAACATTATACGCAGATTTTATTTGTCCAAAACACATTCAGGCGCAAAACGCTTTCAACTAAGGGAGATCAATTCTACCAATTACATATTCTGGGTAGAAATACACACCATCAACAATTAATTGCATAATTCAAAATCATCAAAAATTACTTCCAAAATCTAAATCTACACAATACGAGGGGTAACAACTTCGAAGGGGAAAACCCTAGAGCCTTTGCCTATATAATTACAACAACCACTCTACAACTACAATTCTAAACCCATTATGAACATGATGTGAAATTCATGGTTTTCAAATTATGAGAATGAAAACAAACCTAGAAGAGGTTTTCGAATGAGATTAGACAGGACGAATCTGCACAGATAATGATGATTAGAGGTGTAATTCGTGAAGGGATTTTGAAAAATAAATGTTAATCATAGTGATTTTACATACCACGAGTGTAGAAATGTATCAAACCGCTTCGAAGAATTTTTGAGAGAGAAAAAAACTTTGTTTGACTAAGCTTTTGTGAGGTTTGACCAAAATGACAAACCGCTTCCCTTTTATCTCAAAATAACAATTTTCCTTTTTGACACATTTAGTCCTTGTATTTTACAAATCGCATAAGACACATGTTTTGACAAACCACTTCTTATTTATACCATTTGACACATTTGGTCATCGAGTTTAACAAATCGCATAAGAAGACTTTGTTATGACAAGTCACATACAAAACTGTTGACTTAGACAAAACACACTTAAAAACACGTAACTTATCATTATTTGGCAGATTCGATTCCTCTAAATGACATGCAACATTTCTTAAGACCTTTAATATTCCTAGGGCATATTTCTCATGATTAATGCATACAATAGCTTCACAAACCATTTCAAGCAACACATTTACCTAGGAAGCATGATGACATACATTGAAAGAATATCTAGGAACCAATTAGTCACTCAGAAACACATACTTATCACAAGAAACCATATAGAGCACATGAGAAAATACCGGGAATAGAAGCCATAATGCATAGACAAATTGTTAGACAGTTATAGCTATAGATAATTAATTCTCCCCCTCAATCAATGACACGACATAGAATAATCATGAGTAGTCATTGATTGAATTTGAACCATTTACGCACCCAAATTTTCTTAAAGAACATAAGTGTAGAGGAACAATAGGCATGTTTTAACATAAGTTTGAACTTCTGTTCGAACTTCATCTAAAGACTCGTGTCATTATTGAATGACATTTCTAGGACCGTAGATGTTATCGATACCAGAAGACATACCGTTGAATCTATTTATGTTGTTTTCTTATTTTTCAAATTTTTATGGGTCTCATGTTTTGAAAAAGAATTTTGACCTAAATTGAAAAGAAGAAAATTATTATGAAATAAAAGGATGAATTATATGATTGAGAAAAAAGAGATTTTTTTTTTTTTTTTATTTTTTTTTTAAATCACAGTATTGAGAGTATTGTTGGATCGAAATACTTTAATCAAACTAACTTAACTAGCTTGTTAAGGTTTAACAACCTCGGATAAATCCTAAGTTATTAACAAAGAAACACTTAGAAATCTTTATCAAGTGCAGCGAATTTACTTAACAAAGCTATGAAAAATAACTTTTATTATAAACTCTAAATCTACTTATTATGCAGATACTCTAATACAACTCTAAGATAATCGAACTTCTCTCTAAAAAACTAATTAACTTGTAAATTAAGTAAACTCTAAAACTCATAGACTCATACATCTAATGCCAATCTAGGAGTCCTTTTATAGGCTCAAGGATATCCTAGTCGGTTTACAATTGATAACCTTATACGACAAGTAATCTAAACATAGAATACAATACTTTCCATAAACAAATATACTTGATTCTTTTGTTCTTGCGTACTTTGACTTGAGGTGCTGATACTTTGACTTTGTCTTTAGCGATACTTTGACTCTTTGACTTTTCCGATTGCTGCGACTTACAATACTTTCATATCTTCGATACTTTCATGTCATGGCACTTTCATATCCCAACAATCCTTCCCTAACTTGAATTCTACTTGCTTGACTTCAAGTTCCTTTGTAAATATATCTTTAACAACTTCATCTTTAAGGGCAATTGTTTCTTAGTCTTTTACATTATATCTCTGTAGTGTGCGTTCTTATCAAAGTATCTCTTAGAATTGTTCTTTCTCTGGACATCCGCAAGCTCCATCTTTTCAGCAACACAGCAACATATGACAATTTGTACATTAATTGAGTTTAAGTTTCATACTATTCTCATCACTTCGGGTATGTTAACTCTGTGAGAGGTGAATCATTGAAAATTTAATGGATTTAGATCTCTTTACCAAAGCCATTTTCTTTGGAGTAGCCAGGATGTTTTGGTGTGTAAGACCATGGTACATTGATAACCATATGATTTTTAGCAAATCATCAGCTATCAACAGATTTGATTTGTCTTTACCAAAAGTTGTACCCTTCCGGACTAGTTAGTTCTTCTATCTAATGGTGAACTAATTACCAATAATGGTTTTCCACTGCCTTTACCACAAGCCATTTTCTTGTGGGCTAGCCAACTCTTCATATTAAGCGATATGGTGAGTTGATTACCATACAACTTATTAGCAAGTTGTCAACTAAAGCGGTTTAAATATCTTTACCAGAGCCGTTTGCTCATGGATTAGCCAATCCTTTTGTAACCATGGTGGATTGATAACCTATTGATATTTCCATCTCAAAATCCATTTATTTCACTTAACCTTTGTTTCAAAATATTTGATACTTTAACAAAAGGTTTCTTTCAAAAATCACTTAACTGGTTTAAAAGCTGCAAGCAGTACTTTTATGAAAGTCTTGTTTGATCGATAGTATTTTAAATAAAGTCTTGATTTATCAAAAATAAGTTATTCAATGAAACTCATACGGTTTACTCATCTTCTTCGACAATGGTAGTCGGTTGATAAATAGATTGATAACCATGCAAGCAGTTTCATTATCCTCTTCTACTTCTAATCTATGCTCTATCATTCTTCTCATGAGCTCAACTGTGAGAGGATATCTTTTATTCACAAACATGTGTATCATTGTACCATTTTCCAGCTCTAAAACATGAACTCCGGACTCTTCAAAGAATCTCCAGCAAACAATTTCCCAATTTTCTTGATTCTTCCATATATCATCGTGCTTTCCTCTTACATTTCCCATGGTTATGAGATCTCCAAGCAAAACTAGACCAATTCCTTTTGATGGATTATCTCCAAAATAAGCTTTCACCACATGATATAGATGGAATAGATCCACTCTATCTATAATGTGCAATAAATCCCATAGCCTATTGAAAGCTTTGAAGCTTTCATCTTCTTTATGAAAAATCATATAATCTCCTTCTTTGGATTTCACAACTTCAAAAGCACTAATCTGAGATCTGTTCATCTTCATGTCAACATCTTCTTTTGAATAATCAAAATCTACCACTCTGAGATAATTTCTTAATGCATCTCTAGTTTGATCTTAATTCAACTCTTTCTTTCTTTGAGAACTGTCTATCTGTAACTTCAGTTTTTCATTTTCTTTTTAAACTCTTCTTCCTTTCTTCTTCAGTCCAAGGAGCTTCTTCTCTAAAATCTTTGATGCAAGCAACACTCTTTTATAAGCTTCGTCCTGACATCATATAATCTTTTCATATCAACATAATTAAAACACGCAATCCTTTATATCCTTGACCTTTCAAATAAGCCATCATAGCATTTCTGTCTTTAGCTAAATTAGGTATTCTTGGCATATATCTACGAGGGGTAGGTGAGTAATGATTCATCACTTGACATTTAATTGCTCTTGCAACTTCTTAGCCGCTTCCTACTTTGAGCTTCTTGACTTCAGAGCTTCTCTATCTTTAGCATTTAACTCTTCTTGAAGCTTTCTAGCTGCAACTTCATTCCTAGCAACTTCAATTTCTCTAAGTTACTTAAAAGTAAGTTTCTTCTTCTTTACTTCTACTATAACACCTTTCCCTTTATCCTTAGGATCAATTGCAAGATGAGAAGTTCTTTGTTGTTCTTCTTCTTGCACTTCTCGAATAGTAACACCACCTTTGGGTTGTGATAAATCTTCTAAAATTGTAGCAATGAACTCATCATCACTTGCATAATGGATGGGTTTGAGTGTAGCTTCCTCCTCTTCTTGTATAACAGTTGTAGAAGGACCAGCTTCCTCTTCAAAATTCAATACTCTTGGAGTAATTAACTCTTGTCTGAAAGATCTTTGTTGTTGAAGAGCAGTACTTTGTTGTGTAGTACCTTGATCTTCAGTACCTTGAACTTGAACTTGCTCCTCAGTATCTTCAATGATTTTCTCTTTAGTCTTTTCAGCACTTTCAGGATCATTCTCCTTGAGAACATCTTCTTTCAAATTCTCTTCTTCTAAATTCCTCCCCAAATTGACAGAAGATGGTTTATGAACCTGTTTTTCTTTTGTTGTCTTCTTAAAGTTCCTTCTGCGCTTGTGTTCTTTCTTAACCCATAAGCGATATTGTTTAATAAAAGGCGCAACATAATTCTTTAACCTTCTATACTTGACCTTCAACCGCCTAATCTCCTGAGCCTGTTCCTCAAATGATTTCTTCAACCTTGTCAATTCCCTTGTTAAAGCATAGTTATTGAGAACTTGGTGTTCAGGCTCCATAGATGGTTCATCTCCTCCAGGTGACAAAGATGTTGCATGTGAAGATACCTGTGGAGATGGTTGAGAAGACGCTTGTGGAGATGGAGATGGTGGAACTTCAATATTTGCATGTTCAGTACTTTGTGAAGCAGGACTGTTTGAAGCAGCACCTTGAGATGCAGCACTCTGGGATGCAGCACTTTGAGATGCACTATGTTGAGAAGCAGTACTTGCGGTCACGTACTTGCGGTCGCGATACCTTCACTTGTCTTCACCTTCTTCATCACCTGCTCCAGCATCAGCTCGAACGGCTTCAACAATTTCCATCATGGAAGGAGTTAATGGAGTATCTTGACCCCTGAATAAAGCACTCCTTTTGGCCATAAATGTAAAAATCTTTGATTGTTGAACAATAACAGGCAATAAATCTGTAGGTTTTGGTACATCAGCAAGTTGCTTGTTCAAGAAAACCTGTATAAACCTTGGGTACATTAGCCAAGTAGATCCATGTGAGATATGCGATAACAAGCCATCCAGAATTAGCCGTGAGAAGTTAAAAACCCGATTTGTAGCTAACCCAACTATAGCAGATGCTATATTTGACCCAAACTGCTCCCAAGCTGTACTCTTAGCACTTATGTAATGGAGCAACACATGAACCAAAAATTTCCAATGCGGACAAAATAAGGGTTTCTTGAATGTTTGTTCTCTTAATGACCCTTCATAACCAAGATCCCTAAAAGTGTCCCAAATCAGTTGTTTGTCAAAACGAATAGCTCCTTCGTCATCACCAAAGAATAAATCATCTCGAATAGAGGCTTCTGTAATAGTCACAGTTCTTCCAGCAACTGATGATCGAACATAATATTCATCATTCTCCATGTTATCTCTAGCATTAGCCCAAAACTCTTGAATCCAAGGGGCAATAATATCCGGCTCAACTAAAAGAGCATAACTAATTGGCGACCCAATAAGATAATCAATCATATCATGAAAAATCACATTCAGCCTCATCTTTTCCAAATTAGCGACCATATTATGCTTTGAAACAGTAGGACGATTTGCCATTGTTGATTATGTAAGCACAAAAGAGTTGTAATCGAATAATATGGATATGATGAGAAAAAGATGGAAAAGATTTTAATGTATCAATATAAGAGGGAAAATCGGAAAGTAGTTATTTATAGGTGAGATTTGAAAAATCACAGCCCATAAAAACATTGTTACCGTTAGCATTAATTACCCCTTAATATAACCGTTGTAACAGTACTTTAATAAGACAAAGCGGTACTTCCAGCGTAGCTTTCTTTCCCAAGCGAGTACTTTTACGAAAAATAGTACTTTCCCAATTTCTTCAGTATAAACTAAGTATACATAACTATCCTCCCCTCAAGCAATGCAGGGACTATACTAATACTAAATAGTCCTCCCCTTAAATGTAGCTCAGTAGTTAATCATGCCAATGCCCACCACCAAGTGAGTGAATCTAGAAACATCAAAACCTTTGGTGAGTAAGTCAGCTACATTATCATCTGTGTGAACCTTAACCACATTAATGAGCCTGTGCTCATAGCAATCTCTAATAAAATGATGCCTAATCTGTATGTGCTTTGTCTTGGAATGATGAACTGGATTCTTCACAATACAAATGGTACTCTCATTATCAATGTTGATAGGACTATTCTTGAAATTGAATCCATAGTCCAAGAGTTGATTCTGCATCCACAAAACTTGTCCACAACAGCTTGCAGCAGCTACATATTCAGCTTCAGTAGAGGATGTTGCTGCAATTGTTTGTTTCTTGCATTTCCTTGAGACTAATCTTCTTCCAAGATATTGGCATCCTTCAGTGGTTGATCTTCTATCATAGTTATCACCTGCATAATCACTATCTGAGAAAGCTTCCAAGTGAAAAGGTGACTCCTTTGGATACCATAATCCCAACTTTGGTTGTTGTTTCAAATAACAGAAGATTCTCTTTACTGCATTCATGTGAGAGATCTTTGGTGAGACTTGATATCTTACACATAAACAAACTGCAAACATAATATCAGGCCTGGATGCAGTGTGATACATAAGAGAGCCAATCATTGATCTGTATAACTTGACTTCAATGGGTTGTCCATCTTCATCTTTGCCCAATGAATTGATAGATTTAATAGGTGTAGTAACAGACTTCATATCATCAAAATTGAACTTCTTAAGGATGTACGTATCATACTTGTCTTGTGATAAAAATACCTTCCTTAGACGCTTAACACGAAGTCCCAAAAGAAAGTCAACTCTCCCATTGAACTCATTTGAAATTCATTACGCATCTACTACTCAAACTCCTTAACCATGGACTGTTTGGTAGCCCCAAAGATGATATCATCTACATAGACTTGAACTAACATGATATCCTTCTTGTCTCTCTTGATAAACAAAGTCTTGTCAATTGCTCCCCTTCTGTATCCATGTTGCAATAAGAATGTAGAGAGTCTTTCATACCAAGCTCTATGTGCCTGATGAAGGCCATAAAGAGCCTTAACTACCTTGTAGACTTTGTTTGGGTGTTTAGGATCTTCAAAACCAGGAGGTTGCTTGACATAAACTTCCTCTGTAATCTTGCCATATAAAAAGGCACTCTTGACATCCATCTGGTAAACTTGAAATCCCATATAAGAAGCAAAAGCAAGAAATATTCTAATAGCTTCAATCCTTGCTATAGGATCAAATACTTCATCATAATCTACTCCTTCTTCTTGTCTGTAGCCTTGTGCTACTAACCTTGCCTTATTTTTGATAACATTACCTCTTTCATCTCTTTTGACCCTGAAAACCCATCTGGTTCCAATAACTCTCTTCCCATCCGGAAGATCACATAAAACCCAAACTTCTTGAAGTTTAAATTGAAGAAGTTCTTTCTGCATAGCTTCAACCCAGCTTTCTTTAGTCAAAGCTTGAGCAATATTCTTGGGTTCCTCTTGAGAGATAAAACAAGTAAATAAGCAGGTTTGATGGTCCTTATGATTCAGTCTGTTTTGTTTATACACAAAGCTAAGTAAAGCATTGTAAGGTGTAGAAAAAGTCTTAGCTCTGTGTCTAGTCATCACTCCAGAAGTAGAAGGACCAATGATTTGATCAGAAGGATGATTCTTATGAACTCTTAAGTTTGGAGACTGAGGAACTCCATAAGTATCCTCCAAATTAGTAACATCAGCACCTTCATTGGAATTTAGGAAAATACCTTCATCTTCAAATTCATCATCAGTATCTTCTAATCCAGGCATGGTAGGATCATCTAAATCATCTAAAGTATCTTGTCAAGTGCAAGGCGTACTTTGTTCGAAAATCTTGTCCAAAGTCTTGTGAGAGTACTCTAGATCTTGTTCTTCTTCTTTGTCTCTTCATAAGCTCTCCTTTGTTCATCAGTGTAAGAATGTGCTAATACATCTTGAAGAAGCATCGACTAAGTTCCTCTGAATAGATTGATCCTCGGCGTGATAATGGGGATTCGGTGCAACGATACTTTCTTTGTGGAGCAACAGTACTTTGCTTTGGAACTTTAGTACTTTGTTTTGGACTAACAGGATCTTCAACAGGGACAACATCAGATCTAATATAAACTTCATGAACAACATATTGTAAATCCTCTCCATTATGCAAAGGTTGATTTTCTTCTCTAACAGGTACATAGTTCATAGATGGAGTTAAAATCTCAAGATCAAACATCCAATCAGGACCTTTTCCTTTCTCAGTGTCATGATCTTCTAGAAACTCTACATGAAGACAATCTTGAACCTTCTTAGTAACTCTGTTATACACTCTAAAGCCTTTACATTGTAGTGCAATAACCCAATAAGTAGCCTTCTTCCGACTTGCCATCAAACTTCCCAGTTATCAATAGTGTTTAAAATAGTGAGAGGGCATCCAAAAGGTTTCATAAAACGAATGTTGGGTTTATTGCCCATCATCAATTCATCGGTGTCTTCATCGTGGTTTAGTAACTGAGACTCATTAAGTACATAGCAGCATTTCTACGTTACTTACGCTTTGACTGAATAGGTAGGTGAGAATTTGCTAACATTGTTCGTCTTTGCTTCAATCAAAGTCCTATTCTTCCTCTCTGCAAGCGCCATTACGTTGTGGTGTTCTTGCAATACTAAACTCCCTTTTTATGCCTTTGTTAGCACAAAATTCATCCATCAACTTGTTCTTGAATTCAGTCCCATTATCACATCTAATACCTCGAACATTGAGTCTCAATTGGTTTTCAAGGGCTATAATCGATTAATCGAATAGCATCAAAAGTATCATCTTTAAAACCCAAGAAAAATACCCAAGCTGAATCTCTGCAATCATACTGCTACAACTAAGCATTACTTTTTCTTGTTTAATCTTGCCACGAACAGGTCCAAACAAATCCATATGTAACAGCTCAAGGGTTCTCTAATAGTTCTCTCCTCAAGCTTCTTGCAGGAAGCTTTGTGTTGGTTACCCTTCTTGCATGCCAAGCATGATTGATCATTCTTGTAAGTCTTTGAAGGTAAACCTCTAACTAGATTTCCTTTAACCAGTTTGTTGATATTTTTGAAATTAACATGGCCCAATCTTCTATGCCATTGATGTGCCTCTTCAGATGTTGCTTTAGCCACCAAGCATGTGGCTCTTCCATAAAACTGTAGACTCTTCATGTCTAAACTATACACATCATTTGTCCTTGGTACTCTAAGAACTACTAATTCATCATCATCAGGCTTAAAGTCAGAGGAAAGGATGAGACATTCTGTGTCATTGAATAACACAGGATGCTTTTTATCACAGATTTGAGAGACTGATAACAAGTTGAACTTAAGCTCCTTCACATATCTAACATTCTCAAAATCTATAAGCCCTGCTTTGATAGTTCCTTTTCCAGTAATCTTTCCTCCATTGGGATCATTCCCAAATGTAACTCTTCCTCCACTAATCTTCCTAAAATCAGACAGGATCTCTTTGTCTCTGTCATACTTCCAGAGCAACCACTATCCACAATAAGATGATCTTTAAGCTCCTCTTCGGGTTGCCACTGCACACAAAGAAAAGTTAGTGATTTTTAGGAACCCAAGCCATTCTTGACTTGTGTTCCCCTTGTGGAGTTACAAACTCAAATTCTTTGAGTATGTAATGTCCACTATCTTTCAAATGGTGATCCAGAATTATCTTTTGATCTTTAGCATGTGGATTTTCAAAACTTTCTGATTTTTCAACACAACTCTCTTTTACAAGTTTATTTGCTTTTTCTTGTATCACAAAAACATCAGATTCACTTTTGGTTGAAAGTACTGTTTGTCCCTCTGTAGTACTTTCCCTCTTAACCCATTCTGGTTTAACACGTGGTTCCTATGATCTAGATCCCCTATATGAATTATAATACCTTCTAGGTGGATAGTGAGATCTCCTAGGGTTCCTATTCCAAGTAGTGTGATCAATACCTTGTTTTTGTCACGAGCGATACTTTGAGAAAGTCTTGGGCGAGTTAACGATTACTTTGGAAAGTCTTGTGAGATCTTGAAGGTTTTGAAAAGGTCTTCTCTGGTGTGGGTATCTATGATCCGGTGAGAAATTTCTGTGATTGACCCTATTTGAATTATTCCAAACTTGTTTGTGCTCTCTAGGTTTCTCGGTTGGATCTGTTCTTTGGAAATTGACTAAGATATTATGAGTGATGTTCACAATCCTTAATTAGATAAGTAGGACTAAAACACACAAAACACAGTTTTTGACCCGTATTTCCAAAGTGACTTCTTCTATGTCTATGTCCAAAATTATTTTGCCTCCTTGGTGAATGATTAAACCTGTTTTTGACCAAAGTTATCCCAAAAAGGTTTAGCAGTATTGTTTTGAAAAGGTTTTCAGAAGGCTTGCTTGGCTTTGAACATTGTTTTCAACAGTTTCTTTGGGTTTTTCATACCTAGATTGAGCTACAAGCTTTTTCCTAAACTCTAGACTGTCTATTCCAAAACGAGAAACATCAGGCCTAGGGGGTTGATGAATGCCAGTGGGATGGGGAACAGCATGATAATCATTAGTTTTCCTATATTCAGGAGGTGAGTCACTTATTGAACCCTCATTACTAGATGTATCTACATAATTAATGAGTTCTTCATTACTAGTGGTTATATCCTCATACTCACCTTCATCCTGATCACTAGATTGGTTTTCTTCTAGTTTACTAAAATCCATTCCAAAACCTAATCCAGTTTTAAGGTAGGTTCTTTGCTGTTTTTGAACATAAGAAACATGTGACGAGACAGACTCTCCCCATGCAGCAAACTTAGCTAACAAATCATCTCTTTCCTTAGTTAATTTATCAATTTCAGCAATTTTACAGTTTAATTTCCATTCACTAAGTTTTAAGCGGTAATCACTGTTGTTCATATTTTTCATTAAGCTACTTCATTAGTTTCATGTGCTAAAATTTTGGCTTCCATAGACTCTAAGGTTATTTGATAACCAACTACCTCAGACCTAGCCTTAACACAATTATCTCTTTCAATCACATAACTGTTAAGTAATTTTTGATAAAAATCATAATAGTTTGAGCATACCTCGAGAGATAGGAGGCTGATTTGGTGAAGTAGCCACCATTGCAAGAAGAACAGGATCATCTTCACTTTCTTTGCTCCAATCAAATTCTCCAAAGCCATCATCGATTCCAAAACGGCATGTTCGGGTTCCTCATCAAAAGCGGTGTTCCATCAATGCTTCCACGGTTCTTCATCTACTTCTTCCCACTTTGCTACCATACAGTAAGTCACGGTTCATCATCAAATTCTTCACTCGATCGACTTCGATAACTTCTCTTGAGCAACCAAAGCCTTTGTTTCATGAATTGGAATTTTTTGAGCTCAAGTTTTGGCTTCTCGGATGTTACGTTTGCTTGATACTTAGCAAACTGCACTCCTTGCAAAGTGACAAGTCTTTTGACAATTGAAGCACTCAATTTAAGATTTGTCAAAAGTTATGCCCTGTTTTGGTTTGAAATCAATGCTTTTGCCTGTCTTCTTCATGTACTTTTTGATCCTTGCTGTGATCATAGCAACTTGCCACCTGATATCAATCTCTTCAAGTGCATCTTCTTCAATATGTGCTAGATCTTCTTCATAAGTGACAGGTAAACTAGCTTGCTGTGCAAAGAATGAGCACATAACTTCATCTGAGTGCATAGTGGTAGTTGGTGGGGCCTTCTGAGCATATGTGGGGGTGTAAACAACGAGTACTTTGAGAAACAGTACTTTGAGGAGAAGCGTACTTTTGATGGAAGTCTGGCCTTCTTTTGGATGATAGAAAAGCAATATTGTGAGACTTAGAATTTGTTTGACCACTCATCTCATGCTCATACACCTTCAGTTAATGATAAAGATCATAAAAGTCCATGACATCCAAACCTTGTTGTCCTCTGATCATTGTAGCAATCACATGCCATGAAGATGGCAAACTCCTTAGAAACTTCAAATTAGCATCCTCAACTGATACTTCTGCCTTGTATAATTCTAACATGTTAAGGAGATTTTGAAACCTATCATATGCAGCATCAAGACTCTCTCTTTCACCAACTGTGAAAGTTTCAAGCTGTTGCTTCAAACAAATTTACGTGCATCTTCTTAGAGGCTTCATTCCCTCCATATCGGTCTTGAGAGCGAGCCCAGAGCGCTTAGCATCTTTAGCATCATGAAATTTGAGAAGATGTCCATCTGGAATGGCAGACAAGAGAATGTTTAGTGCCTTCTATTGATTCCTTAAGGTTCTTCTGTGGTAAGGCTGGTTTTGGTGCTTTGGGTTGTCCAGGAACATCAATGGGTTCCGGAACAACTTCATTCCCATTAACAATTACATTCCATAGAGCATGGTCTGTAATGGCAATATATTGCCTCATCTTCATGCACCAGAGATCATATTCTCCCTTCTTGATAATTGGAATTCTGAGTGAGGTGATTGATGGTGGTGGAACGACTTCATCGACATCTTGAATATTGTTGTAGTAGGTTTTCTTCCTAGTCAGAGTTTCCACACAAGCTCTGATACCACTTGTTGGATCGAAATACTTTAATCAAACTAACTTAACTAGCTTGTTAAGGTTTAACAACCTCGGATAAATCCTAAGTTATTAACAAAGAAACACTGAGCAATCTTTATCAAGTACGCGAAATTTACTTAACAAAGCTAAGAAGAATAACTTTTATTATAAACTCTAAATCTGCTTATTATGCAGATACTCTAATATAACTCTAAGATAATCGACCTTCTCTCTAAAACACTAATTAACTTATGAATTCGTAAACTCTAAAACTCATAGACTCGTACATCTAATGCCAATCTAGGAGTCCTTTTATAGGCTCAAGGATATCCTAGTCGGTTTACAATTGATAAACTTGTACGACAAGTAATCTAAACATAGAATACAATACTTTCCATAAACGAATATAACAGTTCTTTTGTTCTTGCAGTACTTTGACTTCGAGGTGCAGTACTTTGACTTTGTCTTTAACAGTACTTTGACTCTTTGACTTTTTCCAGTACTTTGCAGCTTACAGTACTTTCATATCTTCAGTACTTTCATGTCATCAGCACTTTCATATCGCAACAAGTATCAAGATTGGATTTACTCTCAAGTGTTGAGGTACGAGTCCTAAGCTGAGGTGATCAGGAATCATAGCACGTGCTTATCAATTCTGACATGCTGAAGATCCTAAATAAGGAGGCTTCATATCAGTTGGAAACCAGGTCATGATGTTCATGATTGAATTAAGCATTGTTCCTGTAAAGGAATGAGGAGTACCTGCACTAATAATACATGTAGGTGTACATTTAGGTGGGTTAGTAGCAATAGTATCTATACCAGTAGGCATCCACTTAAGGCAAGAGCTAGGAGTGTTAGATTCCTTAGTCCCAGTAAGAGATGTAACCTTTTTCCTATTCCTAATTTTGGAATCTTTGTTGTTAAATTGTTTCTTAGGAGAGGGGTTAACATTTTGAGACTTCTTTAGTGCACTGGATGATCTTCTTACATCCCTGGTCTTACGAGTTTGAGCCTTAACCTGAGCATTATCTTTCATTTTATCGGAATGGGATAGTGAAGTGACTGGTTTTGACAAAAATTTGTTCTCATCAACTTGGGAGGCAAGCCTTTATTTTGTGGGTTTAGGTCTTTCTAATATAAATGCAGTAGGTTGCCTAACAACAGACCGCTCTCTAGTGATATGAGAAACTGGCTTCCCCAAGGTTGATGGTTTTTCAAACTTAGTGTTCACATTTTTCCCTATGGTTTTTCTAAGCTCATTTTTTAAGGCAACTATTGCAAAATTCCTATCTTGAAGTTGAGCTTATCATTAATGTTTGCTAACAAAGAGTTTGTTTGATCTATAGACTTAGTTCTATCTTCTTTGGTAGGGACACACTGTTCTATGTGAAGCTTTCTCAGAGATTCATTATCCTTTAATAATATGGCCACACACAACGCTAATTCATCATTCCTAGTTTTAATGGCATCACTGACCTCTAAATCTAGATTGTTCATAACCAAATTACTTTCCTTATGCATGTCAGAAATGTGTTTTTTCAAATTGCAGATGGTCGAGTCTTTGTCCTGAAGCTGAGCTTTTAACTCGTTGACTTCAAAAAATTCAAGAAATTCAGGGAATTCCGGATTTTTGCATGGTTTTGTAGTTTGAAAACTTTCTTCTTTTCTTTGTATTACAATTTCCAGTGAAATGCAAGTTTTTTCAAGTATTGAGTATTTGTTTGAAAGTTCATCAAAAATTTTCTTATCAACTACATTATTAGTCATGATATGCTTTATCTTTGACTCAGCTTCAGTTACAGAACATTTATCAAGATCCTGTTCTGTAATGTCATCAGTTTGCACAGAGGTAATTGTAGATGCATCATTAATAATTGTTTACCAATGGTTCGCACCGATGCTTGTTCATTCACCATTCTGCATTCAGCATCCACCTTTTGTGATACAAGAGTTTCTGAACATCTTATTTCATCCATTATTGATGTTTCTGTCATTCGGACTTCAGCAATACCCAATGATTCGACTGATACAGTACCCAACTCATCACAACTCTCTATCGACTGCACCCGATATCCATTCACGTTTTCATTATTCAGTGTACCTTCCTCAATGTACTTCTTCACATTGTCCATGAGATGGATAAGTATCTCAACGAACTCGTTAATTTCCATTCCAGTGTGTCTTTTGAAAGACATTTCAGTCATGTGTTGATCATAATATGATGTGAATTCCCCACTAATGAACTACTGAAATTGTTTGTGGATCAATTGAATTGCAGCACTGGAACTATCCTTCTGAACATTTTCTTTGTCAAGTTTGTTAATACAAATAAGCCGTAAAAACGTTTATTTATATTTTACGATCTTCTAATGTTTTGTCGATAACAAACGTAAAATCATTTTAACGAAACAAATAAAATACGTAAACTGTTTGAGCCAATAGTTTTCTAACACACTTACGTTTTCACATAAAACACTAAAATAAGTATAAGTGATTTTATGATTTAGTAATACATATGTACAACAACTAGTGTTTACATATTTGGGTAAATATATACTTAAACTAGTATATACTAAAATGGGTAAAAACTAACAAATGGTATTGACCCATAACCCATGGTTTTTTCCAAACCATTTGACTAGGTACATTGAACTCATGAGATACATTGTATCTAATAAGAAACCCATGGATCAACCCATGACCCATGACCCATAACCAAAATACCCATGGGTAAAGAGGAGCGTCCCACGGATCCCTAGCTTTACGCTAGCCGGATCCTTTGTGGGAGGGATCCGTGGGATCCGGGGAACAGTAAACTTTCTCCTCTATAAATAGTGAGCCATTTCTTCCTTTTTGCTCACCACTTTCACACATACTTTCTCCAAGTATTGTACCTCTCTAACCACTAATCCTAAGGGATCTTTTTATGTAGTTTGTCTTTTGTTTTTGTGTGATTCTCTAGGTTCCTCTTAAAGGCGAGATCACCACTTCTTGAAGTCGAGCAAGCTCAAGTCCATGAGTTGCCATGCTTCGTCATCATCAAGACAATTGAGGTTCTCTTGTTGATAGTTCTTTCTTCCTCCGTAGATGTTGTGTTGAAGGCATTAGTGAAGGATGCCAAAAGAGTCAAGACGAAAGCATTAGTGAAAGGTGCTTAACGTCCGTGTCAAAAGCATTAGTGAAGAATGCTAAAGGTGTCAAGACTAAGGCTTTAGTGAAAGGTGCCAAGCGTTGTGTCAAAGGCATTAGTGAAGGATGCCTAAGAATCAAATCAAGTGGCATTAGGGAAGAATGCCTAGGTCGTATAATTGATGAGGTACATCGTTATACATATAAGTATTAGTTTATTTCCAAGGATGGTGATATCCTAGATGGTGTTGTAACAAGGAGTGGATCTCCTTGAGATTAGGTGTTGTGTTGGGTAGTAGTTCCTCCATAGTAATGGAACTAGGTGCTTAGCCTAGTACCTAATAAAGGGTAGGCGACGTTGTGATAGGCGTGGTTCACCTTGGTGTGAAAGAACCCGGTGGTTAGCCTAGTACCGGAAAAAGAGTAGGCGACGTTGTGAAGGCTTCTCCGCCATAAAGAGATTGGTGTCGTGTAGTGTTCTGAACTCTCGAGTAGGTAACTCGGGGAGTGGAGTAGGGCAAGGAAGGTGTCCTTGTAGCCGAACTACTATAAACACTCGTGTCGTGGTTATGTGATTCTTACTCTTTATCTTTCATTACACGTTTATATATCTATCTATCAACGTCCAAAATAAACAACCAAATAGATTGACATAAGTTTATCTAAATGTTTTAAAATGAAGTTTTAATTGGTAAAACTATTCAACCTCCCCTTCTAGTTTTCCATAATTGGCATCAGAGCTTCGTTACCAAGTTTCTTAGAGTATGTTGTACTTTAAAAACTTGATACGATCCGTGTATGTTTGACAACTACAAAGAAGGATTTTTCAAGTCATGTTTTAAAAAATCATTATAATGTTTATTGTTGGACAATGATAGAATGTTCTAACATTTTCCTTGTTAAGTATTCTCCATACTTGGATTTGGGGTTACCAAGAAGATCATGAAGAATCTATCTAAATATTTCTTTTCGCCAAAAAGAATGTTTAGTATTGTCCTTCTCATACATGAATCTGGAGATTCCAAGAAGATCACAAAGCATCTCATCTAAATACTTCTTTTCCTAAAAAGAATATTTAGCAAAGGTATGATCGTTAATAATTTACTTTTGGTTTTATTATTGTTAAAATCTTAGTTGCATCATTTATATTTATTAGTAATTACTTAAGTAGTTATCCATATTAAAATCATCATCAAGAATAGTATTCTTCGACTGATTTGTATAGACTACACTACCAACTCGTAATAATGATATCTTGGTTATTCGATAGCTTTAATCATTATCCATCACAAAGGAATTATTGACACCCCATCCATGTCAATAATTTTCCGTGTAAAAATTCTTATATTATGATAAAATGGGATTTTATCATAATCTTTGATAAACCTTCCAAGAATTGTGATTAATTCTTAAGAAGGGAACCACGACTAGTAGGATTAGTACTAAACCGTCAAAAACTTAAATCACAAGTTATTGAGCTTAAACATCAAACTCTAGGAGATTTTAGAACTCCCAAACCAAAGTTATCAAGGAATGCTTGAGCTGATTTTTGCTATCATGCCGGATCCCTGAGTTTACACTAGCCGGATCCCAAATGAGAGGGATCCGCGGGATCCATGCAACAGAAGACAACATAAGTTAGTAATGATCACTGTGGATGTTCCACAATTATATCCACTTCAAAGACTCACGAACAAGAACACAACTACTGTTCAAAGGAGCAATTTGATCATTTCTCTCAAGCATAACAATCACTTGTGTAAGTATAATCTTCACTACATTGTTAATTTAATTTCTTGGTTTCTAGGATTACAATTTCTTCATTTTTAAGAGTTGGGTTCAAATGGGTTTATCATAATTTGTCACCACATTGTTTTCTAAGATAATTTAAATCAAAGAATTAATATTGTTAATACAAATTAAACACATTTCTTGAATTCAACAAAGATGATGAGAGCAAAATTGTGATCAAACCCTCTAGGTTACTATTCACAATTAACGCCACATTGTGGTTGTATTGTTTAGGAACAATCATGCCAAGCAACAAACAACAAGATTACCAAGACACCGCTCATTACATACCAATGTTTCAAAGGAAAAGATGGACTTAGTCCCGAAAATAGGAAACCTTTTAAAATGCTTGAAAAGAGACTTTTTCACGAAGGTAGAGTAGTAGAACCATCATTTCTTGCCAATATCGAAATAAGAGAAGTTTTTGGAGCTATTGGGTTTGATTGTTTTTTGGACATAAACGAACAAATTGGCCCGGTCTTTGTACTCGAGTTCTACAAGACAATGGGGATAGTTAGAAATGATGATGGGTCGATCTCAATTGAATTCACCATAGATGGACATGAGTACACTCTTTCGCTTGTGGAGTTTGGAAGAATAATAGGGGTTCCATATCAAGGTGTTTGCATGTATTCTAATGAATGGTCGTTGAAGGAGATACACTCTATGGTTGATCATCACGAAATTTATCACATGTTAATCCCGGAAGCAACCACGGTGAGGGACACCGTGTTTATGCCAAGAGCATCCCCATCAAGGGTTACTAGGAAGTCGAAAGTGATCTATAGGGATCCTTTCTAAATGGAGCTCTCCGAGATGTATGGATTGTATAGGAAATGGGAAGATGTGACAAGGGAGAATGTGGTGTGCCTAGTAGGAAACAAGGATCACTCCAACGCATGTCTAAGTTTCATGATCTATTGCCTAGTGACCAAAACTCGCTTTAACCTTGCCTACTACATGATCAAGAGAATGGCAAGTGTAAGAAGCATGGACAAGATGGTGCTCCCATATGCAATGCTCCTAACTCGTCTTGCTAAATTCATCTTTGTATTAGATCCTTCTCCACAAATCTATGACCATAGCTTTTGCAACAAGGTTATGGTATCATTGACCGAGGGAAGAACCACAAGGTTTATGGTAGATGGCAAAAGGCCTCACCCACCCACGGATTCCTAAGAAGAAAGGGAGAGGCAAAGAGAAGGTGAAGGAAGTAGCAACCCACTCAGAAATACCGAACTCGACCCCTTGGAATACATCAACCAATTGCCGGATGTTCCTGGTGCATCACCCGAATGGCAAAAAACCAAGGGAATCTTCAGGTGCTTCGCCAACTTCTTGAAGAAAAAGAAGTAGAGGTGGTATGATAAAGAGTGGAGGACGGATGAAGACGGGAAGGAGAGGTGAAATGAGGTAAGGTCATAGGACCTAAATTTGTGAAGAACAATTTCAAACAATGGGTTATAACACTTAAACAATGCTTATGTAGGATAGTGTAGTATGTAGGTATTGCCATATCTTGGCACTAAACAATCTTAACTTAGGAACTTGTAGAATGAGATTTTACGACTCCTTAAAAACATTCAAGTGGTCGTCGTCACTCATTTTAGGAAATTTTAGCTCTCCCTACTTTGCTTTGCCTTATATTTGTTGTGCTCTTACATTTAGTCCCTATAGAAACAACTAGGAGAAGCATTTTCTAAAAAGTGCAAAGTTGCACATTTGTTTGAAAGCCTTCGATCTGCATGGCGGATCCCATTATAACTAGTCGGATCCCTCCCATAAGGGAACCGCGGGATCCATGACTACAGATGAGCAATACAGACTTGCTTATATCAAAATAGCTCACTAGATCACCTCACACTAGTCAAACATAAGATATTAGAGCTAACTAAGTCTTCCTCAAATATTTGAAAGCCTCACAATCACCCATGGCTTACCTAGGATATATTTCAAAGTATTTTTTTTTCAACTCATCAAAACTCACCATATTTTCGCTCCAACGCTCACACATTATTTATCACATCTCATAACACTTAGTTTGGGATATCCATCAATTTTAGCAAATTGGTCTTAATCACTTTTGACTCAAAGTTAGGCTCAAAACTAGTTTTTCATTTTTTATTTATTTTTAATATTTTAGTAAATTTTTTCTTAAGTCATCATCTGACTTCTAGGACTAATTACCACCATTTCTCCATATCAAATCAAATGGTGCCCTTGTCAAACACTTAGTTAGACTACCTAAAGTCACTTTTCTTACCCAAAACCATCATTAAGCACCATCACCCATTATGGTTGAGCATTTAAGATATCCAACAGTTAAAAACTTCAAAATTAAGTCAAAACCTCGAAATACATAGGTAATAAACCTCACAAAAGCATAATCATTTCACCTAGAACCTGTCTGACAGGTGGATCCCTAGTTTATAACCAGACGGATCCCTGGTGAGAGGGATCCACGGGATTCGTGGCTGCAGAAAGCTAAAACCAGCTTCCCTCTTCAATTTTAAACCACCTTTTGGTTATCTAACCACTTTTAGCTTTCATTTATTGTCTCTATAGAGATGATCAAAATCCTAAGTGCATGCTTAATCCTCTTAGTGGCCAAGAATTTAATTCTCTAATTCAAATTACCCTTTATAAACCAAACACTCTTAAGGTTAGGGCATCACTTCCATCTAGCTCTCAAAAATCAATCACTAAAAGCTCATATAGCATCCTTATCACCACCATGACTAAAGCTCTTAGCAACAACTCCTCAACAAATGGCTCATCCAAAAGAAAGGGTCATATGATCCATGAAATCTCATCCATCGAATCATTTCCCATAAAAGATAACAATGGGAGAATCCCACCACAACAAAATCATTCAACAATTGCTAAAAGAACCACAAGGATTAGCATCAAACCTTTTGGGCTACAAAAAGGGTCATCTAGTTCAAAACCAAACATAGCTTGTTCTAGTAAGTCGTCTAAGTCCTCATTCCTTGAGCATAGATTTGACGAGCCTCTTCCTCACCCAAATCTCTATGCATTAGAGCACTCGCCACCAAGAACCTCCCACTCACTAACTTTCTCGTTAAATAGGGAACCACCCACAACACCGAATAGTCCATCATGGGAAACAAGGAACAATCATGGACATGATCATATGGAGGAATTTCCACTAGCACCACCCTCACCTTTAGTAGAATCTCATCCCACACCTCAAGATGAAACCCCTCAATCATTCGTAGAGCCTTCTCAAAACATCCATTTTCCTCCAGTTCCCAGTCAAGGCAATAGTTGCCCAATTTGTCTAATCACCCAAGGACTTGTTCAACAAGTACGAAATGAGTTACATTTCATGTTTAATCATCTTCTTGAAAGATTGGACCAAATCAACAAGTCTACTCATCCTTAGACTCGAGCACTTTGTTGCATTCTAGACTTTAGTAACTTATTAGTAGAAAATATATGGCTAGATCATTCTCTTAGTTTTAGAGATTTGTTTGATTATCTCTTGGTTTTATTAAATGATTACTTATATGCCATATTACTTTGTGTTTATGCTTGCTAATTATATACATATCTCATCTCATTATTAGCATTGTTTGGCATATCTTCATTGCTGAAGAATCTGCCACCAGACAGACGGATCCCTCCAAAATGCCTAGACGGATCCCTCCACAAAGGGAACCGTGGGATCCGTGATACAGAAGAACAATTTTCTACTAACTTGAGTCTTATTTGCAGGAAATTATGCACTATACTCTTGTTTTCTAACCTTTATTTTGTAGATTTTCAAAATATACATGAAGAACTTGACACCATAAAGCAAGGGGGAGATTTGTGTCAAACCATATTGCAAAACCATTTGCAACATAATCCGTATTTGGATTACACTTCATGACACCCCATTGCAAAGTTGCAATCTTCAAGGGGGAGCATTTTCGTCACAAGGACGAACCATTTGCAAACATAATTGCAATACATTAGCTTACTTATTTTTATGTACTTGACGCCCTCACAAAGGGATGGACTCGTCAAGGGGGAGTTAAGACGAGAACCATTCCTGTCACCTGCTCTCTTTACATTTCTTTTCTTTTCTACATGTTTTCTTAAAACTTTGTGTTAGTTTCTTTTCGACACTCTTTTTGTTTCGACAAAAAGGAGGAGAAGAGAGTAAAAACTCCAATTCGAATTTTTACGAATTTTATTTTTTCCTTAAAATAATTTTATGTTTTGTCATCAACAAAAAGGGGGAGATTGTTAATACAAATAAGCCGTAAAAACGTTTATTTATATTTTACGATCTTTTAATGTTTTGTCGATAACAAATGTAAAATCATTTTAACGAAACAAATAAAATACGTAAACTGTTTGAGCCAATAGTTTTCTAACACACTTACGTTTTCACATAAAACACTAAAACAAGTATAAGTGATTTTATGATTTAGTAATACATATGTACAACAACTAGTGTTTACATATTTGGGTAAATATATACTTAAACTAGTATATACTAAAATGGGTAAAAACTAACAAATGGTATTGACCCATAACCCATGGTTTTATCCAAACCATTTGACTAGGTACATTGAACTCATGAGATACATTGTATCTAATAAGAAACCCATGGATCAACCCATGACCCATGACCCATAACCAAAATACCCATGGGTAAAGAGGAGCGTCCCACGGATCCCTAGCTTTAAGCTAGCCGGATCCCTTGTGGGAGGGATCTGAGGGATCCGGGGAACAGTAAAATTTCTCCTCCATAAATAGTGAGCCATTTCTTCCTTTTTGCTCACCACTTTCACACATACTTTCTCCAAGTATTGTTCCTCTCTAACCACTGATCCTAAGGGATATTTCTATGTAGTTTGTCTTTTGTTTTTGTGTGATTCTCTAGGTTCCTCTTAAAGGTGAGATCACCACTTCTTGAAGTCGAGCAAGCTCAAGTCCATGAGTTGCCATGCTTCGTCATCATCAAGACAACTGAGGTTCTCTTGTTGATAGTTCTTTCTTCCTCCATAGATGTTGTGTTGAAGGCATTAGTGAAGGATGCCGAAAGAGTCAAGACGAAAGCATTAGTGAAAGGTGCTTAACGTCCGTGTCAAAAGCATTAGTGAAGAATGCTAAAGGTGTCAAGACGAAGGCTTTAGTGAAATGTGTCAAGCATTGTGTCAAAGGCATTAGTGAAGGATGCCTAAGAATCAATTCAAGTGGCATTAGGGAAGAATGCCTAGGTCGTATAATCGATGAGGTGCATCATTATACATATAAGTATTAGTTTATTTCCAAGGATGCTGATATCCTATATGGTGTTGTAACAAGGAGTGGATCTCCTTGAGATTAGGTGTTGTGTTGTGTTGGGTACTAGTTCCTCCATAGTAATGGAACTAGGTGCTTAGCCTAGTACCTAATAAAGGGTAGGCGACGTTGTGATAGGTGTGGTTCACCTTGGTGTGAAAGAACCCGGTGGTTAGCCTAGTACCGGAAAAAGAGTAGGCGACATTGTGAAGGTTTCTCCGCCATAAGGAGATTGGTGTCGCGTAGTGTTTACGAACTCTCGAGTAGGTGACTCGGGGAGTGGAGTAGAGCAAGGAAGGTGTCCTTGTAGCTGAACCATTATAAACACTCGTGTCGTGGTTATGTGCTTCTTACTCTTTATCTTTCATTACACGTTTATATATCTATCTATCAACGTCCAACATAAACAACCAAATAGATTGACATAAGTTAATCTAAATGTTTTAAAACAAAGTTTTAATTGGTAAAACTATTCAACCTCCCCTTCTAGTTTTCCACAAAGTTGTTGTTCCAATTGTTCTAAGTTCAATAGTAATGTTCCCGTTAATGTGGATAAATATTGACGGAAAAGGGCATTGCAGGTTCGTTCCATTCTTTTAGGTAGAAGTAACATGAGGTGTGAGTGAAGTTGTTGATAAGGTTCAATGCTACTTTCCTTTTGCATGGCAAAGTGTAGCCTGAACTGGTGCAATTCTCTCTCTTTAGACTCTGAGTGTGAAGATCTCAAATCATCATTAATTGATTCAATCATGTTTTGCCGTTCAGAGTAGCCAACATTTTCATTGTTGTCCACAACATCATATAATTTAAGTACATTTGAAATCACTGGATCAGTAGTGTAGGACATGATATTTTATGTTAAAAGGATTGTTGGTATGATTGGATTTGGTAGTTGACGTTGATTAATGATTTGATTGTGATAAAATCAGATGACAAGTCTCAATTTTCCACAAGAATAGCAAACCATTTAACACAAACCGCTTCTGTCAAACCTTTTCAGACAACCGCTTTAGGTAAGTCGCTTATCACAAACCGCTTCTTTCAAACCTCTTTTGTCAAATCGCTTAAGTGACAAACCGCTTAAGTAACAAATCGCTTAAGTGACACATCGCTTAAGTAACAAACCGCTTAATTGAGAAACCGCTTAAGTGACACATCGCTTAAGTGACAAATCGCTTAAGTGACAAAGTGCTTAACACACAAACCGCAAGGGAGCACAAGTACGTCCACTACTTCCACTACTTTGTCCTTTCTTGTCTCTTTGTCTCAACACACAAACCGCTTCTGTGACAAACCGCTTCATCAAAATGAGACAACCCGCTTAAAAGTGAGACAAACCGCTTCAACAGACTAGGACAAACCGCTTAAAATTGAGACAAACCGCTTCAATAGAAAATGAATCCGAGGGAGAAACCGCTTCCTAGAAACTTTCAAAAACTAAACTTTTTCCAATCCAAAACACTAAAACTAAGATGATTGAGACCTTCAAATTTAAAACCTAAACACTTATGATGATTCTAAATATAAAAGTACTATCAAAATTCAAACTTTAACACCAAAAGTGACCCAAATGATGAAAACTACTCAAAACTCATTCAAACCCAAAAACCTATGAAAACCACTAGAAAATCCAAGAACATGAAAGGTAGATGATCAAACCATGGCTCTTGATACCAATTGTAACATATTGGTTTTCACAATCACATAATCAAGCAATACTATGGGTCGAATGTTATGAGTTTAGAGAGAGAAAGTGGAATGTTCTAGAGAGATAAAATCAAAATGAAAGGTTAAATTACCAAATGAACATCCAAACCTCTCCCTTGTGGGGAGAGGGCTATTTATACAAATGTCTACGCCCTCCTTCGGGCTGTGGATCAGGCATACAATTGGTAAAGACACGTCCTTCTTCCACGGTGTTACTTATACTACTATTAAACTAGCTAATATAACGTTATGTCTACGAGCTGTAATATGCTAAACTGTTGTCGGGGTGACCGACACTTCTACATGGATTTTCTAAATCTTAACATAGTAGTTCTTTTTATGTTGAAGTTTTCTACACTCTTGCCCAAGTCATATATCATACTACCATTCTTTCAATTGATGATAAGGATGGGAATGTTAGCTAGGGAGGAGGTGGTGAGCGTCCTCGCAAGGCTAGATAGATGAAAAAGAGCGTTAGGCGCTCATGTAAGGAAATTAAAGGCATTCTTCTTTAATTTTGCTTAATCGACTTGTGTTTGTCATTTGGTTTTGAGTGTTCATGCATGTGCCACCATTGCAAGAACACCTGTTGACGAAGTTTGTGTAATGTTTGAAACAAACCTTAAGTTGGATGATCCATTAGTAGATCCGAATTCTCAAAGGGCTTAATGGCTGCTATTATTCCTCAAGCCAGGAAGCTTGAGTCTGGGACTAGGTTTATACCTGTGATTCTCCAGGCTATGGATCGGTCTTTAACTGACCTTATCTTCGAGAATCATTTTTTTGCTAGAGGGTGCCGAGATGGTTGAGTCATCCTCAACTCAAGCTTATGTCGCTAAAACTAAGTTACAGAGTATTGAGAAGAACTCAGTTAAGTTGAGGCAAAAGTTTGATGTTGAAAAGCTGCATTTGGAGCGTGAAAATTCAGCGTCACAGCGTGATAAGTGTACTTTAGATCATACGCTTGAAAGGAAACATTATGCTTAACATGTTCGACAATTGAAAGAAATTTGAGGGACCTTAAGTTAATCAAAAGCCAGCTAACTGCTCGGATTTCTTCCCAGACGAAGGCTGCCAAGCTTAATGTTGAAAGAGAGGTTGGCCACTTAGGAGCTTTCTTAAATGAAAAAGAAATAGAAGGTTGCTAGACTGGAGTCTGAGCTAGCTCAAGCCCAAGAGAATGATATAAGTTATGAAGCTCGCTTAGCACATTTGCTGGAGGAAAGAAATCATTGATTAAGTTTATTCCCAATTTCCATCATCGTTTGTTTGCCCTACAAAGTTTATAACAGCCTTTGCAAAGGTCTAGAGATTATCTATTGACTTGGGTGTTATCATGTTTTTTCATGATATGAGAGCTAAGTACCCTAACTTTCCTATTAATGAGAATGGCAATCCCAGGTTGAAGATTAGGAGTGATGAAGCTACAAATAGTTTGGGTGTAGCTGCTAAGAATTTTAGTAAGACTAAATTGGATTACCTGAAGAAGCTAAAGAGGCTTGCCAATGATCCTGACAAATCTGCGAGTAGTCTGAAGGCGATCAGTCCTCACAGTGATGATTTTGTGATAATCCCGATCGACGATCGCATTTTGTGTAATTTCATATAGATAGAAGGGGTTAGTAGATCGAGAAATATTGCTAAGGTGTAAATTATGACAAATGGCAAACTCAGGTTAGGAACCATAGAGTTTATTTAACGTCTCAGACAAAAAATTACATATGTTAAGTTCATTTTGTGCTTGTCAGGTCATTTTGTACTTAAAATGTCTTTTTAATAGGAAACCACGATTACGAACGCGCTTTTAAACTAGGATCATGTTTAAACATCTTATAAACATTACGATATGCTTGTGTCTCCTAAAAATACTAAAGCTACTCACATTTATAAGTTTTTGCCATTTTAAAGAATTTCCACTTTTTACGTTACCCGATACTCGCGTTTTTACGTTTTTAATTTAAGCTTTTACACAATGCACCTAGACACACAACAACAAAAATTAAAAATACATATTAGCTATATAAATAGTAACTAAAAAAAATACTCCGTAGTAGTTTATTCAAATATAGTAGAAAGTAGGGTTCACACCAAAGTCATTAAAAAGAATCTCAACATGCATGCAATCCTCGTAAGGTCAACCACAAATAAAAAAGAACAACTAAACTAAACTCGGATTATATACCCAATTGGTAACATAATATGAATAAAATAACTATAAAAGAGTATAAGAACATATATACCTCACTTATATTCTTTCATATAATCGACCAAATTAAACCTAGAAAACAATAACAAAAAGCTCATGGGATCTTTGATTAAAGCGTGAAAAGAATCATAACAAATTGATATATAAAGAAATTGAGATGGTAGATAAATGAAACAACAACATATACTAATTACATTAGACTCGTCTCTAGTTACATTAAACAACAATGAAAATCAACAACGAAATATTAGTCGTATCATATGATAAATCCGCGTATACAAAAAGCATACTAACCTTTTTTTTGCCGAATGCAATGAGCATACACAGTCAAGAATTGTTCCAGTCAAAATATTTATTGGTTTCAGGCTACAGCAAACATGATGACGCTAGAGAAGATAACAATGTAAAAAACATTATTATCACATAAAAATATGCATTAAAAGATATGTGATGGGTGTTTTACGTATATATTGATATCTATGCATAGCACATAAAACTGGGTGAACATAAACAATATATTTTTTTAAAATCCTAAGAATATGTTATGAAAGATAAATATGATAGCACTTCTCAGATTCTGCATATATAGTTCACTTGAACCAAGAATTCAATATATTTACCTTTTTTACATGCATGGTACCTATTGAAGAAAAAGAAAAAATATTAGTAAAAGGAGAACGAAGATGAATTTTATCCATACATGATTGTTTAAATCATATAGTATAATGAGTTGTAAAGCTAATCATCTAAATTGAGTTGGTGTGTATTGGCTTATATATGAATTCTTGGTTCAAATATAGTAGAAAGTAGGGTTCACACCAAAGTCATTAAAAAGAATCTCAACATGCATGCAATCCTCGTAATGTCAACCACAAATAAAAAAGAACAACTAAACTAAACTCGGATTATATACCCAATTGGTAACATAATATGAATAAAATAACTATAAAAGAGTATAAGAACATATATACCTCACTTGTATTCTTTCATATAATCGACCAAATTAAACCTAGAAAACAATAACAAAAAGCTCATGGGATATTTGATTAAAGCGTGAAAAGAATCATAACAAATTAATATATAAAGAAATTGAGATGGTAGATAAATGAAACAACAACATATACTAATTACATTAGACTCATCTCTAGTTACATTAAACAACAATGAAAATCAACAACGAAATATTAGTCGTATCATATGATAAATTCGCGTATACAAAAAGCATACTAACCTTTTTTTTGCCGAATGCAATGAGCATACACAGTCAAGAATTGTTCCAGTCAAAATACTTATTGGTTTCAGGCTACATCAAACATGATGATGCTAGAGAAGATAACAATGTAAAAAAACATTATTATCACATAAAAATATGCATTATAAGATATGTGATGTGTGTTTTACGTATATAGATATCTATGCACAGCACATAAAACTGGGTGAACATAAACAATATATTTTTTTAAAATCCTAAGAATATGTTATGAAAGATAAATATGATAGCACTTCTCAGATTCTGCATATATAGTTCACTTGAACCAAGAATTCAATATATTTATCTTTTTGACATGCATGGTACCTATTGAAGAAAAAGAAAAAATATTAGTAAAAGGAGAACGAAGATGAATTTGATCCATACATGCTTGTTTAAATCATATAGTATAATGAGTTGTAAAGCTAATCATCTAAATTGAGTTGGTGTGTATTGGCTTATATATGAATTCTTGATTCAAATATAGTAGAAAGTAGGGTTCACACCAAAGTCATTAAAAAGAATCTCAACATGCATGCAATCCTCGTAATGTCAACCACAAATAAAAAAGAACTAAACTAAACTCGAATTATATACCCAATTGGTAACATAATATGAATAAAATGACTATAAAAGAGCATAAGAACATATATACCTCACTTGTATTCTTTCATATAATCGACCAAATTAAACCTAGAAAACAATAACAAAAAGCTCATGGGATTTTGATTAAAGCGTGAAAAGAATAATAACAAATTGATATATAAAGAAATTGAGATGGTAGATAAATGAAACAACAAGATATACTAATTACATTAGACTCATCTCTAGTTACATTAAACAACAATGAAAATCAACAACGAAATATTAGTCGTATCATATGATAAATTCGCGTGTACAAAAAGCATACTAACCTTTTTTTTGCTGAATGCAATGAGCATACACAGTCAAGAATTGTTCCAGTCAAAATACTTATTGGTTTCAGGCTACAACAAACATGATGACGCTAGAGAAGATAACAATGTAAAAAACATTATTATCACATAAAAATATGCATTATAAGATATGTGATGTGTGTTTTACGTATATAGATATCTATGCACAGCACATAAAACTGGGTGAACATAAACAATATATTTTTTTAAAATCCTAAGAATATGTTATGAAAGATAAATATGATAGCACTTCTCAGATTCTGCATATATAGTTCACTTGAACCAAGAATATTCAATATATTTACCTTTTTGACATGCATGGTACCTATTGAAGAAAAAGAAAAAATATTAGTAAACGGAGAACGAAGATGAATTTGATCGATACATGCTTGTTTAAATCATATAGTATAATGAGCTGTAAAGCTAATCATCTAAATCGAGTTGGTGTGTATTGGCTTATATATGAGTTGAGATGCTTTTGTGCTATAAGTGCAGGAACTGAAAAGAGATGGATTGTCTGCTCGAAAATCCGACAACACTTCAACTTCATTTTGATGGTTAGATGAATGTGAAGGAGTATATTAAATTTTTAGAACTTTAAGACTTAGCATTGACAAGCGGCTCCCATTATTGCTATCAAACCAATAGCGATTGATACAAGCTAAATCTTATAATCAATAATTAGGCAAAAAAAAAGAACTTTAATTTAATTAATTCATTTTTTTCGGTCGAAATTTTTACTTTCATCCAAAAAGTGACTCCAAATTTTTATCTTGTTCTCTTCGGAAAATGTTTTATTTCTATGCGCACCATTCTGATTATTTAAATTTTATGTATTTTGTGTGTTATTTTAGGATGTTGCCGTTTCCCCGTACCCGTACCCGTCCCCGTCCCCGTTCCCGTTCCCGTCCCCGTTCCCGTTTCCGTCCCCGTGCTACTTAGGTTTAATTATGTTGCACGTGTGACTACAAAAGTACAAAGTGTCTACACAGTTTGTATTACAAATTCATGTGATGTAGTCATGTTGCACGTGTCACAGTAACCACTTTGTACTGTGTAGACTACAAAGTCCAAATATTATAAAAGATTCAAATGTGATCATGTGACTACAAAAGTACAAAGTGCAAATAATACTACACATGGTGATCTTTGATCATATGAGTATATGACTACAAAGTGCAATCTAACAATATTATATATTTATGGTCATACTTTTGTGAATAACATCATACAACTACAAAAGTATTATAAATTTATTTATCTATCTTTACTTTGTGAAAAAGATATGTTTTAATTTGTTATGTGTTTCGACTTTGTATTTATTCAAATCATTCTATTTTCTAATAACAGTTTCAATCACAAAATTATGGATTCGAGTTCTAGTGCTGGAAATAGTACTAGCGGTAGTGTGCCCTCAACGCAAGCTATCGATAAAGGGCCATTGTGGGAATACGTAACTAAAATCTCTAAGACCAACGAGATGGGGGGTACATGGAAATTTAAGTGTAATTTTTGTCAAGAAACAAAAAATGGGAGTTACTCTAGGGTGAGGGCTCATTTGCTTCAAATTTCTAAGCAAGGAATTTCTACCTGTAAAAGAGTCAAACCAAAAAATTTGATAGAGATGAAAAATAAAGAAAAAGAATGTGAAGATGCCAAGTCAAATTCAGCCCCTAATGATGTTCCTTTACCTTGTCGCGGATCTGATTTCAAAAACACGCTTAAAAAGAGAAAAGCAAGCTCCTCTCCATTGGTTAGACCTTTTGATGTTGAAAATAGAACTCAACTTGATCAAGAAATTGCTCGAATGTTTTTTACTGGTGGGTTACCATTAAATCTTGCAAGAAATCCACACTACATGAGGGCTTTTACATTTGCAGCAAATCAAAATTTGGGTGGTTATGTGCCTCCAGGATACAACAAATTAAGAACTACCTTACTTCAACAAGAAAAAAGTAATGTTGAGAGATTATTAAAACCGATCAAAGAGACATGGCGAGAGAAAGGGGTGACGATTGTGACAGATGGATGGAGCGACCCACAGAGAAGACCAATCACTAACTTTATGGCAACTTGTGGAAATGGGCCTATGCTTATTAAAGCGGCCAACTGTATGGGGGAAGTTAAAAGCAAGGAATTCACCGCTAATTTAATGAAAGAAGTCATAGATGAGATTGGACATCAAAACGTGGTTCAAATCATTACTAATAATGCAGCGAACTGCACAGGTGCTGTGGAAATAATTGAAGGTCTTTACCCACAAATCTATTGGACACCATGTGTAGTTCATACTCTCAATCTTGCCCTTAAAAATATTTGTGCCGCAAAAAATACCGAAAATAATTATGAAGTGTATGATGAATGTCACTGGATCACCGAAGTCTATGGAGATGCGATGAACATAAAAAATTTCATTATGAATCATACCATGATATTATCTGTGTATAACAAGTTTAGTTCTCTTAAGTTACTTCCTGTGGCAGACACTCGCTTTGCTTCGACTATTGTGATGCTGAAGAGGTTTAAGCTCATTAGACGTTCACTAGAGGCTATGGTGATGAGTGAAGAGTGGGCATCTTATCGAGAAGATGACCAAGAAAAAGCTCGATTTGTCTGAGATAAGGTGTTAAAATGAAATTTGTTGGGATCAAGTGATTTACATTCTTAATTTTACCGCACCTATATATGATATGGTTAGAGCTTGTGATGCTGATAGACCGTGCCTTCATTTGGTTTATGAAATATGGGATTCCATGGTTGAGAAATCGAAGGTTGCAATTTACAAGAACGAAGAAAAAACACTTGAGATGTTCAGTTCTTTCTATGACGTGGTGTATGATATTCTTGTGGCTCATGGGCAAAGAGTTTCGACACCACTTCATTGTTTAGCTCATTCTTTGAACCCTAGGTATTTCTTGTTTGATTTGACATTCATTCATAAAAATATTGTTTCTTTTTCTGTTCATAATGCTTTTTTTGTTTATATGTTTCTTATAGGTTTTATAGTGATGAGTGGCTTAATGAGGATAAGTCTAGAGTCGCTCCTCACAGAGATGGAGAAATCTCCTATGGAAGAATGTTATGTTTCCGAAGACTCTACCCAAATGAGTATGATTATGATAAAATTTTATACGATTATGCTAATTTCTTGCTTAAGGCATGGCCTTTTTCCGATGTTAACTCTCTTTCTAAGATGGGAACTACATATGCTAAACGTTGGGGGGCCAATTTTGGAGCAAAAACACATCTGCTATAGTCATTGGCTTTTAGAGTTCTTGGTCAGCCAACATCGTCATCTTGTTATGAACGCAATTGGAGCACTTACTCTTTTATTCACTCATTGAGAAGAAACAAGTTGACACCAAAGCATGCTGAGGATTTGGTATTTATTCACAATAATTTACGTCTTTTGTCACGGAGCACTGATGAATATAATGAAGAGAGAACCATGATGTGGGATGTTGGTGGAGACGACTTTGGTACAATGGAGGATACAGGGTTTTTAGAGTTAGCGAGCCTCTCACTTGATGAGCCAGAATTGGAGAGAGTTTTTTTCACTGAGGATACCACAACTAATTGATGTTCTTTTTTACTTAAATGTTTATTTGGGAAGACAATTTGATGTCTAAGAGTTTTTATCTAATGATTATGCGTAATATTTATTCGAATTTTAGATTGTTATGTAATTTTTTAAAGACAATTTTCTATTACCAAAATATTATAAAACACATGACGTTTCCCCGCCGTACCTGTTTCTTGAATTTTAAGATGTTGCCGTTTCCCCGTACCCATACCCGTGCCCGTCCCCGTCCCCGTCCCCGTTCTCGTTTCCGTCCCCGTGCTACTTAGGTTTGATTATGTTGCACGTGTGACTACAAAAGTACAAAGTGTCTACAGAGTTTGTATTTCAAACTCATGTGATGTAGTCATTGCACGTGTTAGAGTAACCACGTTTGTAACACCCCCCGAGATCTTAATGACAGCGGAAGAATAATCGGGGTGTTACTCGAATGGAGATCATAGTCAACAATTATAGAAAACGACTCGAAAGAGGCGTTTTATTAAAAGTAGTTATCATTCATCGAAAACTCATAGTTGTTACAAAACATTGTAAATTGTTCAAGTGTTTTGCCCAAAATAAAGAGCATGAGTTTGAAAGAAATGACAACTTTATGTTTACACCCCAAGAAAGGTCTTGGTATGCCCCACTCCGTGCCTTGGACATAATCTTCACTGATTACCTGAGATAATATGCTTAAAAGGGTCAACAATAATGTTGAGTGAAGTTCATAGGTTTAAATAACAGTTGAACACAAGAATATGAGCATGATCATTGTAAACTAACAATATCATATAGAAAAATCACAGATTATTATGCGCTAAACTCATGCAACCAAGACTCAACTGCATACACCGAATTACCAGTGTACGTAAAGTTTGCCCCAAAGGAGGTAATAGCCAATTACCTAATGCAATTCAAATATGGTGCACCCCGGTTATTTCTCTATAACCAAGACGGGGTCGTTACTCCCCATAGTACTATTCACGATATATGCGTTCACTCGCGGTGACTAATGGTTCATGATACAGGGGACTTATGGCTAAATACTTAGGCAATTCCAATAATCAAGAAGCGAACATTTATGAAAAATCTTGTGTTCTAGTTTAGAGCATGTATCTCCCTCGCGGGGTTTTCAAATAAAAGTAAAAGCGAGGCTATGAACTCACCTTGATGATAATGAACAAGCACAAACAGATCAAGCACAATGTAGCAGAGGTTCCAAACCGAAACCTAAAAATGATGAGATGGCGAGTCTCAGATATGATAAATATTTTGGTTCGCGACCAAAATAATAGAGCATTGAATATTCTTATTCAATAGATCATTGAATTGTCCAATTCAATAGAGTGTGTGCGTGCTTAACGTTTTAAGTTAATTTTACTTGCTACATTACCTTAGTTAATGATCCTCACTTACGCATAAGTGAAATGTTCCCCCGTTGTGATCTCGTAAAATAATAGTGTTGTTGATTATTTTAGCTTGTTTAGATCTCACGTACGTTTTATCGGATTATATATATATAATTATAATCTTATAAATATATATAGATGAAATATATATAGCGGTATCCGATAATAAAATACTTTGAGAACACTTATATGATCAAAATACTCGTTTTTACGAAGTTACGTTAAATTTATAAGTTTTTCTAAACTTTTCCCGAATTTACACTTTTTACCCTCAAGTTTCAAAATGTACAAATTTAGTCCCTCAATTTTGAGTAATTGACACTTTCTACCCGAAACATGTTTTATATCAAACTTTCAAAAATGACAGCTTTATCCCTTTAATGAAACTTTTTTACGCAAATTATCTCCCCAATATATATTTTAGCGCTTCTAAACCCTAAGGTTTCAAACTTTACATTTTCAACCCAAACCTTTTGTAACACCCCCAAATATGACTCAGCGGAAGCATACAAGTATTTGGGGTGCTACTAAATTGGTATCACAACATAAGCATAGAACAATTGGTTTTTCATAAATAAACTTTTATTTATTCTTTAAAACAATGTTTACATTTTTGATTAGTGCGGAAAATGACCCATTATAAAAAGGTGGTCCCAATACATAAATCAGAGTCGTTTATGACCATGCCATGCCTTTGCCTTGCGCCTCCAAAGATAAGCTATCACTTCAAAACCTAAAGATACATGCTAAAGGTCGAAACTACTTTGGTGAGTTCATAGGTTTAGTTAAAAGAGATTTCGATTACACTTTGTTTCAATTTTGGTTCTTGATGATCATTACGTCTTGCATAATGTCATAAAGTTTATTATTTCAATTCATAAAAGTATTTCATAAAAGAGATTTCATTAGTGGACCATAAGTAGAGTATATGTACATTACAACGAATATAATGTCATATATTGAATCTATTACGCTAGCACTAAGTTCATGCAACCGAAGCTATGACAGTTCTTGTATGCACAAAGAAGTCATGCAAATAAGGAGCCCATGGCGAGTGTTTATCCCAATACACTCGGTTCCGACATGCTATATGTTTCGCCTTGACCCAATCGGGGTCAACCGAACAGAGGAGTCACCCTCAATAGATCTATTTATAACATTAAGGCTTGCAGGAATTGACTCGTTCATGAAAAGGGCAATTTGGGATCTAAAGACTTAGGCTAAGCTGCGTAATATTCTAGGTCAAAGGTTTTGGTGTGATCCTTAAAGCATCTAGGTATGATGTAACTTTAACATGTAAAAGCATAGTATGCATGGAATGCACAGTTTGAGTAATTAAATGATTTAAGTAAAATGAGCATGCATCTTCCCCCAAAACAGTTATAAAACAAGTAAAAATAGGGGCTATGAAACTCACCTTGATATACAGAAATGTAAGACATCACAACTAGCATCAAGTAATAAATGTGCACGGCTCCAACCGCATAACCTAGATAAGTATGGTGTTGTTTTTAGTCTAAGTCTTGTATTCGATAACAACGTTTGTAAGTTTACAATTATTTATGTTTTTGAAATGCTTGAAGTTCAAAAGCAAAAGTATTTGGATCTTTAAAATGCTTGGAGTTAAGGACAAATATCTTAAATATTTGTTTTATAACACTTTATGTAAAGTTTCATGAGTTATTTTGATTGTCGTTAAGGATCGAAGATGTAGTTGCGAAAATAATTCGCACGTTTTGGCTCTTGGAAAAGATGGAGGAATAATGTATACGAAACTTTCGTATAAGAGTTGACTCGTATAGTGACTCAATTATACCCACGCCAAATAAGGAATAGATGATCGACACAGTGGAGAAAAGTACTAACGCGTACTTGAGTCGAGAAGGAATGACAAAAGGAGTCAAGGATATAGCGACAAAGACAAACGTCGATCGAGAAAGTCAATTAGTACGCTTCGGCATTTACCCTATGTTCCCAAATAATTTGTATAAAACCTACATGTTTATAAATAAAGGTAAGTTTGGATTAATAATTCAAACTTCAAGAGTTGTACGATATTTCAATATATTGTTCATCATTTGATGAATTTAAAATAAAAGAGTTATTGAGAATAAAGTTTAAGTATATAAATTTTACAAAATTTCGTCATGACCCCTTCATTTATAGAACGTTCCCAAGTCATTTAGACTTACTAAAACTCATGTTGCAAAACAATATTTCTCGACAAGTTTATATTTTACAAGCCGTTATAGTTGAATAAGTGTTTATTGCATATTTTAGGTTTGTTACGAGTCTAATATATTAAATTCTTTACGAGTCTAATATATTGTACCGTCTCAAGTCCAAAATGTTCAATAAAGGCTCATACAACTACAAACGTTTGTCCAAATTATTCCAAGTCCAATTTTTAATAGTTTTCGTCCCATAATGTCCAAATCCAATGATCAAATCCAAGCATAGGCTTTAATGAGTATTTCCAAGTCTAAAATATTTAATCCGTTAAGTATTGGTTTGTCCAATTTTCCAAATCAAAACAAATCCCATATCGATCCCAAGTTATCATCCATTATATATAACCGAAACGTCATCGACTAAAAACAAAAATTAGTGCGTTACGTTATGAAAATAGAAAATCCGAAAAGTATAAGGCATATTAAAACACTACTTTTTGACATAACAATATGACCAATTTGAGGTTATCTAAACCGTGCTAATTTACCCGAAGTCATTTCGTTTTGGCCAACAAATATAACCAAGTCCCCACGACACTTCGTGTGTCGTGGTACACAAAACAACACTCGCCGTGAGTGTCGTTAACTCAATGTTTTCACAACAATTTACCAAGGTCAATCTAATATTCCAACATCAATAATATTTATCCAACATTGTTTTACAAGGCCTCTACCTCGGCTACTAGCTTCGGTTCCCAAAACTTGTGGTCGTGACTCCCCGTGAGTCACGGCTCATACCCACGACACTTTTAACATTTTCATGACCAAGAATAATTACCACAAGCTAAGTCCAAACACGCCCTTTGGGCTGACAGAAATACGCAGATCCAAACCCACCCAAGTCCGGTTCAAACTCAAAAACAATAATCACAAGGACGAATATATGTACGAAATAAAATAATCACACGGAATAAGTATGGAACGGGTCCGAGTCAACTCAACTCGTGAGTTAAATCGGACGAGTCAACTGACTCGGAGCGAGTCACGGTGAGTCGCGAGCCAAGAATAAAGATCCACCACGTTTTAGTTAAAAACATTACGTTTTTGTTTAGGTTTTGTATTAAAACGTTTTATTAATTAAAACCGCTTAGGGTTTTAATAAAAATGATGATTATGAAAGATTAAGAGGCGTGGCCTTACCAACGGGAGGAGAAGAGAGGAGGGTGATGGTGGCGAGGGGAGATGGTGGCGGCGGTGGTACTACCAAACAACTTCGAATGAGTTCCTTTAACACCCAAACGTTCGTAAATGACCCTTGTGTCTTGATCTATGCTTAGAACAAGAAAATGGTTGGCCGTAATTTTTAGCGGAAGGACACGGGTTAATTTTTCCGGTGGGAGGTGATTTATATTAAAAGAGAAACCCTAATTATTGGGTTTTTATACCCCCTTGAGGGCTGATCATGGACAAAAGAAAGATCAGGGGCGATGGTGTAAATTAACCAGGGGTTGTTTTGAAACTTTTAATAATCTTTTATAAATAACCCTTGTGGGCCCCATTTGACTTAGCAAACGACCGTTTTAAAAATACGGGCTTTAGCGCCATTCGAAATAATTTTTCCGATAAAAATGAGTATTCATATGTGTAGTTTTCTCGAATTTAAATTAATTAATAAATCAAATAAATTTAAGAGTTTAAAGGCGCGCAGGCTCATTTACTTCATAGTTTTCGCGTTTCACGAGATATTCTCTCGTTTTCAAACTCAATTAGGATTGGGAAAATTAGAAAGTGATGCCTTGAAAATAATATATATAATTTATTATTAAAATCAGTCTGGGAAGTTCCGGTTTGTTGTTTGAATGGAAATAGTTCCATAACGAGAAATGTATATACGAAATAATGATAAAAGCGAGTTGGATTGTGTATTGTTGCATAAAATGCACACAATGAGTAGAAAAGAGTGGGAAGTTAAACGTGAACTTCCCGAAATTTTGATATTTCATTTACGTTTTAAACGTGGCTTGAAATATTTCGCTTACACGTTGAAAATGATTAACGTGTAAAAGATATTTTCGAGTGTGTTTTATAAAGCGAAATATAAAAACACCAATATTGGTTCAAAAATGTGTTTATTAGACTAATACCATATTTTCTATTGGTCGGTTCGCGGCGAGCTCGTGTTTTAATAAAGTGAGATAACTTCTCGAAACAATGGTTTAAGCTTATGTATGCTTAAATTTTCTTTTTAACTTGGACAATAATAAATTTCACATTTATTATACGTGATACTTGGGCCGGATGTATCACGTATGCGGTGTCTTATTTATAAAAGAAACGAGATCACCTCTCATTTTTAAATCTAAATATTGGCAACTGTCATAAAATAACCGATTTGAATTTTCTAACGTAATAAATATTATTATAATAATCCGAAATTTTACGGGTTGTTATACCTTTATTATAACTAGTTTCGACATATTACAAAATCGGTCCTTGTGGTTTTCATGCATTCATACATGCATAGGGATTAGCCCTTTATCTTTCGAATAAAGACAAGATGGACCCTAGACTTTCTATATTTACATTTAATGTTTAAAACCTAACCTTTTAAGTTTTGAAAACTTACATTTTTAACCCGAACACCGCGCGTTTTGCAATTTTAGTCCAAAACATAAATTTGTTTTACAAAATCTTTTCAAAATCGTTATAATCTCATTTCTAGCTTATTTTTAGATGCTTAGCTTATTTCTTATCTTATTGGGCCGGGTAAATGGCTTTTGGGCTTTAAACTCGTGTATTCGGCCTTATGGCCCGTTTGGTTTTTGTTCGTTGGTTTAACAAGTGAACGAGGGTGAGGAGCGTCTCAAAAGAGTTTTATAAATGTTTTTACACCAGGTTTTCAAGTCGTGTGCCATCTTAGAGTGTGAGTGAGTGTCGAGTGATGTTAATACTAGACATATAACAAGATTTAGGGTGCGTTTATAACTCTTAACGTGTGATACGACATGTATACGTGTGACATAAATAAAAGAAATTGACAAGGTTTTGAGAGGACTTACTACACTCGAGTAGAGTGGAGATGAAACGAGATGGTCGAGTAGAAGCGAGCCCTTGTTCTCCTTATAATATCCTACTATTCGACACTAACCTTAAATGTTTTTGTTGCTTCTATTACTCCTAGTGTTAGTACCCAAAATCTCTTGTGTTTCCCTTAGTTTTCCTTCAACAGAAATAGGTGTGGTTTCTTGTGAGTTTGATTGTGAGAATTTGTCTAAGTGTGCGTGACTCAAATTTCTTGAGAAAAGGTTTTCATCTAGGATGGCCAAGTATGGGTTTATGAATATTATAAGCTTGCTTCCTTCATTTTTCCAATAAAGTTGAAGAAGTTTTGTTGTGTTTTGGCATGCAATACCTTAGCAGCCGATTTGTAGGGGAGGGTCATGGTTATGTCGATTCATGTTAGGAAAGAAGGAACACATTACCCATTGTGTAATGTGGTCATAGTAAGGTCAAGGTAGGATTAGGTTATTAAACAAATGACTTAGGGTAGCTAATGTGGCTTGTACCTTCCTTTTTCACTTATACACGCAAGGCTAGAGGCATGGAGGGAGGGAAAATGTATTTGGATTTGATCTTGACTCATGACATATTGCTATGTTGGCATTGGTTCTCGACCGGTTACAACAAACACAAAGAATAAAAAAGAGTAGTATCAACACATAATATTAAACTAGATATTACATGGGTGTGTTGGGCTAGTAGCGAGGCCCAAAGAAAATCAAGGGGTTAGGCTTGGTCGTTTGAGTATGGATCGAACTAAAAGAAACGAGGCCCAATAAAATATAAAGGTAGTGGGCTCGGGTGCAAGATGAGGCCCAAATGCAACATGGGTGGGCGTTGGGCTCGGTATGGACAAGGCCCAAATGAAATATGGTGATGAGTTGGGCTCGACTTGAGGCCCAATAAGGTTCCTAGGCCCAATCCGATATTAATGTATTTTTATTTTTATTTATTTCATATTTTTATAAATTTTTACATATATATTATGTATTTTAAGAATATCGGGATCGTGGGGAATCTGGTTCTGATCACAACGGTGTATTTTTGAACGCTCAAGCTGCGTTGATCATGCATA
Source organism: Chrysanthemum makinoi (assembly GCA_910596185.1). Taxonomy (NCBI): domain Eukaryota; kingdom Viridiplantae; phylum Streptophyta; class Magnoliopsida; order Asterales; family Asteraceae; genus Chrysanthemum; species Chrysanthemum makinoi. The sequence continues at coordinate 196,230,381 of OU343225.1, read as the reverse complement.
TTCCAAATGATATGCAAATGTGATTATTAGAAAATTTCATGATGATATAAATCGTGCTTTATTTCTGATTAAAGTCTTAAGTACAATGAAATTTTCCGACAGCTTACAACTTTGTACTGTGTAGACTACAAAGTCCAAATATTATAAAAGATTCAAATGTGATCATGTGACTACAAAAGTACAAAGTGCAAATAATACTACACATGGTGATCTTTGATCATATGAGTATATGACTATAAAGTACAATCTAACAATATTATATATTTATAGTCATACTTTTGTGAATAACATCATATAACTACAAAAGTATTATATATTTATTTATCTATCTTTTATTTTGTGAAAAAGATATGTTTTAATTTGTTATGTGTTTTGACTTTGTGTTTATTCAAATCATTCTATTTTCTAATAACAGTTTCAATCACAAAATTATGGATTCGAGTTCTAGTGCTGGAAATAGTACTAGCGGTAGTGTGCCTTCAACGCAAGCTACCGATAAAGGGCCATTGTGGGAATACGAAACTAAAATCTCTAAGACCGCCGAGACGGGGGGTACATGGAAATTTAAGTGTAATTTTTGTCAAGAAACAAAAAATGGGAGTTACTCTAGGTGTGAGGACTCATTTGCTTCAAATTTCTAAGCAAGGAATTTCTACATGTAAAAGAGTCAAAATAGAAAATTTGATAGAGATGAAAAATAAAGAAAAAGAATGTGAAGATGCCAAGTCAAATTCAGCCCCTAATGATGTTCCTTTACCTTGTCACGGATCAGATTTCGAAAACACGCTTAGAAAGAGAAAAGCAAGCTCCTCTCCATTGGTTAGAGCTTTTGATGTTGATACTAGAACTCAACTTGATCAAGAAATTGCTCGAATGTTTTTTACTGGTGGGTTACCATTAAATCTTGCAAGAAATTCACACTACATGAGGGCTTTTACATTTGCAGGAAATCAAAATTTGGGTGGTTATGTGCCTCCAGGATACAACAAATTAAGAACTACCTTACTTCAACAAGAAAAAGTAATGTTGAGAGATTATTAAAAACGATCAAAGAGACATGGCGAGAAAAAGGGGTGACGATTGTGACACATGGATGGAGCGACCCACAGAGAATACCAATCATTAACTTTATGGCAACTTGTGGAAATGGGCCTATGTTTATTAAAGCGGTCAACTGTATGGGGGAAGTTAAAAGCAAGGAATCATCGCTAATTTAATGAAAGAAGTCATAGATGAGATTGGACATCAAAACGTGGTTCAAATCATTACTGATAATGCAGCGAACTGTAAAGGTCTTTGGGGAAATAAATGAATGTCTTTACCCACAAATCTATTGGACACCATGTGTAGTTCATACTCTCAATCTTTCCCTTAAAAATATTTGTGCCGCTAAAAATACCGAAAATAATTATGAAGTGTATGATGAATGTCACTGGATCACCGAAGTCTATGGAGATGCGATGAACATAAAAAATTTCATTATGAATCATACCATGATATTATCTATGTATACCAAGTTTAGTTCTCTTAAGTTACTTTCTTTTGCGGACACTCGCTTTGCTTCGACTATTGTGATGCTGAAGAGGTTTAAGATCATTAGATGTTCACTAGAGGCTATGGTGATGAGTGAAGAGTGGGCATCTTATCGAGAAGATGACCAAGAAAAAGCTCAATTTGTCAGAGATAAGGTGTTAAATGAAATTTGGTGGGATCAAGTGATTTACATTCTTAATTTTACCGCACCAATATATGATATGCTACGAGCTTGTGATACTGATAGACCGTGCCTTCATTTGGTTTATGAAATGTGGGATTCCATGGTTGAGAAAGTGAAGGTTGCAATTTACAAGAACGAAGAAAAAACACTTGAGATGTTCAGTTCTTTCTATGACGTGGTGTATGATATTCTTGTGGCTCGGTGAGCAAAGAGTTCACACCACTTCATTGTTTAGCTCATTCTTTGAACCCGAGGTATTTCTTGTTTGATTTGACATTTATTCATAAAAATATAGTTTCTTTTTCTGTTCATAATGCTTTTTTTGTTTATATGTTTCTTATAGGGTTTTATAGTGATGAGTGGCTTAATGAGGATAAGTCTAGAGTCGCTCCTCACAGAGATGGAGAAATCTCTCATGGAAGAATGTTATGTTTCCGAAGACTCTACCCAAATGAGGATGGTTATGATAAAATTTTATACGATTATGCTAATTTCTCGCTTAAGTCAGGGCCTTTTTCCGATGTTAACTCTCTTTCTAAGATGGGAACTACAGACGCTAAACGTTGGTGGGCCAATTTTGGAGCAAAAACACCTCTGCTACAGTCATTGGCTTTTAGAGTTCTTGGTCAGCCAACATCATCATCTTGTTGTGAATGCAATTGGAGCACTTACTCTTTTATTCACTCATTGAGAAGAAACAAGTTGACACCAAAGCATGCTGAGGATTTGGTATTTATTCACAATAATTTACGTTTTTTTTCACAGAGCAAGCGATGAATATAATGAAGAGAGAACCATGATGTGGGATGTTGGTGGAGACGACTTTGGTACAATAGAGGATACAGGGTTTTTAGAGTTAACGAGCCTCTCACTTGATGAGCCAGAATTGGAGAGAGTTTTTTCACCGAGGATACCACAACTAATTGATGTTATTTTTTACTTAAATGTTTATTTGGGAAGACAATTTGATGGCTAAGAGTTTTTATCTAATGATTATGCGTAATATTTTCGGATTTTAGAATGTTATGTAATTTTTTTAAAGACAATTTTCTATATAATATTATAAAACACATGACGTTTTCCCGTCGTACCCGTTTCTTGAATTTTTAGAGGTTGTTTTTTCGCCCGTACCCGTCCCCGTCCCCGTTTCCGTCCTCGTGCTACTTAGATTACTATTGCCCATGTGAAGTTTCCTTTTCACAGACAGTATTTGCCGCGTTTCACATTATGAATATTTAGCAAGATATGTTTTTCATGTAATGACCTTTTTATTAGTGTTAAAATTGATTCAATGTTAATAAACATAAATTTATGTATGGTAGTTTATGGTTTAAAATATGTTCTATATACATTTATCATATGAATATTTATTATGTAACAATAAATATGTATTGTGTGTTTTTGTTTAAGATAAACGGTTTTTAAATTGTAATATATATATATATATATATATATATATATATATATATATATATATATATATATATATATATATATATATATATATATATATATATATATATATATATATATATATATATAGTGTAGCGTTCAATGCAGAACCACTTTTATGTACAGAACTTTACAGAACCATTAAAATGAATTTGGACCATTAGATTAGTTTGATCAATGGTTATAATGAATTGTGCTAGAAATGTAATTAATTGAAAGTTGAGGATAAAGTGTGTAAAGCCAAAAGGCTATTATAGGAAATCTACATTTATTTATTTTTAAAAATAATTCCTAGTTAATAGGATACATCACAGGCTTTTTCTCCCACCTCCCACAACACCACGATCTTAGATCTACTACCCATTACTTTTTTTTTCTCAGCCATCACAAAAGTAACAAGATCCGGCCATTAAAAGGTAATCGATTGAAATAAATTATAGAGATCCACTGTTGATTATTGATGTTTTGAACATTATATATATTCGAAATCGAATTCGGTTTCAAGATTCGGGCACAAAAGTAAAGAGATTCATTGTTGATTATTGATTTCGGTTTCGATTTCGGTTTCAAGATCCGGCCACAAAGAACAATTGAAGCAGTTCCAATCGCACCTGTTGGTTACAGGTTAGTATCCAATACTAAAAGCATTCTAAATCTAATCTTTAAGTTTTGTCGCCTACCCTTTAATCAATCTGCATACGTACATGGATATAAAGATGAATGTACTTTTACTAGAAGGTTGTTAAAAAATGTGGTCATTTGATTGATTTACTTATACATAAGTCAGTATAGAGCCTTTACTATATCTTGAAAGGCATGGATCAAACGAATATGTTAGGCATCAGATCTTTCCAAACAAATCGATTTAAGAAGTTAATATAATGAATTAATTTAAATAAAATCTGAGAACTGCATTAACTTTAAGGAAAGCAGCAAACTATTTTTGTGAAAAACATTTATCATATATGAAAATGATTTTCCATTTCTTTTAACGAAAGCGTATTCCTCAAATAATACATGTTTTTGTTGGTTCAAGTGTCTTTTTTTGTTGTTCTATTTAAAAATTAAATATTTGCTGCCATATGATATTGGTCCAATACCTGCCACTGATGGTCGTGATGTTTTTTGTTGGGTCTTTTACAAAAGAATGCTTTTAGTACTGGATACTAACCTGTAACCAACAGGTGCGATTGGAACTGCTTCAATTGTTCTTTGTGGCCGGATCTTGAAACCGAAATCGAAACCGAAATCAATAATCAACAATGAATCTCTTTACTTTTGTGCCCGAATCTTGAAACCGAATTCGATTTCGAATATATATAATGTTCAAAACATCAATAATCAACAATGAATCTCTTTAATTTATTTCAATCGATTACCTTTTAATGGCCGGATCTTGTTACTTTTGTGATGGCTGAGAAAAAAAAAAGTAATGGGTAGTAGATCTAAGATCGTGGTGTTGTGGGAGGTGGGAGAAAAAGCCTGTGATGTATCCTATTAACTAGGAATTATTTTAAAAAATAAATAAATGTAGATTTCCTATAATAGCCTTTTGGCTTTACACACTTTATCCTCAACTTTCAATTAATTACATTTCTAGCACAATTCATTATAACCATTGATCAAACTAATCTAATGGTCCAAATTCATTTTAATGGTTCTGTAAAGTTCTGTACATAAAAGTGATTCGATTATACATTATATATATATATATATATATATATATATATATATATATATATATATATATATATATATATATATATATATATATATATATATATATATATATATATAAAGTAGAATACGATTTGTAACCGAATATTGAAGTCAAATCAAGTCGTGTGTAAGTATGTTGTAAAACTGGATATTAAAAAAATTGTTTTTATAAAAAACCCTTGTTTTGTATAAGAGGTGGATTTAATCCCTATCATAAGGGCATCTCCAATGTAAGCACTAAACGTACCTTTTGCACTAAGATAGTGCAAAAAGTACATAAAAACCTCTCTAATGTAAGCACTAAATCCTTGCACTATTTTAGTGCAATGAATAGTAAATCCTAAAAAAAACTAAATTTAGTGCAATACTATTCATTGCACTAAATCTTCAAATGTTTCATTTTTAACCCTATCTTCTAATTTAACTATATATTTGTATATTTCACCACCGGTTTTTGTATAGTTGTTAGATAAACACCTCATATTAATAGATTCAGATTGATTGTTCTATTGATATAATGTAGATTGCTGACGTTTATATTGAAATAATGTAATTTACTAGCATTTTATTAACTCATAATTTATAATTCTCCTCTACTCTATTTAAATTTTTTTAATAAATGTATTTTATTTAGAAGTCAAACATTTGTTTTAGCAACAGAGATGATGTGAAGATATTTATATCATTTTGTATTTGGTGATTTGATAGTCACTCGATCAATTTAAGTTCTACGATGCTTGTTTAAAGTAATAAATTAAATAATAGTGCAAGATTTAGTGCTACGCATTGGAGTAATTTATTTTTAGTGCAAGTATATGCCAAAAAGATTCTTGTTTTGCACTAAAATAGTGTAATATTTTAGTGCATACATTGGAGATGCTCTAAGGGGTGTTTATTTTTTCTCTTATTGCCTCTTAATAAGTGGGCCCATCCTTTAATGTCACTTATTGGGAAGGCTCACAAAAATGAATGTGTTTTGAAAGACGACGAAAGCAATATCACCGGTTCATATAATAGATCCGCCGGTAACGCCAGTTTATGACCCGAATGTAGTACCGGAGTTATAAGACGAAAATATCCATCACCGTCTCCGTTATGATCTTACGGAGTATGTGGACGCTCAAGACTTACCATACATTGATGATTAGTGTTTTTTTTTAAACAAGTACTATGTAATTTTCTTTTAAGTATTAATAAAATATTATGTTTTTATTAAATTGTTTAATATAATTATAAAATAAATAAAATAAATAAATAAATAAAAAATAGATGAGGTATGAGTTAGGCATGGTTGCCACTAAAATCTATTGTTAGGTATGAGATTTGTATGAGATGAGATGGAAGGATATAATTGGTGGATGATTAGGCATGGTTGCCACCACCCTAAGTTGTTGATATAGACATGGGCCCACACCCCTCCACACCACTTATTTTAGGGGGTGTTTACTTTCTTTTTAGTCTTTTTAGTGGGGAAAAATGTGGGCCAAAAGCCTTAGTCATTCTTAATTGGGAGAGACATTAGGGGGAGGGAGTGGAACCCTAATACCCAACACTACCCAAATTGTCACGTCACCTCTATCCAATAAAAATCATCTAACTCAAAACTACCCAATTCTACATTAACACTACCCAAATTTGTGAGAGTGGTACCCAAACTACCCAATTTCTTTTTTTTTTTCAATAACAATTAACAATTAATTTATTATGTTTTTATTTATTTATTATGTTTTTATTTATATATTAAATGGTTTTCAATAACAATTAATTAAAATTAAATCCATATTGTAAAAAAACAAAAACAAAATAGAAAAAATGTAAATGTAAATATGTATATATTATAAGGTTTAAAATGTAAACATTATATATTATATGTTTCTTGGCATATCTTCTCCGCTTGGTGGTACTTGCAACAACAAACACACACACCATTCAATTTTTTTTTTTTAGTTTCCTCCAACTAGCCGTTGGATTCACCAAATAGCCGTTGGAATCACTTTTACCTTGTAAACAAATTCGGTTTCACAAGCCGATCGAGAACCCGATTTCACCTACCCGATCGAGACGGGGCGGTAATGCCGACGAACCCGATCGGCACCGCCCCCTATACCAAGTCTACTCCCTCCCCTCTAAAAGCTTCCCTCTCCCTTATAAAAAGCTAAATAAGAGCCTTATATCTTATCACTTAATTTGGTAAACACGCCCTAGATCTAATTAAATGAGTGATGAGAATTATTCACTCACCAAACTTATAAAGTAGTCTCTAATTGAACTTTTCTCCATATTAAATATCTTACATAACAAAGTTAGACAATAACTCTTTTTCATTAAATGGAACATATCAAGAACCTTGCAGAAAACCTCACACGCAATGATGCAAGTATTAAGTAAAAAACAACACACGAGCTCCTAAGATTACAACGTGCAAACAAAACAGATAGTAAAAAATAACACACGAGCTCATATGAATTTACAACATGGCAAATATAGGAAGTTCTGCACATTTCAGTCATCAGAGCTTGACAATTCTGGACACTCTATTGAAGAAGACACGACACATGCTCTTACTAAATAACATCACATCCCGCATCCATTCAGGTGCTACTCTCTCAAATGTCCCTAACGAAGACACGCGGTACATTAACTCCTCTTCTCCTGCTGTATTTTTCACCCATCCTAAATTAAAGGAGTACCCTGCAAAGTCCAATCATCGAAAAGATTATGGTTTGAGCATCTATGTGAAAGATAATATGTTACATTGTGTCATAGATCAAAGTGAAAGTGTAGTGATTAGCATGTAGGAGGAAGATAAGCAACCAAGTTTAACATGAAATGTCAGCAAGGACATTACCACTTGATTCATGCACAGCCGCTATGATTATATTATCATCCGTTTGGGTTGGAATTGAAAATTTCAGATCGAGTAGGCACTCAACAAGCTCTTGAAACATGCAGATCCTAGAATCAGAGGCATTTACTATACCACAAACGGATTTAGTCAGATATGAATTCTTATATACGACGAGTGTGCAGAGAGAACCAAGGAAAATTTAGTTTTTTGAACACACCTGAAGGGTCAAGCCTTTGACGACAGCATGTAGGCTACACACATTATCATTGTTAAAGTCAGTCCCATAAAAACCTTCCTACCAAAATTAAAAGAATGTAAATACTATAAAGCACACAATCTGTACCTGATTGGCGTGACTAAAAGGACCAGAGAAGATATTTTCTTTATCTAAAGTATTTACTGACTGTTCTGGCAATGTGTGATCATGTTGACCACCAACACCTGGAGAAACTTCAACTTCCTTTATCCCGTTCCGGCGTCTTTTTATCCTTGTTGAGGTGTTAGTTCTGCCTGAAGAAAGTGGTGAACCTGACACTTGCTCGATCGCAAGCAAGTCATCACTACCGCTGAAATGAGATCCTTTTTTTTGCAGCCTCTCGATTTCTTCTAGAAGTTCTTTGTCTGTAAAACTTGAGCCAATTAAGTAATTGACAACAAATAGATATCCCAGTACAAGAATAAATGTTCATTAAAATATGGATTTCTATAAAATAAAAACAAAGGGAAACAAGAATACAAGATAATTACCCGTTTCTAAAAGCATTCTTCTTTACATATTATAGTTACATAAACCTAATCAAGGTTGTTTGGACAATAGTACTGCATGCATAATGTTCCTCAACAAGGCTATATAACTTATTATAAACTGGCATTAAAATTAAACCAATGTTGGGTATCAAACTGAAAGAAACCTGAAGTGATCCTTGTTCACCTTTTGAACGCAAATTATAGAAACCAATAACATAATCTACATGGGATATGTATTAAGGTGACACTTGAGTGTATTTCATTGTGAACTCAAACCTAAAGTCATAAATCAAATGATCACCACAAAAGGAAACCAGATAAACCAGGAACACAAATAACCCAAATCCTTATCTCTAACACTCCTCATGTTGGTAATATAATGTTAATCAATTGTTACATGTATAAATCACACACAACGTCCTCAGTTCCGTTGTATAGCCAATCGCTCCCCACAAAGATGAAACATGTCCTTATATCATATGTACTTAGTGAGACAACGAATCTGAATCATCCTCATGATGATTTCAATGGTGATAATGACAGTATCAGGCTAACAGGAACATGAAACAGGGACTTGGACAGGAACAATAACAGAACAGAAGATCAAGAAGCCCCATGGTGAACAGAAGAATCAGAGCCCACAGGATCAGGGTTCTCGCTCATGGTATCAGTGAACAAAATCATGCTCAGGAAGATTCTATTTTAGTATTTTACAAAGCAACAGGAAATTCATTTATCATATCTTACCAATTTGTGATTCACCCTCGGATTATATATACGGGATGCAAGATGCACCACTTAGCTAAAAAGCCAGTCATAGCTATTATTGTATTTTAACAGTGCCATACACTTTCTGCTTGATCTGATCTCTTGGTCATGCACAAAATATAATATTCATCCATCGCTAATAAATGAGATTGTTGTAAGTAAATGGGTAAACTGATGATGTTTTTTTCTCTGTTCGGGTTTCCCGGAGAGGGCGAGTCTATGAGTCAGATGTAAGCGACCTAACCAAGGCATTCCCGTGACCAATTCCGATCCTTAAATGTGTACTTAGTGAGGTTTGAACCCTAGCCCTCTTGTGAGGAGGTTAGGTGCCTTACCACATAGGCCATTTGGTGGTGATTATGAGATTCTAGTAAGTGTTACATTGAATTGACCACTGAATGAAGTACATGAGGGAGTGTAACATTACTTAAACACAGAGTCCATTTGGGTAAAATTAACCAGTAACATAAAGAACTTTCAATAGTCACCCATTACTTAAATTATAGCCCTGTCATGGGTAACAAAAGGCAATGGAGGTATGCCTCCTTTGAGACAGCCTTGAGGCGTACGCGTCACTGCGCCTCTTGATATCACATCGCCTTGGGGACTTGGGGTACCTGAGAGCATGTGGTATGGTCCTCCTCCGCGCCCACAACCAGCCCAAAAAGGCCCAATAAGGGAAGGGATGCACGTGGGAGCAGTTAAAACCCTTGGGGGTTTGGCGGAATTGGCGAGGCCATGGGAGGCGAAGTGGTGGAGAGTGGTGTGGCTGAGAGCGTGTTCACATTGTGGTAGAGACCCTTCCGGAAACACTTATGCAGAATGGTCGTTGGGTGCTTGCCTCTTGTGAACACCCTGTTATGTGTTGTTGGGAGACTACCTTACTGCATCTCTCCGCTTTTTAAACACAGGATCCATTTGAGTAGATTTTGCTATGTTATAGGTCAGTTTGGGCCTCTCTAAAATGTTTCGAGTCTATATGAGTACCAAAACCAATAACATCACATTTGGATGTAATATGCAGTTGGTGTTTACAAAGGAAGCCTGTCAAAATTCATAATATGCAACCTTTGGAACACCACGGCTCCAAGTCAACATTGAACCGCCCACAGTGAAATCAACTCTTAACTGATAGATGTGACTCATTGTTCACAAACTTTAGGTTAAACTACTTGAGATAAACAGCATCAAACTCTAGGTTAAACTACTTGCGATGGTAAAGGAGTCCATATTCACAAACTTTTTCTAAGAATATATAGATTGAAAGGGTGTCAAAGGATACTAAATACCAGGCCATAAGAAGCAAGTTAATTCTTTTTTGGATGATAATTCACAGACTTAGAGATTTTCTTAATTCTATATCATGAGGACTTAGATTAATCTGAGTCTGGAGACATCAAATTTGAGATTTTCTTAATTCTATATCACTGAACTACAAATGGGCCAAATGGGGTCTAGCGGAATAAGTTAAGTCAAAAAGAACATAGAAGAATGCCTTACTTTTCTGGTTCTCTTCTATTAAGATCTTTTCGTACTTTTCTTGCTCTTTATCCTTGGCATCTCTGCAAATGAAGAATATTGCTAAATTTATTGCAAAATAAATTAAGAGAATAGATTACTATCTCAAGAAAAGTCTTTGCCTGATTGAAGCAACTTCCTCTCTCAAATTACCGATTTCTTCATGCAACTTGTCCTTCTCACTTATTAAATAGTTAATCAGTGCATCCGCTTCTGCATCAGAAAGACAAAGAAATAATTCATATTGGGCTCACACTGAACATTAGACAGGAATGGAGTTAAAAAATTATATGGAGTCAGCATTACTGCTAAAGTACCAATAATAGTCTTTCGAAAGATGATGAATAGAATTGGGGGCCACAGTTATCATGTTATTATTGTTTGCTTCCTAAAGTGCTTGTTTATGAATGTCTTTAATGACAACAACAGATCAAAAACTTTTCGTTTTCTTGCAGAGCTGAAGAATACGTTGGCCAACCAACTTTCTTTTGTACGATTCAAATAAGTGAAAGTGAAATTCATTAAGTAGTTACAGATGAAAAACGAGAATTTCAGATAAAGATGTGGGCGACAAGAGAAGTATATGACGTACAGGACATATACATAGATGGTTTTTTGAACCTGCAGCTAAGTGATGACAATGTGGTGACTCTAGAGACATGACTAATTACAACAAATGCTAAAGAATTTGACCCTTCATTGTGCAAATTATCCCAAAAATTAGCTCAAAAATAAACCTTGCTTCTTATACCACAAATTTGGTCAGATCTGCCGTTTTTCTCATGAAGGTTAATGACTATTGTGATGTCATTTTTTTCAAAAATTTACCATGATACAGCCAAATGATAGGTTTCCACATACATCAATAACAGAAATACATGAGTACTGATTATCTATCTAAGATAAATTTGTAAATGCGTTTTAAAAATAAATTACTTTCAATAGGTTCAATGCCGACGAGCATAACAAAAACAAAAACAAACAGCAAAACAATAAAAGGAATACGCTTCCATTCTATTAATCCTAGTACTTCACCAACATGTCCACGAATCGACAATGCACCTTCTCAAACACTAATTTGCTTACACAAGAGCAACTATTCCAAAACTTTAGTTATCGACATCGAAAATTCAAAACTTTGCCTACAAGTTCAAAACTTTCTGAAGTCAATTTGACAACTTTATACCTGTTCAAATTTTATTCCAGATTCACGGGCATGTTTGGGATATCATATTTGTCGCTTAGGCTTACTTTACAGTAATTTCAAAAATAAGAACCTCCACATGTGCTTATATATAAGTGTTTATTCACAAAAGAAAGATGTGAATGATGTTTACCAGACACATAGGTTTTAAACTTCTCTTCTTGATCCAAATTCAACTGCTCGAATTCCGAATCCTTTTTCGACTGAAACACAAAACCAAAACTAATTAATCCCACAAACATAAACTAAAAGTACATTTGAGAGAGAGAGAGAATGATGAAGGAACCTTGAGGTTAGTGTACTTGTTATATAGCTTGGAATACAATGTCTCCATTTCAAAATAAAATATGATTGATTTGAGTGTAATCGATTGAAATAGAAAGATTAGATTTGAAACTGTGTTTGAATTTGAACCAAGTTTGGGTGCAAAAACCCTAGCAAGCACAGTTTTTTAAATTAATTGCAAGGGCGGTATTTCTTTTCACTTTTTCATTTGGGTTAAAATACGATAAACTGGGATTTTATTTCAAATAAAACAAGTGTTAGTACATCCCCTTATTTCTAATAAGGGACCTAAGGCATTGGTTAAGAAGGGTATGAACCCACAAAAAAGGACTAAAAATCTTTATTTAATTTAAAAAGATATCTTTCTAAGTGTGGGTCCCAAGTCATTTTACAAGGTTAAATGCTTACTTAAATCTTGCAGGGGCGTTAGTTAGAATCCCTTAATAAAGCGGAGTGAAGCTCAAATTGCATAAGTTTGATGATTGGCTCACTAAAGTGAGTGTAAAATATGTGGGGCTCATTTTCAATAGGTAAATGTTTTTTATCTGTTTTGTAAGTGTGTATGGAATATTTAGTTTGGTATATTTGTATAAAGTGTGTATTTAAATGAAAAGTGAATGGGAGGTGACCAAAACGGGTGAGAAGTGAGGGAAAGTGAAAGGAGAGATAAAGTTGATGTGGCGTTGATGTAGATGGTGAGCCGATGACCACCACTCCTTTTAGCCTTAGAGCACAAGGTACATCAGATGGTCTGGTGTCATGAAAAAAATGTTGTCGATTTAGCACAAAAGTGATGTTATTTTAGCACTTTTTCTTGTAACAGCAAAAGCTATCATTCAGAGACAAAAGATCCTTACCTCATATAAAAGTGATGTCATGCGTAAAAGTAATGTCATGGCTCCACACATAACCTAATAAAACAAGTAATAATAAATGAATACTCACAGCGTGAACTGGTGGGTACGGAGCGATCCTCGACGGCACGAGGGATGGTATGATGTTGGCGTCATGGAGGTGGGCTGATGCCGGGACATCAAGAACATCCACCGCTTCAAAGGCTCTTAAATATCTATACTATATAAAATGGAAAAATGGTCAAAGTGGAAAAAGTGAAAAATGTTGAAAGTTGAATGTTGAAAACATGGTCAATGGAGAGAGAAATAAATAATATAATTAATACTCTTATTAAAACACCATTACTTAAAAGTACAATAATTTATTCATATTGTACACCCAATTAAAAGCACATCTACCATATAATATTGCCAAACTACATATCTAATTCTTTTTTGTAATGTTTGAATCTATTATTACTAAAAATCTTAATAACTTAAAACAATCCTATTAGAAAATATACTCACACTTAGATCGACTCCACATAATTTTTTAAAAAACTATATATTTATGTTGCTATCTGTGCAACCACGCATCGTAATTGTAGTTATTAAAGCGATTTCTAATCGCAAATCTGAGCTTTGTTGAAAGAAACTTATGGGTCATCGAACTTTCTTAGAAAACTGTCGGCAGATTTGGTAGCGCGGTACTCGTCTAGTTTATTTAAATGTTTTTAAGTTTATATTTGTGCCTTAATGAAAAAAATATGGTTTTGGATATAAATGTCTATTTCAAAGTTTTGCAAGGATATTGAAGTAATTATAATATTTGTAATGATATTGATGTATTTTTTAAGTTTTGCAAGGATATTTAAGTTTTGCAATGATATAAATGTAAATGCCTCAAAAAGAAAAATGGTCAAAAGGTGAATTGTTGACTTTGTTGAATGTTGAAAAAATTAAATTGTTGAATGAGTTATGGTTCACGAAACATGCATGACAACACATAATCAATACCATATATATAAACATAAACATTATTGTGAAACGATTCAATATGCTAAATGCTATACGTATTGATTGAATGTTTAAAAAGGAAAGAATGAAATGTTGAACTCATATTCAATGAAATGTTGAAACTCATACACAATATATCTTCCATCAATAATTTGTTTTGTGCTTGGCATATCTTGATAGCCAAATATTTTTAATACAGGAATTTATTTAAAAGAAAGTTGGTAGGTTGGATTAGAATATATAATCTCATTTGTGATGTTGCAATATGTGACGTCCGCTAAAATATTGAATTTATTTCAATTTAATATTTTGTATACGTCGATAATATTTAACCACGACTAATTTTGTATACATCGATAATTTATAACCACGACTAGAAACTATGCATAAAACCGATGTAACTCACATGAACCGTCGCGCACAGACACAAATCAACGATCAAACTTATCTTTGAAAACTAAATTGCTACCACAAATTGTGTCGCAATTAAGGCACCACCGCCGCTAGGCGTGAGTACCGCTCGGTATAAACTATTAATGTTGAAAAGTTAAAAAATGAAATGTTGAAATGCATTGCAGTCAACTACTATTCAGCAACTATTAAAGCCATGCGTTTGAAAAATAGTCAACTTTGTTTGAAAATTTCAAAAACCTCGAAATCAATTTAAAGATATTGCAAATGGTGAAAATCATGAAAAGTCGTACAATTAATTTTACAATTAGTGTGTTACCGTTTTCTATATGCTCTTATAATGGGCTGAGAGAAGAAATTTGTTAACCGAAAATTATCAATTAATAACTTACCATTTTGCATTTACTACTTGGAGCAATAATTACGGAAAATGAGTAGTATAAATTATCCTTCTATTCTCCATCATTTTCATCAACTCTTGCTATAATGTCTAAAAACAAAAAACAAGACCTTTCGGCAACAAGTCCAAAAGGAAACTATTAATACACATTGGAAACCGGGTTAACCCAGGACGCTTCTAACCAAAGGGTTGACCCTATAAATTGACCGTTTTTTAACCGAACGGTTCAGTTGTACCACCCGGGTCGAACCGGTTTCAAAATATTATGTTTAATCCCCAAATCCTCAAACTTTTATTATTTTTCATTTATAACCCGTAAACTTTTTTTTATCACTAAAATTATCTTACGCTATAAAATCACGTTCGCGTATGCACGGATACTGCTCTAGAGTTAAATTATCACATGTTACAACAGTTTGCAATTACATTTTGATCTTTTTGCATTCTATTTTGAACGTTATACGAAACACTTACCACTATATCGCATATCGTTAATTGTCTGCTGCTAGGAACCGCTGCCGCTAGGCGCGGGTACTCGTCTAGTATATGGGAAAAACATATTTGTGTGTAATTTTAGAAGTAGCACCTAAATTTAGGGTGCGTTTGATATGCTCTCATTAATCACAATGGGTATAAGTTTGATAGTAGTGGTAGACCCCTCACCTATGAAAGATCCATACCTAGCTCTCTTGATGTATATAGTATATTAGCTTAAAGACCCGTGGATTCACGGGATTTTTAAAGAAATATGATTATGAGATAATAAAAAAACAACTAACGTAAACATGTTATATTAATATATGAAAGAAACAATGAGGTAATACGTGAATTATTCCATAATCAATTGAGTTTGGAAAAATTAAAATAATAAACGTCTATGCGTTGTCGTCTACAAATTTGTTGGCCTTTAATAGCAAATGACGTATGTGAGCGCTAATCAAATTAATAGCCAATGTCCATTCCGTAAACACCTAATAGTCCATAGAAAATGTAAGTAAAAGTAGGTTGTGATTCATAATGTATTATAATTTAAAATATGGTAAAAAACATGTGATATGTATATTGTACATATCTCTTGAACATTGATCATAGACCTTTAAGTAATTCTTTGTAGACGACAATATTTGTAGTAGTTTTATAGATATTACCATCCTCATTAAAAATGTCTTTTCTATGCATCAAGTGTACATAAAATTCAGTGTACATAGTAAAATATTTGGTATAAAAAAAAAGATAATTGAATATTATAAGATTGTGTTTAATATCTCTTTTTCTATGCATAAAGTGATTTCACATAAAGATTGTGTTGATATTTTTTTATATGAATCAAGTACTGCGCGTATAGACGAATAGAAGTTAAATGAAAACATATCCAATGCGTAAATAAAAATTATCATTGCATACAATACGGAAATGGAGTTGTTAAAGAATTGTAAAAAGAGGATTATGTTTATTTATTACGCAATAATCTGTAGTGAAGAAACTAGTTATAATGCCCGCGCACGCGCGAGATTTTTTCTAATTTATTGATTAGTATATTTTTATTTATTGAAAACCAATATATTTTTATTAATTAGGATTTTTAATTTTGGGTTTTAACTATTTTTTACTGACGTAGTAAACGGTTATATATATATTTTCAAAAAGTTTGTACACAAAACTTTATAAACTAAGTTAACTTTGTTATGTTTTTCCATTGATAACTTTGTTATTTTAGGTAGGTATATTAAGTTATTAATTGTTTGTTTATTTAATAAGTTAATCATGATTATTTGTTTTAGTTTTTTTACATTTATTTGCAGCCCGTACCTCATAGCATGATGCTGGATTGGAAGGTTAACTGAATGTCTAAGCGCGTTCCTATTGAATTTGAGGGTGTTGGTGGAATTAGGGATTTTACTACACTTTTTATTTATGTATAAGTATTGATTAAGAAACAAATAGCTTAATGTGTCTTAAATGGTTTAACTTGTTAGATTATAAATAGGAAATGTATATGTTTTTATTTATTTATTGTTTTTAGATTTGATTTTGGTTTGAAATTATATTCCATTATTCAAGCAAAGTGTGATGCAATTTTTTTTTCTTTCTAGTTGTGTCATCAGGGTGGCCTATCACGAATGAATCCAGGCTTAAACTTGGAGGCCTCATGTCTAGAATGTTAAGGAAGCAACTGACTGTTGCTATGTGTAAGCATTTTCTCAACATAATAGAACACATTAGTATCATAAAGAATCAAATAAAGTAGTAGTTGTTCCAAACTTCGCAACACATCATCCTATACGATGAGTATACTTTCAATTTCCCAGCCATATCATAGTTTTATCATATTAGTAGCAACTAATACATACACTATTTTACATAGCCATATGACCACCTTTCTCTTTTATTTTACACAACATTTTTCAATTCTTATTCCAATCCAATTTAGCAGATGTGGTTGTGCCACAATGGTTGAAGTGTTCTCGGAGCTGATCCTCAGTGACATTATCACCAATATTCTTCACATAGACATTTGAGGCTTTGAGCCCTACAATAGAAGAAACAAAAGTTTTTAGAAATTATAAAATAAGTGCAATCATGAATGTTATGATCAATTTAGTGGTGGAACAAAAGTATATCACAACATAACACAACCCATAAGAACATTAGGATTATACACATCACCTTGTTTAGCCTATGGCATCTACAGTTTTCTATTCTAAAATACTCAATAGACCACCTCATTTGTTCACATTTTTTCTTACGTAATTTTCATGGTCAGATTGGCTAACAACTAAGTTTAGTATGGGTCAATATGATTTAGGAGGTTTTATGTCTTAATAATATAATTAGAGCGTTTCAAGTTTCAACCCATTTGACCCATTACAAATAAAACGTTACTTGAACAGACCCATTCATAGTCATCATATAAGTATATAGGTTAAAATACCCAGCTCTACAATAGAATATTGTCTCACTTGATAAGAACAACGATAAAAATAGGTTATCCTCGACAAATTACCCAGTTTTGGTAATCAGGTACACATTTGTTTGCAAACACTTGAATTCTTTATTTAACATAAATGTATCATTATTCTAATAATGGTTTTTGTAATTGTATCCAAGACAATAAAACTGGCTTAACCTGTTTCGATCCGTGCTAAACTTTACCTGTTTTGGTTGAAACCCCTTTTAGGCATTTAATAAAGCAACCTGTGGCGTTGATTACTTGTTTGATGTTACGCAATTATGTCATATTTGCCTGACTAACTCGAAGAACATGGCATTTAGTTGTGTACGTGAGGTATTTGTTAATGTTCCTTCAAAGGACTCATTATTTGTGAAATTTCTCATTTACTTTGTTATATTTTATGGCATTTGACACATATGTCATGATCGTGGAGAAACGCTTCAGTTGTGCCCGATTTGCACGACCATTTCTTAACACAATATCTTCCAAGACACATGATGTGCATGTATATTAGTATTCTTGTATTGGAGAATGAGTTCTCAGACACCCTCGTCTCCCTTCTTAACCTCTTCACAATAACTCTCTCCCAAAGCTTCATGGTGTGGCTAAGAAGCTTGATGCCCCTATAATTGCTACACACCTGCACATCACCTTTGAGGCTATTCACCTTCTCAGAAGTCTCATGGAGAAGTTCAGAGAGAGACAGAAGGACCTCGTGATATGGCGTTCCTTGACCTTGAAAAGGCGTATGATAGTGTGCCACGAGAGTTGATTTGGAGAACGCTGATTGATAAGGGTACACCAAGGAGATTGGTAAGAATTATTAAGGATATGTATGAGGGGGCTAGGACCCGTGTTCGGTCAACCGTGGGGGCCTCTGAGTTTTTCCCGGCGATTGGAGGTCCTGCTACCGTGGATCTGCCATTAGCCCTTATCTCTTCGCCTTGATCCTAGATGAGGTATCTCTAGGGATCCAAGAGGGCATCCCGTGGAGCATGATTTTGCCGACGACATTGTGGTAGTGGCGGAATCGGCGGAAGGGTTAAACCTCAGACTTGAGCATTGGAGGGAGGCCCTTGAAACCAACGGCCTTCGTGTGAGTAGAGAGAAGTCTGAATACTTGATATGTGACTTTGGGAGGATCGACGTGCCATCACGAAGATATTCATATTGGTGACCACATCCCCGCCACCCAAGGAGTCTTTTAAATATCTGGGATCGATGATTCACAAATCAGGGAGGATAGACGAGGACGTGTCGCATCTCATCGGATCGTATGGATGGGCGAGATGGAGAGCGGCGCGAATTACTTTTGCGATAGGAACATCCCCTTTAAGCTTAAGGGAAAATTTTATAAGGTGGCGATTAGACCAGCTTTCTTTGTCTGACGGGTCTGAGTGTTGGCCCATCACCAAGGCACTTGCCAAAGGGTTGAGGTGGCGTAATCCGAGAATGCTAAGATGGATTTGTGGCAAAACTTTGCTGGACATGATTCCGAACGGAGTTTTCGTGAACAAAACTTGAGGTCGAGAATATTATCTCGAAGATGAGAGAAGGAAGGTTGAGGTGGTTCGGACATGTCAGGAGAAGGCCACAAACAAAGACCTGGTTAGAAGAGTTGAAGAGCTCTAGTGGATGGCCATGAGAAGAAGGGGTAGACCTAAACTCAGATGGGAAGACGAGAATTAAGCTCGACATGAGAGGAGCTTCACTGTCCGAGGACATGATCTCTGATAGAAGACGTGGAGAGATAGAATTAGGATCTCAAGGGTAGTTGTCTTAGGGTAGGAGCTGCTGTGGCTTTTGTATTCTTTAGAGGTTAGGCTTTTAAGTGGTAGTGGTGCTAGGTGCTTGATTTTCGCGGGTAGTGGTGCTAGGTGCTGGCTTTTAGGTGTCCCCTTTTGCCTCTTTGCTTGTTTTGTTTTTGAGACTCTCTTTTGCTTTCCGTAGTCTTGTACTGTCGCGTGGTCATGTGTTTGCTCTGTTGTTGCCCCCCTTTAGGTTTTGCCTTGCTTTGTCCGCCCCTTTGGCGCTTGGTTTTGGTGTCTACGTTTTTGCTTGTGTTGCCCCGTTTGTTGGTGCCGCTTTTGGTGTGCCTCGGGCTTTGGGTTTTATATCGGTTTGCGCTTTGCTATTAGCTTCTTTTTCGGTGTGCTTGGCGTGGTTCCTTTTCCCCTTGTATGCCATGTTTCTTGTTTGTTTGCTTTTTAATCCACTTTTGCCTTTTGTTTTTGTCGTATGCTTTATCTACCCTTTCGCACTAGCACACATGCACTTGCCGGAGGTCTCGTTGGAAGTCACACACTCGGGTTTACCCTGGTGTAGGGGTAGGAGCTGTCTACATTTTACCTCCCCCATACCCTGCCTAGGCGGGATTGGGTTTTGTTGTTGTTTGTTTGTTGTATTGGAGAATGAGTAACCCAAATGGTGTAAATATTTTTGTATGTATTCTAAAATGAAGGATTCAAAAATGAGTTATAAAAGCTAAAATGATATACCTCAAAATGTTAGTCCGAATGTGTATTCTCAGGTCATCTGTATATATTATATATCATCAAGAACACCTACTGAATGGAAAAAGATTACGCTAATTTAAATATTTTATACAGAACTATAATGTGTTTAATTAATTACACAAGTATATTACGAATTTCTCGTTTATTACACTAATGTAGAAAGACTGGTAATCTCGAGGATATGCAGACACATATCCCGGTGTGCCAAAAAAATTATGTGATTCTCTGACATAAACTACGTAAAGTGATACAAAAAGATTCTGAAACCTGAAGGATTTCGACATAAACAGATATCAACGACTTTGCAATCAAAATATTTTGATAGGAATTTTATTTCTAGAAGTCGATGTAACATTTAATCACGGCATCATATATACTAAGCGAATAATATTTCATGGTAGTCTAAAATAAGCGAACAATGTTTTAGTTTGATTACTATTATTTCACAAAAGAACCCATCTTCAAAAACCCATCCAGAAACGTAATCGCCAACATACCGCAATTGAGGGAATGATAAAGTAATGAACAGAGTGTATATGGATTACATTAAGTAAGATTTGTGTAAAGTTTCTATAAGAAATTTAATCAAACACCCTCATTTTAAATCCCCCTGCCCTAATTCGCTGCATAAATGTATAGTTTTTGACATGGTTCTAAATACGCATGAATTATTACACTATTAATACCTAAAACTTTTCAAAAAGTAGATCTCTTGCAGACAAAAGAAAAAGATGATCAATTGTGCAAATTGCATATAATAATGTAGGATAGAACGAAAGCAAAAGAGTTACAATACTAAAACTTACAATTAATGCTCTTAGATGTGTTCATGACACTTCAAATTATCAATCGATATGCATTTTTGAAATTTGGGAATGAATTAGGAGGTTTGAAGGCAATGGTGCAGCTTCATAAACATCAATACAACTAACTAAATGGGAAGATAAGAAGGAATGGTGTGTGGCCATACAATATAATTAATATTATAGCATGATTAACTTATAACCAAAATTGCTTATACCTTAAATTATTGATTTCTCTTGATTGAGCATCATATTATACGTGAACTGTTAGGATTTTAGCATAGGATTTGTTGAGGTGGGCAGTGGTCTGTTGCGTTTTGTCAGGGCGTTGGTCACTTATTATTAAAAGAGATTAACAAAAAGTTAACTAAATCATGAAGATACGAAAAGACCGGAAAAAAACCGAACACTGTATCAGCATAAGTAGCAACGATCTGCACATATACATGGATTCTATATTACACTGATACGATTATTAAAAAAATGAAAACATATATAGGATAAATACGTAATCAAAATAGTTATGTGAAAATGATTATCGTATATTAAGCGAGTACAATCACTAACATACCTGCAACTGGCAACAGCGTATGGGAAAAAGTTAAAACACACAAAAATAAAGTGTAACAACATAAGAATGTATGCTTTCGAAAATATTAACCTGTAGAAAATATGTGCGCATTGTCACTGTTGCCTGGTGGATGAAGTGATTCAGTAGTGGTTTGCACATTTACGGCTACACAGTGAAGAAAAAAACAAACACTGTATCAGCATAAACGATTACGATCCACACATATATATGAACTCTAAACTATGAAAATGTAGAAATCAATACAATTATTAACATACCCGCACACGCTGCACGTGGTCTATGATAGTCTAAAATCGACCGTTCGTGCATACCAATGGTTCATATATTCACAGCTGTTAAATTATGAGAACCGCATATGACCGAAAGTTAAAGACACCAAAATGAATTCTAACGATATAAGAATCCGTGTATTCTAAAATATTAAAAAAACATCACCTTCAGTTAGACTACATTGAGATGTACCTCACTCATCAATTATAGCAAAATTTGACATGGAAGCATTGGCAATACTGTTCACAGATGGAAGGTTGTTATCATTGCCACATAGATACGACGAACAGGTAGAACCTACAACGCATACAACTGTCTCATTAAAAATCCACATCAATCTAAATCAGAACCGAAAACTTTTACAAAAAAATAAGAATAAGGCATACAAAGAGTATGAAATTGGGGGTAAACGCGTAAACTGTCAGTTACATATTGTTGAACATCTAGCAATCTTACCGCGAACACTACACAAACAAACAACGATATCTTGACTCGGCCCTCCAGACAGCAATGGTGATATTGTGGAAACATACCACGGCTTGATTTTAGCCTTTCATCGTACCAAAACAACACGTTAAAGTGTTGATATTGCTGGTCGCAATCTCCCAAGTAAGTGTACGTTGCTGGAGGTCCTACAGCAATTGAAGAAAACACAATAGTCAATAATAACAGTTGCTAAAAAGATGACCATAACAATGTATCGGTAATTTAAGATAACGATAACGCTGCTCCTGAAAGGCAGGCACCTCAGGGGTATAACAGGCCAGCGCAACAGCAAGGTACGGTTTATGCTGAACTGTCGTCTGGGGCTTCTACGCCTCTTACACATAGTCAAGTGCCGCCTTCTGGTTATACCACCGCCAGGACTACTCTAACTGTTCGTAAAAGCGAGTTGGTTGCGGGTGTCTATGAAACAACGAATTTTGGTGGGTCTTAGTATGTTCTGGTTCCTTCTAGCCAGCCTGAGGTTTAGCCTCAATATGTTGGATATTCACAGATGCATCACCCGTATCAGTATTAAATTATGTGATATAAATCATAAAAATAAGCATTATTTTTACCAGTATCATAGCTCATTGGCACAAACCCTTAAGCCCACTATAGTAAATCAATCACACAATGAGAATTTAACAAAAAAAAAAAAAGACATAATATGTATGCTCCTGTTGTTCAATAAAAGCAAAACCAAACCACAATTAGCTACATTTAAATCATAATCACCTGTATGAGATCGATCTGGTTTTGAGAGCATAAGGACGTTGGCACCCATTGTTGTTTTGACCCGTGGAAGACCTCGTGAAAATCGGACGTTGAAGAACTTTGGAACCTCAATTAATCCACTAACTTAATAACTAAAGCTTGATATTGTTGTATGGTATTTTCGTTTGGTCAATGAGAAAAAAAGAAGAAAAAAAAGGTCAGGGTTTTTAGTGGTAAGGTTAGGGTTATTCTTCAATGAGATTTGTAAGGTGAAGGAGATGGAGATGGATATCCATGGAGTAGGCCTCCGTTTTTTTTCTAAATTATATTTTTCATCCCCAGTTATGAAAAGTAACACTCACACCCATGTGTATTTTTCAGTTTTTTTGTGTATATGCGTTAAAAACCGTTTTTTATAAATTTTTAGGTAAATTAGGAAATAATTAGCTTTACTTATTTTTTTTTAATCCAAAATAAAATCAAATTTAAAAAATTATTACCAAATTAGGTATGAATTGATTTTTTTGAAATAAAAAATTCCCAATAAGAATTTTGTTTTATTATATAAAAGATAACAAAGTATTAGTGGTTTTAAAATGAAACTGCATGCAAATGAGACATGTATATTCTAACAAAATGTCAAATAAGTAAAAGTTGTGTAAAATAAGAGGCAACTTTATATCCTCTCTTTTTAAAATTTGAAATTTTCATATATACACATTATCCATTTAGTTATTGCACTTTGAGTATGTATAAAATATATATTGAGAGTAGATATATTAAATTAATCATTGTATTTATTCTGGAATTACAAAGGCTTGTATATGAAATTAATCCTTGTATTAAACATGAAGCAACCGCATCAAATTGGCATATATATTTTTACATGTATAAACCCTTGAAAATCAAGACGTATAAAAGTAAATTTAGTAAACAAAATTGTATACTAAACGCTTTAAATTACACTCATATAAAAGGCATTTGGATTTAATCATGAAACATAATCAAAGTTATTTTTATCAACCATGGATACTATGTTTATTTGTATATTGACTCACACTCGATAGCATATTTAACAGTCAACAACCGCACACTCTAAGGAAGAAGAGACCTCAAACTTTCAATTAAACCTAAGTCGGAGTTTGGAATCTCCCACTCATACTCAATCTAAATGAGTAAGCTTCTTTAACCACGATCGAATACTAAACAACAATTTTGCAAATGCCGTAAAACATGTTATACTTTATCGACAAACCAAACGAAAGCGTCCAAATTTCCTTTTCTTTTATCTACGATAGATGTAAATAGATTTTACTGACAGAGCTTAAAGGTATGTCAAGTAGTCAAACAATCAATATTCTTTAATTTATAACTACAAATATCTCTTATGTCAAGCTCTTTCTCAAGTCTACCAATTGTCTTAAACCTAACCCGAAGGTCATGTTAGCATGAGAAAGTTATACACTTGAAATTAGAGAGCTTGACTGTTGATTAAGAATTGAACAACTTACTTTTCACACAAAAGAACCTTTCTCAACTCCGAAATACTTCAAAACATAAATAAAGTCATTACAAACAATGGAACCCACTACCAAGACTGTTTTGAAATTACTAACCGAATTATAAATGTTTCAATAGGTATAACCACTAAATATGTGTATGGATTACTCGACCATGGCACATGCACACAACCAAAGATACTTGCAAACCATATGAACATCCCAATCCATGAAAATCTTAGATATCAACAAACTCCAAACTTCTCTTGGCAGCCAAATGTTCAAATTATACTGGAAAAAACACCCACAAACAATAACGACCAATTTCATATAAAAATTATAAGAGATTTACCTCGACTGACAACAACTTATGCTCTTTATATCCTTCCCACTATCTCTTATAGTCTTCTCCTTTCATCAATAAAAAAACCTGTAAAATTACAAACAAATAAATAAATAAATAAATAAATGTAATTGTCCACTAATAATTGGAAAAAATAATCAGTTGAAAAAAGTTACAAAGAATAACTATAAGTGCCCACAATATTCACATTTAAGAAATTGGTCATTCACTCTCATCGTAAATTAAGGTCTATAATGGATTGGAAGACATGAGATAGAACATGAGGTTTCAACCCATTTAGTTATTACTTATTATGTTGACCATGAATGTTTCTACTCTAACGGGTCGAAAATGATAAAAAGTAATATTAAAAAATGAAAATGTCTCATTAAATTGAATGTCACAAAAGCACACTTTTATTACATAAGCCTCCTAAATCATTCTATCCAAAATATAAACGTTGCTAGTTATGAGTGAGTTGTTTCAAAAATCTTTTATCTCAAAGGCTTCAAATGTGTCACATGTATTTCCTTTTTTTAAGGGTTGTTTGGGATTGTTTATTGATTTTGCTTTCAAATTAAGATTGAGATTTTCTTGTACAAAGTAATAGTTTAGGGGTTGCCATGATAGTAGAAGGACTCACGTTAGGGAGCAGGGCAACAACTCCAGAGGCATGTGGCCAAGGCATGGATTAGGTACCCGATAAATTGTTGTGCAAAAAAACCATGTATGAATTCATACTAAATATTGCAATGATATTTTACTCGTAATATCAGATGGTGCCTCAAAGCAAGATAATCAAGTTTCAGTTAATCCACTACACATCTATAATAACGGGTAATAAGTATCATTTGCGCCTTCAAAATTATTATTAAGAACAAATTAAAACACAACAATGTCTAAGGTCAAACATACTGGATCCGATCCATTTCATTGTGTAATCACCACCAAAAGATACTCATTTTAATAAGTACCCGTTTTGACTCGTTACGCTCCTCATTAATATAACCATCATTTAGTTTTTTGTACCTCGTAATCAGTTTACTTTATCTATTGTGAAGCCAAAGAGCATAATTTAGATATGACCGAAACTTTACAAAATGGCAAGTTCATAATAGACTTATCATGGTTTTCAAGTATTTACTATGTTTATCCTGATGAAATTTCTATATCATGAAGCATCCTTTTTAGTTGACGTGAGTAAGTTAACTTATATTACACGTCTCGTGATCTACTATAAAACACGAAAATTACTTCAAGAAACACGAAAAATTGGAGTCATCAAGAAAGTTTGTGTTACTTTTTCCAACAAAGCAGACATGTTTCTATCTGGAAAAGGAATAAAGTGATGGTAAAGTAAATAAAATGAGGTGTGCACGCAATCGGCTACGAATCTAGATTATAATTTTACCACAAATCAAAGATAAAGACAATTATATGCTTTTTGGCTTTAACTCAATCAGTGATCATATAAAAATGAACCTGATTAACAATTGAGTTTCTGAAAATTAAAATAATAAATGTCCATGTATTCTCGTCTCCATATTTGATGGTCTTGAATAGCAATAACGTATGTGAGCGCTAATTAAGTTAATAGCAAATGTCTATTCCATGAACAACTAATAATCCCTAGACAATGTAAGTAAAAGTAGGTTGTGATTAATTATAATCTAAATTTAAAATATGATATAAAACATGTTAAATGAAGGTATTGTACATATCTCTTGAACCTTGATTATAGGCCTTGAAGTACATCTTTTTAGACGACATTAGTAGTAGTATTAGAGATATTACCATCCTCATCGCAAACGACAACCTTCAAACCACATTTACCAGACGGAGTTATTCTCAACCTTGGTATGATAACCCTTTTTCCAAAGTTTGTTCCAAAGTTGAGTAGACAATGTACATTCCGTGGACACCTCATAAGTTTAAAAAAAATAAAGTGTAAGAAAAAAAAAATAATAAAATTAAAAAATAGAAAATAATTAAGGTGCCAATGTCCGACATGGGTCCTATGATGACCACACATGTTACATGCGTCCCAAATCGAGTGAACATAATTTGAGACAACGTATTGCCAATAATCAAATCCACATCGCTACCAATCACTTATCTAACTGATTATCATTAATTAAACAAAACTTAAAAAGTGATATAAGATACATTGTTATCATAGAATACGAACATATGAAAACTTGTCAATTTTTCTTGTTTTAAATATATACAAGATGTGTTGAATCACGAGGTTTTTTAAAGAATTATGAAAATGAGATGATAAGAAAACTGATAGTGTAAACATGTTCAATTAATATATGATAGTAGAAAGAATGAGCTAATGCGTGAATAATTCGATAAGCAATTGAATTTGTTACAATTAACCTAATAAACATTCATGCGTTATCGTCTCCTAATAAACGTCCAAGGTTTTTAAGAATGGCGAATAGAAAATTATTACTACAACCACAACTCAACTTGCATCTTTCATAATGACAAAAAGAAATTCCTTGGTAACTTATCATCAGATCAATCTAAACTGAACGCGCTTCGACTTCAAGTAATTCATTAGAACATTTTGCGAAGACAAACCTGGAAAATACAATAATCCACTTAAAAATATCAGTATGTCTTTAGTCAAAACAAAACTAAATTGCACCAAAAGAAACAACAGTAAACAAATGTCTGCTGCCAAATGAACTGCCATTGCTGCCATTGAACTTTTAAAAAATCCAAACCATAATACATATGAAGCCATACGCATATCAGAAACTTGTCCTAACTTCTCCAATAATAAAATAATTGGCATAAATAGCTTCATATCATCACTTTGTGCAAACATTCAACACTCATTACAGCCATCTTGCAAAACAACGTATCAAACACAAAAGACTTGCAGATCAATAATAACATATAGGTGTTGTTTATTTTAGACTTGATACATAACCTTAGCCTCTCGATATATATAAAGTTTAGCACAACTTCTATTTAAACATCCTATCTAAACTTCCCTTGTATATAGTTTGTTTATATGCTTAGATGTTCTCCTCTCGTGTATAGTCTTCCTTATCTACACATAAACATCTTATCTAACTTACCTTGTTTTATATTATCTTTTAGAAATAATACACTCCTGAATTCAAACAATCCATTGTTTATTCTGTGTGCCTATTTCCTAAATTAAATTTACTGAGTTCTTCATGCCTCAACCCTCTAACTGCGATAAATGATTAAGAATTAAGATTCCCATTCAAAGTATGTGATTGCTAATGGCACACCAGCTATAAGAAAATTTCGAGTTCATTGAACATATAGACCCAAAATAGTTAAAGATCACCAAGGTCAAATGTCCAGCTACCAACTAATTAAGTAATCATTGATAACAATATTCTTGACATATAACTGAGTACCTTGAAAAGAACTATGTCTGGGGCACTTTCATAGCGATGAGATGACCGAACAACTTCATCCTTATTTGCGTCACAAGTAAGCATCTACTGTTTAGCAGTAAAGGGCATCTTTGATATATAAATTATTCGTATAATGGTTTAGGAATTCCTATTTGATAAAAAAACTAAACTTCAATGACATTTAGTTATGGCCTAAAAGTGGACCCTTTTCTTTTGTAGTTGAAATTACTTGTTTTTTACCCATTTGGAATAAGATATTACCCGACTCTCCACATTCATTTGTAAGCCTTATTAATTTAGTTTAGTAAAGGGAGACTAACCTGAGCACATTGTAAGCAACCCGTGTCATCAATTTTCGTTGAGCGCATATTCAGTGTGTTCGTTAACCATTTGTCCGTTCAGCTTGTGTTCATTCAGCAACCCATGTCATCAATTTTCTTGCAACTTCCATCATCAGCTTAGTTTATTTCCCTTATCAATTTGTCTCTTCCAACTACTGATAAAGAAGTTGCCATACATAAATGTGACCGACTAATCTAACCAAACAAATAAAACAAATCACTGAGCACTTCGAATAAACCGTATGCTCATAATATTATGTAATTGTGGAGTTCAAAACTTCTTGCAACTCTTAATTTGGAGTTCTTGCAACTCTTAATTTGGAGTTCAGATTTAAATTTTTTAAGCTAATCTTTTTGAGGTGCTTATCAGCTTATTCGATCATCAAAACACGATATGCTTATCCAAACACCTCCTTATTTAGTTCATGTCAGCTTTTTTAAGCTAATCTAGTTAGACCCTTTTTAAACTTACTTTTACTTTTACTATGTTTTTAACAACCCTTTTTGAAAACCTTCAAAAAATGAGAAAAATGATTTCTCAGCTGGAAGAACCGCACGTAGAATTAAAATAGGTCATTTACCCAACCAAAACATTTACCCAACCATAATTCAAAAAATTAAAATAGGTCATTTACCCAACCAAATCAGCAGCAACAACCGCACGTAGAAGCTCAGAGCGAGAAGGCAATGTCCTATGAATTTCAGAAGACGGAAAGGGTGTGTGAAGGAACCAACCGACTTTCAAACTGCTGTTGTGATCCTTTAGGAACTTTGGAAGGAACATAAGATGGTAATCCTGGCACCAAACAACATCACCTTCTTCATAATGCTCGTTTACAACATCAGCAAACATTTGATTTGCTTTCTTGTACGCCGCAAATTGAGACTGGAAGTTTCTAGTTGTGGCTAAACGGTCTTCTTGTGGAAGACCAAGATAATGAAAAAGAGGCCATAATATGTTGTTGCAATAGCCGTTATAATATTGATGCACAACTTCTTGCCTCAACTGAACACCGGTATGCATCTCTGCAACAAAAAGGAACAATTTTTACCAATGGCCTGTATTCAAATGTTCATTCTTTAACAATCATAAGCGTTAATATGCATGGTACCTTCTCAGCTTGAGCTTTAGTTAGTGCTCTTTGCCCGGGCTCATCTGGCACATTTACACCCGCCGACCCAATCCATTTTGCCTCGACCTGCTTAACACCTTCATTACATTCAGATGAAACATAATAAATCTCTATAAATTGGGACAAGTGAACGAAGTCCCTATGTTTTAATCTATATAAAATACCAATAATACTTATTCATGAATGAATGACTAAAATTTTAAGAAAAGAATATCTCAAAACCTCACCGAGGAGGGCGCTCACAAGGCCACCAACACTAACCTCGAGAGATCAACTCTCTTCACCTCTTCTAACAACAGAAACAGGAAGTCTATTAGCAACAACCAATAGCCGTTGAGTAAAAAGTCCACCATCTAGTTTTTCCCAACCGTCACGTGCACCCGAAGTTCCTTCAAGATACTGTTCCAATGCATCATTTCCACCAACGTCATTAGTTTAAGAAGCTTTGTTGTACTTTCTACATTAGAATTGAAACACATAAGCATACAATTAAATTCACTAACCATCATAACACAATTGAGTGTAGCCAAAATAACAAAATAACATGTCTTAAAACAAAGGGACATCAAATATAACAAATGGGATCCACATAATCCATCAGAGTACAAAGGGGCCTACGAAGGGGAACCTGAGCAAGTGCGGTGATCGATAAATAATACATGGCCACCATACTATAAGATCAACAAACGGTAGCCATTAGATTGATATAAACATAATAAAGATACATGAAATCAGTCCCATAATCCACATTCACAACAAAGACATCACATATAGAACATAGCCAATTTCGCCTCCTGTTTATAAAATGCAGAAAATAAACCACTGACTTATTAACCCAAAATTAGTATATTGAGATGTCGATTGTGTGTGATCCAATAATAGATGAAAACAAAAAACCCAAATCAGTTTCTCATAAACATATGAAGCACAACCGAATAAAAAATAGCGAAATGTGGTTTATAGTTTGAAAAAATTTAGGAAACAAAAACTCTCGAACCAAACTAAATAGGTCATGAATGGTCATTTATAAGCATTTCTGAATGGGATTTCTAAATCATGTGCTCAATTAAAAACAAGTAAAAGCATCAAAAGCATGAATGTTCTTACAATTGTTATAAACTTCGTGATTTCCTACATGGCAAGGAACCCTACATATTATTTGTTCCTGATGGGCTGCAACATAAACATATAGATAATAAAGTTTCAATCAGCAAAAAGCAAGAAATAAGAAAGTTAAAAAAAAAGCATACGTTGATCTAACATTAGTATATTTAATTGAACCAAATCATACATATCAAATTATATATATATTTAATTGAATCGGAACAAAATTAAAGTGACAACATATAAATAAACACATACAAATTTCGCTGGTATGTGAGTCGGTCTCGGTTTTTCATACTCGGCTGCATCCCGGTCTTGAATTACTGGGTTTACATCATAAACATAAAAAAATCAGCAATAATACAAACCAAATCGATTCAATACAATTAGAACTTTATTGAGTTGTTATGGTTGATGATAATCCTTGAATCAAAGATATATAGACCAATTTGTAGGTTATTTTTGGATTTTTTTTAATGCATTGAATTCGATTGGTGAATTGAAACTGAAAATTAAACACTAATTTTCAAGAGAGGTTTTGCTATGTGGTGTTCATTATTTATTTTAGGAGGTTTTTTGAATGGACTAAAATTAAATGCACAATCATAACTGATATTGTTTGAATGATATGAAACTGCTTTGTGAAAAAATTTATGCTATTGATTTGAAACTGATTCGTGAATTACATTGAGGGCATGTTTGGCTAAGCTTATGTATAAGCTTATTTTATAAGCTCCTCCGATTTTGTGACTTATTTTGGGACTTGTCGGCTTATATAAGTTTATTATGATATGATAAACTTATAAAAGCCGACAAGTCTCAAAATAAGTCGTAAAATTGGGGCTTATCTTGGGCTTATTTTTTATAAGCCTCAATTTTACGGCTTATTTTGAGACTTGTCGGTTTTTATAAATTTATCATATCATAATAAACTTATATAAGTCGAGATGTCTCAAAATAAGCCACAAAATCGGAGCTTATAGAAAATAAACCCAAATCGGCCTATGATAAATAAGCTTAGCCAAACAGGCCCTGAATGTAATTGAATGAGGAGCGTGTGAAGAATTGAAGAGAGTTATTACTGTCCGAAAATAAGCCAAAAGTGCGTATATTTGTTTTTAGGAATGTGTAAGCACAACATTAATTTCTTTAAAACTTGTTACGTGCTTTAGGGTGTTGTAAATTGATGCTAAATAAGGTAGTGTTTTTAATAATAAAATTTAATGCAATGCTTTAAAGTACTTGTACAAAACCTTATTTTATTAGTTAAAACTAGAAGGGTACCCGCGCAATGCGGCGGTGGGTACCCGAT
The DNA here is from genome assembly GCA_910596185.1 of Chrysanthemum makinoi. Classification (NCBI taxonomy): domain Eukaryota; kingdom Viridiplantae; phylum Streptophyta; class Magnoliopsida; order Asterales; family Asteraceae; genus Chrysanthemum; species Chrysanthemum makinoi. The sequence goes on along the minus strand of OU343225.1, from coordinate 196,197,989 downwards.
AACTATTTTTGTGACGAGCAAATGTTTTTTATTTTAAACTTCCTTATTATAAAGTAGTAGATAAATGTTTTTCAAAAGTAGATAGTCTAAATTATTAATAGTGTAAATGGTAAACATTTTTATTTTTCAAATTTTAGCATTAAATTGATGGTTTAACTATAGTGAGCTTTTCTTATAAACAATTCCATTAAAATGTATCATTATTGGAGGGCGGTTACATATGGTTTTAATAAGACTTAAATTTTCAGATTTTACATTCATTTTCTACTTTTCCTTTTATAGTAATGTTTTTTGTCTTAAAATTTTAAGACTTCCTTTAATAGAAAGTTCTCAAATATTTTATAATGTAATATAAATAGATGAAATAAATCTATCATTCATTCTCATAATGATGACTCCCTAATCTTAAACAAACACCTTAATTATTATTCTTCCTTTTGTTCATACTTACATGTCAAAATTATCATTGTTTAACATATTTGTGTCTAAATTTAGAAGTAGCACCTAAAACTAGATATCTCTTTTTCAGAGTTATTTTAAACATTCTTAATAGTAATGTTCTAAGACCTCTTAAATGCTTTCTTTGAGAACAAAAATTACTTTTCCACTTAAACGTCTTCTATAAATGTTCGGAACACAAACTCTTCTAACAAAAATATATGTAAAATCAATTCCTTTATGATCGATAGCTCGAAAGGGCATTTTCGCAACGAAAATTTTATATTCCCTTTCATCTAAACGTTTAGCGCCGTTCTCCTAGCGTGACAATTTAAACACTCCAAAGATAGATTTATATGTTCATTAGTCACCACATGTGAAATGATTTAATTAATACCAGCCACTAGCCAATTTGTATTTTATGTTTAGTTCAAGTTGCATTCAACTTTTTTATTTTAATATATATATATATATATATATATATATATATATATATATATATATATATATATATATATATATATATATATATATATAACTCATATATATGAAGAGTGATCCAAATGGTAAGAAATTAAAATAAGAAGTGGTGAGATAGTGACCAAAACCAGCGCGATTGGATTTAAACGACTTACATTGGAAGATGCATTTCTATTCATATATAGATGCACATCTTGAGTTTCAAAGTTAATTTGATGTATAGATGGTGCTAATTGATTTTCATGATTTGGCACATGCGGAGGAACAAAACAAGATAAATCATGAAATGCATCTAAATATTATATATCTGATTAAAATCCTGAAAGTTTAAAACACAGAAAACTAATAGTGCGTTATAATGTATATAAGATTATAGGGATGCATCTAATTTAGGTCGGGCAAGATCTCGAATTCATTAATTTATAGTTAGCCTTCTTTATTTAAATCCTTCTTATTTTAAGTAATCTTCTTATTTGATCCTAACTATATATATATATATATATATATATATATATATATATATATATATATATATATATATATATATATATATATATATATATATATATATATATATATATATATATATATATATCTTGCTACCGACTTATATATATTTCTTTTCTTTAACCCATCCGACCAAGTTATTCTGAGATGCCAAGAGTAAAGATATAATTGATGATATAGTCCTACACCAATAAATTAGAAGATAAACCATTGAGTGGCGCCTAAAAGACATAAATAGTGAACTCTTTCATATATATGAAGATCGAATGATGGTGACATGTAATTATAGTTATGCTCAATGTTTGTGACATACGGTGGTGGTGCCTAAGACGATTAGGAAGGGTTTAAGTTTGTTAAACGATTAGGAACGGTTGAACTATAAACTTTCGACATGCCATATATTTTCGATCAGCATTTAATTTTTTTTAAAGATAACCACTTTGATATATTTTTGATATATATATATATATATAGAATCCGGATCGATTTAGAATGTTTTTATTTTGAGAAGATTGAGAAGGTTTTCAAAAAATATATATTTTTAACTTTGATTCATGTTTTTCAAGCGTAACACTCATTTTAATGTGATTAAAATTCAAAATGTGTAAAAAAAATTTGAATCAATGTTAAAAATCTCTCGATTTTACGATATATGTAGAATATTTGAATCATCATCTGTACAAATTTAATGAATTATCATCATAACTCGATTTTAACAATGATTTATGAATCAAATTTGTAATTTATAGATTCGATTCACCATAAAATGATGTTTACTTGTGAATCAAATTAAAAAACATGAATCATGTTCTGTTTCAAAGCGAAATTTCTCAATCTTCTCAAAATAAAAACCTTCTCAATGGAACCTATGTTAAAATAAAAACTTTCTAATATATATATATATATATATATATATATATATATATATATATATATAGATTTGAGATCAAATAAGATCGATGTAAAAGTTTTAAAAATAAGATCAATGCAAGAACCAATAGGATGAGGGCAAGTGGTAACACATTTAAAACACAAATAAAAAAAGGAAAATTAATAAAAAATTAATTGTATAGATTAGAGGGCTTTTTAGTAATCTTATCACATATCATGAGCGTTGTTTTTTTTGCCCGGTTCTTCAGCTCATATCACCATGCACAAACTCATTCAATGACATCCCAAATTTTTAGCACACTATCAATCAATTTCAATTATTATCATACAAAAGATCATATATCTCTTTTATTTTGATACAAACTCCATTTGATTCTAATGTTCACACTCTGTATTCATTTCTAGTTCCACTTTTAATTCATCATGAATGATTCGATAGATGTTCATTTTGTTGATAATTATGTTGCAGGTAAAAAAAATTCGTTTGTTTCATGTTTATCATATTGTTATCAGAATTTAATGTTTGTACTTGATCTTGTTTTTTTTGAATGAATAAAATTATAGACTCTGTTTTTGTTCATGTGTTTTTGTGTTTTTTCTTATGTGTCTGATCATGTTTTCTTTGTGTTTTGATAAAAATTTATATCTATTCCAATTTTTTTTTATGTATCTGCTCATTTTTCTTATGTATTATGTATTCTAACTTTTTTTAGGTGAACCACTCACTCCTCAAGCAGTTAACAATGAGCAAGACATGTTTGGGAAGTCAAATTTTACACCTCCTCATTACTATAACAAGTGAAACTTGATATCCCAAACGCCCATGAAATGAATAAGAAGGAATTTTATGATGTTGCGCTTGGTGTCAAGGAACCTGATGTGGTTAATATTCTTGCCCCTTAATGTCGTAATAAAGGATCTATTTCTATCAAGAGGCATCAAACACAGGCCGAGATAGCTATGATTCAATCAAACAGGAATCCGCGTCATTGCAATGCCTATGGTGAATATGGTTATCATGATTCCGACAACTGTCCCACCAAGAAGAAAGAAAATGATGAAGCGATGGCCGATCCAAACAATGCTGCATAATAACTTATTGTCTTTTATTTTACTTTCAAACAATATACGTCCTTTTCTCAAACCATATGGTTTCTGCTTTATTGGTTATTTTTGGATTCTAATTATTATGTTTCTGAACCATTTTGATTCAATGCAGTATTGTTCTTTTTTAATCTCTTCCCGATGTGTATTATGTACCATCAGTGTAAGCTGATATGTCCATATGTGGGGTCATCAGCCTCCCAATTCTTCAATAACTTAGTGTATATGCACATGTTTAGAGGAACTTGGTCTTTATGTGTGTTTTGTCTAGCTAGTACATATAAGCAAACTGTGTTTCAGATATTATATTTTTGCTGGCATACGAAACATTTCTTAATTTGATATGTTATCTTTGATGTAAACAAACATGTTTTATTCACTTTCTAAGAGGAACCTCTCTTTTATGGGTGTTTGGGACAACTAACTCATATCAGCAAAATTGAGTTTTAAATATTGTATTCCCTGATATATATACAATATTAAGTAGTTTTATATGATACATTTTTAATAAACAACTGCTGTTTATTGTTTTGGTACTTTCATTTGCTAACGGTGTGTTGTTTTTAACCAGAAAGATCAACAAATGGTATGTTTTTTCAACTTTACTAAATGGAACCTTTCTTTTAAGGGTGTTTGGGAACTACCTCATATCAGCAAGATTGAGTTTCACATATTATAGCCTCTGATTTATACAACATTAAGTAGTTTTATATGATACATTTTTAATAAACAACCGCCATTCATTTTTCTGGTACTTTCATTTGCTAATGTTCTGTTGTTTTTAACCAGAAATATCTGCAAATGGTCTATTTTTTTCCCCTTTAACTAATGGTCTATTGTTTTTTTAACCAGAAAGCTCTGCAAATGTGTCACGTTTTTTGCACTTTGTGGTCTGCTGAACTACTAGTCTATATATTTTAGTATGTTGTGGTGAGTATTCACTTGGTTAGTGTATATATTAGTTGAGTGTATAGTAGTCTACGCATACGGTAGCAATTATGCGCATGCCAAAACAAGTACTAACATATGCAAGTATGATGGTCACTTGTTAGAGTCGGTAACCAAAAGTACTAGTAGGTACACCTGCTAACAATATAACATACCAACTAAACACATTATGCTGGTTTTGAACCAGCTAAATACAACATCAGGAATTTGTACCTAACCACATTATACAAAAACTCGCTAAACCTTCCATCTAAACACATTATGCTGATTTTGTACCAGCTAAACACAGTATTCAGCTTAATTAAGATACTTAATTAAGATAACATTTCATAATATACTAAAGCATCTAATTTATAGTACCATACAAAATTATTTTGCCATGGAAACAAAATACTTAATTAAGATAACATTTCATAAAAGATAGTTTAGGATCTTGACACACATCAAATCAGCTGTTATGTGTACCTCAAAAATCATATGTTCAGGTTTGGTGCTACACCAACCATTATGAAACTAAAGGAACCTAACTGAAAACCCATTGCACTACTCAAGACTTTAACTACAAACCCAGTGTTCAAGAAAATTAACTTCAAACCACCTTTAGCAGGCAGACACTAAAGCATTGTCGTAACACGCGCCTTAACTGTTTCAAATGAAACAGCCTCTAATCTTTGCCTTTCTTCTATAGGCAGCATTCTGAATGCTTCGACTTCAGATTCAAAAGCAGCTTTCTTCTTGTTTATGTCAGACAACAATATTTTTGCAGCGTACTTCTTATGGAGTTCATCAAGTTGCTGCTGTTGATCCTTCCCCTCTTTTCTTAAACCACAAACATCATCATATTCCCCACCGAAGAGGTACGTCTCCATGTGTCGCATCGCAAAAATCACAGTCAATGAAGTTATTTTTGGTCATACATCCCAACTGTAGTATCTTGCGCTCAGCATTCCTCAATAACCCCTGTGCTGGTGCTGGATGACCTCTGCTGAAAGAAAGTCTTCAAACCTCGTGACCTATTCGTTGATTCACAAATAAGGTAGTTAGTTTACAGAATATTATTTCCGCACAAATATAAGTTGACTTTCAGATACATAGGTACATAAAATTTCAAAGTTTTTGAAAGTTGTGTTACAGATACACAGATACATGCCTCATAAAAGTTATACGTGCATTTGGTACAACACATATATAAGTAAAATTGGTGTTTTTTTAGTGCAAGCTTCATTTTCAGATACACATATACATACCAATTCAAAGTTTTGAAAGCTTCATCTCAGATACACAGATACATGCCTCATACAAGTTATAAGTGCGTTTGGTACACACATATATAAGTTAAATTGGTGTTTTTTTTTAGTGCAAGCTTCATTTTCAGATACACGTATACATACCAATTCAAAGTTTTGAAAGCTTCATTTCAGATACACAGATACATGCCTCATACAAGTTATATGTTTGCTTGGTTCAGACCAGATATACGTTATATAAGTTATCTAGTTCAGCACATCTACGTAGATACACATTTTTACAGCATTTTGGTTCATGATAAAAGATGTGTATCTGAAATGTACAAATATAAGATATATGTGTGCCTGGCTATCTCGTTCAGCACAAAGAACATGGTTACACAGATTACACCCGTTGTCAAAATGTGACAAAAATTTCATTTTGAAACATTTTCACAATGGGTGTAATCTTTTTATAAAAGATTTGCAATCTTGTATCATCAGTCTATCAGCACAGCTACACAGATACACATTTTTACAACATGTTTGGTTTTTACTGAAATATTTGTTTAGGTAGGACCAACATTATGCAAAGAACACATGTTAAACACAAACATCCCTTTTGGTTAAATACATTTCTGCAAATAAAAGTTCCAAAATTAAACCCAAACATCTCGTGAATCCCGCAAACCAAACTAGTTTTATATGAAAGTTTCATTCTTTGTATAAATACATTTTGTTAACCAAAACACCCGTGAAACCCGCACAAGTATCCCACTTCTGTCACTTCTACAGAGTGTATCGGAACCCTATTTTTTCATTTACACAAAATACTACTTACAAAAGATTTACTTTAGTATTTCATTTACACAAAATGCTACACCTTACAATAAGTTTATACAAATCCTTACATATCAGAACATATACTGATTCGCTCACAAGTACACAGATACATTCCCTCTATAACCATCGGTTATAAGCTATCTGGACTATCGTTTTAACACAGATATAAGTTATATGGGTGTCTGGTTTTTTAGTCAAAGTTGCATTTTCTGATACACAAATACATACCAATTCAATGTTTTGAACGTGCATTTCAGATACAAATATAAATGCCTCATACAAGCTATATATGTTCTTGGTTCAACAAATATATAAGTTATATAAGTTGCATTTTCAGATACACACATACATACCAATTCAAACTTACATGGGTGTTTGGTTTTCTACTGAAAGATGCATTTTCAGATACATTTTCAGATACACAAATACACATATACAAGTTACATGGGTGTTTGGTTTTTTATTGAAAGCTTCATTTTCAGATACAATTTCACATACACAGATACACAAATACAAGTTACATTGATGTGTTTGGTTTTCCTAATGAAAGCTGCATTTTTAGATACATACCTCATACAGTTAATGTACCAAAACACAAATACCCTTTTTAACCCATTTTGAAAAAAAAATATTTTATGCAAACTTGGTTATACCATTTTCTTATTAACTCAAATACAAGTTTTATGGATCAATACCTTTTTTGTAAAAAACATTCACATACACAAATAAATACCAACGGATGTACCAGATCACATTGGTTACATGGTTTTATACCATTTAAAAAAAGGCATGTTCTTTACGCAGATACATACCAACTATGATTCTCAAAGACACATACAACTTTTTATGAGTTAGTATCTTGTTTGTAACAAATTGGTTTTCCTTGTGAGACCATTACCAACAAACAACATTAACACAAAATATAAGCTCATCCTTATTTGTATCAGTATCAATGTTTATATCATGTTCATGATTTTTAAAATCCAAAACTAATACACAATCCTACTCATTAAAAAAAGAAAAAATAAAATAAAATAAAAAAACTATTCCAATAACCTTTTACCATCAAACAATAATAACATAAACATTTACATAAAAAAAACAACAACAATAAGTTTGCAATAAAGTTTATTCATACCTGGTACATCAACATCTTCATGATCACAACTTAAATCAATGATAGCACCAGCTCCTCCACCATCTTTCGCCATTTGATCACTTAACCTAAAAATTCTTCGAACTTCAAAATCAAAATGCAAGTATGGTCTTATTTTGAGTATACTGTTACACAATACAATAAACAATATACTTTGAAGATCAATAGATGGACCACTTACCATTCGAAATTGTAGGTGAATCACAAATTCCTTGGTCGTGTACTATGTTACTCAGATTTTTTAAGACCATAGGTTGTAACCACTTGCTACGCGAACAAAATCCCCAAACTGTGGACGGAAATATTTCTTGATTATACTGATTTAAATTTTGATAGCTTAAATGATGGGATAATGTAACTGATAGAGTGAGAGTGTTTTATTTTTTGACCTTAAAGTCAATCACAAATTCATTCAATTAGGTGAGTTGGATACAAACTATCCCCCCCCCCCCCCCTTTCTTTAGTTCATAATGTGATACATATGCCCCTAGAGTTATTGTTATTTACAAAAATGTCATTCATCAAACATTAATCTCATTAAACACAAACATAATGATCCAACGCTCCACATTGGATCTTACTTTTAAAATTTTAAGCATGATCTCACTATAACCCTCCCCTATAGGGTAAAGTTAAAATAAAAAGACAAATATCCATAAAAAGAATAAAAATATTTATTTTGTTTTTAAAATTCTTCAAAAATTCCAAAAAAATTCCACAAGATCGGGTATGTTAGTGCATAAAACTTTTGTGAAAACATTTTTTATAATTTTGAGTTTTGATACGTTTTTTTTAATGCACAAAAAACGAATTTTGTTGCGCAAAAAAATTTTGATGCACAAAATTTTCAACTTGTTTTAGTTAGATGCTCAATGTTATTTTGATGAAAAAAGTCAAAAGAAGTTGGGTGCAAAACCAATTTTGATGCACAAAAAACGATTAACGCTAAGAACGTATTTTTTCATAATTTTTTATCGGAAAAAATATCCACTTTTAGAAAAAAGTTTTTCACAACTTTTTCACGCACCATAATACCCCGATCTTGTGGAATTCTTTTGGAATTTTTCGAGAACTTTTTTTGAAAATTGTTTTTTTATATCTTTTTACGGATATTTGTCTTTTTATTTGATCTTTATCCTCTATATATATATATAGATGGTACATGATCTTTTAAAAAGTATATCAAATTGCAAAGTCTAAAAAGTGATCTCTACCGGGTGTGTTTGGTACAGAGAAATAAAGCCAGAGAAAAGGAAATGAACTAATTTATCTTGTTTGGTAGGTTGAGAAATTAGATGGGCGGAGAATTTCGAATTCTCAGGGAGTTCACTTCTTTGTATTTTGTTAACTTTCATTTCCACTACTTTTAGTTGGGAAATGAGAGAAATGAGAGTATTTTGTATAGTTTAAAAAAAAATACATTTTTAAAAATAATTTTTTTTAAATAAATTTTTTAAAAAATAAGTTTTTTAAAAAAATGAATTTTTTTGAAAAATAAATTTAAAAAAAAAATTAAAAAATTTAATTTTTTTTAAATAAGCTTTTTTTGAAAAATAAATTTAAAAAAAATTAAAAAAAAAGTAAATAAAATTTAAAAAATATATTTTTTTTAAAATAAGATTAAAAAAGTAATTTAAAAAAAAATTATTTAAAAAAAAATTAATTTTTAGAATTGTTATTTAGAAAAAATATTTTTTTTAAAAAATAACTATTTAAAAAAAAATTTAAATTTTTAGAGTTGTTATTTAAAAAAAAAAATTAAAATCAACAAACAAATACATGTGAGTCTAATATGACAAAATGTTATTTATTTATTTTTTTTCATTTCTCGATTTAAATCTCTGTTGTTACCAAACATTAGAATTAAACAAAATTCTCTACTGATTTTTATTCTCTGAATTTCTATTCTCTGCTTCATTTCATTTCTTTGAAATTCTCTCTACCAAACGTGTTAGGTCACTAGATTTACAACACAAGCTTAGTAGAAAGAGATAAAGGCGATTGAACAATAAACCAAACACACACACACGATATGCTTATACGGTTATGCGTAGAGAGTGAATGAAATGAATAAATTGAACAACCAACCCTCAAGTGAGGGTTATACAAGAGTATTTATAGGAGGGAAGCTAGGGCAACACTCCTAGTTCCCATCCTTTTCCTTATTGGGCTAGGCCTAGGCTTATGGGCCTTCTACATAAGCCTAAGGCTAATAACAAACATAAAGGCCATAATTAAGCTAACTATTACATGTGAATCACTAACACTTGATTAAGGTTAAGGAGTGATTCCAACAATCCCCCCTAAGCGTTAGTGATGAATGAATGTAAACGGTGAAGGAGCAGATGAAATAGTAGCTTTGACGCCTTCCTCGACATTCTTCTTCTTGTGAGAAGAATTGCCTTGATTCAACAATCTCCAATGTAGAGAAATTGTCTTCTTTGAACAGTTATGCTTTGACGTCATCTTTGTCTTTGTTCTTTGATCATTGTTCTTTGTGATGATAGTGATAGTATGTTGTTGTTGTTTGCATCAAGTCTCGCCTCAGTGCGCTCTGCTTAATCGCCCAGTTGTCTCCCGCCATTCTTCAACACGCTCATCGCTCTTTGACGTTGGATTTCAATGATCGATGAAGTTCTTTAAGTCTTTAACTTTGTAGATTCTTTGGTTTGACGAAGAATCATTATGACTTTTGTGTTGCTTTTAGATAGAACTTCCATTAGTGATGATGTTGGCATAAGCATGTGAAGAATCGCGCACGATCATTCCGGCTCAGAGCTTCCATAAGAAGAAAACATGAAAACGGTTAGTAATAAGCGGATTCCAGCACTTACAAGTTTGAACTTCGAGAGTGTTAACAACATAGTGTGAAAACACAACTCTGATTCTCACAAAGGCCGCTCTCGAACCGGAGTCCCACAAGTGAGATAACGCGATGTATACCAAGTACATCTACGGTTCAGATGAGTCGCCGAGGTACACCGGCATATCACCTCGACTGTAGACCGTTTGGGACCACTAAGCGTAATCCACGGGAGTTACCGCGACCTGCCAAGGTCGCTTTGATGTTGACCCGGCAGAGTTTCCATTCAATCACCGAGGATCACAATTGTGAACCTCTCATAAATGTTCTCATGCAGTTTCTAAGACTGTGAAGGACTCGATAATGAACCACCGATGTTCTTATTGTTGAACCACAAGTGATGAAATGTCAAGTGTACCTAAGAGATCTTTTGATGAATCTCGTGGCTCTAGACTCAATTTTGCGTTTTGGTTTTCCCGAAAGGAGACTAGGGAGAGGGTCTCCTTCTTCAATACCAAAAATCTCTAAGAGAAAGCCGATAGTTTACGAGGGTTCCCGTGAGAATGAAACAAGCTTCTGTTGAGAGAAACTTGAGTGGCTAAGAAGGTTTAGTGCATGTGCCACTGGGTCCATGACGACTTTTAATCTTCAATACCGGTGTCATCTAGTGACAACCAATAGCATATTAATTGAACCCGGTGTCCTTCCTAAGTTGAATAACTGAGGGCTATTTCTTTTCACCCTTTTCTTTGCATTTCTTTTAATTCTTCAACTCCTTCTTTCTCCGATTCTCATTTTCTCCTTTTATAATCATACCTAAGGACTTCTAAATTCTAACTATTGGTGGTGTCCTTGGTAGATCCTCCGCTCTGGCGGATCATAGGACGGTTATTCCTAACCTTAATCACCTTATAACCTACCTTGCCATAAAACTATTTTCAAGAAAATCTCTCAAGGGTTTGTAAATGAAAACATTTTTGAACCATCGTGAGAGTTTTATCTTTGCATAAATACCCTCCCACATGTGCTTTAGAGTTTTGACTAAAATGCACTGTGAGGGAAGAGAGCAAGACTTTTGAATTGATCGACTCAAGATAGACATTCCCCGCGAGACATGGTTACGCGGCATAGTTAAAGAGTTGCATTGCCAGCCTTTAGGTGACAACTAGCTCTAATAACTATCTTGAAGGTGTAGACAACCCCGAAAGGTTGTCAAACCCGCTGGTTCATGTCTACCAAGAGTTTCTCGAATGGTACATTCTACTCGGACAAGTCCTTTGCGAGACACGTTACATCACTAGCGAACTAGCTTGAAATTATTACCCGTCCAGGACAAGTCATTTCGAAGTTACTACCGCTAAGATCTCACAATTGGTGTTGAAGTCTTTTGCACGAGAATTCATGAGCAAAACACAACATATTTCTTATCACGTATTTTCTCCCCCTCAAAATGGCATATAAAATGTTATTTTTGAAAAGTTGAGAATAAATATGACCATTTCAAGTGTTGCGGGAAGAATGACCATCAGAACAATTTTGAACAAAGTTTCAAATACTCCCCCTCAACAAGTGATATAAACGGGTGAGGTTTTGAAAATCATAAGGGAAAGTACTTGTTCTTTTGAGCAAAACCTTGAAAAGTGAAAGGTTTGATAGGTTTTACTCAAAAATAAGAAGCTTTCGCTCCTTTAATAAGGATTGTGGCAATCAAGCCGCACTACGTGGTCCTTTATTTACAGATGCGGTTATACACCGTTATGTGCAAAGCCATAGACATATAAATCACATCCAAATTATATGAAATAGTAGTTCAAGGGTACCGTGAATTCCATCAATGTTTCCGTGAATGCGAACGGGCTGATAGCCTACGAGGGCAACTCGACCTAACCACCTACAAAGCTTCCAGAGTTCTAACCGTCCTCTTCGATACAACCTTTCATCAATCTTGGTGATGATTCTTCACATCCCGCCTTTCCTTAGAATTCCATCGCTTTTGTGACCCAATTTCTTCATGAATATCCTTCAACCTATAAGCTAATCCGTCCCTAACCTTCTTCAATGTGTGATCTCCAAATCTTGGAAGATCTCTACACGCCATCAAGCAGCGTTGTGTTTCACTAAGGTAAACCAACTCCAATGGTTGGTCGATGAGTGTGTATTGAAAGCCGGTTGATGTCCGGAAGAGCTAGCCGAGGTGGAGTGAAGTTGACACGGTCCTGATATGACTCAACAGCAAGTTGGAGATCTTCTACACGTTCTTTGATTACGATGCTTCTGATGAAGATAAGAAATGACTTGATGAATTCTCAAAGTCCGCTTCACAGAAAGCAAGGTACATGTCTTCAATGTCGTTGATAGACAAATTTTCAAAGTCTGCTTTAGAGAATGCATAATCCCTTTCGTCTTGCCTTTTGACCACGATATTCTTGAGGAAAGTGTAGTCCCATTTAGACGAAAGATCAACATGTTTAATGGCTACGATTGCTTTAGTAATCGAACACTTCATGTTGAGACTTGAAACGGCACCAGTAGATTAGATTCGGCTGCGTTCGGCCAATGGTGAATCCCATACATTGCATCACGGTCATACTCTTCCACATTGTTGGAGAACATGTGGTTAGCTCTTTCCTCGATGGCTATGCAGTTAGAGTATATAGCTGCTGGGAACGGAAGTGTCAGGGATGTAGCGTATTTCCTTGAACCATCGCCACCGTGAAGAAGAAATTCCAAGTCTTTGTTGAAGAAATATCGGAATGGAATCCTAGGCTGATCTGGTTGGCCAATTGTTGGTAGAGGTTTAGACCAGTCGGTGTAATATGGAGGGTTGTCCCGTTTGGTAAAGTCGATGTTTGCTTCCGGGTTGAGCCAATCCATATTGTTAGACATAGCTCGAGCAATGTTTTCAATGTGATATTCGACCTCATGGCGCTTTCGAGCTATCTTTTAACAGTTGAAAAGCTTCATTCTTGATTCGCAAGAACTCGATTTCAGGCGTCATCTTCTTTATTCGAATTTTTCTTGCGAGTATCTTAGCATGCTCCAATGTATTACCGTCTACGGATCTTGACCTTCATCAGGGTAGGGAGTGGAGTTGACAAGTGTAGAAAACCATTCAAATTCCTCTCGTTATCGTCATATAGCCATGATAGGACGCCTGCATTGGCTTCTTCTTCGTTTCTTAGGCCTAGATGAGGGTTCTAGTTTCGTACTTTGTCGAGAGGCGGGTTGTTGTTGGGGCTCATGGTATTCTTCATCGTCACCACCCGTATACTCAAAATGGTCACCGGTTTTTCGAGTGCGGGGTGGTGTCTCGAAATCCTGAGTTTTATCTGCGCTAAGAGGGAGGAGGGATCTTTGTTGAGCAGAGTCCTTTGTGGTGGAGGCTTGTATTGAGTCTTGAATGGAAGATGATTCACCGTGACTTCTTTGTGCGTTTATGCTCCTTATCCTTATCTTGATCTTTGTCTTCGTCATCTCTTGAACGTTTAGGCCTTACAACTTCTTCTCTGAATGATGACTTGAGTTGGTATTCCAGCAATGCTTCAAACAACTTAGCTTCGTGGGAGGCAAACGTTGTAGAGCATTTCGACATTTGGGCTACTAGCCGGTTCACCAATTCATCATCTGAGAAGATTGTAGTTTCAGCTGGATTGATGCTCAAATTCATCGGAGTTGATTTCATGGCTTGCTTGGCTAAATGTAAGAGATTCGGATAAAGTTGTCCGGTATACATCTCCTTTGTCAGCTTTGGAACGACCTTCCATAAGGAACTTGTGAGAGTATCCTTTGATCATCTCGTCCATGCTCCCTTGAAGATCATCTTTCATGAGCTTCTGGACATACTCCCTTTCAACTTTCATCTTGTCATTCTCATCATGAAGATATGCGTTATATGACGAGGAAATTCAACTTTGTAGAGAATATCTTTCTTTTCGACTCGTTTGACACCTTTAACGATTCGATTCTTAGATTGAGAGATCCAAGATGGAGTTGGCTTCTTCAATCGATTTGGATGATGATTTGGTTGATTTCTTTGATGGTGGTGGTGAAGAGTGAGAAGATGAATCCGATGATGATGAGATGTGAGGAGACTCCGGGTCCTTTGGTGGCTCTGAAGTTTCTTCCTTTGATCGCAGGGACTATCTAGAAGAAACTTATCATACTCAACATCTTCTTCATTTCCAGACTTAGCTTGTTCATCGGCTTTGGCTTTGGCTGCAGCTTCTTCATCAGCTTTTACCTTCTCTAACTTCTCGTGATTCGGTTCTTCAAGAGTGTCCTCCACACGTGTTTGTTGTTGTACCAAAGTGGTGGCACCAGATCCCTTATCGGGTTGATTAACCGCATCAGGACCTGGTGAAGGTTGAGCTCCACCACTCGACCCTTCGGGGCCACCCATTTGTTCTTGAGCAAATTGTTGTGCAACGTGTTGAAGTCGAACGTATTTGAACTTCTTCCCAGTATGATTTATCCGGTTGCTCTTCATCTGAGCTTGAGCTTTCTTCATAAGGCACAAGTACTCGATTCTTCCCTTTTCCTTGATCACCGGAGGACTAAGAGGTTTAGATATCTGTTGTAGTGTCATCTTTAGCAGCTTCGAGTAGAAAGTCTCTTCATCGATGCAGTATCCTCAGAGTCCTCGCCACTTAGCCGCTTCTTCGGTTCGTGCATAGATACGGAATAGGAATAGAACGACTTCCTTGGCGGAACTCGTCCCGTTTCGTGGAGGATTCCTCACGGGGACGTCCTCGACTCTCGGTTTGCAAAGCACTCCTTTCCTCCTGGTTTTCCTTATAGGTGTTCCGAAGACTTCTCATCGAGATGACCAACTTTGCCTTCTTTACGCTACGGATACCTTTTTGTATGTCTCGAGCTTTTTGATTTCATTAGTCGGCGGTATCGGGTAACCACAAAGACCCTGTTTCTTTGTTGTGATTCCTTTTTGATTCTCGGACCGATAGGGTAGGCTCATCAACATATCGTGATTGTCGGGTCATTGAGCCTCTTGGAATATCGGGATGAAGTCCAAGTGCTCCTCTGGATCAACAGTTTTGTGTATCGGCGTAGGGAATCTTTGAGCCAAGTTTCTTGAGAAATGACATCATGTCTTCCCATGACAGTGCTTCAATTTCGATGTCCTTTTTGTTGATTAATGACTAGAAGATTTGTAGTTCTATGAGCTTGGGATGCTCATAGCCACTATCATCAATTTCACGAGATGATTTTGTAATGATGATGTAGAGGGTTCTCCACGGTTGAGGAATGTTCTTAAGCTCCACATGAGAGTGCTTAGTGATTATTCCTGAAGCTTCATCATAGCAAATATCAATCGGGAATTTGAAGCTGTCTCTTCATAGGTGTGGCATAGAAGTTAGTTGGCTCGATTTAGAGGAAGAAGAAACAGCCGCAGAGATGCGCATGTGTGATGGTGATCTGTTTGTGATTGGCGTTCTGATCACCGCACTTTGACCTTTGATCCTTTGTATTGAATTCCAAAATTGTTGAATGTAGATCTCGGAGCGATAGCAGAATGTGAGAGCATGTTCAGTGCAGATGATTCTTTAGAACATCCACGCAATCAGAGGAAGACTCACGAGCATGAAAGAGTTTCAAAGTAAACTCTTAGATTGTTCTTTCCAATCTTCCTCGGATAGCCATTAGGGAAGATATCGGCAACTGTGAGAACCTCAGGTGCATTTACATTCATTTGAGCACCATGTCGGTGATGCGAAATAACATTAGCCAAAGAACCAACATATCGAAAGACATAATGTTAGTCAACAGAAGGTTTTATTGTCTAATTATTGAACGTATAAAGTCAATGGTTGTTATGAGTCCAAAGTCACTTGTATGTCTAATAGTCCAATGACGTCGTGAAAATTTTCGTGAGTTAGTTAACTTTAAATTTTAAAGTTTATGTTATCACTTATTAATCACAACATATTGAGCGTTTAAACTTATTAGTGACATTATTGGTTTTTGACGTTATGATTTATTTATTTACAAGTTTGCGGCGTAAACAATTCATAATGAAGGTTTGATCAAGGCTTATCGCTGAAATGGTAGCTTATCAAACAGGGGTAATATCGTGAACACAAGCTTCGCGTAGGATCTGTCTTATCGTAAGAAATGTTCGCGTAGGAACAGAGTAACCTTATGCGTAGAGCTTACGCGTGGCGTATATAAAACCTTCTGCGTAAGGCTTACTCGTGAAGTAGACCTTATCGCGTAGATGTCACTGTTTACGCATATCCTTCACAGGATACGCGTAGTCCCATTGTAGAACCTTACGCGTAATAGTTACGCGTAAGATTTCTCTTCGCAAACTTTCTATGCGTAAGTGATCCTTATCGTAGAGTATCAATGACCTTGATTCGAGTTTATCGCGTAGCAAGCACGAAATAAAATCATCATATCATCAATCTTAACATATGTATTCATTTTAAGACAGATCATGGCATGAAAACTTGTTAAAGCGGTTTAAGCGTAAAGACCATACGCGTAGAACTTAAACCCTAAAGTTCATGAATTACGCGTATGAAATCTAGCCATAGGAATTGCACCAAAGTTATTCTGTTGGTTTATAGTTGTCATGTGATTGTAATAACCAAGTTTTAACATCAAACTCCCAATGAATCATAAATACCCAAAAGCGAAGAACATTAAACCCTAATCTCTAATTTTAAATCAATTAGAGTTTTACGGGTTGTTATAAGGCCTGGATATCATCAATTCATCATGATATCAACATCGCACAACAATCTTTTGACCAAAACATTCTCATTTGAAAATACCCAAATCCACGCATAAACCCTAATTTCAAAAAATCATTCAATTCGTTGATTACGGTGAGTTTTGATGATAAAAAATGTCATTGAAGTTATAGAAGCGTTTTGACACTATCCTTTTAACCATAAACACCATGAGTGATTTGTGTTCATAGCTTATCGTGAGAACCGAATCACACTCAATCTCATCATTTGACCGTTGGATTTGAGTGAAACTCAAAACCCTTGTTTAAAAACATGTAAAGATTGTTAAACCACTTACAAAATGATGATCCAATACACGGAAATGAAGATCGAATTTTGAGCGTAGGATGATTTAGGTGATGATAATAAATGTGAATTGAAAGTTAGGTGGAAGGGAGTTTATTAAAAGGAGTTTAACCTTTTGACATTTTGGTCCCTCCACTTTTCCATTTACATCCAAAGTCATATAACTTCCATTTTAGTTACCAAGCGAAGATTTTAAGAAAGAAACTTGTGACACTCTCCTTGACTTAAGAAAATAATGAAAGGTTATAAATTTTAGTGATGAGTGTCGATTGACGAAATGTGACCACTATTATTTAAAGAATCAACCGGGATAGGTTAACATGCAAGTACACGGATGTTTTGAAATAGTTAAGTAGATATTTTCTCCCCCTCAACACTTGATCGGAAAAATACTGAATTTTGAAAGATTATAGTGTTGACGGAAGAAATGTACTTGCAATGTTGAAAGAAAAAAACTAGAAAGAAGAATATTTTTGTTGTTTTATCAGGTTTTATATTTTTGTATTTTGTTGTTGAAAAATTATTTACAAAGAGATTTTGGTGTTTGACAGGTTTTTAAGACTGTTTTAGGAGGTCATCAATTCCTCTTGAGTCAAACACCTCATACCAATCCGGTGGACCAACTCATTAAACCTAGCGGGAAGCAAGGCTTTGGTGAGTAGATGCAATTGGTATTCTATACCCACAAAATATAATTCAAGCGTACTTACGTTCCCGTGATCCTTGATGAAATGATATCGAAGATCGATGTGCTTTTATTTCGAGTGTTGAACTGAGTTGCACGAGATTTCAATAGCACTCCGATTGTCGCAGTACATCGGGATTCTGTCAAATACGTAACCATAGTCTTTGAGTTGTGTCACAATTCTCATTTTCCGGTCATTTCTCATACCCCATATTCATCATTTCATAACGATTCATTCATGACTTTACATTTCACATTAAACGCGTGAGTTATTATCTTGAATATTTAATCCGTTACTTCTAAAAATGATCCCGACATATTTTTATACTTACATTTAGTTTATAAAAACTATAATTTGAGTTTACCTAGTGTTTTAAATTTATTTCGTATATAAATTTTTAAATTTATATTATTACGCTTTTCTAAAAGTACACGATAATTATTAGTTCACTCAAATTTTACAAGAAATGTATTTTTACAATTTAGATGACCTCAATATATTTTACTTTGATCCATTAAAAATTACTTTTAGCCAATACTACCCTAATTACTCAAGTGTATATAAAAGTTACAAGTTACCACTTATCTTAATTTACATACTTTACTTATACATTTTACTTACACATTTATATATGCAATATAATAAATAAAATATATATGTATTATTAAATACACACATGGATGATTCACCTAAAAATCTACAAGATCTTTCACTTATACATTTCTACACTCCAAGTTCTTACTCATTTCAATCAAATAATGCAAAGTGAAAAGTCAAGTTTTCTCTCCTCTTTTTCTTATCTCAAAACCGGCCACCCTATGTGATCAAGAAGAAATCATCAAAACTTTTCAAGATCAAGTTTTTACAATCTAGTTACACTCTTAATCAAGGCTTTGAAATAAAAACCTAGGGTGTTTAAGTTAAATCCTTGGTTCTAATCACCTCATCATAATACTTGTAAGCATGTTTCTTTCATTTTCATGTTTCCTTATCATCTCATATTTATCTCTTCATTTTTGGAGCAAGCATGCATGATTTGTGTTGTTTATACCATTTTACATGATTTTTAGAGTTATTTATATATATGGTCATCCTATAATTATCCCCTTGGTATACTTTGGTCTTGATGATGTCTAGGAACCCATGACACCCTAAGAAGGTGTATGGTAGGATTAGATTAGCTTTGGAGTTGATTTGAAGGGATTGGAATAGGTTTAGTACGAGAAAAACTATTTTCGACAAGTATATAAGAGGGTCTGTCCTTAAAATCATTTTCTGGAAAATCCGAATATAGACATAAATTTTTGGCCTTGATATTTAGAAAATATACTTTAAAACGAATCCGTGGCCGCTTGAACGGATTAAAACGGACTTATAACGAAGAAGTTATGAAATTTTCAAGTTTGACGACGAAATATATATTTTCTGAAATTTCAGCAACCTATTTTAGTTTTGTACGAGTCAAAAACGAGTCCTTAGCTTTACAAATTATTTCGACTTATCAAAAATATATTAGTATACTTTGATGAGAAGCTAAGGGCGTATATCGTAAGAAACGGATTTGAAACGACTAAGATATACACGTTTTCATAAACTTGCCGTAACTAATATTTTTAGAAAAACTATATTATTTTTCAAGAGATAAGTGTTCATATTATATTGGAAACCTCTAGATTTGATACCAAGCTTTAAAACCCGTTGAGTTCGTTTCTAACGTTCGACGTGCACCACAACTAGTTTTTCAAAGCTATTTTTGTCAATTTCATGAAATTTCCGGCGACATTGTTTCGACGAAAAGTGATAATTTCACTATAAATCATTATAAAACCATTGTAGGATGACATTTTGACGTAAATACTTGTAAAGTAATTTAAGAATGGTCAAGGCGTCAAGCGGTATTTTTCGACGATAAGTATTATTTTCAAAACTCACAAATGGTATAAATATCATCAGAATTGCGTGCATAACATTACACCATGACTTATTTCATATCATATCATTCATAATAGGTCGGTTTCGAGATTCACGCTATATTTCGGTGTACCCACTTTTGTCTTCGCCTCTATTCATCAAGTGAGTAATCACCCCCTTTTTACGAACTATATTTTGGGGTGAATATGAACCATACGGAATTAAATTGATTCTTACTTTTGTGAACTCTTTTGACTAGAACTTGTGAACTCGAATCAAATCCTTGAACTAAATTACGAAATTACGACTTATTTGAACTTATTGAACCGTGCGTGTTATGACCTTGTCAAAGTCTCCCATGTTGAACATCACTATAAAGTCTCCCATGTTCGAACATCACTATAAAGTCTCCCATGTTAGACATCAACTTAAAGCCTCCCGGTCCGAGCAAAATGTCTCCTATGGGAGCGGGCATTTTCAATTTAAGTCTCCCATGTTGGGCATCAACTTAAAGCCTCCCGGTCGGAGCAAATGTCTCCTATGGGAGCGGGCATTTTCAATTAAAGTCTCCCTGTTCGGGCGATTGCAAAGTCTCCCATGTTGAACATCAATTTAAGTCTCCCTGTTCGGAGCAGTGCAAAGTCTCCCATGTTCGAACATCTCTAAATTATTATATACTTGGTATTATATTGGGAACTATTATGACCGCTTACACTTGACTACTTGGCTATTTTTTTGTGCAATGGGTTGTGTACACAGGGTTGCAAGTTTTTGTATGGGCGAATTTGGAACTGAGTGGATACACAATGCCTTTGCTTTGTGGACTTTTTTTGTTGACGAAAGCTTTGAATATTTCTTGCGAGATTTCTTATTTTGCTAAACGTGTTTACTCACCAACTATTTTCATAGTTGACCCGTTTTCTCTCATGCATTTCAGGTGATCGTTAGTAAGCTTTTCTATCAAGTCTTGCATAAAGGTTTCACTTGTCGCTACAAGTCGTTATGTAATAAAACTCAATATTTTGGAAACTAAACTTTGTAATATATTTGCCGATGACGGCTAATCTAGTATTGTAATGGAGTATTATTTCTTTTTAATTTTAATGTTGGTATGTTCTATTATCTTGTGCTTATGTTCCCTTCCGTTACACCTCGTGTTTCCCTCTAGAGGGTGTGACAGATTGGTACGAGCCAAGGTTATAGAGAATGCCGATTTTTCAAAAATAAAAATCACACTATAGCGGAAAAATTTTTTTTTATTTTATTAAACATTGAACATCATTCGAGTCATCTAGTCCTATCGTTGCATCGTTAATCATAAATTATACATAGCATGATCAACTATGTCTAATTTATGAAGAACCATCAAATAAGAGTAATAATTTTTAAATCATGTTTAGTCGAGTCTTTTGAGTGCGGTCACTGAAGTTGCATTGGTGGTGGGTATGCATAGCATGTTTCACGTTCGTCTACATTACCGTACCTTGTTCATATCTTCTCTTTTCCATCTTTCGACGTGTTAGACATAGCATGCCCACGATCTGTCATATTTCGATCACTATAACACATTACCACCGTTACTTTCATCGACTTCGTTAGAATGTGGTTTACTCAACCGATGTTTTGGTCCTCTGTAAGATCATGGCTGCAAGAAACACCGCTCGAGGAGGTAACAACAAGCGGCAACCCAAACAACAATGACAATTGAGACAACAAGCGGCTGTGGTATGGCGTAATAAACTTGACAAAATGATGTGATAAGTGCGGAGAACTAACAAAAATAGCGACCATGGGCCAGCGACGGAGGAGGATCACCAGGGGAAGCGAGACGAGTCGGCAAAACAAGAGGCAGCGAATAACCCGGAACTATGGGCGATCACCCGAGGCGCAAAAGATATCTGAGGTCCACATCCTTTGTGTACTTTCGATGTAATTATCATCACTTTCGGAGGCGAAGGTGCGACAAATGTGGACAGACGGGCCACTTCGCGAAATTGCTCAAACAAATGGAAATCAAGGACGGAGAAAGGCATGTTCACGTGTGTGGAAGTCTAGATCACCTTACATGATACGTCCAAAGGCTGAAAAGAACCCCATCAAAGAGTAATCGTCCAAACTCGGCGTTGGCAATAGAAGGCCCACAAGATCAGAACATTGAAATTCCTCCCGCACGTGGGCGAGCATTCTATCTGTGCGAGGAAGCCCACAACGCGTAACGGGTACATTCTTTTGAGCAACCACTTTATTTCTGTGCAACATGATTTTGAGTGCATAACTTCCTTCCAATTCTTACCACGTTCACGGCATTGATTAACTTGAGACCTATTGATATCGACCTTAGTTGTTATATATTTTGTTGATTTGATTTGATTGTGTAAGCAAATCGAATATCGAGCGAATCTCTCAAAAGACTTCATTCAAGGATGTTGATTCCTACCTTTCTAACAACTTGTTTCCTAGCTTGATCTAGTGACAGTTCTTGTTTGATGAGTTGCGAAAATCAAGCTAAGAAACAAGTTTACTCAAGTCGGTTTAGTTTAATCTCATGACAGTTCTTGTTTGATGAGTTGTGAGATTAAATTAGAATCGACTACATAAAGGTCTTTTGAGAGCTACGTTCGATATTGGGTAAGTTTACCCCATCAAATCTAATCACGGGCACGTACTTAGTTGAATGGGGAACCTGTGCGCATGGGCATTGATATGATCATTTAGACTGTTCGTACGAGCATGAACTTTTAGAACTCTTGTCGAGGTTCGGACTATAGTATCGTTAATCGAATCACGAGGACGTGATTCGGCTGACATGGGAAGAATGTCACAATTCTCATTTTCGGTCATTTCTCATACCCCATATTCATCATTTCATAACGATTCATTCATGACTTTACATTTCATTATCGCGTGAGTTATTATCTTGAATATTTAATCCGTTACTTCTAAAAATGATCCCGACATATTTTTATACTTACATTTAGTTTATAAAAACTATAATTTGAGTTTACCTAGTGTTTTAAATTTATTTTGTATATAAATTGTTAAATTTATATTATTACGACGCTTTTCTTAAAAAGTACGATAATTATTAGTTCACTCAAATTTTACAAGAAATGTATTTTTACAATTTAGATGACCTCAATATATTTTACTTTGATCCATTAAAAATTACTTTTAGCCAATACTACCCTAATTACTCAAGTGTATATAAAAGTTACAAGTTACCACTTATCTTAATTTACATACTTTACTTATACATTTTACTTACACATTTATATATGCAATATAATAAATAAAATATATATGTATTATTAAATACACACATGGATGATTCACCTAAAAATCTACAAGATCTTTCACTTATACATTTCTACACTCCAAGTTCTTACTCATTTCAATCAAATAATGCAAAGTGAAAAGTCAAGTTTTTCTCTCTCTTTCTTATCTCCAAAACCGGCCACCCTATGGTAGAAGAAATCATCAAAACTTTTCAAGATCAAGTTTTTACAATCTAGTTACACTCTTAATCAAGGTTTTGAAATAAAAACCTAGGGTGTTTAAGTTAAATCCTTGGTTCTAATCACCTCATCATAATACTTGTAAGCATGTTTCTTTCATTTTTCATGTTTCCTTATCATCTCATATGTATCTTTTCATTTTTGGAGCAAGCATGCATGATTTGTGTTGTTTATACCATTTTACATGATTTTTAGAGTTATTTATATATATGGTCATCCTATAATTATCCCCTTGGTATACTTTGGTCTTGATGATGTCTAGGAACCCATGACACCCTAAGAAGGTGTATGGTAGGATTAGATTAGCTTTGGAGTTGATTTGAAGGGATTGGAATAGGTTTAGTACGAGAAAAACTATTTTCGACAAGTATATAAAAGGGTCTGTCCTAAAAATCATTTTCTGGAAAATCCGAATATAGACATAAATTTTGGCCTTGGTATTTAGAAAATATACTTTAAAACGAATCCGTGGCCGCTTGAACGGATTAAAACGGAGTTATAACGAAGAAGTTATGAATTTTCCAAGTTTGACGACGAAATATATATTTTCTGAAATTTCAGCAACCTATTTTAGTTTTGTACGAGTCAAAAACGAGTCCTAAGCTTTACAAATTATTTCGACTTGTCAAAAATATATTATACTTTTTGTCGAAGCTAAGGACGTATAATACGTAGAAAACGGATTTGAAACGACTAAGATATACACGTTTTCATAAACTTGCCGTAACTATTATTTTTAGAAAAACTATATTATTTTTACGAGATAAGTGTTACGGTAACTAAAATCACCATATTTAACCCCTATTATCTTTATGTTCGAGACCTCTATGACGAAAACTCCGGAACTGAAACTTCTAGATTTCGATACAAACTTTCCAAAACCGTTGAGTTCGTTTCCTAACGTTCGACGTACACCATTTTACGACTAGTTTTTCAAAGCTATTTTTGTCAATTTCATGAAATTTCCGACGACATTGTTTTACGACGAAAAGTGATAATTTCACTATAAATCATTATAAAACCATTGTAGGATGACATTTTGACGTAAATACTTGTAAAGTAATTTAAGAATGGTCAAGACGTCAACCGAGTATTTTTCGACGATAAGTATTATTTTCAAAACTCACAAATGGTAATATCATCCGAATTGCGTGCATAACATTACACCGCACTTATTTCATATCATATCATTCATAATAGGTCAGTTTCGAGATTCACGCTATATTTCGGTGTACCCACTTTTGTCTTCGCATCTATTCATCAAGTGAGTAATCACACCCCCTTTTTACCGTTTTACTATATTTTGGGGCTGAATGCATGAACCATACTGGAATTAAATTGATTCTTACTTTTGTGAACTCTTTTGACTAGAACTTGTGAACTCGAATCAAATCCTTGAACTAAATTACGAATTACGACTTATTTGAACTTATTGAACCGTACGTGTTATGACCTTGTCCTAAAGTCTCCCATGTTCGGAGCATCACTATAAAGTCTCCCATGTTCGGAGCATCATTATAAAGTCTCCCATGTTCGGAGCATCAACAAAGCCTCGGTCCGGAGCAAAATGTCTCCCTATGGGAGCGGGCATTTTCAATTTAAGTCTCCCATGTTCGGAGCATCAACTTAAAGCCTCGGTCGAGACAATGTCTCCCTATGGGAACGGGCATTTTCAATTAAAGTCTCCCCTGTTCAGGCAGTGCAAAGTCTCCCATGTTGAACATCAATTTAAGTCTCCCACGGACGTGCAAAGTCTCCCATGTTCGGAGCATCTCTAAATTATTATATACTTGGTATTATATTGGGAACTATTATGACCGCTTACACTTGACTACTTGGCACTATTTTTGTGCAATGGGTTGTGTACACACAGGTTGCAAGTTTTGTATGGGCGAATTTGGAACAGTGGATACACAATGCCTTTGCTTTGTGGACTAAATTTTTTTTTGTTGACCGAAAGCTTTGAATATTTCGAGGATTTCTTATTTTGCTAAACGTGTTTACTCACCAACTATTTTCATAGTTGACCCGTTTTCTCTCATGCATTTCAGGTGATCGTTAGTAAGCTTTTTTATCAAGTCTTGCATAAAGAAGTTTTCACTTGTCGCTACAAGTCGTTATGTAATAAAACTCAATATTTTGGAAACTAAACTTTGTAATATATTTGCCGATGACGGCTAAACTAGTATTGTAATGGAGTATTATTTCTTTTTAATTTTAATGTTGGTATGTTCTATTATCTTGTGCTTATGTTCCCTTCCGTTACACCTCGTGTTTCCGCCTCCGTCGAGGGTGTGACAATTGGTACGAGCCAAAGGTTATAGAATGCGATTTTTCAAATAAAATCACAGCTATAGCGGAAAAATTTTATTTTATTTTTATTAAACATTGAACATCATTGAGTCATCTAGTCTATCGTTGCATAGTTAATCATAATTATACATAGCACGATCAACTATGTCAATTTATGAAGAACCTCTGCAAGAAAAGAAGTAGTTTTAAATCATGTTTAGTCGAGTCTTTTGAGTGCGGTCACTGAAGTTGCATTGGTCGGGTGGGTATGCATATGTTTTTCTCGTTTACGTCTACATTACCGTACCTTGTTCATATCTTCTCTTTTCCCTCTTTCGACTTGTTAGACATAGCATGCCCACGGTCTGTCATATTTCGATCACTATAACACATTACCACCGTTCGCACCTCATCGACTTCGTTTAGAATGGTTTACTCAACCGATGTTTGGTCCTACTGTGGATCATGGCGCAGAAACACCGCATTTCAGGAGGTAACAACAACGACGGCAAACAACAATGACAATGAGACAACAACGCGGCTGTGAGTATGACGTATAAACGACAAATGATGTGATCAGTGCGGAGAACTAACAAAAAGCAAAAGCGACCACCATGGGCCAGCAGCCAGGAGGATCACCGGGGAAACCGAGACCGGAATCAAGCAAAACAAGAGGCAGCGAATAACCCGGAACTATGGAAATCACCCAGAAGCGCAAAGATATACATGTCCACATCCTTTGTGTACTCGATAATTATCATCACTCGGGGAGGCGCGAGGAAGGTGCGACAAATGTTGAACCAGGCCAGACCGCCATTGCTCAAACAGAGGCGTCAAGGTGAGGCATGTTACAGTGTGGAAGTCTAGATCACCTTCGCAATACCTGTCCAAAGCTGAAAAGAACCCCCATCAAGGAGGTGTCGTCCAAACCTGGCGTTGGCAATAGAAGGCCCACAAGATCAGAACATTGAAATTCCTCCATGCGTGGTAAGCATTCTATCTGGGTACTGAGGAAGCCCAAGCAACGGGTACATTCTTTGAGCAACCACTTTATTTCTGTGCGACATGATTTTGAGTGCATAACTTCCTTCCAATTCTTACCCGCGTTCGGCATTGATTAATTTGAGACCTATTGATATCGACCTTAGTTGTTATATATATTTTGTTGATTGGATTTGATTGTGTAAGCAAATCGAATATCGAGCAAATCTTTCAAAAGACTTCATTCAAGGATGTTGATTCCTACCTTTCTAACAACTTGTTTCCTAGCTTGATCTAGTGACAGTTCTTGTTTGATGAGTTGCGAAAATCAAGCTAAGAAACAAGTTTACTCAAGTCGGTTTAGTTTAATCTCATGACAGTTCTTGTTTGATGAGTTGTGAGATTAAATTAGAATCGACTACATAAAGGTCTTTTGAGAGCTACGTTCGATATTGGGTAAGTTTACCCCATCAAATCTAATCACGGGCACATACTTAGTTGAATGGGAACCTTATGCGCATGGGATATATGATCATTTAGACTGTTCGTACGAGCATGAACTTTTAGAACTCTTGTCGAGGTTCGGACTATAGTATCGTTAATCGAATCACGGGACGTGATTCGGCTGACATGGGAAGAATGTCACAATTCTCATTTTCGGTCATTTCTCATACCCCATATTCATCATTTCATAACGATTCATTCATGACTTTACATTTCACATTAAACGCGTGAGTTATTATCTTGAATATTTAATCCGTTACTTCTAAAAATGATCCCGACATATTTTTATACTTACATTTAGTTTATAAAACTATAATTTGAGTTTACCTAGTGTTTTAAATTTATTTCGTATATAAATTGTTAAAGTTATATTATTACGACTTTTCTAAAAGTACACGATAATTATTAGTTCACTCAAATTTTACAAAAGTATGTTTTTACAATTTAGATGACCTCAATATATTTTTACTTTGATCCATTAAAATTTACTTTGCCAATAATACCTAATTACTCAAGTGTATATAAAAGTTACAAGTTACCACTTATCTTAATTTACATACTTTACTTATACATTTTACTTACATTTATATGCAATATAAATAAATAAAATATATATGTATTATTAAATACACACATGGATGATTCACCTAAAAATCTACAAGATCTTTCACTTATACATTTCTACACTCCAAGTTCTTACTCATTTCAATCAAATAATGCAAAGTGAAAAGTCAAGTTTTCTCTCCTCTTTTTCTTATCTCAAAACCGGCCACCCTATGTGATCAAGAAGAAATCATCAAAACTTTTCAAGATCAAGTTTTTACAATCTAGTTATCACTCTTTATAAGGTTTTGAAATAAAAACCTAGGGTGTTTAAGTTAAATCCTTGGTTCTAATCACCTCATCATAATACTTGTAAGCATGTTTCTTTCATTTTTATGTTTCCTTATCATCTCATATTTATCTCTTCATTTTTGGAGCAAGCATGCATGATTTGTTGTTTATTTTATTTTTGATTTTAGAGGTTATTTATATATATGGTCATCCTATCATTATCCCCTTGGTATACTTTGGTCTTGATGATGTCTAGGAAAACATGACACCCTAAGAAGGTGTATGGTAGGATTAGATTAGCTTTGGAGTTGATTTGAAGAGATTGGAATAGGTTTGTCGAGAAAAACTATTTTTAAACAGTATATAAAAGGGTCTGTCCTTAAAATCATTTTCTGGAAAATCCGAATATAGACATAAATTTTTGGCCTTAATATTTAGAAAATATACTTTAAAGAATCCGTGGCGCTTGAACGGATTAAAACGGAGTTATAACGAAGAAGTTATGAATTTTCCAGGTTTGACGCGAAATATATATTTTCTGAAATTTCAGCAACCTATTTTAGTTTTGTAGAGTCAAAACGAGTCCAAGCACAAATTATTTCGACTTATCCAAAATATATTAGTATACTTTGATACGAAGCTAAGGACGTATAATACGTAGAAAACGGATTTGAAACGACTAAAATATACACGTTTTCATAAACTTGCCGTAACTAATATTTTTAGAAAAACTATATTATTTTTACGAGATAAGTGTTACGGTAACTAAAATCACCATATTTAACCCCTATTATCTTTATGTTCGAGACCTCTATGACGAAAACTCCTGAACTGAAACATCTAGATTTCGATACAAACTTTCCAAAACCGTTGAGTTCGTTTCCTAACGTTCGACGTACACCATTTTACAACTAGTTTTTCAAAGCTATTTTTGTCAATTTCATGAAATTTCGGCGACATTGTTTTACGACGAAAAGTGATAATTTCACTATAAATCATTATAAAACCATTGTAGGATGACATTTTGATGTAAATACTTGTAAAGTAATTTAAGAATGGTCAAGACGTCAAAGAGTATTTTGACGATAAGTATTATTTTCAAAACTCACAAATGGTATAAATATCATCGAATGCGTGCATAACATTACACGACTTTTTCATATCATATCATTCATATAGGTCGGTTTCGATTCGCTATATTTCGTGTGTACCCACTTTGTCATCGCCTCTATTCATCAAGTGAGTAATCACACCCCCTTTTTACCGTTTTACTATATTTTGAGGCTGAATGCATGAAACCATCTTTGGAATTAAATTGATTCTTACTTTTGTGAAATCTTTTGACTAGAACTTGTGAACTCGAATCAAATCCTTGAACTAAATTAAAATTAACTTATGACTTATTGAAATCGAATTATTTATGACCTTGTCCTAAAGTCTCCATGTTTGAAGACATCAAATCTCCCATGTTGAGCATACTATAAAGTCTCCCATGTTGGGCATCAACTTAAAGCCTCCCGGTCGGAGCAAAATGTCTCCCCTAGGGAGGAGCATTTCATTTATCTCATGTTGGACATAAACTTAAAGCCTCGATTCGGACAAAATAATCTCCAGGAGCGGAGCATTTTCAATTAAATCCCCTGTTGGGGCATTGCCAAAGTCTCCCATGTTGAACATCAATTTAAGTCTCCCATTTGGGAAGCGGTGCAAAAGTCTCCCATGTTGAACATCTCTAAATTATTATATGTGGTATTATATTGGGAACTATTATGACCACTTACACCGGACTACTTGAGCACTATTTTTTTGTGCAATGGGTTGTGTACACAGGTTGCAAGTTTTGTATGGGCGAATTTGGCTGAGTGGATACACAATGCCTTTGCTTTGTGGACTATTTTTTTTCGTTGACCGAAAGCTTTGAATATTTCTTACGAGATTTCTTATTTTGCTAAACGTGTTTACTCACCAACTATTTTCATAGTTGACCCGTTTTTCTCTCATGCATTTCAGGTGATCGTTAGTAAGCTTTTCTATCAAGTCTTGCATAAAGAAGTTTTCACTTGTCGCTACAAGTCGTTATGTAATAAACTCAATATTTTGGAATCTAAACTTTGTAATATATTTGCGATGACGGCTAATCTAGTATTAATGGAGTATTTCTTTTTAATTTTAATGTTGGTATGTTCTATTATCTTGTGCTTATGTTCCCTTCGTTACACCCGTGTTTCCGCCTCCGGCGAGGTGGTGTGTTCTCATCCATGACAGGCACAACATGCGGCATGGCTACATATTACTTCGGTTGAGGGACAGCGTGTACAATCCGCTTCTGGTGCCACTGATTTATCACCAGAAATTGTAAAGCTCTGAAGTACTTTTCAGTGAGTCTAAGCATGCGTGATTGATTATGCGGCGATTAGTTCAAACCGAATCCTTGGATTTTGAATCCCAATTAATGGTTCCTTGATGTATTCGAGGATTCTTTTAGCCTCAGAGGGTGGGTTTAGGTTGGTTGGTATTGATAGCGGGGCAAGTATAGGCAAAAGACAATGCTCAGGTCGCTAGCTGTTGAATACATGGATGTAATACTATGGTATTTGTAGGGTCCACCAATTTCCATGTAAATGGCGTAGCTTCGGTATGAGCCATTGGTGTGGCGTAGGTGTCCTGATTTTGCATTCCAAATTTGTGTAACAATTCAAGGGCATATTTGGGCTGATAAGAAAATACCAGGGGTGATTGATGAACTTGGAGTCCTAGAAAGAACGTAAGTTCACCCATCATGGACATTTCAAAATGTTTCTTCATTAGTTTTGCAAACGCGATTGAGTACTTTTATGTGTTGACCCAAAAATGATGTCATCACATTTTGAACAATTAAAATATGTTCCCGTGATATTGTATGAAAAGGTTGGGTTGACCGAACCTTTGGTAAGTTATTTGTATGGCAATGAGAAGAATGATAGCTTATCATACCATGCCAGGGGCTTGTTTGAGACCGTAGAGAGCTTTCTTCAGTTTGTAGACATGATTAGGGAACTCTGGATCAATGAATCCATACGGGTGACTAACATAAACGTTTTTCGGTCCATTGAGAAGACGTTTGACATCCATCGAAGACCGTGATGTTCATGTGAGCCGCAAATGCCAGAAAAATCCAACAGCTCAAGACGAGCAACTGGAGCATGATTCTTCAAAGTCAATACCCTCTTCTGTCTATAACCCTTAGCCACGGGCGTAACTTGTTTTGGGATAACGTTCCCTTCAGCATCAGTTTGTTTTCCAAATCCATTTTAGACCAATGAGAAGACCCCTGTGGTCTTTCAACCAGTTCCCATACTTCAAGACGTTTAAATTGGTTGAGTTCTTCTAGCATGGATTCAATCCAGTTGTCCTTTGTCATTGCGTCTTTAATGTTTTAGGTTGATTAGCGACGGTGAGTGCATAAATGCAATGTTCACCGTCTGTATTGAAGGCGTTGTCGTAACGACTGGTTGATTCGGGTTGCCAATATTTTACGAGATGATCTTTTGTGTCCATCTATGTGGAGGTGGATGTTGGTATACATTGTCCGATTTTGAGTATTCAAATGGCTTGTGAAGATTCATGACATTGGTGCAGCGGTGTCATTAGCAAACGGGTTAAAAACATTTTGGATCAAAATCACGGTGGGGTACTTCATTCAGAACATCATCAGCGGTTCATCATTGTTAGGCGGTTTGTTCAATGTTGTGGTGGAGTCAGCGGTGGTGCTTCTTCAACATTAGTTGTTGTAGCGGGTGTATCGGTATATAGGTATTATTGGGTTGAACTTAATGATACATGGAGCACGTTCATCATATGTCAATGTGACAGCGGAGAAAATAGCCTTTCCATTTGTTGTGGCGAGTGGTGGGGGCTTTGTTGGTGATGATGGGGTTCGGGGGAAGTTTAAGCGGTTGTGACCGGGTTCTAAGCTGTTATACTCGGAAGCCATTTCCGTAAGTTCATCAAAATGAGCATGAATCGTTTCCATAACTTCATTTGTTCGACGATTCAGTTCGAAAACCTTTAAATTATCACAATATCCATAAAGACTCCAATGTCGAGCTTTGGCTTTGAGCTTTCCAGTCATCACACGATCATTATTCGGATATAAAGAGATCCAAATACATGAAAGTGTTTGATTCGGTTTTCTGTTGTGGACAAGCTTCGAAAAGCGTTTTGTTGTGGCGTTTTGTAATCATAGAACGGTTTTGAGTATAGCATCAGGTATATCACGACTTACGCCCATAAGTATCTGGAAGTTTAGCATTGATTAACATTGTTCTTGCGGCTTCCACTAACGGTTCGATCTTTCAACAACTCCGTTTTGTTACGGTGTCGTGCATAGATACGTCTTTGAATTCCACTTTCTCATAAAATTCACGAAGAGTTTGGTTAACAAATTCGGCCTCTCTCTGTTCTGATTTGATTTACGGTGTTTCGTAGATTTGAACTTGTATTTTCGTGAGAAGGTGATGATCATCGTAGAGCTTGGTCTTTGCTTGAAGAAAGTAGACCCAAGTCCAGCGTGAATAGTCATCAACAATTACTAAGATGTAGCTTTTTCCATTGATCGTTTGCCGCAGCGCATCGGGCACAAATCCATGTAAAGAAGATGAAGCACATCTTTGAGAGTTGTGTTCCACCTTTGAAGGAAAATAAGCACGAGTGCTTTTCCCTTGTTCACAGGCTGAGCAAAGGTGATCTTTAGAATACCGAAATCGTGGGAGTCCTTCAACTAGTTTGTGTCGAGCAAGGTTGGTGATGGTATGATAGTTTAGATGTGAGAGCGACGATTGCCATAGCCAGGATTTTGTTGATGTTGCCTTTGAAAGTAAGCAAATGGGAGATGAAGCAACCATGTCTTGCATAGAGATAATGTAAAGACTTGAATTGCAGTGGACATAAGGTCGTTTTCCTTGTAGATCACGATGAAACAAGATTTCTCCCTAAAGCAACCTCAAATCTCCATCACTGAAGCGACCTCTTGAAAGCAGATTGTGACCAAGGCCTTCCACATAATAAACCACTGCTAATTTGATGTTCCCATTGATGTAGTCTCCGTAGCCCATGATAGCTGGAAGTGTTCATTCCAAATCGATAGTGCCAATGAACTTTGCAATAAAGTTTGATAACAATTTAAGGTTGCCTGTCATGTGTCGGGAACATCCGTATCAACAATCGAGAATGATCGTATCACTGCATTACACCACGGGCGACGGATGGATGATAGATGTGGAACCCGAAATGTTAGAGGGTTCCGGAGCAGGTATAGTAGACATACACACATCAATAGCTTTAGGTATCCATTTAAATCCAATTGTGTTATATATCCATTTCTGCCATCTCAACTAGTATTTGCTTTAGTCTTAGTGAATGCACTAGGTGGTACTACATTCTAGGAGGTGAAAGCTGAGCTACAGGGGGAAAGCAATTTTTCTTAGAATCTAAAGAGGGCGGTCTACCAAGCACAGACTTAGAAAGATTAATGAGCCTAGAGGTATTCCGGTTCTTAGGATTCCTTAAGCGAGAGATAGCTTTAACAACATTTGTCATGACAATGAAATTCATACTTTCGACAAATAACACAAGGTGCATCGGTGAATATCAAAAGTGCTTAATGGTTTAGCATTCGTTACATCACTATTTCTATTACATTTTCCGGACGTAATATCTATGAAGCAACTGGAGTCTTATTCATAGTCCTAGGGTGTTCTTCCTTTTGCATTCCTTATTGATCTTTTCTTAGTGCGCTTAACTTCCTATTCTTGATGTAGTGCTCCTAGACATGAAGTCTTGGACGTTGTTACTAAGTGTTCTTTGGGGTTATTCTCTTAATCACGGTAGGCGGAAGTTGTTCATACTTTCCTAACATTTCTCTTAACTTTAAGATAGTGTGAATCGAGATCTTGATTTTCGAGACCGAATATTTCGACAAAATGCATAGCTTCTTTAGTGTGTGCAAGATAATGATCAAGTTCATTTGATGCTTCATCACTAGTCTGTTTGAGTAAATCAAATATGACACCATATTCCTTTTTAACTTTTACAAGTTCTTGTTCATATTTTGAGATTTGACACTTAAAAGACACGTTTTGATCATCCGTTTACTCAATTTTAGGATCGGAGAGTTTTGCATAGCTGGGTGATTTTGTGTTGAAAAACAAGTTGTTGATCGTGAATATCTTTTTGACACCAATTAAGACGACGAATTGCATTTTGAAAGTTAAGTTTGACAATCGTTTATTTTCAACTTTTAAGGACTCGATCTGAAGCACATTATCGGTGTTCTCAACATTTACCACAGAATCAACATTATCAGAAGAGATATAATCAAATGCATATGACAAAGAATTCAATAACACATTATGGACATGGCCACGAGATGACATCTTCCAAGAGTCGATCAACATCTTTTCTCAACATTTTCTTTTTTCGTTTAGTATTAGAAATAGATGTTTCTGTTTTCTCAAAAATGACCTTCATCAATCCAAGTTCCTTATGAAAGTCCTTTCCCAAGACAATGCACAACTTTTCAAATTTTTAACATTTGGTAAAATATTTGAAAAATATCTCTCTTTGTTCTCATGGGCGTTGAAAATGTTCAACTTTGATTTCAGAATGATATTCTATCTCATGTTGTAAAGTTTTGAGGTCAGTCATGAAAAGGTCAAAATATCAAAGAATTTTGCGATTTTCAGGTTTTGAGTTTACTTTACTGATGGAAGGTAAAAGACCATAAGTTTGTGCATAATCTGGTTTGGGATTAACATTAGAAGAGGGCGTTTTATGATAATCCTTGGTGTGTTAGAAGAATCCGTTGATGTGGCGAAAGTGACCGCTTTTGAATAGTTAATAGGTTTGTTGCAAACAACTTTTTCTAATTTTGATCGACTCTACCGTCTTATGTTCCTCTTGGCGATGATATTCAACAACACTCATAACGAGTTATCAATTTTATATTCTGCCTTTGGAAACTTGGAGTTTGGTTTGAATGCTTTGGTTGAGCGGGTTTGTATGTCGGCAGATTTGGTCCATAGCCATTTGGATTTGGTTTTATAGTAAACTTTTCAATTGCTGTGACCGACTCACCATGTTTGTAAACAACGATTTTAAACTCTTTAAGTTTGTTTTCAAAACGATGATTTCTTCAGGATGATCATCTATTCGTTTAGTTGAATTGCTTTTGTATGCAGAGAACTGTTTTTGACAAGTTAACAACTCGTATAGCTTTTTGAGTTTCCAAGGTGAGATTTAATTTTCTTTTTATGTTCATGTTTCAGATTGTTCTATTTAGGACAACAAAGCATTCTTCAAGCTGGAGATTACGCATCTCTATAAAAATGTTTCGTTTTGAAGAGATTTGGCAAGGCTGCTTCAAAAACTTTTTCACGTTTCTTGAGTTTTGAGAAAAGTTGAGTTGCTTTTGTAACATTCAAGTCCTTGGTTAACGATGCATTTTACTTTTCAAGTCGATTAATTGCGACGACATTCTGCATATGGTTTGTTTGGTCTTGTATTAGCGAGCAAATCTGGATGAGGGCAAAAAAAGTTCAACGTGTTCGCGTGAGTCACACATGATCGCCATGAATCCTCAAAGTATACCCGCGAGTCAATTTGATTATCAAGGAAACCATTTGGTCATCTGATCATCAAATATAACTATGGTCTAGTTGAAAATCTTGGAATGAGATGTGGGCGACTCATTTGAACATTCTGAATACCTTGGATTAGAATGTTGGGAGATAGAAGAGAGAATATGGTTTGGAGTGCACAGAATAAACCCCATCGATGTCTCGCCGGTGTATGTCACTCTTGTGTAGCTCATGCATATTAGCCATCAACATATATGGTGCATTGGCGCAAATCCTCCATATCATCATCGAGAGTCACATTTGCCATAAAGCTCTGTTCTTTATCGTGAGAGTTCCCGGCTTCATCCGCCAGAGCCAAAGAAGAGCCTCTTTGTGATGGCACTTTCCCCTCGTCCTCGGTTTTGGGCGCATTGCAGCGGCACGGGTGTCACTTCTCATTGCGGTTTGTAGCATCGAAGACCGATCAGCCATTCGAGCATTTCCTGTTCCACCACTTGAGCATTAAACCCCCGACCACCGCCCATCTAACGACCATAACCTTGCGATTCACGAACTTCAGCTTCGTCCATTGTTCAAACAACGATTCGTGTGTTAGATGAAGGAGCGAATCACGATTGTTGGATTTGTTGGTATAGCATAAAAGCATTAGCAATCATAACAAATCGCTTGTTAATGCTTAGAGCGGATCAGATTCCTCATTAGCTTCACTGACAGTGCTTATTGTTGTTGTTGCGGGAACCAATTGAGTTTGTTGAGATTGTTCTGTGAAGGATCATATGTTGTGATTGTAGCGGTTAGTTGAGTTGCTTTGGTTGAGGGAATGTCATTTTTTGAGCATAAAGGCAAGTTGTTGATTTTCCGGTTGGCGTTGAAGCAATTTGAGCACGGAGAATCCTTTCCCTATCAACTTCCTTTTCATGGGCTTCAAGTAATGCCCGCAACAATCCATATGGCAAGAATGATGCATGTTCTTAAACGGCGGAGAAAAATGATACTTCTCCCATTCAGGACCAAGACTACTTTCGAGAACTTATTATTACCGCAATTCTTGGCATGATGATGTTGTGTTTATCAAATCATTTTGATGATGTCACGAATCGTGATGTGATAAGACTCGAGTGTCTCTCCAGGTTCAATCATGAAGTGTTCATAAGCCAAGTAATTTTTGGATTCCATATCCTCGATTGAGTCTGAGATCCTTCCATAAGAAGATGAATATGTTCATACGCCTTTGCGATCTTTTGAGCATCAACACCCCGAAGAATTGGGTTAGGTAATCCTAAGGATACTATTGCATTGCAAGTTCATCAGCTTCATAGTGTAGAAGTTCTTACGCATTAGGTCTGCAACGATGGCAATGTTTGATTGTTCATCTCTTGGTGGATTAGCATTTGGATCGCCGGGTACAATGACGGTAGGCATCTGAAATGGACCTTCCAAGATAACCTTCTTTAAGAACTTTCCATGTGGCTTCTTAAATCACAAAACCTAAAGAACCTAATCAACCATTGATCGTAGTTTTAGGAGTGAGCATTGGAGGTCTATCAGTGATCGGCCTCATGAATTGTTGGCTGCTTAAAAGCTTCACATCTTTTCAAACCAAGTAGGTTCCTTCATAGTGTTCCTTGATGGATGTTGATTAAATTC
This sequence comes from Chrysanthemum makinoi, assembly GCA_910596185.1. Lineage (NCBI taxonomy): Eukaryota > Viridiplantae > Streptophyta > Magnoliopsida > Asterales > Asteraceae > Chrysanthemum > Chrysanthemum makinoi. Next base: position 196,160,549 of record OU343225.1, on the reverse strand, counting down.
GTTTGTGTAGGGTTGAACTTGAAGACTTGGTGGTGGTTGAACCATTTGAGGTTGTGGAATTGCAGCAAGTTGTTGGGTATGTTGTTGATTAAATTGTTGTTGATAAATTGCTTGTTGTTGATTCCATTGTTGATGTTGTGGACTTAATTTTTGTTGTCGTTGAGTATGGTGGTTTTGTGACATGTTGAAAAATTTGTGTTGGTAAAATGGATCTTTGTAGTCGAATGAACCTTTGTTGATGAAGTATCCTTAGGCGTAGAAATCACAATAAACCAAGTAGGACTTATACGTAAAAAACACCAAAGTTCGCGTAACAGAGATAGAGTTCTGCGTAGTTTTAGCTACGGCGTAAGTAGGGAAAATACACTAAAGTTATGCGTAGACACAAAGTTAAGTAGAAACTTATGCGTAGGGTTACCTTATGCGTAAGACTAGGCTTAGGCGTAAGATGAATCTTATCGTAGGATTTCTGGCGTAAAGCTTTATGCTTATGCGTAAGTTTAAGGTTTTGCCCAAATGATCTTTTACACTATCACAGTGCAAAAGATATCCAAAGTCGATATATTTCGGGCTTATCCAAGCAAGAAAACACGGGTAAACTTCTGAAAGAAGATCAATCCAAGGAGTGAAGTTACGCGTAAGTTTAGGGTTTCACTACTTGCGTAGGACTACTCTAAAAGTGACTTTGCCCAAAGATGTTTCTAAACCAGGATTTTTGTGATGAGAGCTTCAATATCACCAAATAACACAAAAGTGTGAAACTTGATGAACCAAAGCGTCTAAAACGGTTATGCGTAGACAGAAACCCTCGTTAAAAACCAAGCTCAAAAACGTTTATCCACGCGTAAAGTTTGAAACTTTTGCCAAAAACAGTTATTTTAACACCTTAAAACATTGAAAGTACAAGAATCTTGGATTCAAACGTGTAAAACTTGTGTTTTTAAGCGAACCAAAGTATCAAACCACGCCGCGTATGTTCTCGCGCGTAGGACCAAAACCCACTTCAAGAACAATACGTTCACCCAACTAGTAGGCGATTGATACCACTGTTAGGTCACTAGATTTACAACACAAGCTTAGTAGAAAGAGATAAAGGCGATTGAACAATAAACCAAACACACACACGATATGCTTATACGGTTATGCGTAGAGAGTGAATGAAAGGAATAAATTGAACAACCAACCCTCAAGTGAGGGTTATACAAGAGTATTTATAGGAGGGAAGCTAGGGCAACAATCCTAGTTCCCATCCTTTTCCTTATTGGGCTAGGCCTAGGCTTATGGGCCTTCTATATAAGCCTAAGGCTAATAACAAACATAAAGGCCATAATTAAGCTAACTATTACATGTGAATCACTAACACTTGATTAAGGTTAAGGAGTGATTCCAACAAAACGTGCCCTTATATTATATCTAGTCAACTTCCTTCTTTTTTTTTTAATTATTTTTGGTCAAAGGGGTATTATAGTAAATTGACGCGTTTTTCTTTTACACCCTCAAACTTCAGACGTACATAACTCACAAATGGCAAACTTTTAGAAAAAACCGATTTCGCCATAATTTATAAAATTTAATCCTCTTTAATTTGGTATAAATTTGTTAGAAATTATAAAACTTTTTTTTACATATCAAATGGGTGTTTATTTTCTTAATTTTTGAGCATTTTAGCTATTTTTCACCCTCGAAAATAGAGATCGTGAAAAACTTAAAACATGAAATTTATAGATTTCCATTCTCTCTTTAGATAGGTTTTTGAATCACTCAAATCCGATATTAAATGAGTGAGATATCGCACGTTAAAGATGGCGTTTATTCATATTTGTTGCACACAAGGTGTTTGATAAAATGTCAAGCTTAGACTTTTTGTGCTAAAAATGCATTAAATGCTCTAACTTTTGTACCCTGATGCATCATTAATCATTTTATTAATGTAAGATTCAAAGAGTGATTTTTTTAATCGTTATTTAAAAAAAATATACGTTTTGTTCATCAGTTAGTATTATTCATCAGTTTGTTACTAATGAACAACACTAATTGATGAACAGTCAGTTAGTGTTGTTCATCAGTTAATCTTGTTCATGGAAATGTTCATCAGTTATAATCACATTGTTCATCAGTTGATCACTGATGAACAACACTAACTGATGAACAATATTAACTGATGAACAATATTGTCCATCAGTTAGTGTTGTTCATCAATTAATCTTGTTCATCGAATTGATCATCAGTTATGATCACATTGTTCATCAGTTGGTTTTTTCATCAGTTAAAAAAAAACTAAAACTAACAAAAGATGTATTGTGGTACACCAATTAGTACATTTAAATGTACTTTTATAAGAAAAATATCTTTTAAGCATTTTATCAAACACTTTGTGTGCATTAAATATGACTAAAACGTCATCTTTAACATGCGATATTTCTCACTCATATAATATTGGATTTGAGTAATTCAAAATCCTGGGTAAAGCATGGCAAAAAAATTACAACTTTCATGTTTAAGTTTGCATAATTCGGCCTTTAAACTAGATAAAGTTAGAGCCGAAAATGCAAAAAAATTCAAAAAAATCATCACTCACTTAAAAAGTTGAAAAAAAAAATTGCGATTCGTATATCAAAATGCATACCAAATTAAAGAGAATTAAATTTTAAAAATTATGGCGAAATCGGTTTTTTGTAAAAGTTTTTCGTTTAAAAGTTATTTACGTTTGAAGTTTTGGGTGGAATTAAAAAAGTGATTAAATGACTAAAACACCCTCCAACCGAAAATACTAAGAAAAAAAGGAGGGAATGGGTGGGGGACACATGTCACTAGGTGAGTGGCTTTGCAAACTTTTTAATTTTTTCCACTTTGTAGTGGATCGCAACTCACACACACACACACACACACACACACACACACACACACACACACACATATATATATATATATATATATATATATATATATATATATATATTTGTCGTTTTTTCACTTTTTTTAGTTGTAACAAAATTCGAATTACATATCACATGTGATTTAACATTAATATCGAAATTCGAACACTAAACATCTATACTAGAGATGGCAAAAAATCCGAACCCGATGGAGAATCCGATACCCGACCCCGATTTGACCGGGTAATCCCAGAGTTGACCGGGTATGGGAGAATCCCGATCTTGGCGGGTATGGGCGGTATGGTAATACCCTCAGATCCACGAACCCGGCCCCGAACCTGTCCCCGAATATATTTTCTATACAAAATACATTATATGTCTATATTGTTTTGTTCGGTTTGTTTTCGTTTAATTATTTTGTTTAGTTATTCACATATATGTATGTTAAGGGGGTGTTTGTTTCGAGTTATATGTGGCCTTATTCAATAAACGTAGCCAAAATTACGAGTTTCGTGATCTGAAATTGATTTTAATACGAGTTGAGCACCTTACACAACATTGTTTTAGTAGTGGTCAGTGGTATCTATAACTTTAGCAGGGCCGTGATGAGTGTCTAAATACTCATCATTTTTGTACCGTTTAAACTGCAAAATCATCTGAAAACACTAAGAAATGCATCAAAATGATGAAAATATCACAAATCAGTGTTTTATGTGTTTTAAATGCAAAAATATCAAAATCAGATGAAAAATGTATCAAGTTTGCAAAATTGGCAGTTTTAGTCCCCCAAGTTTTAAAAGTTGTCAAATATAGTCCTGGTAAATCAAATAATGTAAAATGTTATTTAAGGTCCTTGGGATTCAAAAGTTGTCAAAACAAACCCCTCAGTTTAAAATCACAAAATGACAACTTTAGTCCCTAAAGTTTGAAAATTGTCATAAATAGTCCTTGGTAAATTTAAAAAGTGAAAAATTATCAAATATTAACCTTGTACTATTCATAAATGACAAAATTGGTCCTTATGGTGAATTTTTGGAAAATTACATATTTGGTCCCTCAAGTTACAAAATTGACAGTTTTGGTCCTTGGAAGTTTAAAATGGATAATAAATACATTTATGGTCCTTGGTTTATCATATATTGCAGGTTTAACCCTTGTGATAAGTTTGGATAAGTTGCCAATTCAATCCTTCAAAATTGCAAATATTACAACTTTGGTCCTTGGAAGCCTATTACTAACAAACCAAACGGATCCTTTTAATTATCTCAACCAACCCAATCCAAACCTCCCAACCCTAAAACCCC
>OU343225.1:196030696-196156269 GCA_910596185.1 Chrysanthemum makinoi | reverse complement strand
ATAAGGACTACTCCACGACAGCCTGGATGAACTTTATGGTGATTAGATCCCCTTCGCCATACAATGGCATTATTGGAAGGCAAGGGATATCAGCCTCCGTGCCGCGGTCTACGGCACATGGGATGCTCAAGTTCAGGTGGAAGGGGGCATTGTTACTCTCTACAATACCACTTTACCACAGAAGAATGTAACACGATTACATGTGAGACAACATACATCCCAAACAGGAGCGCAACTAAAGTATCAAACATGAGGGTGCCAATTCATCCGATTACCCAGAAGCGAGGAAGTATCGTCGGGGATCGCTGTCTGATCAAGGCAGGACAGCCGTGTGCGCACTCTTGCAAAAGAATCTGGATATCTTTGCCTGGGAACCAAAGCACATGACTGGTGTGCCACGCTCAATTACAGAACACAAGTTGAGAATCCAACAAGGATACTCCCCAGTACGACAGAAGAAGCGTGGCCAGGCCCAAGAGCGCGCAAAAGCCATTCTGGAGGAAGTACATAAACTTGTGGATGCGGGTATCATGCGAGAAGTCTATTACCATGACTGACTTTCCAACCCAGTGATGGTCAAGAAGAGTGATGGTAGTTGGTGGATGTGCGTGGACTTCACGGATCTCAACAAAGCATGTCCACAAGACTGCTACCCACTACCAGGGATAGATTGGAAGGTAGAATCTTTGTGCGGATACCCACTTAAATGTTTCTTAGACGCATACAAAGGGTACCACCAAATCCAAATGGCCAAAGAAGATGTGGAAAAAACGGCCTTCAAGCACAAGCCAAGGCGTCTATTGTTATACAAAGATGCCCTTGGTTTGAAGAATGCAAAGCGCCCACCTACCAGCGATATCGGTAGATAACGCATTTGAAAAAAGGTGGCCGCAACCTAGAAGTTTATGTTACTACCTTGTCATAAAAAGCAATACTGAGGACGAATTGGTGCGCGACATTGAGGAAACATTTAAGACACTACGAAAGATCAACATGAAGTTAAATCCTAAGAAATGTACCTTTGGCGCTACAGAAGGCATGTTCCTTGGATATTTGATAGAGCTCGAATGGGCATAAGCAACCTAGAAGCAAATGTGGATTCCCGGCTAGTAGCCAACCATGTGTTGGTTCAATACCTCGACAAGACCAAGTCACTAATCCAGGGTTTCGACAGGTTTACCATCAAACAAGTTCCTAGAGGGGAAAACAGAAAGGCGGATGCACTGAGCAAGATTGCATCCACAAGCTTTGCGCACCTGTCAAAACAAGTATTGGTGGAAACTCTGAAGAGCAAGTCTATCTCAGAGATGGAGATATCCACGGTGATAGAGGAACAAGGTCCTACATGGATGACTCTAATCGTCGAGTTTATAAGCAAGGGCGTATTGCCCCAGGATCAGAAGGACGCCTGACGAATACGACGCACATCACAGAGGTTTGAACTTCGGGATGGTATATTATATCGGCGCTCCTTTCTACAACCATGGCTACGATGTGTCAGACCCCTTCAAGCATATTACGTACTCCGAGAAATCCATGCCGGTTCATGTAGTATGCACTCAGGACCACGGTCCGTTGTAGCATGCGCTTTACGGACAGGATACTACTGGCCTACGATGCATCGTGACGTGCAGGACTTAATAAAAAAGTGTGGCGACTGCCAAGTTCACAGACCCATCCTACGCCAACCACAACAGGAACTAACACCTATTACATTGCCATGGCCATTCTATAAATGGGGTATCGACATTGCAGGCCCTTTCCCTGTTGCAGCAGGGGGATTGAAATTCCTTATAGTGGCTATAGACTATTTCACTAAATTGATTGAGGCAAAGGCGGTCGGCAAGGTCGCGACAATCACTGGTAATCAAAACGATTTGTTTTGGGAGAATATCGCATGCCATTTCGGGTTACCTGGGAAATCATCTCGACAATGGAAAATAATTCTATGACAACCCTTTCAAGGAATGGTGCGAGAAGCTGAATATTGCACAACACTTCGCGTCAGTTAAACACCCACAAACCAATGGTTTGGTCGAGCGTGCAAATCGTAGTCTAGGTGAAGGAATTAAAGCACGCTTAGACAAACACAAAGGGAGGTGGGTGGAGGAATTATCGCATGTTTTGTGGGCGCACCACACGACAATAAAAATTAGCACGGGAGATACTCCCTTTTCTCTTGTCTATGGGACAGAATCCGTCATACCAGCCGAAATTGGGATGCCAATCCACTCGCACCGAAGTTAATGTTACAACCAATGACGATGAACGGCCTATTGACTTGGACCTATTGGAAGAAATGAGGCCGCAGCTATATGTGAGGTGAGAGCTAAGTCAAAAATGAAAGGATACTACGATGCTAAAGTTCGAAGTGTCCTTATCTGCAGACCAAGTAATTTGTATATCGCGCCAATGATGCGAGCCATGCGAAGATACAGGAAAACTTGGACCAAAGTGGAAGGACCTTATGAGGTCATTGAAGCATTAGGAAAGGGCGCGTACAAGTTGCGTGACATGGATGGTCGTGAGCTACCACGCACATGGAACATTTGCAATCTCAAGCGATGTTATATCTAGGAAAGGCTACGGCCCAGCGCACGGACACCCCCGCACTTTAATAAAGTGCTCAATAAATATCCGTGTATTTACATTCTGTTTTACTTAGGCAAATGTCCTTTTTCTTTTTACAAACACTTGCAAGTATTAATAAAACGTTGCGGTTTCTAGCTAACTCCGCGACACATTTCAATTTGTTATTTACATATTATTTATGTCCCAACATTGTTGTTATCTTATCTTTTTCCTACATGGCGTGCATGCATTTAATAAACCCACGATGGTAAAAGGATGAGTAAACCTACTAAATAACTCGTTGAGTAAGAGGGTTGCAAACCCATCAACATCGGATCATGCATCCTTGTTAAACACCTTATTTTCAAGACGTTGGAATAACTTCAATGTGCATTCCACGATGGATGCGCAACAATGCATACTGTGCGCGTTTAACAAACTAGGAATCAAGACTCTTGACTCCTTGATATGATATTTACAGTACACTGCATATCACACCATACACGATTATGATACAAGTACTTAGAAATTATGTTTCAAGTATGTTAGATCATGACTTTCATACATGATTATGGACTTCATATACTATTTGCGCTTATATAACTATTTGATTCTTAGACAACGAGGACGTTTTTTATGCAAAGACAGATAACTAAGTACCAACGTTATAATTGCAACCACATATGGATCAACACACCTTCAACAAAAGGGAAATTTTATTATGAACCACGAGTTCTTACAAAAGGATATTTACAAAGAAGCTATGGCCTATATACTATTACAACGCCTAAGATGTGAACTCTCAACACGGTTCGCAGCATCCCCAGCCTCTTTCAGTTTCTTCAATAGATCAGAATCCTGGCGCGATACCGTTGCCACACTAACAGGTACCCCGTCGGATCTCGGGAGATGCGCTGCGCCAAGACCACACAAAATGGCCTTTCCCTTCACGCCCTTCTTCTTTGCAAGCCTCATGGCATGGGCTTCTAAGGCTTCTTTCAAAGGAATTTCCTTCTCAAGGGCAAAGGGGTTCAGGATATCGCGTGGGCGAGCAAAGATAGGCACTTGCAGCTGTGCCTCATTAGGTTTCAAAAAATAGTTAGGCTGCGCCTCTGCATCATCAGTACGGTGGCGAGCCAAGGTTAATCCCTCCATAATTAAACCTATGGGATAATCCTGGTCGCGCTCCAACTGCGCAATCTGAGGAAGCTCCAACAGCTTCATCTTCCTCATCGCAGCGACGAGATCATCATATGCATGCCCGTTATACCCGGGCACCTGTGCGGCATGCACTTTCAAAAGGCCACCCTCATGAAGCTCTTCTATGGCCTCCGCCTTGCCACGCGCCAACGCGCACTGAACAACACTCCCGAAGGTGTCTGTTACCTCTCGAGACTCCAAAGTGTTGAGGGCAGCAAGGCGCAAACCATGGCTGATGAGCCACCTGCGCTCAGCAATTGTGGAAACAAGCTGAGGATACAGCTCTTCATCGTATTTAATGTTGAGCTTGCGAAGCTTCATCTCCTGCTTCTCCAACATCCCCTCCACAGCTGCACGAAACTCTCCCAACCGAGAGAAGTGCTCGTTCTTCCCACTCTCCAAATACTTAAGAGCCCAGAAGCACGTAGCCTTATAATCCTCTAATGCGGCACGCTCCTGGCTCACTTGGGTAAGCAACTGGATCTTTTCTTCAGCAAGTTTTTGGGCATACGAGCTCACTGCCTCTGCTTCAGCCTGAGCACTGGCCAACTGCGCCTCCAGCAGCGCAATTTCCTTATCCTTCTGCGCGCTCTGGCTACTTTCACCAGAGTACCTTGACTTTAACTGTGCAACCAATGTAGCCTGGTGCGCAGCAGCCAACACCAACTCTTCAACAAGATGATCAATTGGCACATCCCCAGATGCCAATGGCTCGGCGCTTTGGTCCTTTGGCTCAGAAGAGTCCGCGCGAACAGGACTAGCCTCGGGTGGCGTCTTCCCAGAACGCTCAACAATAACCCCAACGGTTTCAACACTGCACGCAAAAGAAGAGAATTAGTGATTATTTAAACAGGGAATTTGATAAGTGCTTCGGCGACAATACTTACTTGGGGGGAGCAGTCTCAGTTGCATGGGGAGGGGGGGTGATACATCGTTTGATGACGACTCCACATCAAGAATGACGGGACGTTTCCTCTTGGATGAGCCTGCGCCATCACCACCAGGCGCTCTCTTGCGCTTTACTCCCTGGCCTGCCTCCTCTGGTTCTACCATGAGGACCTCTACGCTCTCCGCTACGTCTGTGCATGAAAGCTCCACTTCAGGGGAGTGTACCCTGGGGCTAGGCACGCTGCGCAGAGGGGTCGCCTCCAGCACAACGGGTGAACCACCCCCAGATTCCTCCAGATTCATCTCCATGGTGCGCCCCGCGGTAGCATCCAAAATAGGGACTTCTCCTTCTCTCAGAGGGCGCACCCCCACGGTGACCTGGCGGGGTTTGGCCAAACGAACAACGCTGAACAAGTCCATCTCTGCGCAGCAAGAAACAAACAACAATATGAGTTATATAAAATACAAAGGTGAAAAGAAAGGCTCACATTAATAAAGCAAAGGAGTAGGAAGGACGAGCACCCACCCTGGTCATCCGCGTCTAGGAAGGTTGGCACCTCGTCAGGACTATCGAAATAGTTGCGACTGATGCCCATGTGCACCAAAAATTCCTCTGGATAGGAATTGATGGGAATACGATTGGCGTTTATCGTTTCTGCATCATCCGCGCTGTATGTTCCAGGGAGTGGGCGCTCATCCTTCGGTAGCGAACTCTGGGTATAGAAGCCGAAGCCCCAGGGGAACAACGCCTCATCAACCCAGAAAAATTTCTCTCTCCAATTCCTAAGCGCGTCTAGTTTCTCAGTATAACACTGCAGCCGTCCTGCGCGCTTAGCAAAAGAAACCCACCCGTTTGACCACGTCGTGTGGTAAAACGCGCGGAAGAGATAGATGGTGGGGTTAATCGCCAACAAACGGCAATTAACCTCGAAGTTTGTTATCTTTGCTGCGCCTATACAGTGCAGTTGGGATATGTGTAGGCGATAGTAATTTAGAACGTCGCACAAGAATAAGGAGATAGGCACACGTTGATTTTCAAATTCGAAAAAACGTGTGTATACCCCCACTTTCCCTTCGGGGAAATCCGCTATCGACGCCTGCACAGCCGGAACTACCGGATGCAGCGCAAGCGGGATATAATACTCCGAGGTGAACTCACGAAGTTCATCCTCGGTTATATCGGATGAAAAGTCAGTTAATCCAAGAACCATGATAAGGTTTCGAATGCGCACGCGCTGTTACCTTTGAAAGTTTAAGGGTTTCTTGGTTGATATTTCGAGTTTTTCAACAATGGTGGAAATGCTTTTTACTGTGATAAACACAGTAAAAGGGAGGCGGTAGTTTATATAGGGTTCCACATCCATGTGATGCTCGACACGTGGATCCCACTTTCTCTAAACGTGTGGATGGGAGTTGCTGACGTGGCACACTTTCCACTCACTTTCCCATGTTTTACGAGGAATGTATTTGACCTAATTTGACTGGATTCACCGTATCTTCTTTTAGGCGGGAAACCTTTGAAGCTTCTCCGCTACGCCTTGAGGAATATCTTGGCTACAGTTATTAGTCTAGCATTCGCGGGTTTCACCCTGCGCATACTAGACTGGGGGGACATGATGACGTATAGTACGCATTCGGGTCATGAACTCGACCAATGGACGCTACTAACACACGAGCCCAGTACGAGTGGGCTAACACGATAACGGTTTGGGCTCACGAAGGCCCAAACCCGAAGTTATTTATGGTTTAGATATCGGATATCTCTTATTTATGAGATATGTATCAATTGACCGACTTAGCGATTCGCCGAAGGTTGGGGAACACGAAACCAACAAGGATTTCATGTGTATATAAAGGGCATCTCGGCCCTCATTAAAGGTACGATCACAAAACCTAACTCTCCACTAAACCCTAAAACCGATTACTTACTCACACGCCGGAGGATAATCGTGGGAGACAATCCCACGATAAGCCTAACTGTTTTCTCTGTTTTCTTAGTGTGCAGGTCTCAAGCATCAAAGTCTAATTGATACGAGAACCGGAGTCCAAATAAGGAACGCCCAACTTTTGTATCAACATACATATAGCTACAAGTTTTTCTTAAATACAAAATGTTTTCAAGATTTGTTCACAAAATGGTAGTTTGTCATCTTAAGAAAAATACCATTATTAGATGTTGAATAAAAAGACATATTTCATTTTTAGTAAATTAGTTTTACTATAAAACAAAAATGCATCTCATAAAAACATATATGATCAAACATTGTTTTTCACTCATTAAATCCATTTTGTTTGCTAACATGTACATTACAATAGTTATTTACATAAATATATAAAATTAAAAATGAAAATGCATATTACATCATGTCGTGCATCATCATAGAAATCCTGGAAAGATTTCTAGGATATTTTGTTTAAATTGCCACTCAACATATCAAATGTAATACTGGTAAGACATGTTAAGATCTTGGTAAGATATGGTAAATATTTGGTTAGATTTGTAAAGATTTTCTGACAGACCCACGGAACCAAAAATTAACACGAACATAACCAATTTTTTGGTTCCGTGTGATCCGAGGTTTGCTGGGCTCTTTGCCTATAAATAGCAAGCCACACCAAGTTATTTTCTCATCTCTCATAAGCATAAAACACATACATGCTCTCATTCTCTTTCATCTAACTCATTCTCATTTCAGTTTTAGTGATCTTCTTTTGTAGCAAAGAAGATCAAGGCATTCCAAGCTTCAACGAATTATTGCAAGTCTTGTTTATTTATAGTTGTGTGAATTTTTGTTATTCATACATCATTGTTTGTACCAAACCATCATAAACCTCTGATAGTGAATGGTTAGTATTTTAGTCCTTAAAATACATAGAGTGTTGGGAGTGGTTGTGCCCTTGTAAAAGAACTCGACATCTAGCTTTGTGTCGAAAATATTATGTAAGCGACGTGTAAAGGTTTTCTCCGCCGGTTAAAGGAGCTTGTTGATTAGTGAAGATAACTCTCGAGTTGGAGACTCGGAGAGTGGAGTAGGGCAAGGAAAAAAAGTCCTTGTAGACCGAACCACTATAAACAAACGTGTTGTGGTCTGATCATTTCTTTCTTTACTTGCATATTATTTATTCTTGATTATCTATATTGTTTGAATTCACGCATTATTATTCAAAGCAAATTAAATTTTAAACGGTAAAACTATTCAGCCCCCTTCTAGTTTTCCACACATTGGACATGACTCTTAGTGATGTTCTCGATGATCCTGAAACTTTATTCAGAGGGAAACCGGTTATGTTAGGAGGCGACTTAAGTCAGACTCTCCTTGTTAAAAAAGGGCATCCAAGGTGGAAATTGTAGTTGCAACCATTGCTGAATCTCATTTGTGGTAATGGTTATGTTGTCGATCTACCTATAGTCACACATTATGTAAGTGGTTCGTCTAACTCAATCCCCTCTTGACATCGACCAAAATGAATACTAATTTGGGTCAAAGTGCTTATTGGTCCTGTAAAAATGATCGTATAGAGATTTTAGGTATCTTTCATATGGTCAAGTCAAACCCAATGGTCATGTCGATGGATAACCTCAATAAAGAGTGACTAGGGAGCTAGCCTAAACATCGTATCCGAATGAGTAAAAAAAACAACATGGTAAACATGTAACAAATAGTCAATGTGGTCTACTTACGTTACCCACCACACAAGACACATCCCGTAATCCACACATACAATGAAAATTATTCAAACTTTCATGCAATATTAATAATCATTCAAAAATTAACCAATCGTCATAAATACGTATAACATAGGAAAACACCATAAGGTGTTTAGCCTAGCATGGCTAAACAAAAATCAAAAGACATGTCTATGTTAAAATTCAACGGTTGCCATTAACATATGTAAGGATCTGGTACCTCATACAAGCCATCAGTAACATAAACTGGGCATGTGTCACTCATGTGAAGTTCTTGCATGTTAGCCATTAACATTACAACTGCGTTAGCTTGCAAGTCCTCCGTATCATCATCGGATTCTGCATTGGCCATGAAGCTCTGTTCTTTGTCGGTAAGAGTTCCACCAGCTTCATCTTTGAGAGCCAAGAGTAAAGCTTCCTTGTGATAGGCACTTCCCCTGGTTCTCGGTTTTGGACAAGCATTGCCCAGATGACCCTTCTCATTGCAGTTATAGCATCTAAGACCCATATTCCCATTCTGAACATTTCCCTGATCAACAATCTGAACCCTTTGTTGAGGAGCAACCATGGTATTCCTTCCAGAAGCATTAAACCTTGTCCACTACCCATGTAGCTACCACTTCCCATCTGACGACCATTGGTTCTGTTCTGAACTTCAACTCTTCCATTCTGAAAAACTGCTTGATTCCTTGTGTTAGATGAGGTACGCATACAGTTGTTAGATTTGTTTGCAAATCTCCCGAAGGCACGAGAAATTAGTGCAAATCCTTGATTCAACGTATTGAATGCATCTTCATCATCATTCTGTGTATCACTGTAGAGTGTTGAATCTGAGTTGTTGTTGTAAGGAACCAAATGAGTATCATTTGCTTGCTTTGATGGATCAAATGGAGTAATATAGGTGGATGGTGGCTACTGAGTAAAGACTTGTTGCTGCTGTGGGAATTGAGGAAATTGTGGTGCACAAGACTGAGCAATCAGAGCAAGTGAATTAGCATTAGTGAAAGGTGCATAAATTCCACGGAGAGCTCTATATTTGTCCACTTCTTTTTTATGGTGCTTCAGATAATCATACAACATCCCGTACTTTGCATTATGAAGGTTCTTAGCTTGTCGTATGAATGTAACATACTTTTCCCAATCAGGACCGAGACAACTTAGGAACTTTGTGTTGATTGCAATTTTTGGCAAAAGGATGTTGTGTTTGTCCAAGTAATTGATGATGTTTGTAAATCAATGATAGTATGACTCTAATGATTCCCCCTGATCAATCATGAAGTTTTCATAGGATAAGTAAAGTTTTTACTCCATGTCTTCTTGATTGAGTTATGTGCCTTCCATTAGGAGATGAATGTGTTCCCACATGTCTTTTGCAGTTTTTTGAGCATCAACACTACGAAGAATCGGATTGGGTAATCCCAGAAGGATATATTACATTGCGAGTTCATCAGCATCAAAGTGAAGTAGCTGTTCAGCAGTTAGTTGATCCATAGTGAGAGTGGAAGTAGTGTCATTTCTTGGTGGATTAGCTGTTGAATCTCCGGGTATTGTCACAGTTGGCATTTAAAAAGGACCTTCAAGAATGACCTTCTTCCAAAATTTACCATCAGGTTTCTTGTAACACCCCCAATTTCGTGATATGCAGCGGAATTCAAACTGGGTATTACTTGATGGCACAACAGTCATAATAATAGAAAACGATCTCTAAAAGAGTCGTTTTAAAAAGGCTTTATCATTCAAATATATCAGAGTTTACAAAATAGGTCCCAGTTGGTTCCATTGATTACAAAAGACATCAATAATAAGTTTTCGATGCTTTGTGAATGATAAATTATTTATGTATAGCCTTCTTGATCTTGCCCTTCCGTGCCAGCTTCCGACTTTATGGACCTGAAATACATGCTTAAAACTGTCAACACAAAGGTTGAGTGAAATTCATAGAGTTTGTTTGATGGTTGAACACATTATGTTGGTAGTGTGAGTTAATTTGACTCACACCTAGGTTTTGAAAACAAAACAGTTATTATTGCATTAAGCTCATGATACCGAAAACGTTAACAGCTGTCATAAAATAGTAACCGATGCCCTAATAGGTAATTTGCCAATAAACCTATAGATGTTCAAATATAGTGCGTTTGTTTGCCTATCCGGTCAACACAAACGGGATTCGTCAATCCCAATAGGCCTATCCACAATATTCGCGTTCACTCGCAAGTGATTAATGGTTCATGATAGTAGGGACTTAAGATTGGCAATAGTGGTACTTAATGCAAATAATACATTCAGATAAGCATACAGTTTGAAAGTAATGTGTTCGGTTTGAAATAAAGCATGTATCTCCCCAAGGGTTTGTAAAACAATTAAGTAATAGAAAGTGGGGCTATGAACTCACCAAGAGTTGATGATATTAAGTACTTTAACGGATGATGGATAAGTCGGAAGACTTCTACGTGCAACCTAAAAATGAAATGTTGCGACTTAGGTTTGGAATAATGTTTAAGAAAACATAAACCATCCTATATATATCCCTATGTTGATCATGATGTAGTCAATTATCATTTGATGTTTATAGAAAGATCTTTAATATGTGAAATCGTATTTAGTTTATAGATATCGTACTACCGTTCGGGCCATCATAATTCAGAGGTCATGCAGTAAACGTTCGAGGAGCTAGGACACTTTAATTCGTAAATCCAACAACTCGTCGATACGTTTTACTCAAATGAAACCCCTCACATGAAGCTCCCTACTATTGTAGAACTTAGTAAATAAAACATATGTTTTGAGTGAAGATTGATATAACATAAAGTTTATCATGTTTTAATAACTATCTAGTTTTTACAAGTTCTCGTCGTTTCAAACAAGCCTCGAGGCTTTAGCCATGGCCTTGCCGTGACTTTGGTCTTGACTTCCATGGTCTTGAGACTTAGCTTTGGCCTTAGCCGTAGCCGTGGTCTTGGCTAATGGCCATTAGGCCTCTTGGTTTGCTTTTAGTTGTGACAAAAGTATAGTTATGAGACTATATTTACGGCAGTTTCTGTTTTTGAAAGATTTTGGCCTATTTATGCGTTTTCAAGGTCCGAGCTTCTTTGCTATTGAAGGAAAACGTCGTTCCGGACAACTTTCGTGTTTTAACTTTTTGATGATTCGGACCAGAAGTACCATTTTAAAAAGGGCAGAACTCAAAACAGAAAGTTATGGGCAGTTTCGGCGTTTAGGTTTCGCTAACTTCTTTTGCTTATAACTTTTGACTCGTTTGTCCGTTTCGGGTGATTCAAATTGCTATGTTTACCTTTTAATCTTGTCTACCATATTATGTAAGTTATAAAGTCCTTATGTTACTGTTTTTAATGGTCTCACATGTGTAGAATATGACTAGTTTACTAGTTTGTTACTTTTATGACAATATGTGAATTAAAACAAGTGATTGAGTATATGTACATCATGAATCAACATAGTAACTATATATATAGCATGAAATAGTTAAGATTATGAATAATAAAGATGATATGATGGTGGTGATAAGTTGCTTACAACTTTTGGCTTTCAAAATAGAAAGGAGTAACTTAGTAAGGATAGGACTTTGATTGATCGCGAAAGATTTCGGATTGAGCTAGCTTTCCACACCTTGGCACCCTTGCAAACTTGAAGAGTTGGTGATGAAGTACTAAGTGACTTGAGTGGATTTAAACTCAAGAGGATCACTTAAACTTGCTAGAGATTTGATGAAGTAGCTTGATCTTTGGAACTTCCTTGCATAAACTTGGAGTTTATAGATCAAATGATGGAAGATGTGAGTGGTTTAGGGTATGAACGACCAAAATCAGTTTGTGAGGGAGTTTATGATGTATTTCACTTCCTATTTATAGGAGGGTAAGTTTGGTTAACCATATATTGGGTTAATTATTAACCATGGTTAAGTTAGGACACTTGTAAAGATCTAAATGAACCATGGTTAGGATGATGCCACCAAAATGATGACTCCCCCCCTAAGTCGGCCAATACATGATAAGATGACTTAGGTGGTTATTTTTTATCTTATCTTGAGTTTAGAGTAAGTTTTGGTTCCGTTAAATGCCAACCGTAAGTCGTTAAGCCATAAAACGTAAAACCGGGTATCGTAAAAATACGAAACTTGTAGGAATGATGAGACTCATCATTATACTCCATCTAAAAATATAAAATGAGTGATAAGTCTCATTGGGAGCAAAAACGCTGCTTAAAGCTGGAAATACGGGTCAAAAACGCGTAATTCGCGTAAAACGCAGAACTGAAAAACGTAAAATTCCAAAACTTGTGGAATTGTCATAAAATGGTAGAAATACATATTTCTAATGTTTATATGGTTTACTGGACATATCGGGATGTCCGAATGACGTTTTAACCCTAAAGTAGTTCTCGGACACGGTTTCGTGAAAACGGTTCTGAATGGATTCAACGTGCGCCGTCAGGACGACTTGTCGAGTTTATTTATCTTGTCATGATAGTAAAATAAAAAAAATATTTACGATATGAATAGTGAAAATGAATAGTAAATGTGAATAGTAAATTCTCGAAAATGAAAAGTAGCCTGAAAATGCGGGTGGTTACAGTCTCCCCCCGTTGGAGAAATCACGTCCTCGTGATTTAATTGTTACTTAATGGTGATGCTCCTTCAAAAAGGTGAGGGACTAGGTCGGATTAACCCCTTGTCCGAAGGTTCTTGTATTTGATTTGCCAGTTCTTGCATCTCGGATGGTGCTAGTCTGTAGGGTGCGCGGGCCACTGGCGCCGCTCCTGGCACTAAATCAATTTGAAACTCTACTTGGCGGGATGGTGGAAGTCCGGATAAGTATTCAGGGAAAACTTCAGGAAATTCACGAGCGATAGGAACGTCTTCAAGTCGTTTTTCTTTGGATTCCTTCTCGGTAACATAAGCTAGAAATGCATAACATCCTTGTTTCAATGTACTTCATGGTTTTCATACATGAGATGATGTTTACGCGAGTTCCAATTCGATCACCACGGATGACCAAAGTTTCATTGTTACAAGGAATGTGAACAACGTTTTCGCCACATTTGATGTTAGCTTGACGTTTTGACAACCAATCCATGCCAATAACAACCTTGAAACTTCCAAGTTCGATTGGCATGAGATTGATGCTAAATGGGTGATCTAAAAGATTGAGGGTACAGTTTTGGAGTACAGTATTGGTGTTCACTAAGTTTCTATTGGCTAATTCAATACTATAGTGAGTATCCTTAGTGGTTGGTGCAATATTAAGTAAAGGTGCAATTTTGGAAGATATAATGCTCATATCAGCACCGGAATTGAATAAGACTTTAACAGAATGGTTATTGAGTGAAAACGTACCAGTGACTACGTTCGGGTCTTGTTGAGGTTCACCGTTGCCCATAACATAGGCTCTACCACGAGCACCTCTGCCTTGTTGGCCACGGTTTTGAGGGAAATTGTTTTTGTAGTGCCCTTTTTCTCCACACCCGAAGCATGTAGGCTGTGTATTGCTTCCGGTATCTATAGCCTTGCCCCTACAATCTTTAGCAAGATGTCCCACTTTTTGGCATTTATTGCATTTGCAAGGACCCAAGTGATGGATTTTGCACTGACTACAATATGGATGGGGTCCATTATATCCCATGCCTACTGCTGGGGCAGTAGCGGCATAGGTTCTGGCATTTTCTTGCCTTTGATTCTGTTGATTGTGATGGGTGGTGTTGCGGTCTTGATTGTTGGGAGTGTTTCTTTGGTTGTTGTCCCATTGTCGTTTGTTGTTGTTGTTTCGGTGGTTATTGTTGTTGGCATGGTTGTTGTTGTTATGGTAGTTGGTGTTGTTGGTGGTAGTGTTGCTATTGAGATTATGTCCCTGGATAGTCCCTGCTCGAACTGCTTGATCCATGAGATTTCGAGACATTCGCATAGCATCATCAAGTGACTTTGGATCAAACGATGTCACATTTCCCTGGATGACAGGCGTAAGTCCCCAGATATATCTCTCTAACAGCTTTTCAGTTGTTGGAATCATTGATGGACATAGTATCGCCAATTCTTGAAATCGGCGGTTGTAAGTGGCAATGTCAACACCCTTGAGAACATGGTTCCAGAACTCCACTTCCAATTTCTGTATTTCACTACGAGGGCAATACTCCTTGATCATTAAATCCTTTAGAGCAACCCAAGAGATTTTATAAGCATTCGTGATGCCTATTGGTTGAGCAACTGCATTCCACCATGATAATGCCTGATCTAGTAGTGTACAAGTGGCATATTGAACTTTGTCACTTTCAGCGCATTTGCTGATTGAGAATACAGACTCCATTCTTTCAAACCAACGAGTTAAACCCACAGCTCCTTCTGAACCCTTGAAATTTGTGGGTTTGCAACTCATAAATTCTTTGTATGAGCAACCTCTAGTTGCATTAGCTGCAGCAAGCCTAGCAGCTTCAGCGGCTGCGGTAGTTTCAGCGGCAGCGGCAAGCCTAGCGGCTTCAGTGGCTGCGGCGGCTCCAGCAGCAGTGGCGGCTTCAGCGGCTGCGGCGGCTTCAGCGGCAGCGGCGGCTTCAGCGACAGCGGCGGCTTCAGCAGCAGTGGCGGCTTCAGCGGCTGCGGCTGCTCGTTCAGCGTTAATTGCCGCATTCACTCGTTCAGTAATCATTCTCTCAATAGCAGCTGGAGTCATTGGTTGAGGTGCTTTAGCTTTCTTTGGCGGCATGATTCTATCATATAAAAGATATTTCGTAAGTAGAGGGTTGGTAAAATAAGCACGATTTTCGACTGGAATGATAGAATAATAACGTTGGAGGTTTAAACCATAACACACAATAGCATAAAACAATAGTTTTATTCATATAACGTTGATTGATTTACAAAATCGAAGCCTATTACAAGCTTCTTCAAAATTTACTAACTGAAACTTTCAGTTTAGTAATTACAACGTTTTACTACTGTTAGCTATTACATGGATTACATAGATTTTTCTAACTGAGTCTAATCAGTTTAGAAGTACAAAAGATAACTAATATTATCACACTAGTCTATTACAGGTTTAGAATATCCTAGTAACTCTGGTTGATTGACAACTTCTTGATTTAGTGTGTCATGAAGGAATGCGTTGATTAGATCTGAGATGCTATAGTACCCATGCTGACATTTTTGTTGAATCAATGGTGGTCGTGGTACTATCCATAATGAGTGATCCAACTCATCACATGTAGGGATGGAAAAGGGAAATGGTGGTGGTGGTGATGGAAAAGTAGTAGTTTCTTGAGACGAGGTTAATGCTTCAATAAGATAGAAATTATCGTCTGATGATGAAGAGTAGTTTGAAGATGTCAGGGTATAGGTCGGTAGGATTAGTGATACATGCGCATTGGTAGATGAAAAAGTGTCCTCAATATCTGAGTCTGACGTGATAATAATGGGGTAGGCGGAAGAAGACATGATATCTACAATAAGTATTATGATGTTAAAACAATTATAATGTTTATGGGGAATGCTTTAAATAATTCAAGTGTATATATCAATATAATTATAACATATCTTGAAAGTACATAATCTTCTGGAGGATGGAAGGCACGAAGAACGGAAGGCTATAAAATATTTTTGTTTGTAAAAGCAGTTATAGTTTAAGTCATAATTTAGACTCGTTTCTCTATAACTATGGCTCTGATACCAATCTGTAACACCCATAATTTCGTGATATGCAGCGGAATTCAAACTGGGTATTACTTGATGGCACAACAGTCATAATAATAGAAAACGATCTCTAAAAGAGTCGTTTTAAAAAGGCTTTATCATTCAAATATATCAGAGTTTACAAAATAGGTCCCAGTTGGTTCCATTGATTACAAAAGACATCAATAATAAGTTTTCGATGCTTTGTGAATGATAAATTATTTATGTATAGCCTTCTTGATCTTGCCCTTCCGTGCCAGCTTCCGACTTTATGGACCTGAAATACATGCTTAAAACTGTCAACACAAAGGTTGAGTGAAATTCATAGAGTTTGTTTGATGGTTGAACACATTATGTTGGTAGTGTGAGATAATTTGACTCACACCTAGGTTTTGAAAACAAAACAGTTATTATTGCATTAAGCTCATGATACCGAAAACGTTAACAGCTGTCATAAAATAGTAACCGATGCCCTAATAGGTAATTTGCCAATAAACCTATAGATGTTCAAATATAGTGCGTTTGTTTGCCTATCCGGTCAACACAAACGGGATTCGTCAATCCCAATAGGCCTATCCACAATATTCGCGTTCACTCGCAAGTGATTAATGGTTCATGATAGTAGGGACTTAAGATTGGCAATAGTGGTACTTAATGCAAATAATACATTCAGATAAGCATACAGTTTGAAAGTAATGTGTTCGGTTTGAAATAAAGCATGTATCTCCCCCAAGGGTTTGTAAAACAATTAAGTAATAGAAAGTGGGGCTATGAACTCACCAAGAGTTGATGATATTAAGTACTTTAACGGATGATGGATAAGTCGGAAGACTTCTACGTGCAACCTAAAAATGAAATGTTGCGACTTAGGTTTGGAATAATGTTTAAGGAAACATAAACCATCCTATATATATTCCTATGTTGATCATGATGTAGTCAATTATCATTTGATGTTTATAGAAAGATCTTTAATATGTGAAATCGTATTTAGTTTATAGATATTGTACTACCGTTCGGGCCATCATAATTCAGAGGTCATGCAGTAAACGTTCGAGGGGCTAGGACACTTTAATTCGTAAATCCAGCAACTCGTCGATACGTTTTACTCAAATGAAACCCCTCACATGAAGCTCCCTACTATTGTAGCACTTAGTAAATAAAACATATGTTTTGAGTGAAGATTGATATAACATAAAGTTTATCATGTTTTAATAACTATCTAGTTTTTACAAGTTCTCGTCGTTTCAAACAAGCCTCGAGGCTTTAGCCATGGCATTGCCGTGACTTTGGTCTTGACTTCCATGGTCTTGAGACTTAGCTTTGGCCTTAGCCGTAGCCGTGGTCTTGGCTAATGGCCATTAGGCCTCTTGGTTTGCTTTTAGTTGTGACAAAAGTATAGTTATGAGACTATATTTACGACAGTTTCTGTTTTTGAAAGATTTTGGCCTATTTATGCGTTTTCAAGGTCCGAGCTTCTTTGCTATTGAAGGAAAACGTCGTTCCGGACAACTTTCGTGTTTTAACTTTTTGATGATTCGGACCAGAAGTACCATTTTAAAAAGGGCAGAACTCAAAACAGAAAGTTATGGGCAGTTTCGGCGTTTAGGTTTCGCTAACTTCTTTTGCTTATAACTTTTGACTCGTTTGTCCGTTTCGGGTGATTCAAATTGCTATGTTTACCTTTTAATATTGTCTACCATATTATGTAAGTTATAAAGTCCTTATGTTACTGTTTTTAATGGTCTCACATGTGTAGAATATGACTAGTTTACTAGTTTGTTACTTTTATGACAATATGTGAATTAAAACAAGTGATTGAGTATATGTACATCATGAATCAACATAGTAACTATATATATAGCATGAAATAGTTAAGATTATGAATAATAAAGATGAGATGATGGCGGTGATAAGTTGCTTACAACTTTTGGCTTTCAAAATAGAAAGGAGTAACTTAGTAAGGATAGGACTTTGATTGATCGCGAAAGATTTCGGATTGAGCTAGCTTTCCACACCTTGGCACCCTTGCAAACTTGAAGAGTTGGTGATGAAGTACTAAGTGACTTGAGTGGATTTAAACTCAAGAGGATCACTTAAACTTGCTAGAGATTTGATGAAGTAGCTTGATCTTTGGAACTTCCTTGCATAAACTTGGAGTTTATAGATCAAATGATGGAAGATGTGAGTGGTTTAGGGTATGAACGACCAAAATCAGTTTGTGAGGGAGTTTATGATGTATTTCACTTCCTATTTATAGGAGGGTAAGTTTGGTTAACCATATATTGGGTTAATTATTAACCATGGTTAAGTTAGGACACTTGTAAAGATCTAAATGAACCATGGTTAGGATGATGCCACCAAAATGATGACTCCCCTAAGTCGGCCAATACATGATAAGATGACTTAGGTGGTTATTTCTTATCTTATCTTGAGTTTAGAGTAAGTTTTGGTTCCGTTAAATGCCAACCGTAAGTCGTTAAGCCATAAAACGTAAAACCGGGTATCGTAAAAATACGAAACTTGTAGGAATGATGAGACTCATTATTATACTCCATCTAAAAATATAAAATGAGTGATAAGTCTCATTGGGTGCAAAAACGCTGCTTAAAGCTGGAAATACGGGTCAAAACGCGTAATTCGCGTAAAACGCAGAACTGAAAACGTAAAATTCCAAAACTTGTGGAATTGTCATAAAATGGTAGAAATACATATTTCTAATGTTTATATGGTTTACTGGACATATCGGGATGTCCGAATGACGTTTTAACCCTAAAGTAGTTCTCGGACACGGTTTCGTGAAAACGATTCTGAATGGATTCAACGTGCGCCGTCAGGACGACTTGTCGAGTTTATTTATCTTGTCATGATAGTAAAATAAAAAAAAATATTTACGATATGAATAGTGAAAATGAATAGTAAATGTGAATAGTAAATTCTCGAAAATGAAAAGTAGCCTGAAAATGCGGGTGGTTACATTTCTTAAGATCACAGAACCTAAAGAACCGAATAACCCATTGATCATAGTTTCCAGGAGTGAGCATTGGAGGTCTATCAAGAGATCCAACTTCATAAATGGATTGTTGGCTACTTATAGCTTCACACATCTTTGCAAACCACGAGGGTTCCTTTTGTGTCACAGTAGTAGTTTGCAAAGCATATTGAGGTGTGTATTGAAAATTCTTAGCATATTGAGGTTGTTGTGGAGGGAGGTGTTGAGGGAATTGTTGTTGTGGAGGTGGAAATACTGGTGGTTGATGTTGATAAACTTGTTGTTCTGGAAATACTGGAGGTGGAAATACTGGTTGTTACTGCTAAGGATATTGATGAGGAAAGTATTTAGAGTATGATGGTTGAGACATCTTGAAACTTGTGTTGATGATGGATCTTCCTAGATGAATAAAACTTGATTTTTTGTTGTTGAAGTTGTGATTATGCGTAAGAAATTCCTTAGGCGTAAATTGATGAATCTTACACATAAACTTCCTTAGGCGTAAACCTTCTCTTACTTGTAAGAGTATCTTACTCGTAAACTTTGTGGTTAAACGTAAGCTTAGTCGTAAACTGAAGACTTATTCGTAAGGTACCTTACTCGTAAGAGAAATCTTATTTGTAAAGTTTTACGCGTAGGTATTTAGCTTATTCGTAAGAATAGGTTATAAACCAAAATCTTTCAAACTTGTCCAAGTTAGAAAGATATCCACAAGTCGAAGTGTTTGACAAGCTTATCCAAGCAAGGAAAACACTGAGTCGCAAACAACTTTGAAGAATCTGAAGAAGATTGCTTATTCGTAAACTTGCTTAATCGTAAACTCTGGACTTGTTCCTAAACGTTACGCGTAAGATTAGGGTATTGCTTACTCGTAAGATCAGGGTTTTAGTTACTCGTAAACTTAGGGTATTTGCTTACTCGTAAACTCACCAAAAATGAGCAAAACAAATTTTTAAGCATCAAAACGCTTTATACACTCGATTATTTTGATGAAACAGCTTCAATAACACTTAAAGAACACGAAAGTTTTGAACTTTAACACCCAAAGTGAAATTTGCGCTTATTCTTAAAATGTGATGAACAACTAGAAAACGAGTGAAAAACGTAGAGAAACACGTAAAGTTCCAAACTTTTTGCCAAAACTAAGATTCTAAACACTATATTAACCTTAAAACTTTCCAAGCTTCAAGATTGAAGTGCAAAAATCAAAGTTTACGCATAAATAACAATTGTAAACGAGGTAAAACTTACGTGTAACGAACAAAACTTCAACCAAAACGTTTCACAAAACTAAATGGCGACTGATACCACTGTTAGGTCACCATAATATGAACAAAAGTATGTTTAGATGTATATTAGAATGATAGAGATAGAGAGAGACGGATGGAACTTTCACACACACAAGATTAAGGAACGATTATGTATAAATGAGAAAGAACCAACACTTTCAAATGAGAGTTTACATAGTATTTATAGGCAAGGGAGCTAGGGCAACTATTTTAGTCCCTTCCTTGTTTATATAGGCCTAAACATAGGCCATGGGCTTACTACATAAGCCTATCATTAATTACAAACATATAAGCCTATTAAGCAACCTATTACATATTAATGACCGACACTTGAAATAGTAGTTACAAGTTATCCCAACACGTATATTCCATATTAAACAGCCAACCCATTTGACAGGTGAATCTATGTGCAAGATAAAAAAATACCCACATGGCAACCTTACTAAGTCAAATAGATCTCATCATATGGGATGAGGATCCAATGAATGATCGTTGATGCTTTGAAACACTGGATAGGACTCTTAGTGATGTTCACGATGATCCTAAAACTTTATACGAAGGGAAGACAGTTATGTTAGGAGGAGACTTCAAGCAGACTCTCCTTGTTAAAAAAGGCATCCAAGGTGGAAATTGTAGTTGCATCTATTGCGGAATCGTATTTGTGGTAATGGTTATGTTGTCGATCTACCTATAGTCACACATTATGTAAGTGGTCCGTCTAACTCAATCCCCTCTTGACATCCACCAAATGAATACTAATTTGGGTCAAAGTGCTTATTGGTGCTACAAAAATGATCGTATAGAGATTTCAGGTATCTTTCATATGGTCAAGTCAAACCCAATGATCATGTCGATGGATAACCTCAATAAAGAGTGACTAAGGAGCTAGCCTAAACGTCGTATCAGAATGAGAACAAAAACAGCATGGTAAACATGTAACAAATAGTCAATGTGGTCTACCTACGTTACCCACCACACAAGACACTTCCCGTAATCCACGCATACCATGAAAATGATTAAACTTTCATGAAATATTAATAATCATACAAAAATTAACCTATTGTCATAAATACGTATAACATAAGAAAACACCGTAAGGAGTTTAGCCTAACATGGCTAAACAAGAATCAAAAGACATGTCTATGTTAAAATTCAATGGTTGCGTATAGGGGTGGAAATGAGCTGAGCCACTCATGAAAAGCTCGGGATCGGATCGGTAAAAAGCTCGAACGAGCCAAGCCTAAACGAGCTCGAGCCCGAGCTCGAGCCTAAGTTGGAGCTTATTTAGTAATCGAGCTCAAGCCCAAGCTTTACATACAAAGCTCGTTTAGGCTCGCGAGCCTATATGACATTACAATATTTTAAGTATTAAACATATATACGAGCTGAGCTCGAGCTTATTCACGAGCTCAATAAAGATATATTACGACCCGAGCTTGAGCTTGAGCCAAGCTTTAAATTTTCATTGCCAAATCGTATAAGCGAGTCGAGCTCGCCGGCCTTTGATCAGAAAAAGCTGCTCGCCCTATGACCCATAACTCAAAATGAGTCGAGCCCGAGCCTATTTAACATACCACGAGCCGAGCTCGAGCTTAAAATTTAAGGCTTGAAACGAGCTGAGCTCGAGCTCGAGATTTTTTAAACTTAAACGAGCTGAGCTCGAGCTCTGGCAAGTTCGGGCTCGGCTCGTTTCCACCCCTAGTTGCGTATAAGTAATGAGAGTGTTTGGGAACGTTTCTATGCATTCTTCTCAACAACTGAAGGAAATATAGATAGAAAAATCTCTTAGGCGACTATCTAGAACGAGTGAGACACCGTTTGAGACATAAAACACGTACGACGTCCTAATTTAGTTGTCATCAAAGGCATTTGTATTTTTGTAAGAAGTGGACTGGATCCTTAGGCCTTCAATGCATTCAAGTTTTCCAGGTGAAACAGACGTCATCCATATGTCGTTTGGTTCATATTCAAGATATCATGAGACGCCGTATAAGAATATTGAATATGTTTAGTTTTACAGGGATCGTTACTTTACATCAAACATTCATAGCACACATTGTCAAACTTATTGATTGACATAATGGATCACAAAACCCATCTCATACAAAAAATCCGATGTGACACTAACGTAACACTACATCACAAGTAAGAACACCACTTCAGACCTCCCTATCTTACAAGACTTATTCCTAACGGTTGTATGCAATGTTTTAAAACCAAGGTTGACCTGACTAGTTCAATCTGAAAAACCGATTAAGTCGGCAGAAGACAGTTATCGACAAAACACTGGTTGAACCATCAATTAACTGGTTAAACTAGGACCCGAGAACTCAGTCGAGTCAACTAGAAAACCATCAAAACATTGGTCATATAAGTTCTACAAAAGGGTAAAATCCATAAAATACCAACCTACTTTGAAAATTTCCTATTTGAAACACCTATTTTTTTTTATCCAACTTTCAAAATTTGTTCCATTATCACCAAGATAGTAACCTGCTAATAGCATAATTATTTTCCACGTTTTATTTTTTTAATAGGGGAAATTTTCATATCTTCCCTTCTTAAATTTGCTAATTTCATATATACCCAAACATGTTTTAAAAAAATTGTACATTATGCATTCAATGCTTGCACTTTGGATATATATGAAATTAATCATGAAAGTAGAGTGATATATGAAATTAATCATTTTTAATAAAATGCCTAGTCAATAAATATTTTTCCACCTGTGTTTTCCACTATGTATAAGTCAACTGCCAATGTTACCAACATCATCTTCAACCTCTGATTCACCTATCACCAATTCTCAATCACCCATATGACATTTACACATCAAATTGTTTATATTATTTCACCATAGATTCACCCATCACCAATTCAGCATCACCCAATTCCTAAAGAGCCAACACCCATTATTAAAACATTTCCTTTGAAACAAAAACAAAATAAAATGCATCTAACACAAAACGAAACTAATAAAAATATCCCAAGATCTGAAAAGCAAGATTTGAGACATATCATTCAAACAAACACAAATTCAGCAATGGTGGTTGTTATGGTTTCCAGCGGCGGTGGTTGTTCTGGTTTCCAGTGATTGTGGTTCTTGATTACCAACGGTTATGGTTGATGTTTTAGGTAGCAGCGGTTGTGGATGGGATTTGAGGTGGTGGTTGTGGTTAGGGTTTGTAGTGGTGGTTTAATTGGTGGTTGTGGGTTTGTGGGTAGTTGTTGCTGCCGGTGGACCGGTGGTGGCTGGTGAGATTACTAGATATGGAAAAGTATGGGTGCTTATTTTGAGAAGAATGTATGTGCGTGTGTGTATTTTTCCCCCTTGTGTGTGACAATTAGGTTGAATATTTATAAAGATAGAACATGTTACGCTAGATACATGGTGATAATACCCCCCACCGCCAGATCACCGCCACATCACAATTCAGGGCATTACCATTCCTCTCATCTTTCAGCCGTAATGGCCACCACTCCCATCACCACCATTAAAAATACACACTTTATACAAACGTACCCCATAAAATACCTTACACATATACTCACAAATCAAATAAATAATAATAAAAACAACATGGGGGCCCACAAATTACCCGGTACTCAATTGGTGAGCACCCTCACCACTTCTCTCTTTTTGCCTTGGGTCGCACGTGACAGCTGCCTCCCACAGTGGGGGTGGCGCGTGATAAGTGGTGGTGATGGCGATGCATTATCTCCCATTGCAACTAGTCTTAGATTTATATGACATGATTTATACAAGAGTTTGAAAATAAAAAGTTGCATTGGAGATGTGTTGGAGAAGATAGTGTAAGTTAACAAAGAGATATATTATTGATTGTATTTTGTGTGATTACATAATGAGATTTCATATCTACTTATAATAGAACATGACTAGAAGAATAAACCAACATAAACCTGAATTTAATGGACCCTAAGCCTTTAGGCATGAGCCTTAATCTATCATCTAATATTCCACTACAATTTGAATGAGATATTTTCGGACGTACAAACTAGATAGAATGTTGAAATCACCGTCTTCTTTTCTTCTTATTTTCTTTTTCTCCTCTTCTTTGTTGGAGAAGATGGGTTTCACGGTAAAAAAATACACATGTATAGTTATTTAAAGTTCACATGAATACAAAAATTATACATGAAACATGTTACATTAGTGATATTAACACATAGCAAACAAGTTCGATGTCTTATTTGTTAATAAAACATTAGACTAAACGTAATAAGGGTGTGCCCCCACTCGACAATTCATTTGGTCCACCTCACCTCACATGTCCCCCTTACTACTTCATATCCCACCGGACGCGTCCACAACCACCACCTCAAATCCCATCCACAACCACTGCTACCGTAAACATCAACCATAAAATACCTTACACACATACTCACAAATCAAATAAATAATAATAAAAATAACATAGGGGCCCACAAATTACCCGGTACCCAATTGGTGAGCACCCTCACCACTTTTCTCTTTTTTGCCTTGGGTCGCACGTGACAGCTGCCTCCCACGGTGGGGGTGGTTTGTGACAAGTGGTGGTGATGGCGAATCTCATATTGCAACTAGTCTTAGATCTATATGACATGATTTATACAAGATTTTGAAAATAAAAAGTTGCATTGGGGATGTGTTAGAGAAGATAGTGTAAGATAACAAAGAGATATATTATTGATTGTATTTTGTGTGATTATATAATGAGATCTCATATCTACTTATAATAGAACATGACTTAGAGAATAAGCTAACATAAACCTAAATTTAATGGAACCTCAGCTTTTAGGTATGAGCCTTAAACTATCATCTAACACTCCATTGCAATTTAAATGAGAGGTTTTCGAACGTACAAACTAGATAGAATGTTGAAATCACCTTCTTCTTTTCTTCTTATTTTCATTTGCTCCTCTTCTTTGTTGGACAAGATGGGTAACTATTTAAAGTTCACGGTAAAAAAAAATACACATGTGTAGTTATTTAAAGTTCACATGAATACAAAAATTATACATGAAACATGGTACATTAGTGAAATTAACACATAGCAAATAAATTCGATGTCTTATTTGTTAATAAAAAAAGGGAAAATTATGCAAATAGACCGCGCGCCCTGACGCTAGTCACTTTTCGGACCACTTTTATTTTTTATTTGAAAATGGACCGAGGGCAACTGCTGTCATTGGGCAACTCATCGAAATTGTGACAAGTGTCCCGTATGTGTAAGGTATTATTTTTTGGGCAACTAAAAAGCGCTGGGCAACCGTATTTTTTAAAAAGGGTTTTATTTGTCATTTTACCTAATTGTCAAGTACATATATTTTTACATAAGCATCTATCTAAAACATCATTCCTTCCCCCCTTATCTATCAATTTATCCCCAAATATTTTTCAAGCCCTAATTCTGTCATTCCTTCTCCATTATCCTAAAACTGAAATTGGCAATTACAATCAATTCAAACCGTCTTTTAATAACACTCCATCGGTCAAGTTTTATACTTAACTTGTATTCTGTAGGGTTTACCGGGGACATATAGTGAGATTGCAGCCCTTAAAGCATACCCAATGTGCAAAACAGTTCCATGTGATCAGATTGAATATGTATTCAAGGTATCATTATTCCTCAGATCTTTAAGTTTTTACTCCAAGTACTTAATAACTATATTCTATATTCTTATCTGCAGGCCGTTGAATTGTGGTTAGTGGAAAAAGGAGTACTTCCAATAGAGAATTATGTAGGTGGAAGTTTTCATCGAAATTATGATTTATTACTTCGTCACAGGCTGCACATTGTTGGTGAAGTTGAGCTGCTTGTTAATCATTACCTCTTGGGATTACCTGGAGTAAGAAAAGAGGAACTAACACATGTTTTAAGCGACCCTCAGGTTAAGTTTGAAGTTTATTACCAAGTTTAATGAGTTTTGTTATAAAAATTTTGCAATATTACAAGCACTTGAGCAATGTGAGATTATGTTGAACAAGTTGTGCATTGTGAAAGTTAGCACCGAAGACACTGCTGGTGCAGCTCAGGTACCATATTGTACTCCCTCCGACTCAAATAAGGAGTCCATTTTACAGTTTACACTGAACTAAACACAAAAGAAATGAAATATATGGTCTTGATGGACACGTAAAAAAAAAGGGGTGGAGGGAATATATTGCTTTTTTATTTACTCTGCAGTTATGTTTCCAAACAGATTGTAGCGTTGGACGGCATACGAGAGACTGGAGTAATTGTAAGTTTGCAAGCTGCAGAGATCTATGGTCTTGACATTGTAGCACAAACTATCCAGGTTTGATGTTACTATAATTTGTAATGAAGCGTTCAATAGCATAATACTTTTATTGCTTTCACCAGGATGATTCAGACAATTTAACTCGTTTTCTGATACTGGCAAGGGAACCTATAATCCCTAGAATCGACAAACCACATAAGGTAAAGATTGTTTCTCTATCTTCGAATCATCTTTTTTTAGGTTTATTTGACACTTTGACCTTTTGAATTATTTTTGAAGACAAGCATTGTCTTTACATTAAAAGAAGGTCCCGGAGTTCTATTCAAAGCATTGGCCGTTTTCGCTCACAGGGACATCCACTTATCAAAAGTAATCTCTCGTTTTCGTCATCCTTTTTTAGCCGTCAAGTTTCTTAATTCAAGTTAACCATTTGTAAGCATCTTGGCTTCCTGTACTGATTTCAGATCGACAGCAGGCCACAAAGAAATTGTCCACTTAGGATTATTGATGACAATAACAAGGGGAATCCAGTGTGAGTGTTACATTTAACATAGCGATTCTGCATGAGTATATATGGTAAATTTGTTGAAAGATTTGGGTGATATATAGGTACTTCGACTACCTTTTTTACATTGACTTTGAAGCTACAATGGCAGATCCTCATGCCCAACTTGCTCTCACTCATCTAAAGGCAAGATCTTCTTTAGTACACGTATATCCAGTATCCATAAAGCGTTAACTTAGCCAATCTACTAAAAAGAATAAATATTATAAACAACTAAAGGACATTATTTTCGTTAATCTATCTTGTATTCAGTAACAATGAGAGAAGTTGCGAGGTCAAACTTGCAGGTTTTCAGTTTCTAAATCGAGATAATCTCATCAAGTCTGACAACAAATTTTGGCATCAAAGTAAATATTTCTATACACAATTGGCAAAAAAAATGTTAAATTGGTCCCAAAATTGTATCATGGTGATGTCTACTTTGATATTTAAAATCACAACTTTGACTGCGGAGGTCAATGTAGACAAAGGCAGAACAGTTTTAGTTTATTTTAGAGATCTAAACATGAGCGGAAATCTGACCTTTTTTTTCTAACTGATTGCAGGAATTTACTACATATATCCATGTTCTCGGTAGCTATCCAATGTATACGGTGCTGTAAATGAGCAGTGTCTTGGATTTAACAACAACATACCCTATCCCGCCGGGGCGGGTTATTGGGGAGGTGGAATATAGACGGACCCTACCCTTACCTCAGGATAAACCCGAGAGTAAGAAGACCGCTTCCCGGAAGACCTTGACAAGTGAATGTGTGCAGGAGTGCTAAGATATAAGTGCATGTGTGATTGTGTGCAAAAACAGGAGTGTCCCGGATTTAACTGTTCAGCTATTCATTTCGTAAATTAATTTTGTCATGTCAAAGAACTTATTCAAAAATATCATCCTAAGATGATAGCAAATTTGTTGCTTCAAACTTTTTGTTTATTCTCTCTTATGTAAACATGTCCAAGAACAACATTCTGTGATTGCAGATTGCAGATTACAATTGTACAAAACTTTCACGCCAAGTTTTGTGATAAAGAACAGATAACTTACATACATGTATCAAAAAGCATCAAAAGCACTCATACATGGGATTCAAAAACTAATTTATTACCAAATAGCATCACATAAACCATCTCTTTATATGTAATAATCACCCATACAACATGGTTCATAATACATATAAATGTCATGTGGCCAAGAAACATCACATAACTTTATTCATACAGATTGCACTCATGACAACTACACGATACCTAACGCAGTACATTTGACCAAGTTACTCTTTCCGGTGAAGCTCTTTCAGAAAATCTTCATAATCAACCAGAACCTAAATGTAAACAATGGAAGCACGATTACACCTTTTTATCAATCTTTAAAATATGTAAATCATGTAAGCATTTCCTTTAGTGTACTCGGCACCGTAATTGTATGTGAGCTCCAAAACAATTGTTTCTTTTTCTTCAGCATACCCCATCATCGCCAAAGTGTACTGTGTTGCGAATAATGTATTAGTAACTAACATTGATACATGAAATTAAATTAATACCTTCTGTTCTGGTCTATCGATTGACCTGCATAACTTCATCCCCAATGCCTGCACAAAATTGGGATCAAGATATTAACTTGACAAGCAGAAGTAAAAAGTTAATTTCGAGTTATCAACAAGATAAATAAGAGAAGTGTACCTTTTCATAGAACTTGATG
Organism: Chrysanthemum makinoi; assembly: GCA_910596185.1. Classification (NCBI taxonomy): domain Eukaryota; kingdom Viridiplantae; phylum Streptophyta; class Magnoliopsida; order Asterales; family Asteraceae; genus Chrysanthemum; species Chrysanthemum makinoi. Next base: position 196,127,474 of record OU343225.1, on the reverse strand, counting down.
GAGCGATCAAGATCACCAACACGAAGCATAACTTGACAAAGAGGTTCAGGAGTACCAGGCCTTTCAATGAGCTCAAAAAGGTAACCGTCAGGATCTTTAGCAAAAGCAATTACACTCGTCCCACCTTTAACTGGACCTGCCTCCCTTGTAATGGTTCCACCTTTGGTCTTGATGTCCTCAGCAAGTTTGTATACCTACCGAAAACGCACCCAAATTAGCACTAAAACTTCAATTTATATTTGACATCACATCAAGTAATATATAATCGAAAGACATACATCAACAGTAGCAATTGCAAAATGCCCAAATCCGGTTCCTATATCGTACTTATCCACTCCATAATCTGTACATTAACATATAGATTAACAAGCATGAAAATAAACATCATGAACCCGAAAGACAAAAATAATATTGCTTTTTATATTCAGAAACATACTGTACGTAAGCTCCACAGCAAAGTTTGATTCTTCAGGACCGAATCCAAGAAAAGCATTTGAGTAATTCTCCTCTGGTACGTCCCTTTGCCTAAGCAATTTCATCCCGAAGGCTTCAGTGTAAAACCTGAGATAAATGCAGTAAAAACAAATGAACAAAACAAGTATACTGTAGTATATTGGTTGAAAATGATGAAGATGTGCTAACGTACTTGATACCGCGTTGAAGATCACCAACACGATAGACAGCATGTAAGAAACGACGGTTATCCTTCTTTGGGAATTCCAACACCTCCGCACTTGGGACACTGGATGCAGCCTCAGCCATAATGGAAAATGTTTGGTTGCTACTCTGTTCATAATTACAGGTTGTAAATCAGAAGATTGATCATGGAAGTGCATTATACGTAATTACTTGACCACTCCTAAAGTTGCACTATCAAAAGATCCAATACAACCTACATACTTTTAATAAGCAAAAAGCTACTCCTTTTTCAACAGACAACAAAGAAACATACAGCTTAATATTTGTAGGAAAGGTACCCGTTTTAGTAGAAATGAAGTTCAAGATTCTTATAATATATTATTAGAAGATAGATTTATAACAGTTTGCTTAAATTATTGTGATATTGCTGTTTGCCTATGATATGACTCCTAAATTTCTGCAAGACTGACGGTTTATGAGCTGATATCAGCAGCAGTTAGACAACTAGTAACATTGTGCTACTTGTAGAGTTGTAGGTAAAAAACACTACATACTCATTAGCCGAAACTTTCACAAAAGAAAAAAATCTTCCATCTCATAGTCCCATCGAAATTAAAGTTTTGATTTTTTTTTATTATCAAAAAGTGACCCAATACCAAAAGAGTGATCAGCAGACAAAAATCAAAATTTGGGGCAATTTATGCAGAATCAAGAAAAACAACATCCGCAAAAGTTACTTTCTTTAACCATCTCCAAATGGCCTAGTGGTAAGGCACCTAACTAGGTACGCGGCCAAGGGTCAAAAACAGTCGCGGGGATACATCGGTTAGGCCACCGTGTAAAGACTCGCCCTCCCTGGGACCTAAACATAGAGAACCTCATCCATGATGTGCACTAAGGGGATGTTTGTTTGAGCTTATACGTGGGCTTATGAGCTTATTTGGTTTCGGCTTATATTTAATAAGCCCCAGTTTTCAGGCTTATTTTAAGCCTTATTGGCTTATATAAGTTTTTTATGATATAACAAGCTTATATAAGCTTATATAAGCAAATAGTAGCACAAAGAGGACATACCTGCACGACAATACAGAATCCAATCATAAACAACACCCCAACTTCATTGCATCTTACAAGCGGATAAATCATAACAAGACATAATAGAAATCAACTAATATGTATGTGCATATGTACATCAGTATAAGCCATATTGGCACACAATCAAATCATGCAAAGGGACCACTACTTTAAATCCACCACACCACATTGTCACTTACCATATCTTTCACCATGGTTTAATTGGTTTACTAGATGACATATGCATACGAGCACCCATATAACAAGTGTGGTACTGAAATCCTAATTTCAAGTCACATACTAATTCTTAATTAACAATTTTGGTATCTTAACAACATTCTCTGCAACACACTAATTTAATTAGGTAACCTAATAACTTCCAATGGACCTTTAAGGGGTGTTTGTTTAATCTTATTTATGGGCTTAGTAGCTTATATGTTTCCGACTTATGTTTCATAAGCCTCGTTTCTTGGCTTATTTTGGGACTTACAACTTATATAAGTTTGTAACTTATATAAGCCCACACTTTCCAAATAAGCCAAAAAAATGAGCTTATAAAATACAAGCCGAAAACATATAAGCTCGTAAGCCCATAAATAAGATTAAACAAACACCCCTTGACCCTAAAAAAAGGAGTAAAAGGCTATACTAAAGGCACATAATTAACTTAAAAACTAGTTACAATAACATAAATTAACCAACAATAGAAAAAAGGTAAAAAAAGCAAATACCCCTAATTTAACTTCAAGTGGATGTTGGTCTTCAAGATGAACACATAAGCTCAAAGCATCAAATCCTTCATAACAATAAGGACAACCCATTTCCATATTCAACCCTTCTTCTTGTTCTTGTTCCTCATCTTCACTATCCTCAAGATTGATATAACTATCAACTATCAGATAAACAATCACATATTATTAATAATAAAATGAAATTAATAAAAAAAGAAAAGAAATGAGGGGGTTAAATATAGTTGTCGGAGGAGGTGGTGGCGGTGAAAAGGAGACAGGAGGAGGTGGAGGTGGAGGTGGAGGTGGGGGAAGGGAGGACAAAAGTGGGAATTATTAGGTGAGAATAAACGAGCAGCGGATAATAAGAATATAATGGGTGAGTAAAATGTAAAATGACCAAAGTATCCTCGTGTATAAATACAAGTTGCCAAAAAATATAAAGTTGCCCAAAAAACAGTACAAGTTGCCCAAAAAACAATACATGACATATACTTTCAATATACGTACTTGTGTCATAAGTTGTCGGCCACGTGACAGCCCCTGGTTGGGTCCAAGAAAATCGGTGGGCAACCGGTCTAGTTTCAATGATAAGCCTCAGGGCGTGCGGTCTATTTGACTAATTTTCTCTAAAAAAAATTAGACTAAACGTAATAAGGGTGTGCCCTCACCCCACAATTCATTTAGTCTACCTCATCTCACATGTCCCTCTTACTACTTCACATTCCACCGAATAAATTGTTTGGTTTGTGTGTATGTATTTTGTATACAATTAATTTTGTAAAGTATGTTTTTGGTTATTATTGTGATCCTCTTACTATTAGTGTTTAGTCTTGATTTGATCTGGATAAAAAAACCTAATATAACGTTGATGTATATTATTATCAAATCAAAAAAATTTAACAAATAAATTGATATTTTATGGCTTTTACTACCCACTAAAATATCCACTAATAAGTAAGCCCCACAGACGTAATGGAAGCTTATAAATAAGTTATCCTTGACATTTAACTAATCCCGTCAAACCCGCCTCTTTTACTTTCCCCTTTTTTTCTTCTTCCCATTACTAGTGTGAAACAAAAATAACAAACAAATAACTACTTTTTGTAAACTCAATTCGATCTTGATCTTATTACTTGAAATGCTAATACTGTAGTAGTGAATAAAACAGAACAAGATGGTTGTACGGAAGGTGGGGAAGTATGAAGTAGGAAGAACAATCGGAGAAGGAACATTTGCGAAAGTTAAATTTGCGCAGAACACGGAAACTGGTGAAAGTGTTGCTATGAAGCTGCTTGATCGCTCTACTATTATCAAGCATAAGATGGTTGATCAGGTTCCTTACTTTAACTTTACTTTACTTAAATGTTATGTTAGATTGGATTTGTAGGACTTGTTTTGTATCGAATTGTGTTTCGGCTAGTTACTTATATGTCGGATAAGTTGCGTTGGTTGATGTTTTTTGAGTTTGAGGATTATTAGGGTTTTATGTTGGTTTTTAATAAGTGCGCCTAAGGTACTGAACTTTTATTTTGTTCACTTGGGTTAGTGAACTAGGAAGCATACTGTTCTATATCAGTGTTAATCGGAGTGATTTGAACGTATATTTTTGGATAATTAAGTAACATAAATGTCTTTGTTTCTACAAGTTCAGCGATGTTTATGTATATTTTTATAAGTTGAGTAAACAAAATGAAAGTTCGTACCTTAGACACATATTTTTGAAAAGTTTAGTAACATATTTTGTATATTGAACCTTTTTAAATAATGCTGTATACATAAGTTGTTAATATTTTTGTAAATAGCAACATACTTATCTCAGTGTTCCGAACTGGTAAGTATAGTTTTTTTTTGCTCGTTTTGCTATATATTCATTAGTTTGATGTATTAATTTGGTAATTGAGAGTTTGAGACACTAAGACTATGGGTGTGTTTGGTAAAACTAAGCTGTTTGTTTTATATAAGCGTTTGGTAACGGAGTTGTATTTGTTAATATTTGGTGTAAAATGGCGTAAAACCTAAACGCTTCTTTAAGTAGCATCTGCAAAGTTACGTTTGTAAAACAAAAACAAAATGCTAAGCACTCTTTGCCACACAAGGTTACAATTCTATACGCTAGATGCTCTTCTCTTAAAAGCTCCTTGCCAAACACACCCTATGTTTGGCAAAATCAGCAGGAGGAGCTGCAAGTAACTATTAGCAATAGTTTGATTTATAAAAGCATTTGGTAACGTAGCTGAATCTTAAATTATAAATTGTAAATTGACGTAGAAGCTAGACGCTGACACTTTTTTTATTAGCATTTCAAATAGGAGTGTTTTGACAAAAATTGAAAAGCTAAATACTCATTGCCAAACAAGGATATTATTCTAAAGGCTGAAAGCTCCAAAAAGCTTGTCACCAAATACAACCTAAGTTAACTAAAAAATTAGTAGTAAAAAAATGGCATATTTCTTATATGTCAAGTCAGCAGAAAAAGAAAAAAATGTGGCATATATTTGACCTGCTAAACCGGTCACTTGGACACTAAATTACCAAGTTAGCACACCAAATCAAAATATAAATACAAGAACTAGACAAAAAAGCATATAATCACTAAATCAGTTGGTGTTTAGTGATATACGCCTTTTTCTCAATAAACATTAAAATTATGAAGTACTATCCTATTGTGTGAACCTTGATCACTGTGGATGTCTGGATGTCTTGAAAACATGTTTTTTCTATGAAGCTGATGACATGTAATGTAACTTGGATTTGTACTGCTGCATAAGCTGGGGAGTACATGTTAGGATTCCTAACCACACATATATCAATAGTAATCACAAGGAAAATTAAATAAGTACACAATTTTACTTGGTTTCTAGTATTTAGGTAATTCTGTAGTCATTGCTACGCCTAGGTCCTTATTATACGGATTAACTATTGTAGTAATGTGACATATAAAAGGAGTGTGTCCTTTTGCAGTAACAATTCAGATAGAAAACGAAGCGACTAGAGAAAGTCAAAATCTGGCTATAAACCATAGGTCTTAACGTCAAAATCTGGCTATAAACCGAAATCAGCACAAAGCAGTGACAGTTAAGTTTTATCCTGTGAATTAAGCTGACTTGATTAGTGTTGCATGTTCGGTCAAACCTTCTGTGAACATACTTGATTTGATAGGGTGGGCGAAGGGGACAAAGTGTTTTTGGGCACTTCTTCCACCGATGTTTGTGGTAGTTGTTATTTCTGTCTCATATATGTTCAAAGGCTCCCTTTAAATTGTTTCTTTAAAATTGCGCGCAGATAAAGAGAGAGATATCTATAATGAAGCTTGTTAGACATCCCAATGTTGTTCGGCTGCACGAGGTATGATCTCATAATCCAGATAAGCTTTATAACAATAATTTAACTTAGTTTTATTGAAGTAACTATCAAGTTCGTTAACCGTTAATCTTTGGTTTAGGTACTAGCCAGCCGCACAAAGATCTACATAATTTTGGAATTTATCACAGGTGGTGAGCTTTTCGATAAAATTGTAAGTCTTTTCGCAAGGTGAATTAGATGTTTATTGGTATTTCCCGAGATCATAAACATGATGCATGCTGGAGCAGGTTCATCATGGACGACTAAGTGAAGCGGAATCTCGAAGATACTTTCAGCAGCTCATTGATGGTGTAGAGTATTGTCACATTAAGGGAGTGTATCATAGAGATCTGAAGGTGATTCCGTAATTTCCCTTTGTTAGGGTTCTAATTTGTATAACACTCCCTCTTCACAGAGTTCTCATCATATTTGTCTGTTATGTCCTCTTTTGCAGCCTGAAAATCTTTTGTTAGATTCTCAAGGAAACTTAAAAATTTCAGATTTTGGACTGAGTGCTCTGCCAGCAGAAGTAAGAATTTTATGTCACTTATATTTATCTTAAGATTAGCCTTGTGCCTATTATCCTCTATTCCTCTGAACAAGATAAACTTACCTTAGAAGAGAAAAATAAAGTGCAAGCAAAATAAGATTGTTTTATTTGTACAATTTATTTACAGGGTGTAAGCATTCTTCGAACAACTTGTGGGACTCCTAACTATGTTGCACCCGAGGTAATTACAGGTGCAATTAACCCTTTATTTTGAAGTATTATACATCTATGATATCCTATCTTCTTTAGAAAAAATTGTGGTAGTGTTTTTGTATGTTAAACCATCTTGACATTTCTCATGTTCTGGTTTAGGTACTCAGTCACAAAGGTTACAACGGTGCTTTGGCGGATGTATGGTCCTGTGGGGTTATCCTATATGTACTGATGGCAGGATACCTCCCATTTGATGAAATGGATCTCACTACATTGTATAATAAGGCATGTCATATTATTTAATTATAAATACCGTCAGCATGGGGTTGTTGTTGGCATGTTGCTAGTACTTTATTTGTAGTATGAAGTTGTGAAGTATTTACTTTGTTACTTTATGCAGATTGATAAAGCTGAGTTTTCGTGTCCGTCATTCTTTCCGGTAGGAGCGAAATCCTTAATTCAACGAATTTTAGATCCAAATCCTGAAACGGTGAGTAGTTCATGTTCAATGATTTTGGTTACTGAATACAGTGTATTGTTTATGCTTTAATTTAATGTGTGAGAATGCAGCCAAAAACAAGAACTAAAAAACTTATATAATATTGCAGTTATCTTACAGTAGTTGTTGTCTGTTTATCTGCAGCGTATTTCTATTGAAGAGATTAAAAATGATGAATGGTTCAAAAAGAATTATGTCCCGGCGAGACTTCTTGAGTATGAAGATGTAAATCTGGATGATGTCAATGCTGTTTTTGATGACTCAGAGGTTGGCAAAATACGCAAAAGAAGCTATCTGTTTTATTATTCTTGTATTATTTTCATTATATGGTAAAGCAAATGGTCAAATGCTTAAATAGTACCTGCTCATTTGTTGCATCATCTAGGATGAGCGTGTTGCTGTACAAAACACAGATGAAGATGCAGGTCCTTTGTCACTCAATGCATTTGATATGATAATTTTATCTCAAGGCTTAAACTTGTCTTCGATGTTTGACCGTGGCCAGGTTTGAATTCTTACCCCATAAATCAACCCACTGAATTCTGTAATTACCAATGTCACATCTTATTTACTTGAGCAATATGTATAAAAATCCCAATAAAGGCCGAAAAAACCCCCCTGCTTTTGAGTTTTGATTTTGAAAATATCACGATTTTTTTAGATATAGAACTGAAATAGATATTCATGGTTTTTAGTTTCAGATCATTGGGTTATCTACTGTTTTACTATAATGCATATCATTCCTGTTTATTGGTTTTTGAAGTTTATAAACAGAAATTTGACACTCAAAAGTCAAATGATGACTTTTTTTCCTGGGGAACAGATAGAGTATTTTACTTAATAGATAGTTAATGACTCTGTACCCGTGAAATTTCTAAAAAGAGAACATATTCCTATTTTCTGCTGACATTATTTAAATTAAAGTTTCTTATGCTTTGACAGGATTCTGTGAAGCACATAACTCGTTTTGTATCTGAAAAGCCTGCAAAGATTGTTTTATCAAGTATGGAAGTTGTTGCTCAGTCCATGGGTTTCAAGACGCACATTCGGAATTTTAAGGTTCTATATTTTGACTTCTGTATTAAACTTTCCCTAATTGTTTAAAACCCCGTTGGTAATGACTAATAAAATACTGTTAGTTACACAAGGCCTTTGGTCTAGCGGTATGTGAGTTGCCCACCAACCTAAAGGTTGTGGGTTCAAGCCTCGTTGGAGGCATTTGTGAGATATATTGTGAGATAGGTGGTATAGGATGTGAAAAAATAGCCGTTCAATAAAAAAAATACTGTTAGTTGACCCCGACCCAATATCATCAATTTGTAATGATGGCAATGGATGGTAAACTTAAAATTTTGAAATTATCCCAAAATGGAATTGTTATAATTAATATCGGACATCCCCCAAAAGAATTTGTTTTGATTTTTATCGGATGGAGTATGCTGACTTATCATTCAATTGCTAATTTACAGATGAGGGTAGAAGGGCTTTCTGCTAGCAAGACGTCCCATTTCTCAGTTATCTTAGAAGTAAGTTGCTGCTCTTCTCAGGTTTTTTTGTCTATCAAGTATAATACTATGACTCTCTGAGTATCATCATTCAATCAATTCTGTGAATCAGGTTTTTGAAGTGACCCCCATTTTCGTCATGGTTGACATTCAGAAAGCAGCTGGAGATGGTGGTGAATACCTTAAGGTGTGCTGTTTTCTTTTTTTACTTTGAAAAATGTGATATTTCCTTCGGGTTGAAAAATGTGATGTTTCCAATGGAATGTATAAAATCACAGTTTAAGTTCTCAAGTTAGGAAATATACAATTAAACCCATCTCAGAAAATGTGAAGACCGATGTATTAATAATATTAATTCCATCAAGTGGCTTATATATACTTAGCAAACTGCCCTTTTCGGTTTTTTCAAGCAGCCAAATTAAAGCCATACTAGGTTCAATCTTGTCTTGAAACACTAAACGAGCATGGTCATCCTTCCCAAGTTATTCGACATGCCAGCTCTTGAGCTGGCTTGTCTTCATCCATCCCTACTAGGGGTCACCTAACATGTCCAAATGGCTTTGGGCTGAAATGACTGGTTGCAAGTACGAGTTAAAGTGGTGGGCTGGGTTTGGTTGATCTACACTCTTTTGCTGGTTAAAAAAAGTTATAAACAATCAATGCATTATCTATTATTCTATTATAATAATAAACTCTAAATCTTCAAATTCAACGATTTAGGGGGGGAATCTAAACCTGTTTGACTCATTGTCTTTCTAGTTAGTTTCGAATTTGACCCGTTTGATAGCAAAAGAAACAATTGACTATTGAGAAGTAAATGGTTCGAAATTGTGACCCGACAGATACTTATTCTTAAACTTTTGTAGCTTAGATCTCATTTCTTTCTTTATATTGCAGTTCTACAAGAACTTCTGCAACAATCTCGAAGATATCATCTGGAAACCACCTAATGAAGTACAAGGAAAATCCAAGGTTACAAAAACTAAGAGCAAACGGCGTTAGATCTTATACAAGGTTAGTTATCAGTTCATTATTCTGTAAATATTCGAGTTAATAGTCTAATTTATATCTGACGCATTCCCCTTCTTTAGGGTCCCTTGTAGACGTGCTTAATGTATTTTTACATAGTTTGTAATAAAAAAGTGATTTAACTTTTTTGCCTATGATGTTGCAGGTCTGAGACTTCTAACTCTTTGACCTTCGAAAGAAAGACAAAAATCAATCTGAGGTTGATAAATCTGAGTGACTGAAATCTATAGCTAACTAAACTCGAGAGTTCAGGCTTTGTGTTTGGTGGTGTTGTGAAATATGTTTGTAGACGTGGCATTTCTCTATGTAGAGCATGTGGTAATGAGATGAACATATTATATTTTCCATTTTGTTTGAAGAACCAGCAAATTATAGAAGTTAAGAGTGAATATTTTTGCATTCTCCTGTCTAATCCGCCTTTGGTCTAGAGGGGTCATCCCTTTCAAACTTATTCTCAAGATCGTCTATGTTACATATAGAGAGATGCATTTATTCAACACCCAGATTCAAATCTAAACTGGGTAGAAGCTGACATTTGGGTTAATCAGATCTCAACCTACACTTTAAATTCAGTTAAAGTTGCTAAATCAGAATTTGAGTTCTATCCAGCTTCAACTTGGATTAAAAATACTTTATTAAACCCACTATATTCGAGTATATTTGTTCCCCACTGCACAATGCGACAATGTTGTTCATCCTTCGGTGATTCACGATTATACGGTCATATCATTTGACTTTAAAATCGTATGTGCTGCTTTGGTTGCAAGGTACCAGTCGACTAGGGGTCACAATTTCACAAACATATGCCCATTAGAATAAAACTAAGAATCAGGTTGTTCCAAACAAACACAGTTTTGGTTTGGAACCAGTTCAGTCTCATATTGAATCAATGGTATCTTAAGTTTGAAAAATGGAACAGAAATCTTAATCAATAATGTTTCCGGACTATCCCTCTCCTTGAACCCGATTTGGAATATCTTTAGGACAGAGAACTAGGTTTATTAAAAATATAGCACTAAGATTGGGCAGAATGTAGCCAACCGGAGCGGTCCAGTTCGGTCTTTTGGTTTTGTTGGTGAGGACCAATTTTTCGTACCCTACTTCCAGTAACCATATCTTGAACTCGAATTTTCAGTTCTTTTAGTAGCTAAACACACCTCTATACCATATAATAACAGATATGGTGCTAAAGTCTTGCTCTCAAATTGCTAAAGTTTTGACTATAAAGTCTTGCTCTCAAATTGCACTTCAAGCCAAGTATGTTTAAAAGAACATCAAAACACGAGTGATGTATGTTTATACATGTAGGTTTACACCATGAATAATGCAACAAGTTCGGACATAAAGAACTTGGTGTGAAACAATGTTTAGGCATCTTTTTCGATAGGTCAATCGGCCGCCCTACATTTGGTGTAAAACCATGTTTAGCCATCTTCGACATATTGGAAGTGACAACTTTGCGAAACATCATAAAAGGCTTATCCTATAGTAAAAACAACGCGTGACTTCCGCACAAGGGTATGATCCTCATTTCATACCCTCGCGTGGAAGGCACGTGCGTTTGCATTTTCGGCTACGAGATGCACACAATATGATCATACTTCAAACTACTAGTATAAAAATATTAGGGACCAGCAGTGTAATTTACTAAAAGAAGCTAATCTAATTCTAAACACCCCTTGCCTTACGTTTGAACCCATCCCTGATAAAGTAAAGAACCTGTTTTCATTCCAAATCTTTCTCTCATAAACACAGGCAGGTATCTAAACTTCTAGGCACCTTTAATTCTAATCAGTCACTTATTATAGTTTTTATTTAATTGATCTTCTGATCATTTTAATAGCTTGTTATATGATTGTTTTGATAATGTTGTTTACATGTTAATATTATGCAATTAAACTCTTTGTTTGATTGTTCTGTGTTAATGAATTCATAATTATATCAAAGATCAAACTTAGCAAATTTTCTAGTGTGGTTATTAGGTATGTTGTTTTGGATATACCACCTATTAGTGCTCTAAGTAAGGTAATTAAATTCGTCGTCATCAATCGATTGACGACCGTAAGATATTGTCCGCTTTGGTATCTCCGCCTCACGGTGACTTTGTACAAAAGTGTGTCTACCAAGTTAATAACATGTTCAATACCGTTAAATACCCAACATCTCCTCTATTTCATGGCGATGTGGGACAAGGAACATATCATATCTTTCATCAAGGGCGTGTCTTGGTGTTTTTTATTGTGGTTACCTTTCATTAATATATCAATCAATCAATGTAAGATTTATAGGACTAGAACCGGGAAATGATGACTAGCGACTTAAATGCTCCAATCCGGATGTAGTTTTTATTGACTATCATGAACCTTGTTGATGTAACAGAACATGTCTCGGTGTGAGAAAACAGTTGAACTAGACCCTCTTGATACGTTTGATTGTTAGGTAAATTAATTCTTTCCATTGAAGATCAACTGATTCATCATCAATCTGTTGTAAAACTAAAAATATGGTAGCTTGTAATGTGATGTTGGCTTAATTTCAATAATCTTAACTAAAATTTTATAATGTATTGGCACTTTATATAATTTTATTTTTATATTTTCTTATGTATTATTTTTGTTTCAACAGAGATTGTCTGGATACCTTTTGGTTCTAGAGCTTCAAGGGTTCTAAGTTCTAACCAAGAGATTGTTAACTCTACTAACTGTATAAAGAAATGAATGAAGGTGAAATAAATCAGAGCCCGTGTATTACACGCCTTCCTGATGACCCTTTGTACGTAATTTTTGAAAAATTAAAAAACCATTGTGACCGCGAATCTTTTGGCCTAACCTGTCACCGTTTTCTTGATATTCAAAATTTAAGTTGTAGATGCTTGAATCTTGGATACGTGGCCCATTCCTTTCGCACTCGCATCAAGACTGATCCTTTTATTCTTGACAAATTGCTCAGCCGTTTTAAACAGTTAGAGTCACTGTCTTTAACCAATTGCTATGAACTTTCAGATTCAGATTTAACTATATTGGAAAACTATGGCTTTAAATTGCGCTCTCTTTATCTTTCCTTCTGTCCTCGTGTTACTGACATATCACTTAATTCAGTAGCTTCTGGTTGTCAGTTGTTGTCCATTATTAGTCTTTCTAATTGTTCTATTACGGATGGCGGACTGGAAATTTTAACAAAATCCTGCAAATCTTTAATACAAGTGGATCTCGCTTGGTGCTTAAGCATAACTGACCATGGAATTCGGTCTCTCATACAAAATTGTCGTCAACTTAAAGCGCTTAAGATATCTTGGTGCAATAAAATTGTTGGTGTAGGCTTCCAAGGGTGTTCTGCTGCCTTGGCTTATTTACAAGTCGATTGTTGTGCCATTGATCCGATGGGTATTTCTAAAATTTTAAGTGGAGGTGGTCTCGAGTATCTAAGTCTTTGTAATCTTAACAAGTGCACAAGGGGACATGGTTTGGGAGCAATTGGTTCAGGCGTTGCTGCAAATCTCAAAATCCTCGACTTAAAGATGTGCACATCTGTTACGGATGATGCAATTATAAGCATCTCAAAAGGGTGTCCGTTGCTGCAAGAGTGGAACTTATCGTTTTGTGACGAGATTGGGTATCCTGGTTGGGAATCAATTGGATTGTATTGTGATGATTTGAAGACACTTCATGTGAACAAATGTGTGAAACTTTGTGATCGAGGGTTACTAGCTTTGGGTAATGGCTGCAAACGCCTGTCAGTGTTATACATGACAGAGTGCCGGCTAGTTACTCGGTATGGCATCCGTATTTTTAAATCACTAAGAGCGGACGTCGAGATCAGTAAGAAAGTAGTGCCGACGATTTATCCCTATTGTTGATATACTTATCATTATTTGAAGAGGATTATTAAATCAAACGGTATGCTTATGTATTTGTGGAGAATGTAAATATGTTATGTGGTTTATTAACCTTACTATGTGTAGTTTCTAATAAATGCATGCAGTTTCATGATTCTGTACATGAAAATTGATTGTCTGTATACAAATAATCCCTGATGTATATAATGATTTTGAATGCTGACATACTTATTTAAATCATAAGTATTTTTTGAGGTTATGTAAAACCTTATTATTTAGGTATACCTGAGGATCTACCTTTGTTTTTGTGTGTGTAAACATAACCAAATATATACAAAATAACCTATAGTTAAAACTTTGATATAACAAGTGACAAGATACAACCTGAGATGAAATAAGAGCAGCTGGAAAATGACTATATGCACTGATGACAAAACAATTGAACTCCTAAGAATGACTGAACAATTGAACATAGATCATAACATTGCAGCTTGACAGATAAACTCTCCCGTAATGATGAGCCAACAGTCCGATCAAATGGCTGACTACCATTGCTTAGTTGGGAAACGTTCATACAACTCTTTCAATCATCTATACCGGACATACACATATGTATAGAGGATGCAGTCATCTAAATGAAATAAGCGAAAGTAGAGATACCTACTGTGTCGAAGTGAAGATTATGCGTTCCATTTTCACTAAGAATATAGAGACCGCTAATCATATATGAGAAGGTACTTAATTGTCCCAGTTTTCTGTTATTTTATTAAAAAGATGCTTATTTTGTGATCAATGTATCCAAATTGTAGATTTAGACTGCTTTTTTTGGTTCTTTTAACAAAAACTTCATAACATATATTACATGTAATACCAAATTCACTTGTATCGCCTAAGTTTGACCTCAAAAGTCTTGCTAACAAAATGCACTTCAAATGAGACATGCCGACAAAAGAACACGAACCACTCGACACAACTGAATTGCATTTCACTAACGCTAAGACTAAACATGCTAAACATCAAACAAAAACATGAACTTTCATCAAAACACAGGTACCCAAGTAGGCGAAAATAGCAACTCATACAAATTCTGATAACTAAATCTTCACCACCACCTGCTCAGCCGACCTTCTTTTGACGACACCTCTTGAGCACAACTCATTTAGCACCTCCAATGCTTCCTCGGCTAATCCTTCGTGAGCTAACCCTTCAATCAAAATAGTATAAGTGCCTTCTGTAGGTCTACAACCCTTCTGAACCATATAGGCCAAAAAGTCAATAGCTCTATCAGTCTTTCTACCCTTACAAAGCCCCAACATCACTGCATTATAAGTTAACACATTTGGTCTAACACCTAACCCTTCTAAATCATGAAGAAACTTAATCGCGTCTTCCACTTTTCCTTCTCTACTAAGCCCACTTACAACTGAAGAATAAGTGATTATATCCGGTTGCAACCTCTTTTGCTTCATTTCATCAATCAACATTATCGCTTGACCCGTTTTACCAATTTTCGACAACCCATCAATCACAGTATTGTAAGTGATCAAAACAGGCGAACACCCCTCAAAACTCAAGTGATTAAGAATCTCGAGAGCAAAATCAACTTTCCCATCTTTACATAAAGCCGTAAGCAAAGTATTATAAGTCACAATATCAGGATAACATCCTCGAGATACCATAACTTCCAAATACTCAATCGCTCGATCCATCTTTTTCTCTTTGCAAAAACCATGCAATAATGGATTGTAACTTAACGAATTTGGCGTACAACCATGTTTCGGCATCTTTTCCAAAATATCAATAGCTCGTCCTAACAACCCTCTTCGACACAAAAAGTTAATCAAAATGTTAAAAGTGACAACACTCGGTGCACATCCTTTTTTAAGCATATCTGCCACAAATTTCTCAGCATCCATCCACTTACCCATACTACACATACTCCTTAATATAATATTATGTGTGACCACGTTCGGCTGGCAACCAGTAGATGGCATATTGTTCAAAAACTTAATCGCATCATCTAATCTCCCTTCTTTACAGAACCCGTTAATAAGCACATTATAAGTAACAACATCAGGCTTACAACCTTTCGTTTTCATTTCATCTAAAAGCTTCATCGCTTGTCCTACACCACTCATCTTACACGCAGCCTCTATCAAAATAGTATAAGTAATAACATCCGGATAACATTCCTTCTCCATTTGTCTAGCCAACACCACCATCGCTTCTTCCAACTTCCCTTTATCACACAAAGACCTCAAAATCGTGTTATAAGTCACAACATCAGGCGCTACAGACATCTTATCAAAAACGCTAAGGGCTTTATCAATCTCACCCGCTCTACAATACCCACTAATCAAAACATTATACGTTATAACATCAGGCACAGCACCAGACTCCTCAAGTATCTCCATAACCCTAGTAGCTTTCTTCGTCTTGCCCGTTCTACAAAACCCACGAATCAAACTAGTACACGGAATTATATCCGGGATATCGCCTCTATAAACCATATTCTCCAAATACTTAAACCCTTCTTCCAACTCACCATTCCTAATCAGTCTCCTAAGATGATTATTATTCTCAAACTCCTCGAAATTTCTTCGAGTATTAATTTCATTATTCCCATTCCCATTTCCATTAATTTGCAAACCTTTTTCGCCATTTACGGGCTTACCATTTGGGGACTTTATAACAGCAGACACCCTTTTAATCTTTCTATTTAAAAACCCATTTTTATCATTCAATTTCCCATCATTTCCAGTACCTAAAGCAACAGAATTATGAACTCTAACTTTATGGTTTTTGTGGGTTTTGTTTTGTATATATTGAAATGAACAAAACCCTTCATGGGTTTGCTTTATGGAGACTATTGATGCCATATTTGAACCACATATACTTCAGGGTTGTATTTAGAATTAAAAAAAACTGCTTACGGGTGTGTTTGGAGATGAAGAAGGTACCGCCTAATTTTCTTATCCAAATATGTCGAATGAAATGTTTTTATGTTTGAAGTGACAAAGATACGGAAGGTCACATGAGTAAATGGTTTATGTTTATGGGCTTGTTATTGTGTGGGCTTAAGGCTCAAAAGAAGTTTACAGTTGGGTTAGGTTGAACTCATGGGTTTGAACTTGACTTAAGGATTTTAGATTATAATTGAATTTGAGTTCAAAAACATTTGTAGATCATATTTGATAACTTATGAAATTTGCCCAACACTATTACAAGAGAATCTTGTGTAGGAATAATTAATCATTTAGTTTTTGTTTTTAGTCTTAAAGATGTTATAATTAAATCTATCTAGTACAATGAGATCCACCAACGTAAAGTTGTCAATTGAACGTTGCTTTCATATTATTGAATTTCTTAGAAAATCTGAGAACAGCAAAAACTCTAGTTTGTTTATAGCTTAATTAGTTATAAATTTTAATTAAATATACGGATATATAAGAATTTGGTAGTGTTTAATGTTTTATACTAAATTGTCGCATCCCCAAATTACCTGTTTTGCAGCGGAATGGAATACCTGGGGGATGATTGTCATAGCATCAAAGTTACAGTTATATCGAACGACCTAAAGTGTCGTTTTGAAAATATCGTTTGATTAAGTAAAATAATCAGAGTTTACAAAACATAGGTCCCAATAGATTACCAAAGTACCAAAAATGAGTTTGTTACAATCAAACGACAGTTAAGTGCATAAAAATATATGTGAGACACGTCAGCTCAGCGACTCTATGATAAGTCCATATGCATGCCATGAAGTGAATGCCTTAGATACCTGAGATAAAACATGCTAAAAGTGTCAACTCAATGGTTGAGTGAGTTCATAGAGTTTGCTTAACATGTAAAGCTTTTAAAGAACGTTCATGCAGCAAATGCAAAGTTTTTGGTCATTTAGAATAGTCCACAAAACAAAGACATTGTAAATCCACTCAGTTCCAAGTTCCGCCCATACAAAACTTGCAACCTGTGTGTTCACAACCCAGTGCCAAAAGTAGTATGTCAAGTAGTCAAGTATACGTTGTCATAATAATTCATAGTATAGCACCACGTATATAATAATGTATGCCATGCAAAGCCCCTAGAATAAATAATATGTGTCCCGTAACATAGTGAACGAGAGGTTGGCCGACCTCTAATAGCGCTATCCATACTACCTACTGGTAGGAGACTAACAATGCGAATGTACGAACGGTACATCATACAACTATTATATACAATTAAGAACGCTCCGAACATGGGAGACTTTAGATTGAGAACGCTCCGTAACATAGTGAGACGTTCTGCTCCGGACCTGGGAGGCTTTAGGTTGCTCCGAACAAGGGAGACTTTGCACTGCTCCAACAAGGGAGACTCCTTTGTCACTCCACCACCTAGGCGAGATTTATTGAGAACGCTCCACCAATACGGCGAGACTTTAGAACGCTCCACCGATATGGCGAGACTTTTAGGGTCATATCACGTACGGTTCAATAAGTTCAAACAAGTCATAAGTTCGTAATTAAGTTCAAGTGTTCCAGTCAAAAGTTCAAAACATATCAAAAGGTTCAAATAGTCAAAGGGTTCAAAATCAAGTCAAACAAGTTCAAAATATACCAAAAGGGTCCTTTAAGAGTTAAAAGAGTTCAACTATATGTCAAAAGGTTCAAATCAAGTTCAAAGTGTTCAAATATATGTTAAAAGGTCCAAATCAATTTAAAAGAGTTCAAATATACATGTCGAAGGGTTCAAAAGCAAGGAAAGTGGTTCAAATAATAGTGTTCATAGCATAGTAATCAATTTAGTTCGGGTATAATCTACTTACGAGCATAAAGAGTGAAACAAAAGATTAACAAGTTCATGATAGTTCAAACAATATAGTTTAAGTTTAGATTCAACATATAGTTAGCAAATAATCGAAATTGAAATTAAAATAGTTGAGCATGTATCTCCCCCAAAGAGTCGGTAAAATGATTAAACGAGTAAAAGTGGGGCTACGAACTCACCTGATGCAATGATTATGATGACAAAAGTAGATACACTGAAATGAGGTGCGATCTCTATCTGCAACCTAATATGAATGATATGTTCTAATGTAAGTCATGAAACAATGTCGTGCATGCAAACTCATATGATATTCATACCACTTGTGCATTTGAAAATAAAGTTTATCGTCGAAATACACGTTTATGACATCTCGTCATGTTATAAAATACTTTACAAGTACTTACGTTGAAATGATATCCTACGATAGTCGTTTAGTGATTTATTAAGAAATTATAGTTTTTCGTCGTAAAACAATATAATTTGACAACTCATAAAAATGGCTAATTTTGAGTGATCGTATATTATTCGTTATACCTTCGTTTGATGAACGGTTGGACATTTTGGAAAATAGGCCAGGTGAACTCACTTTTACTTAAAGACATTATTTTCTCAAAAGTACTCTATCGATAAGAAAAATGGCTCCAAACATGGTCACTTGCGCTAACCATTTTGGTCTAGTAGAAAATATATAAGTGTTAATACTTGTGTAAAATAGTCACAATAGTCATATTTAAAATGCGTATAACTTAGTCGTTATAAGTCCGTTTTCTACGTTTTATATATCCTTGATTTCGTGTTAATGTATACTAATATATTTTTGATAAATCGACTCATTTAGATAATGCTTAAAACTCATTTTTGCCCCTTAAATAAACCTTGACAGCTTGTATTTTTCAGAAAATTAGTTTTCGTCGTTAAACTTAAAAATAGCGTAACTTCTTCGTTATAAATCCGTTTTAACCCGTTCAAGCGACCACGGTTTCGTTTTTAAATCTATTTTCTGGAAATATAAACCAAAATAATCCATGACCTGTCGAAATTTCCAGATTTTATAAAAATGGACAGCCCTTAATTATATGTTGTCGAAAATGATTTTTCTAGTGTAGTACTTGTTCTAAATTCTTCCAATCAACACCAAAACTATTCTAAACCTACCATACACCTTCTTAGGGTGTCATGGGTTCCTAAACTTCTCCAAAGATGATAGAGTTCATGGGAATAATTATAGGATAGTTTATACTAATAATAAGTAATAAAAACAAGTAAAAGTGGTATGAATACATGAAATACTTGCATATTTTTGTACTAGCATATTAAAAATAGATCAAATATGATTATGAAAGAGTAGAAAAAATTATTTAGAACTTACTTGAGTGATTGAAGAGTTTTTGGAACTAGAAACTTAATTAATCTTTAGGTTTTTATTTCAAAACCTTGAAATAGATCACTAATAGAACTAGAAAAATACTTGAGCTTGAAAAATCAATGGTTTCTTCTTGTTCTTGATCATGGCCGAAAATCACAAGGGATTAGGGAGAGGTTTCTTGCATTTTTCACCTTCTATTATGTGTTTGCAGGTGTTTTGGTTTAATAAAACACTTGTATTATATACAAATACCTATCCAACAATGAATATGTGTACATTTTTAGTCAAGATATTTTATGAAATAGATGACTGGGGGGGGGGGGGGTTGGTTGGCAAGGGCTTATTTGGGGAAAAGGTTTTGTATTTTGATGATTTAAATGTATATAATGTTATGTATAATGTGTATTTGGTACATATAATTAGTTATTTATTGTAGCGTTAGCTAGAAATTGATTTTAATGGAACAAAATAAAATATATCGAAGTCATAAAAATGATAAAAATGCATTTCTCACAAGTATTGAGTGAATAAATAATTGTCGATTAGAATTTACGAAAACCGTCGTAAATATATATATATAACAATTTATATACCAAAATAAATTCAAAACATCAGGTAAACTAATAATATAATTTTTATAGTCTTAAAATGAGTAAAAAATATATCAGGACAATTGTGGAAAGTGTCGGATCAATTATTCGAAATAAATGATCGTGCGATAGCGTTTATTTAATAGAAAAATATACGTTAATGAAATATGCAAACCCATGCATGAACTAATATGAAATGATGTTACTGATGATGTACAGACTAACTCTAGTCTATATGAAATGTTCTCAATGATGTTCCATGAATACGCGGCTAAACCCTTACGGTTACGCAAATTTGATACTCGTAAACCTAGTTTACAAAAATGATGAACAATAATCGTGAATATAAATTTTTCTCCGGGAATGAATAGTGTTTTGTGAATAGTAAAATTTTGAAATAACCTCTCAAAATATCAAATCGACTTCAAAAACGATGAATAGTAAAATGATGAATAGTAACTGATGAATAGTAAATTCCCGAGATGAATAGTAAATTTTTTTAAAGTTTGTAAAATGATCGGAAATTGAGAATTGTGATATAAATGTGATAAGTAAATGATAACATCAAATAATTCTGATATTTTAGTGTCAATTTTCTCATAATTTGCTCATCATTTGTATTGTTTTACTTGAATATATGCTATTATTTCTTAATATTTCATTTTCAGGGCATAAATGAGCATAGGAACAAAGAGACGCGGATTTGAAAGAAAACTAGCAAAGTTATACAAGAGTTTGTTGTCCAGGAGAAAGTTATGGTTTCGTCGTTCAACTACACCATTTTGTTGAGGTGTGTAGGCTGCTAATATTTGATGAGTGATGCCAACTGAATCGAAGAAGCTGTGAAGAGTCTGATTCGTGAACTCCGTTCCGTTGCCAGTATGTACTTCGGACTGTTGCAAGTAGACCAACTTGAACACGTTTGATGAACTTAATGATTATATCGGGTGTTTCAGCTTTTGAGGCAAGAAAGTAAACCCAAGTGTAACGTGAGTAGTCATCCACAATAACCAATATATATTTCTTCCCATTTCGACTGACTACGTGCATTGGCCCACATAAATCCATGTGCAATATATGCAAAGGTGCAACAGAAGTATGTTCGAGTTTGGATTTAAGTGTTGCACGAGTCATTTTCCCTAATTCACACGCAGAACAAAGACGATCTTTCTTGAAAGAAACTTTAGGCAATCCTTTGACTAGGTTGTTGTAAACAAGGTCATTTAATATCCAAAAATTCAGATATGAAAAACGACGATGCCATAGCCAGGCTTGTGATGAGGATGCTTTTGCAAGCAAGCATATCGGTTTTGGTGATGTAATTTCATTAAGAGCAATTTGGTATAGATTGGAATCCCTTGAGCCTTTGAGAATATCAACGCCGTCAATAGTATGAACAATACACGAATGTTTTCTGAATGCCATCTCTAAACCGCTATCACAAAATTGGCCAATGCTAAACAAATTGTGACCTAGCCCCTTGACAAAATAGACTATTTGAATTGTGACTTTATTATGAATGAGATCTCCATAGCCGTTGATTTTGGTGATGTGATCATTCCCAAAATGCACTATACCCAAGAATTTTGTCACGAAGTTCTTGAGCAGTGCCTTGTTCCCTGTCATATGTCGGGTGCACCCCGAATCGAGGTACCAGAGGCACACTTGGACAAGCTGCACAACAAACCAAAAAAAAAGGAACCCGTTGATAAAGTGGTTCCACGTAGTTAGATAGATGAGATTGCAAACCTAGTGGATTGAATTTTCTAGAGTAGTGGTGCTAGGTTCGTTTTTGTGTTTAACTTGTTGTCATTTATAACCTACGTGTTTGAACACTCTTCCAGTAGATTTCCACCTAAGGCGGGATCTAGGGAATAATTCATGGTACTTAAATATTCTACCCGTTAGGATCCACTTCCAATTTTCGTTAAGCTTAGTTTTTCTTAGCTTTGTAGGAGCTTTCCTAGGTGTTTTGGTTTTCACATTATTTCAATTCAAATCATCATGCACACAATTCGCAGAAATTGAATTATGAGGAACAGAAGGTAAACAAGCATTTTTGTGTTTAGAAACAACGTATTCATGCAAACTTAAGTTATTACAGTCATCCATGCGCTTAGAGCATTTTTTATTGAAAGCTTTAAAAGGTCTAGATTTTTCTACTACTGCAGTGGACTTTTGAGAGGTACTGTCTTCAAAGCACTGATCTTGGATGGTCTATCATTGTTACAAGTAGTGTCTAAACCTGGATCAAAAAGCAAATATGCCTTAGAAGATTGTGTATTTTGAACTTGTTGTTCTAATTTTTGTTTCTTACGTTTCTTGTTATTTTGTTTCTTTGACTCTTTGGGTTTCTTTTCTATAGGAGGAGGAGTCAAAGAACACATTGGTGCATCTAGAGGTATATCCTGACTAAGTAACGCTTGATTCCTAGATTTTGCTAAATCGTGATTATGGATCATGTAATTTGAGCCATATGGTGTGTTAACATTTGCAGATTCAATTGTATACATTCCAGGAGCAATTACTTCAGGATTAGATAAATCCTCTTTTTGTTTTGGATCAAGAATTTGAGTTTTGTGTTTTTGGCTAGCCATAAGAGTTGATTGTTTTGAAGAGTTTGGAAAAATTTTATCGTCCAACTGGCTTGAGCTCACATACTCATGATTTTTGTTTTCATCAAATCAAGCACTTTAGATTTGAGTTCCTCATTCTCTTTTAAGATTAATTTTAAAGAACTTACATAGGAAAGCTTGTCGTATTTGTTTTTTTTCAATTTTTCGCTGCCAGTTTGCTTCAAACGTTAAAGATTGTCTTCAAGTTTAACACAAGAGTTTTCAAATATGGAATTACGACAAGCCAATTCCATGTTCAACTCAACATTCTTTTGCAAACATTCTTTAAGACTCTCTTTGAGTAAAAAGTTTTCCTCTTCTAAAAACATTTGAGCTTTTTCAGATTCTTCAATTTTATCCACATTTGTTGAAGATTGTGGTTTGATTGACTCAAATTGATTTAAGAAATATTCTTTTTGAATGTCGGAGTTTAAGCTTAGAAAATCATATGTATCTTCAATAGATGTTACCTAAGTTAAATGAATTTCTATTTCATAAATCAATGCTTCCTCAAAAGCTATAAATTGTTCATTAACTTTATTCATGGAAGGCTTCATAAAGGTTTTTAAAAGATTTTTGACTTCTTTTAAGATCTTCATTTCATAAGAATTGGCTTTTAAAAGTTCAGACAATTTAAACTCTTGCTTATAGTGTATAATTTATTTGATTTTTGAGATTACAAAAGGTTTTTCTAGCTAAACCCTCAAATTTGTTTGTTTTCTTGAAAGAATTTTTTCTTTTTTTATCAAAACATTATCTGCACTAAAGTAGGAAAATTGGTATTCTTATGTAAAACATGCAAGCGTTTTTCAGTTTCCTCTTAAGAGATGTCATTAGGAGCAAACAAGTAGTCTTTAAAAGTGTCACGTCTCTTGTAATAAGCATTATACAAACTTGGTTTAACACGTTTAACCATGTCAAGATAAAATGGTTTAGGATAACCAAGACCTTGATTTAGATTCAGAATAAAATATGGCTTGAGTATTAACATGTGTATAGTTTGAATAGTCTGATCGGTAGTGCGAAGTTTAGTTTCATCTTTTGTTAATCGTTGAATACAATTAGCTTTATCCTCGTTCAGTTTTGAAACTTCGTTTTCATAATTCATTTTAATGTTATCAAAAGTCGAAATATTTCGTTTTAAGTGAAAAATCTCATTTTGTAACTCAAGAATTTGACGTTTTAGCACTAATGGTCGTTCAGATTGTTCATCATGTAGCATGTCCTTGATTTTTTTTCTCTAAGGAAGTACTTCTATCTTGTTCCAGTTTTATCAAGTTAGCATAATTTTGTATTTGAGATTGAAGGGTGGTATAGTTTTGAAGCATATCATGCTGATATTGACTTGTTGATTCATGATTATATTCTACACTTGTAGTGGATAGTTAAAGGTCATCACTTGTAGGTGTTAAACTGCATGTGTTGATTTCATTTATCTTAATACTTGTTAGAATGTTGCCATGAATTAATTCGTCAAGATCATCTATATCACAAGCATATAATGAGTGTACCTGGTTGATGAATTGGTCATCTTCTTCAGCATCAGTGTCATAGGCTCATAGCTTGGAGTCGAATCTTCAGCTTGAGGTTCATAAACATCCACCTTCTCCAAAGAAGCCATAAACACCATGTTTGTTTTCAGTTGTTCACCTTTTTCTTCAGTGTCAACCATAAAGTCATTTTCATCAGCAGCCAGTGCCTTTCCTTTTTCCTCTATTTCAGCTAACAACATCTTCTGTATGTAGTAATCTTTGTTACGCACTTTGCCATTTGGACATGTTCTTGCAAAATGACATGTTTGACTGCAACTAAAGAATTTTGGTTCTTGAACGTCCTGGACAACATCATTCTTTTCAGCCCTTGGTGCACCTTGCCTAATCACTTCACCTCATGGTTGAACATCTTGTCGTTTGTTAATGGCAGTTGATGCCTAAACAGTTCGAAGATTGTTGTTGGTTGGTCGTTTATAGAAAGATTTCTGAATTTGATTCCCAATTAATGCTAGATTATGAACTATTTAGTTAATTCAAGGTTTGCAGTGTCTTGTGGTGTAAGGTCATTTGCATCTTCCATGGGTGAGTAACTTATGTCATTGTTTGAGCTGTAGGAGGATGAGTGATTTGATTGATATGATGAGACTAACGTAATAGAATCCTACGTTGGTTGTTGAGTTGAAGAGTCATTTTCCTTTTCTTTTCTTTTTTGTTCAAGGATGTCATTGACCTCAGTTTGATTGTGCTTCAAAAGATCAAACAGTTTATTGATGTCTTTCATTGTGAGGTCTTGATTCTATCTGATTGCAATGGTGAAGCGTCTCCATTCAGGTTGTAGGTTGGTTAGAAACATAATGTTGTGTTCAATTTTTGTTCTCTTAAGGTTGTGACGATTCATTTCATTGATCAACTTTGTTGAAATGAATGTATGCATCTTCAAGATTTTCTTCAGGGAGTTGCTTGAAAGATTGATAGTTCCACAGAGCTAATGTTTGTTGAGTTTGAGTGCCAACATCTGCCCCTTGCATCAATCTTTCCAAGGCTTGCCAAAGATCATGAGTTGTTAGATTACTATCAATGGCATTGTAGATCTCATTGCTCAATCCAAAAAAAAAGAAACAAAAAAAGAAAAGAAAAAAGATTCTTAGCCCGGATATAAGCTTTAAATTGAGCAAGTTCAATGGGACTTAGATCATCTTTATCTTGAAGTTTCTTTTGTCCATGATTGGCTGCATCATCAATCTTCTTCATTACATATGGACCATTTTTGATTGAGTTAATCAACAGTTTTATTTCTTTGAATCCCATGAGAACATTCATAAACCTTGAAGACCATTGAACATAGTTTCCCCGATATAACATGGGAGGCCTAGCATCACTCCCTGTGGCTAATGCATCTTTAGTTGTAGACATTGTGATGTTGGATCTTTGATATGAGATGCTGTTTTGTATGAAGGTTGTGTTTTATCTTGTTGTAATAGAAATTGTTGAGATGTTGATAAAGATTTTCAAACTAATTAATTTTGATTAATTTGAAGTTCAATTTTAGTGGAATGGATAAGGTCTAGTAATCAAGGTCTAGCAACACAAAGTCTTGCAAATAGTAGCTGTCGCAATAATCTCTTGTAAAACGGGCAAAGTTTTCTTTCGTAAACAGTGGGTAACAGTAGCTCTCGCAAATGAGGTGTCACAAGCTTCTTCTATCACAACTTATAGAAGAAGCTATTGAAACAATTTCTTGCGAGTTGGCCAGAGCTTTCTTTCGTAAATAGTAGGTAACAGAAAGCTTCGCAAAGCTAGTATCACAAAAATCAATCTCGCACACCAATAACAAAGACTATCGCAACCCAAAACTTGCAACTAATTGCTATCGCAAAAAGCTATCGCAACCAGAGACTCGTATCGCAACTTATTCTCATCTAACTATCGCACAAAGACCCTAATTTTGCTAACAAAATTTGCGAACAAAATTTTGCGAGCAAGAGAACCATATTTTTACGAGCAAATGTACACTTTTTTCAAACCATTTAATCTACGTTTTTAAGCACAATTCTTCATCAATTTCATAAAGTGTTTGTATAGAATGATGAAAAACGTTTCTTTAATCTCTAAAAATGTTTTTCTAACACAAATTTATAAGATTAAACAAGTTAATTAGTGATCCTAATAAAGTCGTACAAGCAAAAGATGTTTTAGAGAGATAAAGGTTTTTAAAATCTATAAAAACTGAAAACTTTACTACTAGTGAAGATCTAAATGAAGCTAAAACACTACTAGATAAAGCAACTATTCATATTTTGCTCTTGATACCAATTGTTGTTCACAACTATCACGTCTATTATTAATCTTTAAGATATAAAGTGGGTGTGGAAACTTTATTCTAGAGAAAGAAAATAAGAAAGTCTCGTAAGACATTTTGACAACACATACCTCATTACTCATGAGGTAGGGGGTAGTTACAGTTTTATACTCATATATACGTCTAGCATCTCTTTGCAACTATTCAAGTGTTGCGAGGGTATATTGCTATCGCAAGGTACAACAATGTTACACAATATACTATATTCTATAACAAAAGATAAATAAAAGTCCCTGCTCTAATGATTTACACTTTCGTGTTCCAACAAATATCACTTGTGATATTCAAAAACGTATGAAAATGGCCGAAAACACTTAAAAACGGACGAAAACGGAGGAATATGTATGAAAACAGACGAAAACGTATGGAAAACGGACCAAAACGTAAAAAAACGGACGAAAACGTAAAAAAACGGACGAAAACATAAGAAAACGGACGACAACGTATAAAAAAGGACAAAAATAGATGAAAACGTATTAAAACGGACGAAAACGTATGAAAAATGACGAAAACGTATGAAAGCGAAAAAAAACGTGAATTAAAAAAAGAAAAAAGAAAGTGAATAAACAAAAAAGACAAAAATACAAAAAAAAGGACATAAACTTAGATTATTGACATATTAAATTTTAAATTAATCCCCATCTATATCTATACTACATATAATAGAAAAACGGTCAAACCTTGAAAAGTGAAAAATTGAAAGTCAAATGTGAGAGAAATGTATTGTGTAATTAATACTCGTATTAAAACACCCTATTACTTAAAGTCACAATAATTTATTCACATTGTACAACCAATTAAAAGCATATCTACCAAATTGAAAACAACAAATTAAAACACTCTTACTAAAAAGTACAATAAATTTTTCATAATGTACAATTTAAACAAGTTACAACATAATTCTAAATATAAAATAATTAAACACACTAATTAATGTTATTTTTAAAACACCCTAAAATGAAAAGGGTAGGGATCATCTCAAGTTGTTTTTACAACTTGAGTCAAGTTAGGAGGATGTGAGCCATTGGATTTGATCCAATGGCTCAAATCAAAAGAACTTCTTTTGATTTGAGCCATTGGATCAAATCCAATGGCTCACACATGTCTAACTTGACTCAAGTTGTAAAAACAACTTGAGAGAATCCCAACCCAAATGAAAAGTACATGTTATTATACACATTATACAAATTAATAAAACACACAAAGCTTCATACAAGCTAACAAGTTGATGGTACATATAGTTTTGAAAATCGGACCGGACCAACGGGTTCAACTGGAAACTGGTGTCGCCACCGGTTCGGCTAACCAATAACAGCCATCCGAAAACGAAGTAGAGAGGACCCGTTGAAACCGATACAAACTGGTGAATCAGGTCTCATCGAGATCTATATCTCCGGTTAATCGTCATAGGATACACGCCGTCGCAACGCGCGAGTACCCTGCTATACTATATATAAAGGAAAAAACAAAAAGTAAAAAGTAAAAATTTGAAGCTATTAATACATATAGAAAACCGGGTTGACCCGAGATGCTTCAAACCCGGTGGGTTGACCCTGTTTAATTTGACCCGTTTTGACTGGGTTTAAATCAACCCGTTTTTCGACGGGAACGGTTCAACCGGTTGAACCACCCGGGTCGAACCGACTTTCAAAACATTATGTTTAATCCCCAAATCTTCAAACTTTTATTATTTTTCGTTTAGGACCCATAAGCTTTTTTTTAACACAAAACGATAATTCGCTATATAAATATATTATATAGATAAGTTTTTCTCCAAAAACGATTATAATGTTTTACAATTAAGAGAAAAATATGTGCCCGTTAATGCACATTTTACTTTTCAGTAGGCTAAATAGGCCTATTTCAAAGAAAAGATATAACTAAATGTGCCCAAATCTTTTACAAAATAGCCAAAATTAGCCATTTTTTTATTTTTGACTAATCACATTCATGCTTATTTTGGTACTTGCGTTCTTCTTAACACTAATCCCATCCTTGTTAGTTTTTACGCGACAAGTAACGTGTGTTGTTAGTTTTTATCTTATAGCTGATGTAATGTTTACTTTCATTTTCATTAAATGTTTTTATATGTTGTTTGATAGATGTTAAGAATTTTGTCTAGACTTTAGTTATCATATAGTACAACCGTTTGCAATTGCATTTTCATCGGTTCACGTTCTATTTTAAACGTTACACAAAACACTCACCACAATACCACAAATCATTAATTATCTGACGCTAGAAACCATGGCCGCTAGGCGCGGATACTCGCCTAGTCAAACTAGATGAATGATGAAGATTTAGAAAATAAAAGTATAATCTTATGTCGCAAGAAAATAATATGTTACCTAATTAAAAAGAAAAAATAAAAAAGAAAAAAAACATAGAGAAAAGTCTAAAAAGCAAAAGTATAGTTTCAATCGTTGCGCAAGTCTTTTCATCTTGGAGGAAACGAAACAAAGAAGAAGCAATCAATCTCTTAATTACACTTTAATCTAATCTAAGAGGTATTTAATTTTATTTAATTCTCATCATCACAATCATATAATTACATAATTTTTTTTTATCTAATTGACATTTTGCAGATATTATTCATAACGATGGATGTTGCTCCTGATCGCGCCTCTTATGTTTGCACTCACTGGTATTAATCATTATCAATTAATTTCTTAAACAGTTATTTAAAACCTGGGTAGTTGTTAATTTCTGTATATATATATTAATATCAAGATGTATTGCAAGTGCCAAATAAGCTGTTTGTTATGTATCCATCATTTTTAAAGGCCCATAAGCGGTTAGTTTAATAGATTTGAGGCTCGGAGCCTCAAATGCTGCGTCGGCGCCAAAACCGTTGTGCGAAATGCCCAAATCGGTGAGAATTATGGTGAAACCTTCAAAATAAAATCGGCTCTACTGCCAATGGCCTTCTTCTATTTCATTGGTGGCTAAACAAGATATTAGAGAACGGAAGTAGCTTTAAAGTTGATATAGCCATATAGGAGACAAGATCGAAGTGGATGACGCAATACATGCACAAGAAAGGTGAAGAGAACTTGCTCGATTAGAGATGGGATGCGAATTTGGGAAATGAGAGTTCTTGTGTGACAGAGAAACACGAGAATTATCTACTTGATCGTCAATGTTTTTTATAGTATTGGTGTAGAATTACTCTTATTGGAGTCTAGGTCTTACAGTCTTCTCTTCCTCGTGTAGTCGTGTCTCATCTATGATTTTGGGCTGATATGCTTAAACCTTGGTAGTTGATTTTCGTATGCCTTTCTGGGTTTGAGTTTATTGATACATGAGGGAGTAAGATTATATTTACTATGCTTAATCGTGTTTAAACAGCTTGTTTTGTTGATTCCCGTAGTATCCACATAAGAGAGAGTGAGAACTATTGGGACCTTATAATCTTTAAGTTGTTACCTACTAATAGGTTCCCCATGAGCTTAAGTTGAGGCTCAAATGTTAATGGGCTACTCTCTATTTCGGGCTTGGGGTGTTAGTGTTACAATTGGTATTAGAGCGGTAGCCCTTTAAGTGATGAGAGTTTGTAACAATCGACCCATCCCATATCAATTGAGATATAGATTTATGATCCCCTCATAACCATTACAATTTAGGCATTTAATGACTCCTCATCATTCTTCTTAATTCAATTTATCAACCTCCTCAACAATGTGATTCTTTCACTATTGACTTTAATTGGAGCATTTTATACTAGCTGGCCTTTGTTGCTAGCCATTCTTTCTTTCTTCGTGCCAACTTAGTACTAAATGGAAAGTATTGGTCTAAAAGAGTAATCTAGGCAAAACACGTTTTGTTTCTTGTTGGTTCCTGAAAGTACAATGGCAAATAGTTTTTGGAGTATGTAATCGGAATCCTTTAATAACTGTGATTTGATATGCTTTTGTTGCTTTACTAGTCTTTTTGTATTTCTTATTTTTGCCTATGCACAACTTTTTTACCTTTTTTTTTGGAGAGGCAACTAACAAGCTCACAATATTTACAAAATATCTCACGCAATTGCGCTAGCGGGACTTGAACCCACAACCACTTGGTTAGAGAGAATTCACAGACACCACTAGGGTGCTAGGCTACAAGCTCTTTGTACCTTTGTATCACAATTTTTAATCTAGAAAAATATTTAAAAAGTATACTCAGACCCATGATGCCATAAAGATAACCACACTGATGACATAAAGATAACCGTAGACTCAACTAGGGTTCATAAATTTAAAACCATCTGTTAGGCGCCTATGGTAGCTATATATTAACTTGGCAATTAGTCTTAATGCTTCCATAACTTGTTGTTTCTAACTGATATTGACTGAAAGCTTGATGTTAATTGAATGCTCTGCTTATTCATCATATTCTTACTTTGTTAAATGGGTGATGATTGTTTTTTCAATAATCTCTTGACTTCTGTTGTTTTCTTTTCTATATCTCTCATTTTGCTTGATGTCCTTTCTTGTTGGATTTATATTTATCTTCTTCTCTATATAAGACCTTGCTGTTTATTACTAAAGTTTTGTTTATTGTCTGTTTGTCTGGGTAAGATTAGTGAATTGCTCAACAACCAAAATTTTATGTGTGCAGTAACAGAGCAATCCCCTCTTCGAATATCGATCTGCATTATGCTCACTGTTCCCGCAATTTAGAAAAATGTAAAATCTGTGATGAAATGGTTCCCAAAAAGCTTGCTGAAGAACATTACTTGACCACCCATGCTCCGGTATGTAGCTCCAAGTGAATATTACTAGCTACATATATCTAGTTATAAAATGTTCCAGTAGTATATTACAAATGAAATAATCTATTCCTGAGCATGATGTAAGATAGATTTTGTCCACACTGATTTGGTCACTAGTTAAACTCAAAGGCTATTTACTTATTTGTATACTCATTATTCATTTCAGTATTGCTTGTTCTTTTTTTTTATAGTTTTTTATTATTATTTTTTTTTTAAAAATTTTAATTTATTGTCTATCACTACTGATAACCAATGATTGAAATGTTGCTGGGACAGGTATCTTGTTCGTTGTGTAGTGAGACAATGGCACCTGAAACCCTAGCTACACACATAGGTGAACAGTGTTCTCAAAGAATTGTGACTTGTGATTACTGTGAATTTCCTTTGCCTGCAATCGATCTATTTGAGCATCAGGTAATTACCGATATTTCCGTAACATATAAATTCGGGAATTCTCGCTGTATTTGTTTCTAAATGATATTCTCTGTTAATCAACATTACAATATGCACTTCTCTTGAAATTTCAGGAAATATGTGGAAATAGGACTGAACGGTGTGATATTTGCAGTAGGTATATTAGACTACGCGAGAGAGCTGCCCATGAAGTCACGTGCAACGGTTCTCAAGCTGATACTGCAGACTCTTCCAGGTTTAACAACATTATCCTTTCTATAGATGTTTACTTTCTAATATACCCTTTTAACTCGTCAAACCTTCTTTTGATTCAAGTCACACGGGCTTTAGATTTGTCATGTGACAAAATAGTTACATGTAGACCGAGTTCTGTATTCATTTAAATATAAATATTTTTCCATACAACTTAATCAAGTATTGTGTATCATGAGACCGTTAACTTGACCACTGTATTATAAATTGTTTCTGTAACAATATATTATTAGAGTAAATAGAAGATATCTATATGTTATGGGTTTTGCTAACAACAACCCTATGGGTTTTGTTTAAGCATGCCTTAATTAACAAATAACAATATTTTCAAAATAAAACTCATCATTATCATAAATACATGATTTCAACACATATAATTAAGGTACTTGGACTATGAAGGATTCATTTGCTAGTACTACCTCTATCTAAATTATTTGTCGTCTAGACTCTAGACAATAAACACAACGTTTTAGACATGTCCTACAATTAAATTTTTTACTAATTAAATGTCAAATTTACCCTTTTAAATTGCAAAATTTTGAAGGTACAATTAATGCAATTTTGTGATGTGAGTGTAATTAGTGGTGGAATGAGAAACTTTGGTAAATATGTTTAAAGTGGTTTTTTCTCTTGGGATAAACTAAAGCTTAAAGGTGGACGTTATTTTGGGATGGAAAGTCAACTGTAAAAAGTGAGAATATGAGTGACTTATCGACTGTCAGGAACTCATGATTCTATTTTGTACCAATTGGACAAAAGCTTCATATATTTGGATTAGTATTAGCAGCAGTGAATTCATTATTACCTTCCTATCTTCTTAAGAGCACTAACTGTACACAACAGATTTTATGATCTTTCGAGGAAAATAGCACATGGTGTCAGATTACAAAGTTATAAAATCTTGGTGAAAATCAAAATTCTAATACTAACCATATGTGTTGCTTTTCTTTTCTTTATATTGCTTACTTTTTCTTTTCACATTATTTGGCAATTCTATGCTCTCTGGTTTCAATTTCTCTTCTTATGTTTGTGAAGGGCGAGCGAAGCCGAAAGAGAGCGCAATGCTAGAAGAAGGCCACCACCACAAAACTTTTCCACTAGAAGACTTGTATTCACTATAGCCATAACAGGCGTTGCCGTTGTTTTAGGGTCTCTAATTTTCCAGAGAAAACCTGAAACCACTGACCTGCGTTAAACAAGAGAGCACTCTGTAGATCCTAAGATGAATTTGTGTAGAAAACAAGTATGCACGGGCATACCCTGAGTTTTTGTTATCTTTTTGCTGTGTTAAAAAAAGGGAGAATAATTTTGTTTTTGGTAGTAACTCAGGTTAAAAAGACTTGTAATGATAATGCATACCATGATTCTTTTCTTTCTTTATTTATTATATTTTGTTTCTCATAAATGTTAGAATGTTCAAGTCTGTAGATGTGTACTTACATATGATTGGTTTTGCATCTCAGATACTGGTGCTGACCTTTGAGCTCATTAACATTGGTCAATAACATCAATTTTAGTTGTGGTGTAGGCATCGTCTTTGTTAATGAGTACTTTTCATTATTGTCTCAAAATGGTCGTTCATTTTGATAGACTTGATTGGAATTAGACCAACTTAGGATGACACGAGGCTTCTTGTTGATGGAATCATATGATGTGTGCAGTAATTTTCGTGTTCAAATCACTACCTAGTTGTGAGAGGATATAAATAGTACAATCAAGCTTCACATGATATGCCAATAATATCTCATAAATGTATTAGGCTTCTTGTTGATGGTATCATATGATGTGTGAAGTAATTTTCGTGTTCAAATCACTACCTAGTTGTGAGAGGATATAAATAGTACAATCAAGCATCACATGATATGCCAATAATATCTCATAAATGTATTGTGGTTATATTTAGGAGCTTCTAGCAATAGGAGGTTCTAACGGCTTAATATTGGGCCGATAGAAAGCTCGATTTCGCCGCGTAAGCAAAATAGTGTGATGTGATTGGATAATAAAAGTCAAAATTAAATTGATTTTGGTCAAACTTTAATAAATTTGGTGGAAAAATTTAATTGATAAAAAAAACACATAAAAATATATGTGTCAAATTTGTGAAAACAAAAACTTAAAAAAAAAGGAGGTAATTAATAAAACTTTAGTGGTTGAATTTTTAAAAATTATATAGAGTTAAGTGTAATATTATAAGCCTTCATATTTTTAATAACTTTAGATTATAAAAAATACCCCCTTATACTTTACACCCTTTATACTTATATCTTAAAAAATACAATGTATATGCTGTTTTAAAATAACAACATATAAATTTGCATAAGATTATAAGTATCAAATTTTTTTACTATATATGTTCAATTAGGACCCATTTATTTCATTTTTAAAAGTTTAACCTATGTGAACACGAGTTTACATTTTAAATACGGCTAAATTACTAAAAACGGTAATATAATTATCAAATTGTAAGCACGAGTCACTTTAATATAAGAATAAATATACGCGATTGTACTTATAACAATAACTCATGTAATTCTTATTTATTTATATAAGGATATCTAGAAAAATATTTTTTAAAAACTTTAAGGAGTATACTTTAACTTTATCAACGCTTATTATGTGCTATTAAACTTGCATCATGTGTACAACATAATATCAGTAGGGAAATTTGAATAACAACATCAACATATTTGTCAGCCAAATAAAATTAAATCTTGAATAACCTAACAAAAATTTTTACAAAAATTTTACCAAATTCTAATGGATGTTAATGCATAATGAAAAACTCGTGCATAAGTATTAGTTATACTTATATCACAATTTTCATAGGCAAATTCTTATATGTGTATATACTGAACTAAAATGTTAAAATAAATTTGATTTATATGTTAACTTCGTGCGTGCACGAAACTTATAACTATATAATTATATGCAATTGCATTTAAAGAAAACTGTTTTCTAACGTGATTCAAAACGAAAAATGACAGACAAAAACAAAATAAATACAAAAGTGACAGCGTAAAGAGATGGATGTTATGAATAATATTATGTGGATGTCCATATAACCCATAAGAAGCCCATGGCCCAATTAGCTACTAGGGGTTTTACCCTAATATTTATCTATATATACCTTTTGTATCTCCAACATTATAATGAATAGAAGAATACTTTCATTCCCTCCATTCTTGTTCACAATACGTTATCACGCTCTAAAAATTTGATTTCGTTGTTACTTATTCTCGATTCCCTACGGTATGTCTTCAACTCTTTTAAATTTATTGTTCGTAGTTACATAGTCAATGGTAGACAATCTAAATAATATTATTACGCAGTCATCATATCATGTCTTGTCTTATTACTTCATGGGGTTAAGAGTAAGGTCAATAAATTAATAGAATAGCACATATAGACTTTTAATGTTACTGTTATTACAAGATATTGGTTCGTTTATATGCTAAATTGCTAATTGTTATGTACATATGGTTGATTTTTAATGATCTGTATGTCTTCGGCTTTTTTTAATATTGTTTTTCTTTATTATTATTATAGAGCCACCAATTCTTTTCCTTTAATTGTACTTGTTAGTTAAATATTTGTTTTCTTAGTACCCGACTTCATCGTACTATTGATATAGAGTTTACGTTTACGCTATATAATTATATGACAACCTTGTAACATATATTGTGGCAAACCTTATTAATTACAATATTATGCTTCTGTTCTATTGTGTTTGGTCATGTTCGAGAATGTTATAAAAACTATTATAAAACTTGAACCTATATTCACTTTATATAAACCTCATTAAACTTTATAAAAGTTATACAAAATTCATTTGGTTATAAATTTGAATATTTTTTGCTCAATTCATTTGGTTCACTCTAACTCGGTAACTGATATTTAATAAAGGAATCCAACTAGCATATGAAGTTTGTGATGCATGATTTATTACATATTGGCTTCTAGAAATAAAGATAACTATATCTTTGTAGTCTCATTCAATATAAGAGTATATTATTTGGTTTCTATATACTTTGGCATGAATCTTAATTTCATTATATGCTTTCAGTTACTCAAAATTATGAAAATGGTTTTAAGGTTATGATTAAGGAGGCAATGCATATTTAGTATCACAATAGAGCACATAATTGTGAAGGTTGTCAAAAGTTATTGATATATTGAATACAAGAATAA
This sequence comes from Chrysanthemum makinoi, assembly GCA_910596185.1. NCBI lineage: Eukaryota > Viridiplantae > Streptophyta > Magnoliopsida > Asterales > Asteraceae > Chrysanthemum > Chrysanthemum makinoi. Next base: position 196,091,278 of record OU343225.1, on the reverse strand, counting down.
GATGTTCTTATTGATTAAAATAATGCCATGGAATTTGTCTCGTAGATGTGACTTATTTATCATATTACCGTAATATGTGACGTCAGATAGTTGGTTATTGATAAAAATTGAGAAAAGTTTGTGTGTATGAAAAAATACTATAAGATATTATTATTTGAATATTGATATTGCGTTTTCTTATAGTGATTAGCAAAGTCTTAATACTGTGTTATGCGATCTCCTTAAGATTTGACAATATATTGAACTGATAAGAGACCTCATCGCCGGAGATAGTCACCTAAGTTGTTCTAAATATTTGTTTGTATTGAGATACATGAATTTTTTATGTATGGTATAATTGAATTATGGCGTCTATAAATTTAAAGGTCATTTGTGGTGAATCAAATAGTGATGATTTAACCTGTTACTTGGTTCTTTATTCGTGTGTTGTTATAACGATGTCAAATGTTCGATATTCATAGATGTGTGCAAACTATGAAAAAAAAAATCTTAAAACTAATTCTTACTGTGTGGGATTAAACTGATCAATTTATCATATGTTTTGTTTGCTAGTAAGGCATTTGATTAATTGAGTAATGGTATGCATGTGTTTTGCAAATTGCGCAAGTTCAGAAGTAAATATATATGTTTTATTATATGATAATATTTGAAGGCTAATTTGCAATTATTCTCTTATACTCTCTTATAGTTAACAAGAACAATAAATGTTCCATTGTGACTACAAATGAATAATCAAAATAACATAACCTTATGTTATGTTAAAGATAAATAATATACTTAGAACCTCAAGTTCTAATATGATTCTTTATAAGGATGAATATCATAACCTCATGTTATGTTAAAGAAAAATAATTAGAACCTCAAGTTCTAATTTGATTCAGTAAGTAGAATCAATAGCATAACCTCATGTTATGTTATTAAAGAAAATAAAACCTCAAGTTTTAGAGGTTTTATATGATTCCCTCAAAAGAAGAAAATAACATAATTTCATGTTATCTATATTGAACTATGTGAAAGTAATAAAAGTGCTTATATAAATTTTATTGGAGAAATAATAGTATAAATGTGATAATGTATTAAATTCTCCATATTATTTGACTTTAGTATAAAGTCAAGTGCAATCGAAGCTCCTATGGTCATAAACTAGTTGTCTATGGTCATAAACTAGTTGAAGCACGCATGGTCATAAACAAAAAGTATATGAGCCAAGATGATTTTATTGAGTGACATTACCGGTTAGACCATCCCGGTTTATTAATGATGCGAAATATATTAAAGAACAATAACTTTATTCAAAGATAGATTTGATTGTTCTCATTGGAAGTTAATTGTTTATTTGTCACCACCAAATTAAAGTAAGGACTTTGTCCTATGAAGCTTTGGAAAGAATATAACGGGGATGTATGTAGGCCTATACATCCGCCATGTGGATCATTTTGAGTTTTAAAATCGATGCATCGTCAAAATGATTATGAAGGACGCAACTTAAAGTTAGCGTGTTTAGTGGCTCGACATATCATATACAAGCATGGTATTCCAAAGTATATCTTTGAGAATGGTGGTGAATACTTCTAAGTATTGGGCGATTATTGGAATAAGTGTTGAACATAAAAGTAGCCCATGTTCATACGTGAATTGCTTTTGTTGAAACGTTTATAAAACGTCTTCAGTTGATTGTAAAGCCAATAATATTATGAGAACAAAACTATTAGTTTATGGGGCATGTAATTTTATATGATAAAATATGATTTCGCATCTTGCCATTAATCTATAATGAATCCTCCCCATTAGAATGATTTTGGTCACTAACCATATGCATATAAAGCTTTCTGTTAATGTGTGGAACTTGTATTGTAAATCCACCACAACGCACACAAATTTGAGATGTTGAAATTGATAATTCATTCAGGGAGAGAATGAGCAGCGAGAAATTTAGAATGAATTATGATATAAATGTTGATCCTCGTACTAAAGAATATGAACTTAAAGTTCAAGGGACAAATAACATTCCATATCTAGTAAATGTCAGACTTGTTTAGTGACATAAAGAAGTGACTATATCATATATACGCTGCTAGTGCTCCAATTATAATGTAGTCCCAAAATGAAAACCAATGATTGGTAGTAAGTCTATGGCACGTCTGCAACGTGATAGACTAATCGATTCCAAATAAAAGTCCTCAAATGAATAGATAAAATGGAGCAAGAAAATTCAGATGGTCTAATCGAGGTAATAAAGACCCCATAATAATTATCCTATATAGAAACTAGACATGAAGGTAATTGAGAAACCCCGGGTACTTGAAAAACTATGAGATATCAATAAATGATATATTCCCATGTCTAGTAAAGTGTGGAATCGAAAATATAAATGAATCGACGTCGATGGTGATATTGTATACAATAATACACATGGTAATGATTATGTAAATAAATAAGATAGCGTTATAATCATGTGAGGATCATGGAAGCATACCTGCAGGAAGTGCAGATGTATAAATGAATGGCCAAAAGATATAAAGACGCAAATAACTAATGAAAGATTGAAGTCTCTTGTGGTGAGACATGGTTACTGGGACTTGAAGTCCGTACACATGAATGTACAAAATTATTGGATATGCATCGGTCTTTGTGTGAAAGAAAAATTGAATTACTGGAATCATGATATTCAAGGCATAGCTGATGGCACACATATATTTCACAAAGACTAGAAAATTATCTTGAGGAGACATGTTCTAATGTGGTGGATCCAATAATGTATTTTGTAAAAGTCTGGCAATGTGATAAATAATTGATATGCGTCTAAAAGAAAATGAATATAGCTCATTTGAAGTTGAGATTCCATAATGGATATAAAATGCATGAAGCATGTCTCATGATTTAAAATACTGAAGCATATAAGAAAGTTTTCAAGAATAACACTTGATCAAGTTGAATAAATCACTATATAAGTGAAAGGCAATATGGTATTGGTTTAAAATGAGCCATTGAAATAACAAAATTTACCCATGTTAGTTTTAAAGAGATTTGTATATGGTATAAGTTACATATGTTTTGATGAGGTAAATGTGAATGGAACTCATGAGGAGATTTTCAAGATGGTTGAATACCTTGAAATGAAATTCAAAGTTTTGTTTTGTTTTATGAATTGAACATCTTAAAGATGAAATCATTTTTTCAGAATGAAAGCTAAAGAAAGATGCTATATATCTTTATATGGATAACCGACGCTCATGTTTATGAGGTCAGTTGATGAAGAAAGACCCCCTTACTTATAAAGATGATGATCACAATATCGATTTATGGGTGTCATAGTTATAATAAAACATTGATTGTTCTCACCAGTGGTCATAAATGATATAATGTATCATTTACTTTGCATTCGTTGATATTATATAACTTGTGAAGTACGAAAATGTACTCGTATAATGATAAGTATGACATGTTTAATCCTTCTTGATATGTGAAGGTTAAGTGGAGAACACTTGTTTATATGAGAATCAAACATATATTCTATCAAGACACTTACTATATTGACATTAAAGAAGTTGGTTTATTATATTGGATTGCACCAACTAAGAAATTTAAGTGATGTGATCATCAGGGGGAGAGAAGATACGTGTTGCACTCTTTTTCCTTTGACCATGGTTTTGTCCCCATAGGGTTTTCCGGCAAGGTTTTTAATGAGGCAATATCCCCAAGCATATAAAGGAATTATGTATTTTTTTTCCTTCACTAGATTGTTGTCCACTGGGTTTTGTCTAGTAAGGTTGTAACGAGGCATAATCCTCAAATGGACATCCAAGGGGGAGTGTTATGGATAATTATAATATGGATGTCCATATCTTATAAGATATTGATTAGAGGTATTTGAGTTATATTAGAAGATTACATATCTTCCAGAATGTATGACTCTCTCAATGGTCGATCACAAACAGGAGATTTATTTACAAGTGGAGGAACCGCAATTTCATGATGTCTAATTAAACAGACGATCTCAGTGATATCATCCAACCATGCAATAATTCTAGAGATACATGAAGCAAGTCGAGAATGTGTTTGGCTAAGAAGTGTGATACAACACATACGTAGATCATGTGGTAATTATTCAGAGAAGGTGGCACCAACAGTTTTGCATGAAGATAATGCAGCATGAATTCAAGGGCGAAATGACGAAATATATTTAACCAAAATTCTTCTTCAATCATGCCTTACAGAAGAATTGTGATATTATTGTTCAACAAGTTCGTTCAAGCGACAATTTGGCAGATCTATTTACCAAGGCACTTCCTACCTCTACATTTAGGAAATGAAGTCACAACATTGGGATGCGTCGACTCAAAGAGCTCAAGTGATATAGTCATCAGAGGGAGACAATACGCGCTGCACTCTTTTTGTCCTTAGTCATGGTTTTGTCCCACTGGGTTTTCCTGACAAGGTTTTTAATGAGGCAGCATTCCTAAAGCGTATTAATAATATGGACATCCAAGAGGGAGTGTTATGAATAATATTATGTGGATGTCCATATAACCCATAAGAAGCCCATGGACCAATTAGCTACTAGGGGTTTTACCCTAATATTTATCTATATATACCTTTTGTATCTCCAACATTATAATGAATAGAAGAATACTTTCATTCCCTCCATTCTTGTTTACAACAATGGATTAATTTTTACTTCAAATTTTAGTTATCATATATACATACTATTTCGCTTTATGATACACTAAAATCTCTATAAATTAATACTAGATAAATTAATAAATTCGATAAAATTAATAATTTGTCCAGTCTTAACTTAGGATTACTACAAATTTAGACTACAATCAATAAATAATAAAATGATATTTTCCTTTAACCTTTGTGTATGGGAGGTGATACTCACAACATATTTTTTGATGTGTGCACCACAATTTATGCATTATAGTATTGTACGGTACAAACTGTAATGCACAAATTGGATGGTGCATGCATCAAAAAATATGGTGTGAGTATCAATTCCATTTGTGTATATATATTTGTTCTAACGAAACTATAAATTAATGTAATTATTAAAAAATTTCACTATGTTTTTAATGCCTTGAATATCGAAACATTCATTAATTTATTCAATGCCTTGAATTCATAAACTCTTAATTGAAATTTGTTTTTCTAATTAATTTTTCATCTCTAACTAGTATATATTGTAAATAGTATATTGAATTTCGATATTTAAAGGTCTTACGTAAAACATCTTTAAATTAATAATATTAATTTATCAATATAGTAATATCTCGTCAAATTAATAAAATATTTGGTCTCAACATTATTAATTTATAAAGGTTTTACTTTATACCCTTCACTAATATTAAAGTAGAGTTAAACGTATGAGAGAGAAAATGAATTTTCAATCGGAAAAAAATGGTGAGAAATAGGAAATAGTGGGCAATACAATGGCAAGCAACTAGTGTCCAATTATACTTGTTGGAATGGTAACTCAACGGTATCGTTTATGTTTTCTAATTTTCCTGGTGATTGGGGGATAGAAAAATTATAGATGATATTCAAGAAGCACGACACGGTGTTAGACATTTTCATGGTTCAAAAACAGTTACACAATGGCAAAAGATATGGGTTCGTGAGATTTAAATCTGCAAACGATGTGGAGAATCTCCTATGTCAACTACAAAAGATTAAGCTTACTGATGAGAACCTAAAGGAGTATGCCGCACATGATAGAGTTCACAATGACAATGGAAGGACGGAGTATAACGGAGCGTAGCAGGAACCGAATAGGGAGATGGATAACAGGGATCGAAAGTTTACTGATGATATAAGAGCACATGGTCGTGATGCTTGTAGCTTCGTCGACGTGGTAAACACGGGATATACAAGAGGAAACTGGGCGTATGTGGAGAAGGCTACAATGGGCACGAACAAAAGACATGATACAAATGGTAATGAAACATACAAACTCAAAACCAAGATAGGTACAAGGACAGTAATGGGCTAAAACAAGGAACGTAGATGGTAGGAGAAACATCGTCATCAAAGAAAAAGATATGGATAGCAAGATATTGAATAGAAGTGAACAAAAGAAACTAATCAACAAATCTTGGTTCTCAAACCAAGAACCTTTATTAACTTCAATCACAAACCCAAAATAATATCAAGAACACTAACAAGAACTGATCTCAACCAGTTCCACAATATAACAACCAAACAATGATACTCAACCCAAATCTCCCACTGCTACTCAGGTGGAGTTCTATTATCTAAATTGATAATAGTTCTATTACAACCAGATAGAACAACAATGAATATCAGATCAACAACAGATCTGCACCAGATCAACAGGGTTTGTGATGTTGAGAGAAAACGTATTTTTCCTTTTTAGGGTTATAAGAAGAATCCCTCAGACTCCAGATTTTATACTCCAACTTAAGAATCTTTCTCCACTTGACATAAACAGCCCTTCAAATTTGTACCTTTGCTATATGCTCTCAAAAGCCCAAAACTAAGTATAACTGAAAATATCAAGGGTGTGTTTAGGGAGGGGCTTATATGAGACTTATGGGGCTTGGGCTTCTAAAATAAGTCGGCTTATAAAATAAGTCTTGTTTGTCATGCGAGCTTATGAAATCATAAGCCCCTAAAAGGGGCTTAAAACTTTAGCCCCATAAAAGGGGCTAAAAACTTTATCCCGAGGCTTATGAACCATAAATTCATATTTACCTACAAAATATCTAACATATACCATAAAACTCATTTAATTATATCTTTTTTAGTAATTTTGCAATAATAAGCCCCAGCCCCATCCCATTACGCAAACATACCTTAAAAGTGAAAATATTAAATGAAAGTGAGGGTATGTTTGGAAATATGATAAATATGTGACATGTGACAACTGTATTCACCTGTGCAAACCATGCGAGACTAATTACTTGGGGGCTACGCAATTTTTTCATTTAAAATTTTCACTTTTGTAAGGTATGAAAATATTTTGAATTGACATAAAATTTACCCGGCATTTTGCTTTTCTCACTCAAATAAGTAAAATTTACATGTGTTAGAGACAAGTCACTCACATATTCTTAAAAGTGCGATTTTATCTAAACTCATTTTCATCATGAAGATTGTAAGATAAAATCACGATTCAAAAGTGACGTTATTTTCCCAATAAACAAACTACTAATATTCAAGCACAAAATAAAATGCATATTTAATAAAAAAATAATAATACTGTGTATGATGGTTGATGAAATAAAAAATTCTTTTCAAAATATTTAATAAAAAATTCGTCACAAGTGTGTGTGAGCGGTGTGGAAGGCCTAGTTCAAGCGAATTTTGCAATTCGTGCGAATTATCCATCAAAAATTCTTTTCAAAATTATTTCGACCACCCGCCACAACCTGAAATATATTCTAATCTTGACAAACCAGTTCAAACGTCGGAGCTACCCCAAGCACCCACCGAGGATTACGAGGACACTTTCTTTGAAGATAGAGCCCGTAATCTAATCGAACAAATTCAAGCCGATGAAAAAAGGTCGAGAATTAGAATTGATTACGATGAACCCGCTCAAACACCGGTGACTAGCAAGAATGACTTGCCTAATCTTCACGTTTCTCAAGAACCAGAACCGGAGACCATAACGGAAGTGGTGGAAATTGCTAGCTCTCAGAGCACACCACTTGTCCCACCTCCTGATCTTTCTGAATGTTCTTCGAGACTTGATAGTCATCCGGATCAACATGTTGGTTTTGTTGATTCTTTGGATAAACTGATTCCTCTTCATAACTATCAAATGCAATCGTTTATTCCTTGTGTCGGTTGTGGTGAGCCTCTTTTTGGTTCACCCTGTCGCTGGTGTACTTGTGTACAATGTGGTAATGATATTCATAATGGGAGTTGTTTGTTTTGTGGTTCGAGGAATTCATTTGATTATGATCCTAATCAGAACTCATTTAACGACTCCTCAAACTTTTCCAATTACCCACCACACCCAACTATTCTTCATATAATCAACATACCTGCTGTGAATTTTGTGGAGGTCCTCACCAAGGATTTGAGTGTCAATCCGGAAACACGCTTGTCTATGAACAGTTTTCCAATGATGCTCAGAACTTTGGTTATGACCAAAATCCATATGATTCACATATCCGCACTCAACAGTTTTCTGTTGTGAGTAATGGAGGTCCCCATTTTAGCTCTGATTGTCAAATAGGGAATCCATTTCCTTGTAACAATCATGACTCTTACAGGTTTGACAATTTCCAACCTCCACAGCACTATACGGTTCAAACTCCACCTGAGCCGTTGTCTCAAAGAATCTCCCAAGATTTTGAAACCACAATGAAAACACTTGAGGATATGATGAGTAACTTTAAGAATCAAGTGAGTGGTGAAAAGACCATAGGAGAATTGCTGGCCGAAGAACGGGAGGCTCGCAAAGCTAGGGAAGAATTATTAGCCCTAGAGCATGCAGCTCTAAGGCATTCCCAATTTCTTAAGGCAACTCTATATGATGATGACGAGGAGGGTTTTTATCCTTTTAGAAATAATATTTCTCAACCTCCTTAGTCAGTTGATATCCCAGCAGTTGAGATTGCATCTCAAACAACTGCTATCACACCCAAGGCTCCCACTCACTCTCTTATTATGGGGATGAGCATCTTGACACTGTTCTCTAAAAGGAATCGGACGACTTCATAAAGTCTAGTGTTGAGAACCTTGTCCCAATCCCAAGAGAGTCACAGGAAATTCTTGATCATGTGTGTGATATCCCTCCTCCTCTTGTCTTCCAAAATGATCATGTTGAGATGTTCTCCGATTCTGATGATGATGATTCGTTATCTTGTGGAGACATCATTTATGTGGAAGATTCACCTTCTGAGCTTGTTAGCTTAGAAGAAGAGAATGATGAAGTTACTGACACTGAAATCAAAGATGAAGCTCTTCGAGCAACATTATTGAATGTCAGCCTTCTCATTTCTAAAATCGAGGCTTTCAAAGAGAAACCTATTTCATCTCCTATCCCCATTAAGGATAGTGACATTCTTTCCGATGATTCTATTCCGAAAATGAAAGCCTTCTGTTTTGATAATATGGGAGAGAAGATTAGTGGCAGTACCACTTCTCATTCTCATAATTCTATCCTCAATCATGAATCATTTACTTTTGAGGAGTTCGCCAGTGAACCCACTCATATCAATTCTAAATATGATTCATTCACCTTCATGGAGTTCTCAGATGAACTCACTCATATCATATCTCCACCGGAGTATGATAACTTCTACTTTGATCTAGACACACCAGGGATATGTCTAGACCAATTGAGCTTAAATGATGAGATTCATGCTATTATGAATTCTCCTTCGGATGATGATGAGTTAGTCATGATGTTTATCATGATTTTCTATCTCTTCTTCACCTATCCCGTGGCTTCTCCTGTTCTTCACTCCTTCTGGAATGAAGACATTATCTTTGATCCCGGCATTTTCATTTATCATTTGTGAGCCGGTTCTATGTATATCTCATCGGTGTGGAACTTTCACGTGCTTCAAATGTTTGTCCAAACATCTTGAATGAAAGTCCGATGGAGATTGTTTCTTCCACTTTGCTTCCCCATGAACCAATTAATTCGGGGTCGAGTCAAGCTAGCGACTCTGAATCAAAAATAGCATGCCATATGGGTTTTCACCCATATTTCTGACTTCTTTCTATTTTCTACCACCCTAGTGTGGGAGGGTTGCCCACATGTTAAAAAAAAAAAAAAAAAAAAAATCTTCTTTCTAAATAATGGCCGTAGTATTTCCCTTTTACGTTCTTTGTTTCGGCATAACCGCCGGTACTTTGAATATTGAGGGCAATATTCATTTCTAAGTGTGGGGGGGAATTCTCACGAATTTTATCATATTTATCCACCCAATTCCCCCATTTTTGGCCAAAATTTTTTTGGAGTAAGTGTTCTGCACTTACTCATTTGGTTATCAAATCGCCTTTGTCTAATAGACAAAAGGATTGGCTAATCCAAGAGCAAACGGCTCTTGGTAAAGATTTCTCAAATCCGCTTATATGGCTTGCAATTTGCCCAAAATTGTATGGTTCTCAACTCACCATGTCCTAAAAGTGAAGAGTTGGCTAGCCCGCAAGGTTATGGCTTGTGGTAAAGGCAGTGGAAAAACCATAATTGGTATTCAGCTCACCAAAGATAATATTGATAATTTATCTAAGAGTTGGCTAGTCCAGAAGCAAACGGCTTCTGGTAAAGACAAATCAAATCTTGAAAGTCGGTGGTTTGCTCAAAATCACATGGTTATTGGTGTACCATGGTTCTTACTTGAACTAAAACATTTGGCTACTCCAGAAGTAATGGCTTTTGGTAAAGAGATGCAAATCCATTATGTTTTTTCTCAAAATATTGCTAGGGACTAGCAATAGTTTAGTGTGGGTCTCCCCATGAGTGTGTAAATACTCATCATTTTTAGTCAATCCGAATCAAAAACGGTTAAAATGCTCAAATGCATCAAAATACTGAAAATATCTCAAAGTTGCATTTTATATGTTTTAGATGCAAAATGTTCAAAATCGATGAAAACGAGCAAAGTTTGCATAATTGGCGTTTCAAATTCCGACTTTCAGAAAATGGCAAAATCAGTCCCTAGGCATTTATTTTAAAAGAAAAGTCGCCAAAGGTCCTTTTGTAATCATAAATTATCATATTTAGTCCTTTGGTGGAAAATCCAAAAATATTTGAGAATTTACATGTTTAGTCCCTGAAAATCCAAAAATGGTCAAAATTAATCCTTGGAATTTTAAAAAGGTCAAAATTTACCCTTGGATTATTAGAGGTTGGCAAAACTAGTCCTTGTACTCAATCTTCATAATTTACATGTTTGGTCCCTGGGAATTAGAGCTTTACATTTTTGGTCCCTATGTTATTACTTTCACAAACCAAACCGGACCTAATTAACTACCCAAGCCCAATCTAAACCCCTTGGCCCAAACCACTTACCCGGTCCAGTATACCCATGACCCGACCAACCCAATGTTTAAACAAAACATACCCGCCCCCTTTCCCTGCCATTCCCCGACCACCCTGTCTGCTCCAACCACCAGCCACCAACATACCCTAAAATCACCCTACTTCACACCATTTGTCTCCCCCTCCTCACCTAACAACCCATTGCATTAAATGCAGCCTTGTTCCTGTCTCTAGTATCAAAACTATTTTTTTGGCGCCATAACCATCAAATGGCTAAGATTGTTCTAAACTCATCCAATGGTGGAGATTTTTGATGGGATTTAATCAGAGATGAAAGAGAAAGAGATGGAGCTATAAAAGAAGAAAGAGGAAGCAAGCAAAGAGAGTAGTTAGTTTTAGTTTTTTTTAAAGTGTATGTCGTTTTAACATTATTAGGTCTTAATTAGCTTCTCAATTGTATTATCAAGTTATTTTGTACTCACTTTAGCAGTTCCAGTGTATTAAAACTTTTATTAAGCTTTAATTCAAGTTAATGTTCAAATTGCATATCTTATGTTCACTGTCAAGATTTTTACTTGCAAACAACTTTGTTAAAGCTTTGAGCAGTTAAATTTTAATCTCATACAAGCTTGTATTAGCTTGTCATAGCTTTCTGCAAGCTTGTTTCTCAGTTTCAATCATCTTTGGACACTAGTCAACAAAAGTCAAATTTGGAGCAAGAATGATGCAAGGATGATATGGGTTGATTCATGAGTGAAAATGGGTTGAATTGGAAGCCAGTGGGTTGAGTTGGATTAGGTTAGTGGTTTTTGGTTTCAATGTTAGCAAGCCATAGTGGCTATTGGACAAGTTGTAAGTCAATTCTAAGTTCTTATGCATAATATGTATTTGTGGTTTTAATCTGTTTAATCCTGTTCTAATAGACGTATTTAGGTGTATTTAAGTGAGTTTGATTATAATATGTGCCGGTTCATGGTTTGAAATTGTTTCAGTTTAAAAATCAAGATAACAAGGGTGTTTGGCTCAATGAGTTTGATCACACTTAAGTATATGCAGTGGTTGGTTTTTGTTAGTTCATATCTGTTAAGCTTATTTAAGCACAAATCTGTCAATAATTTGGGTCTGCAACCACTAAAAGTCAAAATCATCTCTTCATCCTGTCTCATCAACAACTGTTGAGGATTTGGGTTTGCAAAATCCTAGATTTGTGTTAAGAAGTCTTGTACATTTCTTACTTTGTGTTCTTTACATCACATAAATATCAATATCAGTAATCAAATTGGATTCAAGTTCATCTAAGTCAAAGTTTCTCAATTTCTTCAAAAGTCAAAATAGCAAAACCTGTTTTGGGCTCAGTTGGAAGGATTTTTTTATGATCTCATCTTTGGGTCTTAACAAGTGAGACTTGGCATTCTTAAAAGTTCAACTGGTATCCTTACTTATCTGCATTTTTGTGGATTTTTGTCATTTTTCTATAAGCTTCAAACAAGCTTGTGAACTTGGACCTAAGTCCTGCTCCATGAGCTCAAGACACTGAGCTTTTTCTCGACATTGTGCAAATTATGCACAGGGCTCATAAGAGCTTCTCATGATCTGAATTTTGGTTTAGGCACTCTCACCCAGGTCTACTTTAGTTTACAATTGGTAGTTTTCACTTATAGCTTATTGTGTTGCTTATTTTTGTGCTTAAAGTAGCTAGCTCAGATTCTGTTTTAGCTTATTAGCTCAAATCATCAAGTTTGATCAATCCTGTAATCCAGTGGTTAAAGCTTATTGTTTTTAGTTGCAAATTGGTTAATTTAGTATATTGTAGCTTCTGTTCCAGTGTGGTGGCTTGTTTGGTTCATTTGGCTTAATTTAGTGCTTATTTATAAGCACTTGTGACATCAGTTGCATTTTTCTCCATATAACCCACTGTTTTTCCATTTTTCTTAGCTTCTTAATATCATTTTAGAGTTTCCCTGAAATTTTCAGATTTTTCCAAGCTTGTTTGCTATTTTTCTTAATTTAAAGTAGTTTTTAAGCATTTTTAATTAGCTTTTAATACAAAAAATTCAGAAAAGGTTCAAAAAATTAAGTTTTCATTTTTATTAGGTTTAGATAAATATAAAAAGTAAAAAACGTAATTTTCCAGATTTTTCATAGTTTATTTTGTAATTTTTAGTAATTTAATTAGTTTTTAATAGTATTTAATTCCTAGAAAATCCAAAAATAATCAGAAAATTACAAAAATAGTTTTGAAAATTCTATTTTGATATTTTAGACTTTTCCAATTCATTATATTATTTTTCTAGCTTTATTTCACATTATCTTGTATTTTAGGTAATTATTAAATAGTAAAAAATAGTTTTTAATTAGATAAATAGTTATAAAAATAATTTTCTTTTTCCATAAATTTTCTTTTATCATTAGGATTGTAAAAATGTATTTTTCATATTTTTAGGATTTATATTGTGTAAGTTTCACGTTTTTATCTTGTACGTCACGTAGTTTTTAGATTAAGTTTTATAAAAACATAAAAACAAAAACATCATTTTAAATATAGTGATAGCGTTTATTTAATAGTTTTTAACTTTTTAATTTCCTTCAATTTGCATTTTAGCCCTTGTAGTTTGTATACTTTTTCCTTAGTTATAATCATAATCAAATCCCTTTTTCGTTCAAATTTCTCGATCACTATTCGTAGGGTGATCCATTGCATAGCTCGCTGGGACATAACGACCCGGGGAGACCCTATACTCCTCAGATCTTCATTGATTTCGTGCTTAAGCAGTTTTAAGCTGGTTACGGTCCGCCATTCACAAGTGGCGGGCTTGTGTGATTTAGCTTGACTGTTTGGCACACATCATCTCCCAAGAAGCCCATGATCATGTATCATGGAAAAAGTTTGTGCACTTCCACTTTCTTTAAGTAGGACCAATGTAGCGCTGATATTTATCTTTTCTTGTTTCTTGTTTTGCAGAGATGGCTTTCAGGAACTTTATGCACCAGGATTTGGATGAAGACTTGAGTTTCATGCCATGAAGCAGGCCGAAGGGTCCTATGGCGTTGGTTCGCCATCTACTTTAGTCAACAAAAATGATGTGGACGCTGTCAAAGATGAGCCTGTTGCTTCAGCCCCCCCCCCACAAGTTTCATTGGAGGCCCCATCTCAACTGGTTGAGAATGTGGCTGATTCAGATGATCCCGCCGATGATGAAGTGCGGATTACAGGCTCTACAGGCATTGCTGATAGGTTGAAGAGTAGGAAAGGAACATCTAGCAAAGCTCTTAAGTCTTCCACCAAAAGGAAAACTCCTCTTCCTGCTTCTGGGTCCAGGGCTGTTCGGAAGAAGGTTGTCGAAAATAGGAAGACTGTGAAGTCTGATTTTGAACTGCCGGATGACACTGAAGAAATGCATGGTAAGCACTTGCTTCTGAAATTATAAAGAATACTTATTGTCATGCCTAACTTTTCTCTAATGTATTTCATTTGTCGCAGGCCTTCCTGACACCAAGGAGCTCCCTAATGCCCTCGCTTGCCATCGCATTGTTGATCATGTTACCCCTCCGAACTAGAAAGGATTGCTAGACAACATGTCCATAGAAGGGGTATGCGATTTGCACGACAAGAGTGTCGCGAGGCAGGCTGTTCTGGACAATCATTTGAATGCTCGTACAAGGGAGTTGCTTCGTAGTATGACGAAGGCAAGACAGGAAATGGACGTGATGTTGGAGAGGGAGAGGCATAGGGATAAACAATATGCTGAGCTAGAGGCCAAATGTGAGGAGATTGAGAAAGAATTTGACAAAAATCCCCTCACCCAGGACCTACGAGACAGGATTGCAAAGCTAGAGAAGGAGTTAGCTGCCACCACAGCAGAATGTGGCAAGCTTAAGTTGGAGGAGGCCAAGGTGGTGAGCCTCACTGGTCAAGTTGCTGTTCTGGAGGCTAAGTGTGTAGGTTTGGAAAGTGAAAGGTCTAGGCTTGGAGAATTAGAGATCAAGATGAGAGAGGAGGTTGATGGCCTACAGATGCGATACAAGATGCTGTAGAAGGATCGTGCAGAGGTTGTGTCGAAGGTAGTGCCATATATTGCCATGGAGTTGTATCACAGTGATGAGGTTGGAGCTGCCATGTGGAAGGTGAGTAAAGCAGCTATTTTTCATGGACGGTGTCTTGCTTTGGAGGAGGTGGCTAAGATTGGTGAGCCTGTGGACCTCTCCAAGGTTGAGTGTTACTGTCCCTCATCAAAGGCTGAGTACGAAGAGGCATGAAATGCATTTGCTACTGCAGAGAACCCCTTCTTGCTCGAAGCCACAAAAGATCCCATGGCACCTCTCGAAGATCTTCTCTCCAAAAATGTTAGGAATTGGAAATTCCATGTTAAAGTGTCGGTCACCCCAATTAAGGTCTAGCATATGTTAGCTCGTAGACGTGTCGGTATTTAAGTTATTTAGTAGTTAGTTAGTTAATTATTAGCATAGTTTAGTTTAGTGCAACACCGTGGAGGAAGGACGGGTCTTTACCCACTGTATGCCTGATCCACAGTCCGATAGGAGGACGTATTGTTTGTAAGTATAAATACCCCTTCCATCCTTGGAAGGGGTGGAGCTTTTCTTTCAATCTAACCTTACATTTTTTGTTCTACAAGTCTCTACCAAGAAACTCCCTCTCATCTACTTTCTCTCTCTAATGGCAAACATGTATTTTGATCGTCCAAGACCACCCGAATCATCAACACAATAATATTTCGAACCTACAATTGGTACCAGAGCCAAGGTTATTGTGTTATCTTTGATTTGTGTGGTTTTTTATCATGGTTATGTTGGTTTTTGTATCATGTTGTAAACTGTTTATGTATTAGTTTGTTGGATGGAATCTTTTCCGTGTATTATCTTAGTCAAAACTGTTTGTAACAGGTTTGTATGGTATTCTCTATTTGTGTCAATGTCCAATTTGTTTTTCGTCCAAACTGCAGTCTTCTAAAACTGTGATGATAAATGGTCATGTCAGGACCGTTTAACATAAGATTTATGTGGTTTGGAGGTCTAGGTTGGTGGAAGAAGATGAAGATCTTCATCCTTTTTAGTGAGAGAAACTAGAAAGAGGGAGGAGAAAACACAAGATTTTATTAAGATAAACACACACAACAAATAACCAAATGATTCACCTCACCCCTCATGGAGAGTCATGAGGGGTATTTATAGGCTCTATCTTTGCCACTTAAACGATACTAGTCCCTAAGGGCAAAGTGTACAACGCATCTAGTCCAATTCACGTAAATGACGTTATCTTTGGAAAAAGCGAGGCTAACAATCTCCTTCCAAGATAGCGTCACACGTGAATGGTTACAATGAGACCTATAAATACAAAGCAAAGTAAATTACAATAGTAATGAACAATGTTGACTTTCTTGAAGTGTAGAGTCTCAGTAGTCTAGATATCGAGGCAAACTTGAAGTTCTCTCTTCCGATGACCTCGGCAAATGATCTTCTTGTAGCTCTGAACTTCAACAGTAACGGTCTAGTTAGGTTATTACTCCCTTCTAACTAGTGAGCCTTTTTCTTTTCCTGCTCCCTCCTGAACCGACAACACTCTTTGATGTGCCCGGTTGGTGCAAGTTTTAAATTTATAAAAGGTGAATTACCAATATTACCAATAACACATACGAGCAAGTATACTCGTCCGTTATAGCAAGATTATGAAGGTAAGTCGGGATCGTCATCGCAGGATTTGAGTGAATCAAAACACAAGTTTGAATTACAGAGCCTATCCAAAACATATAATAGAGCAAAATAGATATATGAAATTCAGATGATTAAAAACTACACTTGCTTAAACTAGTATCATATCATAAATTAATGTGATTGTGTTAACCTCTTAACATGTTGGTTATGATAATTAGTTGGTGTACTAATCTATTGTTCTTACAAGTCAAACTTTGATCAAGAGTTTAGTTTATAAAAACAAGCATTAAGTTTAACCAATCAATTCAAGATCAATTCAAGTTTCATAAGTCTACATACATAAACTTAAACACAAAAACATCCACTTGTTCATCAAATTGCTTAAGAAATGGTCAATACAAAAGGTAACCGATCATAGACAAAAGGCTACAATTGATTCTCAACAACTAATCTTACGACCATTTAGATGTTTCCAACCAATCCAATTTGATAATCAAAAGCGTTTCTATTACAACCACACCTTAGTTCCTTTGTATAATCAAGAATAATGGGTAAAACAATCATCCATAGACAAAATGATTATGACTAGTTGAATAACACGAAGTTCTTTCGACCACAACGATTACTACCAATTAGCCAAACTTGATTAACAAATGTCACTATGAAACTTTAGCACAATTGGATCTTAGAATTAACTTGAAATTGAATTAAAACATTTTAACACAATCACTAACTAATCATATGATAATCAACATCATTTAAGCAAGTGTATAAAGAAACTAGCCACTCATAGCAAACATGAACATAAACTCATAACTTTGATCATTAGAAAACATGATTAAAAGTCTTACAATGCTTGGAATAAGATTACAAATGATGAAGTGATGTTTCCCAAAGGATCGTGGTGGACTTCTTGGTGTTTTGGCCTCCAAAGGTGGAACTTCTGGAACTCCAAACTTCCCTGGATTTCTAAGGACGAATTTTAAGAGCTTAAGGCTTGGTTTGATGAGTAGAGAGATTTGTAATTGAGGTGTGTCTCATATGCTCACAATTAGCCTCTATTTATACTATTTCCAAGGCCTAGGGTGTTAAATGCTTAACTTGGCCTCCAAGGAGTGAGGAAGGGACTAGAATACACCAAGAGAAGGACCTAGAATCGTTTGGATGCAAAGGGAAGGCTTAGTGATGAAGATTTGGCAACTGCAGCTTCTCCAACCGAATCGGTCATATGACCAACCGATCCGGCTGGTCCTCAATAATAACACACCGACCGATCCGGTTTCGGGTTGCGACCGATCGGTCGGTTATGGCAAAAACATTAATTCCGACCAAATTCCAACCGATCCCACCAAGGTGTAACCGGATACGGTTGGATCTTCTGAGATACAAAACTTGATCTTTTCTCTTCACTCTGCCTTGTAGAACTTGGTTCTTCAATCACTAAAGTCTTCAAAGGTACTTGAGATTTAGCTTTATTGAAACGGGAATCTTCGATTAGCTGCATATTTCCACATTTTCCTCCATTCCCCTGCACTTGGTTATAAATACTAGACAAACATCTCTAGATACGATTAAGTACTAAAATCACGCAAATATAACCAAATAACAGATATAAAAGTACACATAATGCTACTAAAAACATGCACAATCTGAGTGTTATCAAATTCCCCCACACTTAAACTTTGCTTGCCCTCAAGCAAATCTAGGACAAACATCCACGGTACCGATATTGATTATGAAAAATGTGATGCAAATCAACCAAGTATAAATACGAGAGAGGATTCATCAATTATGCTTATCAAGGTGAAACATCAAGATGTTTGACAATATCCAATGATTTTCTTGCATGATTAACATTTCAGAACACCTCACCTAAAAATAATGGAATATAATTCACTCAATCACTTATTTTTAGTGGAGTAACAAGATAAATCACACTTATTGCTCAGTCGTGATTAGATTATTACCATAAGCTTGTACAAGAAACAAAACTCCACCGACGTGGCGTGAGCACCAAGTAAAAACATCTAAAGAGGGCTTTTATTCGGGTTATAATGATAGGCTTCGGGTTAAGGGTATGGATAAGGCATGGGAATGTTTATGAAATTGGTGTTAAAATAAAATTGAAGTTAAGTCTAATACCCATGTTGCTAGCTACCAAACATTCCACGAACCAAATAAATGAATATAGCTTCAATTTCTTCTTTCCACAACTTTTTGCTTTGCCATGACAATTGTTCCACGAACATAGCACATTGGCTATTATTTTCATACTTTCAACACATTTTTTTTTTTTTAACATAAACTCATCGCATGGCTCAATCAATCTCATAGGATGTGGTACTCATAATCATTTGAACAATCTTCACTTTCCAGGCAACTAGCAACCAACCGATTAGACATTGATACGGGATAGGCTAAAGTTTAAAGTATAAAATCTTTTGTATTTTCCGGTGAAGCAAAAATGAAAAGGATGGCTCAGAGGGTGTAACTAGGGGTATCTAGTGCTAAAATGAGCACTACAAATGGGTCCATGTGGGTGGTTAACTAACCAATGAGGCTAGCTAATATATCATTAGATGTAAAATGGAAGGCCATTTGGGTTAAATCCTAAGGTGCCTCTTTATCACACGAATTCACTTATATCGCACGAATGCAATCTCACTGCGGTGTCCGTAATGATTTACAAGCAGAATTTCTAGAATAAATAAAATCACCGGCACACTCATAGCAAAAAGATCTAAGCATAAAAGGTGTATGCTAATAAGAAATAGGCTCAAATCCTCACAATTTAGTGGAAAGGGTATAATATGTGCTAGCAAATGTCATCGATCCCAAAATGGATTGCAATAGTAATCGGAACACATCTCGAAATTTCAAATATTACCAATTTTACCAGTGGAATGATCCAGTTATTCTAATAGATAATCCTAAAAGTGTGAAAACAACTAGATCACAAGGGCAAGCAAATTTTAAAATTAAAGCATGAAAACTCTAATTTTCCCTATTCACCCCCCCACACTTAAGTTAGACATTGTCCTCAATGATAAACGAACTTCAAAGTATAGAAATAGGGAAAACAGAGATGAAACCAGATATGTCGCGAGTTTATCACTTAAAATCTTTCTTCATTCCTGGCGTCCACTGGAGAAATCATTACCTGCATATAATCTTATAAACAAACAAAAGGTTTTATTAAAAGGTGGCACCCCCACACTTAAGTTCAACCAAAGGTTTAAACTTTGGGGAGTGACCACAGAAAATCAAATCTGAAACACACGGGTTGCCTCCCGAGAAGCGCTTGTTTTATTATCGAGTCATCAGCTGACTCGAGTCTTCCCGAATTTATTCACCGCAAGGACAGCTTTGAACATTTTGTAAAGTTCGGGGATGTACATGAATTCTTCACCAGTAGCTTCAATATCGTCCCAGACGAACTCAGCAGTTGGTTTCCATGGAACAGTTTGTGGGATTCTTCTAGGAAATGGTGCTACAAAGGTGATAGTTTCGAATTCATTCTCATGGTGTCTCCAGGACACTGTCGCAATTGAAACTTCATTCGTTTGCTCCTTGTCGTAGTATAACTTGATTCGGTGTCCATTAACAATGAAACTTCCACCTTGTTTGTCATAGAGTTCGACATACCCAGATGGATATCCATGTTTAACGACATATGGTCCAAACCATTTTGGTTGTAACTTCGGAGCTTTGAATTTGAATTTCATGTTAAAAGCGAACTTTATCTCCGGCTTTGAATTCTTCCAATTGTAGCTTTTATCATGATAAGCTTTTGTTCGGCTTTATACGTTTGGAATTTTCATAAGCTTGGAGTCTTAATTCATCGAGTTCGTGCAATTGCGAAATCTTTTCTCTCTAGCTATTTTGAGATCGGTGTTACATTGTCTGAGCGCCCAATAAGCACGATGTTCAACTTCGAACGGCAAATGACAAGTCTTCCCATACAAGAGTCTGTAAGGAGTTGTACCAATTGGTGTTTTATAAGCCGTACGAAATGCCCACAGAGCATCATCAAGTTTTCTTGCCCATAATGACGGATTGTCTTTTATCGTTTTTCCAGTATTCTTTTGAGAGCTCTGTTGGTATTTTCGACTTGACCACTAGTTTGTGGATGATAAGCAGTCGCAAATCGATGATGAACTCCATATCTTTTCATGGTTTTTTCCATTTGTTGATTGCAGAAGTGAGTTCCTCGATCTCTTATGAGTGCTTTGGGAATTCCGTAACGAGCGAAAAGCTTTTTGAGAAAATTAACGACGACACGAGCATCGTTTGTCGGTAAAGCTTAAGCTTCTGCCCATTTGGACACGTAATCTATGGCAACGAGAATGTATTTGAATTTGTGGGATTTAGGGAAAGGTCCCATGAAATCTATTCCCCAAACATCGAATATTTCGCACACTTGAATGCTTGTTAATGGCATTTCATCCCTTCGAGAGAGATTGGTGTTTCTTTGACAAGCGTCACAGTTTTGAACAAGTGTATGTGCTTCTTTGAATATTGTTGGTCAATAGAATCCAGCATCAAAAACTTTCTTAGCTGTGGTGGAAGGACCATAATGTCCCCAGTTGGGCCATGATGACATTCGTCAAGAATTTTACGAGTTTCAGAACCAAAAATACATCTTCGGATCATCCCATCGGGACACATTTTGAAAAGATATGGCTCTTCCCAAAAGTAGTATTTGAGTTCCGAAAAGAATTTGCTTCTTTGAGCATGAGTTAGTCCTTTTCGAGAATTCCTCCGGCGAGGTAGTTTGCAAAGTCAGCAAACCAAGGATCGTCATTTCCGTCGATGGTCATGAGAGTTTCATCGGGAAAATAATCATCGATTTCTTATTCTTTCAACTCCTCAAGATTAGGATTTTCGAGACGAGATAAGTGATCAGCAGCAAGATTCTCTGCTCCTTTCTTATCTTTGATTTCGATGTCAAATTCTTGGAGTAGCAAAATCCATCGAATAAGACGTGGTTTAGCGTCTTGCTTGGTGAACAGATACTTGAGTGCTGAAAAACGATCGCTTTTTGAGAGCACAATATATGATCTGAATTTGTCAAAGGCAAAAACGACAGCCAGTAATTCTTTTTCGGTGACGGTATAATTTTGCTGGGCACTATTCAGTGTCTTGCTGGCAAAATATATAGGCTGAAAGTGTTTTCCTTCGCGTTGTCCTAAGACAGCTCCAACAGCAAAATCGCTTGCATCGCACATAAGTTCGAAGGGTAGTGACCAATTAGGTGAAACCATGATCGAAGCACTAGTAAGTTGAGATTTCAGTGATTCGAAAGCTTTTATGCAATCAACATCGAAGTCAAAGATAGATTCTTTCTCAAGAAGTTTCGTCATCGGACGAGATATTTTGGAGAAATCTTTGATGAATCGGCGGTAAAACCAAAGCATGTCCTAAAAAACTTCTAACGGCTTTGACGTTGGTTGGTGGTGGAAGTTTTGAGATGACATCGACCTTTGCTTTGTCGACTTCCATTCCGGCACTAGAGATTTTGTGTCCAAGCACAATTCCTTCGGTTACCATAAAGTGGCATTTCTCCCAGTTGAGAACAAGATGTGCAGCTTCGCATCTTTCGAGCATTTTATCGAGATTAGAAAGGCAAGCTTCGAATGAATCTCCAAAGACTGAAAAATCATCCATGAAAACTTCCATGGAGGTTTCTAGCATGTCTTGGAATATGGCGATCATACACCTCTGAAAAGTCGCGGGTGCATTACAAAGACCAAAAGGCATATGCCGATATGCGTAGGTTCCAAAAGGACAAGTAAAGGTGGTCTTTTCTTGATCGTTAGGATCGATGGGAATTTGGAAATATCCTGAAAATCCGTCGAGGAAACAAAAGAATTTATTTCTTGCTAGTCTTTCAAGCATTTGATCCATGAACGGGGAGCGGAAAGTGATCCTTTCAGGTGGCTTTGTTTAACTTACGATAGTCAATACAAACACGCCAACCGGTGACAGTTCTAGTTGGAACTAGCTCATTTCGCTCATTAGTTACAACCGTCATTCCTCCTTTCTTGGGAACACAGTGAACGGGGCTTACCCAAGGGCTATCCTCAATTGGGTAAATGATTCCAGCATCGAGAAGTTTAATGATTTCCTTTTTAACAACTTCTTTCATGTTGGGATTGAGTCTACGTTGACGTTCTACCACATGTTTAATCCCTTCTTCAAAGTTGATTTTGTGTTTGCAAAAATCGGACTAATTCTGGGATATCGACGTTTTCCAAGCAAAAGATTGTTTGTGATTTTTGAGCACGGAAACTAAACTTTCTTTCTCATTATCCTCGAGCAATGAAGATATGACTACGGGAAGAAGTGAGTTCTCCTCCAGATAAGCATACTCGAGATGATTTGGGAGAGGTTTGAGTTCAAGATCCGTGGGCGGTTCTTCGATAGAGGATTTTATTCGCATCTTGTCATTGAAAGTAATTTCCTCAAAATTTTCTTCCTCTTCCTCCATTTCTTCTTCTTCTGAGTTATCTCCTTCAAATTCTACTTTCATGAAATCATCAATTCTTTATCAGAATCTGTTTCATTGATTTTTCGAAGTAGTCATGAATGGATCGGATTCGCTCATAATGCATCTAATTCCGCATCAGTGACTTCATCAATAACATCGACGTTAAAACAAGTGTCATCACTGGAATGTGGGTAGCGCATTGCTTTATCGATAAGAAAAGTGATTCGATCTTCCCCAACTCCAAGGTTGAGTTCTTTTCCTTTAACTTTGATGATTGCGTCGTATTCGGAAAGGTCTCCTAAAATGAGTGGAACTTTACTATCTTCTTCCATTTCCAAGATTACAAAGTCCACGGGAAAAATGAATTTACCGACTTGAACAAGCATATTCTTAGCGATTCCCACAGGATATTGATAGGAATGATTTGCCAATCGGATGCTCATTTTTGTTGGTTTCAGGCTGTTGTTGCACAACTTGGAATAGAGTGAATAAGGCATCAAATTGATACTTGCGCCAAGATCGGCTAAAGCATCATATTTAACTTTATTCCCGAAAGTACATGGAATAAGAAAGCTCCCAGGATCTCCGAGCTTTGGTGGAATTTTGTTTTGAACTATAGCTGAGCATTCTTCGTTAAGAAAAGTTGCTGATATTTGCTCAAGCTTGCTTTTGTTATTAAGAAGTTCTTTCAAAAATTTACCGTAATTGGGCATTCCGGCTATAACATCAACGAGAGGAACATTGAGTCTAACCTCTTTGATTATTTCGATAAACTTCTTATAACGCTCTTCCATCTTCTCTTTCTTTAGGCGTTGAGGATAAGGAATTTTTGGTGTATACGCCTTGACGGATGGAATGTCTTTCTTTTTGGTGGTTTGAGTTGTGTTTGGTTCTTCGTTTTCATCCTCACTATCAATGGTGACAGGAGTATTAGGATTAGGTGGTGGATCGTACGAGAGACCACTTCTTGTGAAAACAACATTGATATGTTCATTTCTTGTTTGGGGTGGACGGTACGTCTTATCATTTGATGGTTTTGGATTGGATTGAGTGTTACTTGGCAATGAACCAGATGGTCTAGAGGAATGTTGGTCAGAAAGTCTGCCAAGCTTGTTTTCAAGATCTTGGATAGATGCTTGATGATTTTTCTGTCCTTGCTCAACTTTGGCTTTGAGATTAAAAAATTGATTTTTGATAAAATCATTTGCGGATTTTGACCACCCACGAATTCTCTCACGGTTTTTTCGAATTCGGTTTCTTCTGTCTTTTTGTCGGAACTTTGGTGTGGTGGATCGTCGGTTCGTGGTTGGGAATCACGGTTGTCATCCCTTGGTCGGCGATCTTGCCAATTTCCAGAATTTCGACCGTAATAATTACTACGATATCCTCCTCCACGGTATCCTCCTTGAGCGTAATTTGCTTCTCCTTCTTTCGGTCCACCCATAGGTTTATCGTCGCACTCGGACGATGGATGATTTCCTCCACAATTGTTGCATCCGTCTCGCATTTCCTTCATTTCATCTTTGATATCTTTGTACTGCGAGTCGATTTTTGAGGTTAACGCTTCCATCTTCTCCATGAGTTTTGAGGTATCGGCATTTTCGACAAAAGCAACGGTTTTTCGGAGAGGTTTGGTTTTGGAATCTTTGGACCAATCAAGTTTGAGAAGTACTCGATCTTCGAGTAACTGATGTGCATCATTGGGAGTTTTATAGAGAAAAATTCCTCCAGCATCAAGGATGCCTTGAGAGATTTCATCTAGTCCATGGTAAAATATTTGGATAATGGTTCCTTTTGATAATCCATGTCCATGACAACTACGAAGCAAATCTTTCATTCGAAGCCAAGCCTCGACAAGTGATTCGTTTGGGTTTTGGTTGAAAGCACGAATTTCTCCCATTAATCGGTCAAACATGGCAGGTGGAAAGAATCGGCTCACAAAAGCTTGCCTCATCTCCTCCCAAGTATTGAGGATTCCCGGGGTTAATTCATTGTACCATACTTTAGCATCTCCGGTGAGTGATGATGGGAAAAGTTTGAGTTTGATGGCATTGACATCGGTTTCGCCATAACGAAACATGCCGCAAATTTTGATAAGTTCGGCAATGTGCTTATGCGGATCGGCCCGCGCACGGCCATCGAATTGTCGGTCTTTGATCAAAGAAAGGTGATGTCCCTTCACGGTGAAGTTGTCACCAAGGTTAATAGCAACAATAGCACTTTCGGGTGTTGGTGCTACGGTTCGGTTGGTTCCCCACATGGGTTGATCGTCCGCCATGGGAAAAGGTAAATTGGTGAAAGGATTGTAAACAACTTTGGCTTCAATGAGGTTATCAAATGGTGGGTTTGGTACTCTTGGTACACGATTTTCCAATGGTATGAAACGTGTTCTCCTTCTTCTTCGAATCAAACGTTCGGGATTTGTAAGAGGTGTAATTGGTTCAATTCCCGTTGCTCGAGTGTTCATACAATGACCTAGAGAATCCAGGCAATATCTAAACACACGGACAAACAACGAAAACAGTTTTATATGGAAGAGGAGTAACCGGATCGGTTTTGGGATGCGACCGATCGGTTAGACCAGTTGAGTGATGGGACAAATTGTAACCGATTCGGTTGAGGGACAACCGGATCCGGTTAAGGTTTCGTGAATTTTTTAGTTGAATCGGTGAGGGAATTCAAAACTTGTTGAAACACAATCAAATCCCCGGGCGCCAAAACTTGATGTGCCCGGTTGGTGCAAGTTTTAAATTTATAAAAGGTGAATTACCAATATTACCAATAACACATACAAGCAAGTATACTCGTCCGTTATAGCAAGATTATGAAGGTAAGTCGGGATCGTTCGCAGGGATTTGAGTGAATCTAAACACAAGTTTGAATTACAGAGCCTATCCAAAACATATAATAGAGCAAAATAGATATATGAAATTCAGATGATTAAAAACTACACTTGCTTAAACTAGTATCATATCATAAATTAATGTGATTGTGTTAACCTCTTAACATGTTGGTTATGATAATTAGTTGGTGTACTAATCTATTGTTCTTACAAGTCAAACTTTGATCAAGAGTTTAGTTTATAAAAACAAGAATTAAGTTTAACCAATCAATTCAAGATCAATTCAAGTTTCATAAGTCTACATACATAAACTTAAACACAAAACATCCACTTGTTCATCAAATTGCTTAAGAAATGGTCAATACAAAAGGTAACCGATCATAGACAAAAGGCTACAATTGATTCTCAACAACTAATCTTACGACCATTTAGATGTTTCCAACCAATCCAATTTGATAATCAAAAAGCGTTTCTATTACAACCACACCTTAGTTCCTTTGTATAATCAAGAATAATGGGTAAAAACAATCATCCATAGACAAAATGATTATGACTAGTTGAATAACACGAAGTTCTTTCGACCCCAACGATTACTACCAATTAGCCAAACTTGATTAACAAATGTCACTATGAAACTTTAGCACAATTGGATCTTAGAATTAACTTGAAATTGAATTAAAACATTTTAACACAATCACTAACTAATCATATGATAATCAACATCATTTAAGCAAGTGTATAAAGAAACTAGCCACTCATAGCAAACATGAACATAAACTCATAACTTTGATCATTAGAAAACATGATTAAAAGTCTTACAATGCTTGGAATAAGATTACAAATGATAAAGTGATGTTTCCCAAAGGATCGTGGTGGACTTCTTGGTGTTTTGGCCTCCAAAGGTGGAACTTCTGGAACTCCAAACTTCCCTGGATTTCTAAGGACGAATTTTAAGAGCTTAAGGCTTGGTTTGATGAGTAGAGAGATTTGTAATTGAGGTGTGTCTCATATGCTCACAATTAGCCTCTATTTATATTATTTCCAAGGCCTAGGGTGTTAAATGCTTAACTTGGCCTCCAAGGAGTGAGGAAGGGACTAGAATACACCAAGAGAAGGACCTAGAATCGTTTGGATGCAAAGGGGAAGCTCAGTGATGAAGATTTGACAACTGCAGCTTCTCCAACCGAATCGGTCATATGACCAACCGATCCGGTTGGTCCTCAATAAGAACACACCGACCGATCCGGTTGCGGGTTGCGACCGATCGGTCGGTTATGGCAAAAACATTAATTCCGACCAAATTCCAACCGATCCGGCTGAAGGTGTAACCGGATCCGGTTGGATCTTCTGAGATACAAAACTTGATCTTTTCTCTTCACTCTGCCTTGTAGAACTTGGTTCTTCAATCACTAAAGTCTTCAAAGGTACTTGAGATTTAGCTTTACTGAAACGGGAATCTTCGATTAGCTGCATATTTCCACATTTTCCTCCATTCCCCTGCACTTGGTTATAAATACTAGACAAACATCTCTAGATACGATTAAGTACTAAAATCACGCAAATATAACCAAATAACAGATATAAAAGTACACATAATGCTACTAAAAACATGCACAATCTGAGTGTTATCACTCTTCCAACACATTTTTAATCTTCAGACACGCAGCGGAGAAAGTAAACTCTTGAAGCACAATGGTTGTCGTTCTGGGAACATCAACATAACTTACTTAGTATTGCATCCAAGTTGGTAAAAAACCCCGATGTACACCACACTACTTCTCCTTCTTCAGTCTTAAGCAAAAATCCCTTCGTAATCCAATCACGGAAGATGAAATACCAACTTCTCCCTCGATGGTTGCGCTATCGGAATCATCATAGTGTTGCGTACATGCCGTATTACCTTCTTTGATGCAATATTAACATCATAGCTTGATCAAATTTCCGTGAGAATATGTCGCAAAAATATACTCTCAATAATTTTCTCAAACCAAACTTTTAAACGAACCTCCTTTGAATTCACCGGCTAATTGTAATGACCACATATGGAGAAAGCCCGGTACGACTAAATTAAAAAGGAAGTAAGCATCCCAACTTGTGACTTGCTGCTTGTTCTAAATTTTTTGAACAATCCACAACTTCGTGTGACACTGAGCACAACAACGTAACTCCTTAAAGTGATGGTTACACACTGTGAGCACTACAACGTAACTCCTTACCAGTTATAACCAGATTTTCAAATTTCATAATGTGCTCCAACAAGTTATCTTGAGACATGCATCCAACCAACCATCATCTCAAAGATAAAGAAGTCCACCCCGTGAAATGTTACGTCAATTCCGCATCAATAATACCGTACAAAAACTCCGTAGCCATTTTTTTAGATTTTGCGCAAGCCGTGAATTATGTATCCCTCCATGAAAAATATACCATACCAATAATACCATTCATTATCCAAATATAAAACATGTATCCAAAATTTTGTATCCAAAAAATTCGGATACCCATTTTTTCTTTGTAAGTCCATTTCAGCCTAGTCCATAAATATATCACGACAGCCCAATTAATAAACCGCTTTATACACACAAGCCCACGATCCAATTCACAAAATCAAAACCCGATCCATATCCAAGTACATCCGGTTATAAATCATTCTTATCCCACTTGACCTAAACCTAATATCACTAAGAGATAAAAGGCGCCTACACTTTATCACATATCTGCTTTCATCACAAAAAAACAGATATGAACAAAGAACACCTCTCCCAACAAACGAATCTCAAATCTCATCTCATTTTCAGCTTTATCAATCGAATCCAACACATCTCACACAAAAAGAACCGTACCTTTACTTTGATATTTCCATTATAGTTCGAATCAAGATCGTGGGGCTTCAAGATCTTGTCTAAGGTCTCGGGTAAGGTTGAATTTATGTTCTTGTGATTTCTGAAGTCGAAACAGAGATTGAGTATAACATATTTTTTATAAGTCAATATTTAATTTCGGAAAAAAAAAGAAAAAGCAAAGCTTTTGAAAGATCTATGATGGATTTATGTTTCAATTAAAACAATCTTTAAAAGATTGCAAAAGAAACTTGAAACGTAATCTGAGATCGCTTGTAAATAGTTATCAGGTTTGAGTCCTTGTTTAGATGGAGGGTTTGAGTATGATTATTGTTTCTGATCAGTTAGAGTTGTTTGTGGACTGGTGATGTTTTACATGAACTGAAGTCGATAGAGTTTTGGTATTTGGTATAAGTTGTGGTCTTGGTCTATTTTACGCGTAACCTTTTTTTTTTCTCATGACTTTCTTACGCGTAACTTCTTGCTTATGCGTAGGCATACGCGTAACATTGCTTATGCGTAGCCCATTCTTACGCGTAAGCCTAGGCTTATGCGTAAGAGCATACGCGTAACTTTTAATACGCGTAACTTCACAGCTACGCGTAACACCTCTGTAGATTCCCCTTATGCGTAAGTTTAGGGTTTTGACCCTTTGACTTTTTTCCGGTGAGATTTTCCGACCATGTTATTCCGTTCAGTCTTCATATGTTACCCAGAAAAACAAAAAAAAAATGCTTCCTTTTGACTGTTTGACCATGAGAAGATGAACAGATGACCACTTTGAATTTCACGGATATATTGGTACAAAAAATAAAAGTGACATGTTTGGACAAAATATACCCAAGACAGATGATACTGTGAAAGATTAGGACTTTTTTTGACCAAAAAATAAGGATACTCAAAAACATGAATAAAACTGTTATACCCACAAATCGGAAAAAAAATTTCCGACCACATAAAAAGCACAAAAACAGTTAAAAAACATGTGTAAAACCACAATAAATCAGAAAAAGATAACCATGGCTCGTTATACCAATTGTCAAGACCGTTTAACATAAGATTTATGTGGTTTGGAGGTCTAGGTTGGTGGAAGAAGACGAAGATCTTCATCCTTTTTAGTGAGAGAAACTAGAGAGAGGGAGGAGAAAACACAAGATTTTATTAAGATAAACACACACAACAAATAACCAAATGATTCACCTTACCCCTCATGGAGAGTCATGAGGGGTATTTATAGGCTCTATCTTTGCCACTTAAACGATACTAGTCCCTAAGGGCAAAGTGTACAACGCATCTAGTCCAATTCACGTAAATGACGTTATCTTTAGAAAAAGCGAGGCTAACAGGTCATATGGTCAGAATTTTCAAGTCAAAACAGGTCTTAATGAATTGGTTTCAAGCTGTTTCTGGGTCAAAAATGGGTTTTTAATGGTTTTGTAAACTGCTGATTATGATGTTCTTGATAGCAACTTGGTCAAGTTCTTCGTTGAGACTTGACAATATGTCCTGATTCAATGAATATAACTAGCGACTTGTCCATGTTTTCCTACTAGCGAGTTGTTATACAAATACCACTGGGTAGCGAGTTGAGTATGTAATCTGTGTAGCGACTTGTCTTTACAAGTCGTAGCTACTTGACACAAATCTCGCTAGCGACTTGACACATGCCATTGACCTAGCGACTTAGACCTAGAGATTTGACCTAGCGACTTGTTATTTAACAAGTCGTAGCGAGTTGTCTAATGGTTAGCAACTTGTGTGTTTTGTAAACGAGTTAGCGACTTGCTTTGAAAAATTGGTAGCGACTTGACACAACAGAAAGGATGAAGTAAGAAATGACCAAGACCATATTAACCTTATCCTATAACGACAAGACCTCAGGTCAACAACCATCATCGGTCCATGTCTATACTCAAAACAAAACACGAGCTGAAGAAGGAGCAATATCTCGACACAATCAAAACTAAGTCTCAAATTTATCTACATCTACACTCATCGATCTCAGTTTCTTTTCATTTTTCGTGCTATACAAGAACTTCATATATTCGAAGACCAAATACCCGAAATGAAATGTATCACTGATCTCGCTAAAAAAGGTGAATAAAAGATAATTGATCTCAGTTTTTCTTTGTCATGTACAACTAATGCCACAAATCTTAAAGATCTAAACACGAAAAGAACAAATCATCACAGATCCAAGACAATCTTAACTCAAATCTCATATCATAACAATCATTGATCTCAGCTTTGTTCCTTGTGTGAGTGGTTCATTCAAGCACATAGATCTCAATCAATCTATTCACATATGGACGCATGCTTCATTGATCATTTTTGGAAGATTATTATTTTTTTTTTAATTTTTGAAGCTAAAGATAGAAATGTTAACAAGAATGTTACATCCTTTATCTTGATTCGTTAAATTATAAATCATATCATGTCTCACCTTTATTCTAAAGATCTCAGATAATTTGTGTGTTTACTAACAATAGGACCATAAAAGATCTCTCACACAAACTTATCCATCATTGATCCATAACTTATGATAATATCTGAATAACTGAAGTTAGAACAAAACCAAGAACGATTTCATTCCACTTCTTGTTCGGTCACAAAAGGTGAAAACAATTGAAGGATTAATGATTACCTGTCCATGGTCCTTTCGTTAATGATACTTGAAGTCGTTACTTAAGCCATCCCTGTGGCGTGTATGCAAGACATCAAACCATCCCTGTGGTGATGTATTATTTAAGAGGGAGGCGCTTTTTTTTTGGATGAGATTTATTAGGGTTGGGATGCTGTGAGAATAAGATGGGGGCAGTGTATTTTTCTTGAGAATGTTTAGGGTTTCTTAAGTTTAGGGCAAGAGTGTGAAAGTGAGTATTTATACCCGTGCTACTAGGGTAAGTACTTTTCGGTAATATGCTTTGGTAAACTATCTTTGATATCTGCTATTGGACCGATTTTAACTCTCAAGGGATGGATTGGACACGGGCTTGATAGGTGTCAATAATGGGGCTCGTGTGATATTGAGTGAATTGGGCCATATTTTTGGTGTTAAATCACTGAATCATGTTATTTTGAGATAACAGTATTTATTCATATTTGGAAATTTTGGGTGATACTCTTTGCCGAGAATGTAAATGGGCCAGGAGGAACTGTTTTGGTCATTGGCTAATATTGAAATATCAATTGGACCAAAATTTATGCATCTTGGTGTTAGTGATATTGTTGGGGAATTATTGGGCCTCGTGTAATTGACATGGGCAGAGATTTTGTTATTACTAAATCAAGATCCTTCTTATTGATATGTGGTATTTTGAAATACTAATGGCTCGGGTATATGAGTTGTGGTGCGATATTGATATGCTGAATTTATTTGGATGTGCTGACTTATTGAGGAGGTCAGTGAATATTATGATGGACTTTGTGGACAAATGAAACAATGTTTGGTCATTAACTTTCAACAAATGATACATTTGTTTACGACTAATGTTGGTATTTCATTTGGCTAAAAGGTTGAGACTTGATATTGAGATTTGGTACGATGATGAGATTTGGTTATGAGTGTTGATACTTTGGGTTATGCATTTTCACGAAATGTTGTATGTCTCGGCTTGGATTGATGATTGATCAAAGTGACTGCGGGGTTGTTTGTACTTGGTATTTCTTATTTGGATTTGAAGTTATGTTTTCCGGGCGCGTTTACTTATTTCGTCTTCCTTCTTTCTACCCTACCGCGAAGATGACTTGTTTGGGCGTTTAGAGAGGGTGATAAAAACTTGTCCATTTAGTTACGTTTGTGATTCTTTCTCGATTAACCCACAACGTAGCTATCACTTCGGTGTCTCACTCAGTTGATAATGTCAAGAGGATTTGTACATTGGGTACACCGTTTCTTTTTCACAAGGATTAGTGCAAGCTTAAGTAACAAATCCGGGGAATGTTATGTCTTGTTCAAGTTTGGCATATCGGGTCTATTTCTCTATGTGGACACTACAATAGCCGTCAAAATGCGTGATTGATGTATTTACCAAAGTGTTTAATTGGATGGTTGATGATGATGTTGATGTTGGTAAATGAATCGTTGATGAACTGCTGCATGTTCCCCTAAAACAGATATTCACCGAAACCAAAGTTGTCATAAATCATTCAAGCTGACATTGTTTACGGGTTTGTCTTGATTTTGTAAAATCCCGCGAAAGAACCTATTTCTCGGTTTAAATCATAGACTTGTAAAATCCCGTGACAATGGAAACATCCTGGTATTAGTAAAGTTCATTTCCGGATCTATCTTACGGTTTATTCTTGGTTTTGTAAAATCTCACGAAAGAAACAATTTCTCGGTTTAAACCATAGAGTTGTAAAATCCCATAATGATGGAGCCATCTTGGAGAAGAGAAAGTGTAATTCTGGATCTTACTTGATGCTGGTGCTACGGTTTCTGCTTCGAAGAAGGGATAAAAGGGTGTATTTCATGAATTGGATGTGTGTTTGGATATTCGTCATGGTAGTTTGGTTATTACATGGTTTTACGGGGTTACGTGCTTTTAACCATGGTCGGGATGAAACCATTATCAGAGTTCACTTAAAACGTCAAAGGAGGCTAGAGTTGAGCTTTTAACCAGAAGATTTGACAACGGCGTTAATTCACTACTATTTATTTGAGGTTGAAGTGAAATATCACGGGCGAGTGTACTTAGTATCTGAAGGTATCGGGGATGGTTGGATGAAGATTCTTCATGATCCTTGTTCGAGCTTATTATAAAAAACGAAGACTTGGAAATCTAGTTATTGTTGGGTGACTTTTACCTTTTCTTTTTACCACTTGGGGGAATTGGGCTCTTATCACCTCAAAATAACTATCACTTTAAAGAGTTATGTTGTAGTGCTCAGTGTCACATTCAATTGTGGATTTTCAAGAGGTGATGTACGTCTATTACTTGATGGTTGGTTGGATGAAGAGTATAGAGTACTTAGAGATTCAATGGAGGATGAAGTCTCGACACCGCTCTTTGTTACATATGTGCAATTTTAAGTCACGAGTTCGGGTTAGTTTACTTCAGGGTCAAATTCATCATATTAGGTTTTCTCCATCAGCTGTAACAACAAAGAGCCTACTGAATGATAATGGGGTGATTACATGTTTTGCCAAGAGATGATGAAAAAAGAGAGATTATGACGTATGAACACAACAGTTCATGCCTCGTTCTCTAAAGAAAAGAAAAGTGTACGTGTCAGTGCGCTTTATCTTCGGAAGAAGAGAAATCTTCTCATTAATGACCATTCTCATCAACATGCTTCATACTTTTTCCACGCGCTTTCAGTTATCAAGTGAACCGAGCTACTGTTGATTGTTTTCTTATTCCACTTGCTCAACTATAATGACGATGGCGACATCCTGTGCTAATTTTGCGGGGAAGAAGTGTGAATAGGATACATTTGGATGATAATCACTTGTTTAATCAAGAATGGCATCTCCGTATGCAATTCTTGAGGGGGAGAAGAAGTGTGAATTTTCTGCATGGTTGATTGATATTTGAGAATATATGGTCAAACGGCTCCTAACTCATGTAAGAACCGAGCTTCTTCTTATCGGATCATCTTCACATGTAGTTTCTTCTAAGAGCCGTTGGTTGACATCTTCACATGGGCTGATATGATTAAATGACAAAGTGCTTCCAGTTGCAGGGTTGATTTCCTTGATGAACATCTTTCTGTTCTTGTTTGATTGGGAGGGATTTGATTTAAGGGGATTTGCTATTTGTAAGTTAACGGGAATGCATTTGGTGAGTTGAAGATGTTGACTTTCTATTCCCCAATTGGACAATCTTGAAGAAGGTCGAGTCTACAGTCTGTTCTACATTTTCTGCTACATGTTAGAAGACTAAAGACGAGTTGCATTTAAAGATCTAAAGACTTCTTCTTAATTCAAGCATTCATTATAAAGATTGTCGGTTTAGGGGAGAGCACTAATTGGGGGAGAGTGAAATGTCAGATTTAATCCCCAATTAGAATTGCTCATATTCTTCAGCAAGTTGATTCTCACAAGAGCTCAAGTGTTCTTCTCATCAGATTTCTAGTATATGGGCTTACAGTGTGTTGCTGATTTCGAAGTATCAAAACCAGCAAGGGGGAAGGAGACACGTATCTAAAAACGAGTAATCTTGATGAACTTAATTCTTCTAAGTGATTGAAGATATCCCGGGAAGACAAATGTTATTACCGCAGAGAAACTCAAGGTTTGACTCATGGCGAGTAAACTTGATGAACTTAACTCTTCTAAGTGATTGAAGATATCCTGGGAAGACAATTGTCATGACCGCAGAGAATCTCAAGGTTTTACTCATCAAGGCTTTTAGTGTTATTATTCCAACTACGTGGGGGAAGTGATGTAATAGAAAGTTTCTGAAGATAAAAGAGGTACACAAGTGTGTGATGATTTTGATGTTATCACAATCATCAGGGGAGAGAGATTGTGTACATTGGGGATGCTCAGCTGTTTCACTTGAGGGCTTAATCAGTGATTCAGAGATATAATCACTTATTCCGGAGTTGACATCTGTTGGGAATTCTGCTAAGTTAGAATTCTGCTGATGTTACTGCTGAAGAGATTCTGCTGAATCTGCTGATGTTACTGCTGAAGAGATTCTGCTGAAGTACAATGTTTCTGCTGAAGAACAGAATCTGCTGAAGTAGTATAGGACGTAGTTTGTTTATGCGGAAATAGTTATTCCGTGTTTTATGTATTTAGTTAGGATATGCATGAGCTTTATTAGGAAGTGATAATGTATATCTTATTTAGTTTTATGATTATACGTTTCTTAGGAAACAAGTTAGGGTTCCTTGCTTATAAAAGGAACACAATAGTATGGTTATTGTAACGAGTTGAAAAACAAAGTTTTAGTAATATAAAGATCCATAGAGGATCAACGAGTTCTTAGTTATTGTGTTTGTTCTTATATTTGATTTTCCGCTAAAGAATATAAGTCGTAAAGATTGTCTATTAGTTTGCTTGTGATTACATAAGTAATACTAACGATCTGCGAGTGCTCAAGATCTATCAAGGTCTACAGTTTCTACAACATCCGCAGAGATAGTCCTCCGCAGAGATAATAAGTGATTCGGCCTGCTTCTTCAATGTTATCGGTTATTCTCTCTTTGGGCATTCGAGTACTTCTGGTTCTTGAGCTTCATACACAATCATCAGGAAAGATAAATGTGCATTGGGTGGTTGTATCATTTATTCTTTGGAACTCTATTTGTGTATTCGGGCTCTTGAGTTCTATTCTAAGAGACGGGCTGCATCTATTCAACTGCTCGGGGGAAGTGGTCTCTTGACACCTTTTGGAATGGATTGCGTTAGACTTCAGTGGAATGAAATTTGAGAAGAGTTATTTATGTGTGGGATGATACGTTGTTGTTCTTCTATTGGATGATATAACCTTGAACGATGAATCACGGTGATTATTCTTAAAAGGAGCAGCAAGTTCGATGATAATGGTGTGCTTCTTTGTGCACCTGGCTAAGAGAAGCTTGAAAGAAAGCTTTGAATCTGCTCAGCTAAAGGATTTTTGGTTTGGGGGGAAGCTGCCAAAGTCTCACTTTCAGATGGTTCAAATTCTTTCTTCAATGCAAGAGCCTCGGAAGCTTTGGTGGTGAAAGTTTTAGGGATGATGACTTCTATCTTCTACAACGGGGCTGCTTGATATCCTTATATCGGTACTCGTATCATCATTCTCTTAAACTATATCATCTAAACTCTATCTTTGTAAATATTTTTTAAAAACCAAATACAAAAATATAAAACGAACAAAAAGAAAATAGAAAAATATAAAACCAAAAAAAAATCCATAAAAATCAGAAAATTTGAAAAACTCCAAAAATATTGTTTTTAAAGATATGTCTTCTGGTATCGATAACATCCGCGGTCTTAGAAATGTCATTCAATAATGGCACGGGACCATAGATGAAGTTCGAGCAGGAGGTGTAAATATTTCTTTTCAAAACATGTCACAAATCAAATGGCTTACAATTACTTCAGACTGTAACCCGTGCTTAAAACTATGGCTTTCTATTATTTCTGATAGCAACCCGCTCTTCAAAAGAAGGAAAGTGCTGCACGAAACATATTTTCCAAAATATCGTGCACTTATCCTAAAACAATTTGAGGAAAGTATGTCGAAGGACTGCTGTTCCTACACAAATGTTTTTCCGTCTAAAATTCTTCAGAAAAATATTTGTTGTTTTCCAAAAATGGTGGTAAAATGAGTTGCTTTAACAACAATCAGTTTCAGAGTTTTTATTAAATTTGCAAACTCAATCAATGACTTTAGCGCTTTTAAACTTTTCATAAAATGAGTCATTGATTGAGGGGGAGAATGTTTTCAAATTTATATCATCTATCAGACTTATCTAATTATCCTAATATGCTTAATTAAAAAATGATGTTAACCTATGTTGAAGGACTAGGTGCCTAGGATAAGATTGTTAGGATAAGATGATTAGAGTTTGAGGAACACATTATTCCCATGCCTTTTATGATCTGATTGATATGTTGTATTGAATTTTATTAGTCGATTGCTGTTTGGTGATGTCGACCACCATATATTTGTATGTGTGTTCACTAACGTATGCAGGTATATTGGTATATAAGAATGTTCCCGATCCGGATCCCACAAATGATGATGATTGGATGCCGAAAGGAAATGGTAACTATATCTTGTGTTGACAAATGAAGAAACGGAGCTTAATTGGACTTCTATGGAGAGTTGGCATGGAAAAATGCAACGTAAGAGGTCTCACTGCATCAGCAGATGGTTTTTTTCATCAGCAAATGAAGAAACGGAGCTTAATTTGACCTCAGTTGGCATTAATATGCAACGTAAGAAGTCTCACTGCATCAGCAGACGGTTTTTCTTCCAAGCCCTACAGCAACAACAACATAAGCTTCTCAACCACCTAACATATCTTTGTGCTGGATAACATTTTTTTAAACAATTTTGAATAAATTTGATTAAATTGTTTTGAAAATGGAAAATATTGTTTTGAAAATTAATTGGACTTAACTTTGAAAATCACCAGACTTCATTTTATCAAAACTTAAGTCACTCAATCATCGACTACTGTCATGGATTGAGGGGGAGAGTTATTTAAAATAAAATATTTTCAAACGATATTTCTTCACAAAAGTTCCGTTTTGTACGTTATAATGTGGTGATCTAAAGATTTAAAGTTATGTCATGGTATGATTTTTCTTTTGAATCAAGGTCTTTCAAAATGAAATTTTTTCTGTTCTTGTTTGATTGTGAAATTGTTTTATTTTACTCAAAGATCTCTTAAAACAATCATACCTGACACTAACAATCTTTATTGTTTAAATCTGTTGCTTATCTGTCATTTTTCAAAATCAAATCTTGCCACGTCTTTCCCTAAAATTTTCTAAATGATTTAAATCAACTGGGATCACAAATCTCAATTGGTTTGAAATTTTTGATCGGGGGAGAGATCGTGATTTAAATCTCTTGTCTGTTTTAATGGAATTGGTTTTAGTCCTTTAAAGGCACTCCTGCCTCCATGTGCCAAACGATTTCAATATACATAATGCACATGTTGAGGATGAGCATTTAACCTAAAACCAGAAGAGTATTTAAACAAGGCCACATATTCTCCCATGTTTTCCAAACCTTATTAAATCACTTGGGATCTAAAATCTCAAAGGGTTTGATATTTTTGATCGGGGGAGAATTTGTGATTTAATAATGAAATTTGATAAATGATGATCGATTTGATTCAAAAGTGCAGGTTGCTCTCCCATATGTGCTAAACACTTTCGAATCTCGAAGCACATATTGAGGGGGAGCATTTCAAAAGAAAATAAACTATCGAGGTACAAAAGCTTTTATGTTTTAACATAATGTACCTTGATTGAGTTTTCAAATGGTTTCTTAATGGCTTTTGTGATCGTGGTTGTGCTTCAAAAGAACTCTTTCCTCTATGTGATAAAAAATGATTTCAAAAATCCTATGCACATATTGAGGGGGAGAATTTACCAAAGAAAATCAAATTGCTTTTTCCATGGAAACTGTGATGAAGAAAATATTTCAAAGTCCTCTTGCCTCCATGTGCGAAACAATTTAAAAATCATATGCACATGTTGAGGGGGAGCATTTCTAAATGATCAAAAACAATTAAGGTACAAAATGTTTTGATTTCATATCACAAGTACCTTGATTGGATTTTCCAAATGATTTTTCAATTGGTTTCGAGAAGGAATAAACTGTACCAAAAGACCGACCATTTTACTTTATGTATGGAGTTATAAGGATGGTGAGGTTAGGTATTAGTTCCCACGATCCGCCAGAACCGAAGGGATCTACCCAGGGACAATCTACTAGATAGTGTAGAGTCCTTAGGTATGATGAAAAAAGGAGACAAATAAGAATATGGGAAGAGTGCGGACTGAGATAGAACTAGAACTGGAATAAACCCAACAAGGTTCTAGTAATGAAGTCTCGGTAAGCACTGAAGGGGTTGAAGAATGAAAAAGAAATGAATGTGAAAAGGGTGAAAAGAAATATCCCTCCAATAATTCAACCTTAGGGCAGTAACCGGGTTCAATACATATGCTACTGGTTGTTAGTAAGGTAACACTGGTATTGAAGACAAGACATCATGGACCCAGTGACGCACTGCACTAAACTTCCCAAGCTACTCAAGTTCCTCTTAAAAGGGCTTGTTTCATTCTCACGGGGAACCGACATTATCTATCAAATTTCTCTTAGAGATTGTTGATATTGAAGAAGGAGACCCTCTCCCTAGTCTCCGGCATTGGAACCAAATGTGGACTATTGAGTCTAGAGCCAAGAGATCATCCACAATATCTCATTAGGACACAAAATTAATGAAGACTTGCTGTTTCACACAATGTAAAAAGTAAGTATATATTGAGAGTCCTACGCATTATCCTTGTGGTATTGCCAGAACATCTGAGTGATATGCAAACATATTCACGATGAAGATGGAAAGCCTTCTAGAGCCAACATTAAACAAGCTCTTGGTAGGTGACATGTGAGATCTTTTCTAAAGATCAAGCTTGTGACAACTGGATAGAAACGATGGGGCGATTCACTCGTGAATCAACCTTGGTCCAGGATTGGAATTAACGAATACTTTTGGAAAAACCGTTCGATGTGCAGACCTTCTTTTCTCTAGCACGTCGAATGTGTATTCATGTTTTCAAACACAAAAAGTATCTCTGATTGAAAAATACTTTTGGAAAAACCGTTCGATGTGTAAATCTCTTCTTTTCTCTAGCACATCGAATGTGTACTCTTTTCAAATACAAAAAGTATTTTTGATTGAAAATTGATCTTTCTCATAAAACCTTCGTCGTATTGCAAAACTCTTTCTTCTAAGCAATACGCAATTATTTTTTCAAATCATTTTTCATCAATCAGTGAATCTCAATTCGCTGGTTCACTCACTCCGTGTTGTCTTCTTTGAGACGTTCCGGTTTGAGAACGGCTAGAACATTGCGAAACCCTCAAGGAGATTATTTGGAATCATACCGATCACAAAGCAGTACTTGTCGATCAACGGGAACCGTGGGACGTGTACCTCAATTCAACGAAAGTGATCAAAGACACTTTCATGTGTTTTATTGCTAACTGTTGTTTGCAGGTACATTTGGGCGGTTGCTGATCGAATTGAGGAGTCAATTCAAAGCCGCATGCTCACAGCATCTACACTTAATTGAAGAAATCATGACTTGTGCATATCTACATAACCTGCTCGATATTTTATACTATGCTTCATTACGCTGCTGCAAATATCATGAACCAAAAGCTTCCGCTACTCGATGGAAAGATGTCATGATTCAAGAGTGTGAGCATGTCGGTCCAAAAGTCACAACATCACATGAAGGCAACACTACTATGGATGATCCAGAGAGATTTACTGTGGCTGATGATCTCAATGAAAGCTCGAAGATCATCAAAGATGTGGATCAGTTCAAAGACCTCCACTAAAAGTACTAAATTATGCGGACTTTGAAGTATCACTGCTAAAGCACAAGATTGCGGATTTGAAGAATTGAAGTCTACGAGCTCAAGAACGATGTCAAGAATAGAATGCTAGGATTCAAAATGTAAATCATGGGGTGACCTCCCTTAGGGGGAGATTGTTAGGAATTGGAAATTCCATGTTAAAGTGTCGGTCACCCCAATTAAGGTCTAGCATATGTTAGCTCGTAGACGTGTCGGTATTTACGTTATTTAGTAGTTAGTTAGTTAATTATTAGCATAGTTTAGTTTAGTGCAACACCGTGGATGAAGGACGGGTCTTTACCCACTGTATGCCTGATCCACAGTCCGATAGGAGGACGTATTGTTTGTAAGTAAATACCCCTTCCATCCTTGGAAGGGGTGGAGCTTTTCTTTCAATCTAACCTTACATTTTTTGTTCTACAAGTCTCTACCAAGAAACTCCCTCTCATCTACTTTCTCTCTCTAATGGGAAACATGTATTTTGATCATCCAAGACGACCTGAATCATCAACACAATAATATTTTGATCCTACAAAAAAGCCTCGAAAGATCAAGCCCGCTACTCCAACGAAGAAGACAACTTCTGCTAAGCCTGTTTCAGCTCTGCCATCTCCAACCCCATCTCCAAAGAAGAAGGATTTAAGGCTGTCGTGTTGACACTAATTTGGTCTTAAGGGTGGCATGTACCCTTGTTAAAACAATTTCAGAATATGTTATGTTTGTTCCTTAAACAATTCGTGGTTGTGGTATGCGGCTTCGGCCGAAGACAATATGAACTAGGCTTCGGCCTTTACTGCATGTACTAGGGCGTAGGCCCTAGTTTTTAATGGAATGGCGTAGGGAAATATCCCTATGCACTTATAAGTATTTATCTTGTGCACTTCTCGTACGCCATTTTTCCGACGCTTAAATTTTACAACCTAAGGTGTAATAACCTCATTGTGTGTAAATTACAACATCAAGAATATTGTGACCAATTTTGATCACTGACATAGGGTCACGATCCACTCTATCTTTAATCCTTTAAGTCTTATGGCTTGTTTTTTATAATTACCATAAACTAGTAGGAGAGTTAATGTGAATGTGTTGGTAGGCTTTAGTAGTGATATAAGGCATTTGTTACACCTTATGCCTTCCATTTCAACATTGAAACTCACAAATGACTTGGCTGAACAAATCTTTGTGTTTAAGAAATGAAGCAAGAGATTTTTGGGAAATATATTATATCACTGAATTGGTAGAGCGGATTACATCATTTTGAAATGAACACTAAGACAACTACCAATAATACTTGCTTTCCCATGAGAAGCTTTTAATACAAGAACGAAAAGTAAAAAATACTTCTTAAACATAGAAATTTCGTAGGTTCGTACCATTCCATGTCCTGTCGATGGGTTCTCCGAGAAGAGTGGCCAACTTGTATGCACCATTGCCGTAGGCTTCAGCTATGACATAGGGTCCCTTCCAAGTAGGTCCCAGCTTCCCCTGGTATTCTGAATTGCTTGCCTTTGTTAATAATACATACTCCCCAGGCTTGAAAGTGGAGGGCCTGACCCTTTTGTTGTAGTAGACTTCGATCTTATGCT
This sequence comes from Chrysanthemum makinoi, assembly GCA_910596185.1. Lineage (NCBI taxonomy): Eukaryota > Viridiplantae > Streptophyta > Magnoliopsida > Asterales > Asteraceae > Chrysanthemum > Chrysanthemum makinoi. Next base: position 196,048,840 of record OU343225.1, on the reverse strand, counting down.
TGTGCATGGCTTGTCGGATTGAGGCTATTTCTCTCCTTTCTTCTAACAGATCAAGGTTTTCCCTGATCCCTTCATCATTTCTGGAGGCTTTGAATGTGGCCATACGCTCTGTGTGTACACTTAACTCCGAGGGAATGACTGCTTCTGTTTCGTTTGTGAGGCTGAAGGGGGTTTCGCCATGGCTTGATTTGGGTTGGGTCCTATGAGTCCATAACACTTGAGGAAGCTCATCCACCCACCCGTGATGGCTTCGTCCCAGCCTCTTTTCGATTCCCTTGACTATGTATCTGTTGGTTACTTCCACTTGCCCGTTACCTTGTGGATGATAGACAGTAGTCAAAGACTGCTTTATCATGAGTCCTTTGCAGAAATCATAGAAGAATCCTTTGGCAAATTGCTTGCCGTTATCGGATACAATTATGTGGGGCACTCCAAATCTGCATATGATGTGCCCCCATACAAATTTCTCAATCTGTCTCCCCGTAATGGAAGCTAAAGGCTTAGCTTCGACCCACTATGTGAAGTAATCAATTGCCACCAATAAGAACTTGACGCCACAAGGAGCCACAGGAATGGGTCCTACGATATCAATCCCCCATTGGGAGAAGGGCTATGCGGATGTCACACTTGTCATGTCTTGCTTCAGGAGCTTGGGAACCTTGGAGTGTATCTGACAAGCTTCACATTTTTGTATGATCTCCACAGCATCCCTATGCATCGATGGCCAGTAGTAGCCTAACTTCATTATTTTCGAGACAACCGAACGGGGCCTTGCGTGAAGGCCGCAGGATCCTTCGTGAACTTCTGCGATGATGCTCGACGCCTGCTTAGGTCCAACACATCTGAGCCAAGGTGAGAGGAAAGATCTTTGATACAAGTTCTCTCCAATTAGCCGATATTGTGGAGACTTTACTCGTATCTTCCTTGCTTGTTTTGGATCCTCAGGGAGGATGCCACTTATCAAGTATTCCCTAATGAGAGTCATCCATGTGTCTCCTTCTTCATAGACAACGTCCGTGACCTCCTTTCGGATGATGGACCTTTCAGGCAAGACTTCTACTAGTACCTCTTTTGTGAGATGGGCGAAGGCCATAGAGGCTAGCTTGCTCAATGCGTCCGCCTTCTTGTTCTGATTCCTGCGAACGTGCTAAATGGTGTAGGAGTCGAAACCATCCAGCATTTCCCTTGTTTTGTCCAAGTATTGTTTGATGACGGGCTGCCTTGCTTCATAGGAGCCTTTTACTTGGTTTGCCACCAGCTAAGAATATACATAGATAGTGAGAGCCTTGACTTCCATATCTTTTGCTAGCCTAAGGCCTGTAAGTAAGGCTTCAAATTATGCATCATTATTGGTGGCTTCGAATTCAAACCGAAAGGCATAGGTATGTTCCTTCCCTTCGGGACTGACCAACATTAGCCCTGCTCCGGATCAGTCTGAGCTTGATGCTCCGTCTGTGTAAAGCTTCCAATCGTTCTGTATTTCGATGAGCTTAGTCTTGGGTTCCTCCTTATCTTTGCTTGGTTCGGAAGGTGTTTCCGCCAAGAAGTCTGCAAGAATTTGCCCTTTAACAGAGTTTCGACCTTTGAACTCTATTTTGTGCTCCCCAAGCTCAATGGCCCATTTTGCCACCCTTCCAGACTTTTCAGGCTTCGACAAGATTTGCTTGAGTGGCTTTTCGGTTAAGACTGTGATCGGGTGGGCCTGGAAATAACATCGGAGCCTCCTTGCTGCATAGATTTGAGCTAGTATGAGCTTCTCCAATGTGGGGTAGTTAATCTCTTCTCCTTGCAAGACCCTGCTAACAAAGTAAATTAGGATTTTCCTTTTGTCCTTTTATGCCAGTAGGACAACGCTGATGCTCTCCATTAAGGATGCGATATACATGAACAACACTTCGCCTTTGATTGGGGCTGTAAGTGTTGGAAGTATCTACATAAAATCCTTCATCTTTTGGAAGGCGGCTTCCCGCATCTGGCTCCATTGGAAGGTCTTTTTGTCGACGCAGCCTTTAAGCGTCTTAAAGAACGGTAGGGACCTGTCCGCCCCCTTCGACAAGAATCGTCTTAGTGCAGCCAATTTTCCGTTTAAGCTTTGTACGTCCTTTAAACATTTCAGAGCCTGAAGATCCGTGATTGCCTTGACCTTTGAAGGGTTAGCTTTGATAACTTGCTTCGTAATCAAATGCGCCAAGAATTGCCCTTCTTCGACACCAAAAGAGCATTTCTTTGGGTTTAGTTTCATGTTGATTGCACGGAGTTGGTCGAAGGTCTCTTGGACATCGAGGAGGAGGTCCTCTTCCGTCTTGCTCTTGATAATCATGTCATCAACGTAAGCTTCGAGATTTCTGAATATCTGTTTGCTGAAGGCTTTATCTACGAGTCTTTGGTATGTTGCCCTGTGTTCTTTAATCCGAATGGCATTTTCCTGTAACAGTAGACACCTTTGCTTGTGTAGAAGGTTGTCTTTTCTTCGTCGTCCTTGGCCATCTGAATTTGATGATACCCTTTGTAGGCATCTAGGAAACACTTCAGTCAGAAGCATGCTAGGGACTCTACCTTCCAATCGATCTCTGGCAAGGGGTAGCATTCCTTCGGGTATGCTTTGTTGATATCAGTAAAGTCAACACACATGCGCCATCCTCCGTCACTTTTCTTTATCATCACTGGGTTGGCCACCCAAGTTTGGTATTTGAATTCCCTCAAGATTCCTGCTTGTGTCAGCTCATCTACCTCCTCATAGGCATCAGCGTTCCTTTCGGGGGCTAGGCTCCTCCTTTTTTGTTTGATGGGCTTAATATGTTTGTATTCGTTGAGCCTGTGTTCCGTGCTGAAGGGTTTTCCGTCAATTACCAGCGTCCTTGGAACTCCTGTCATGTCAGAATATTTCCATGCAAAAACATCAAGGTTAGTTTGTAACAACTCCGTAAGCTTCGCCTTGAAATTCGCTAGAAGCTGCTTTCCTATCACAACTGTTTTCTCGGGGTAGCTTGGATTTACTACCACTCGCTCTTCTGCATCTGCACAGCTCAAAATGACCATCGGAGGTTCTTCCGGTTCCTATTTAACCTTCTTGACACCATGCACCTTACTATCTGCCCCCTAACTTGAATGGATAGTCCCTACTCCAAAGGGAGTTTGGAACTTGATGGCTGCATGTATGGTAAAGACCACAATACCCATTTTTCGCATAGCAGTCCTTCCTATCAGCAAATTGTAAGGGGAATCTGACCTGACTATGATGAAGGTGAGAGTTTCCGTTCTGGACAGGGGCCCTTCTTCAATTTTGATTTCCAATGGTACCTCTCCGAGGGGCCAAGAGTGTTCGCCGGAGAACCCTACCAAGGGTACCTTCGAGTCTACCCTTTACGAGCGTATTGATGGCTTGAGCTTTAGGAAGCAGTGCTCGTAGATGATTTCACAAGAACTTCCGCAGTCCATGTATGATCGGTTCACCTCCCTGTTGGAGATCCACACCTTGATGACAACATGATCAGTTGAAGGTGTCCGCCCTAGCATGAATGGAAACGTTATCTCCCCTATGCTTCCTAGTTCTCCATCTGCCTCTTTTCGCTTCAAGGATGGCTCATGTCTATGCGCCATTAGTATGGGGGCTTTCTGCACTAGTGGTTTATTTCTTGCTTCCCTTCCATTCGCCTAACTGGGTGTCAGAGACCTTATCCTTTCCTTTCTTGATGCCCTTGACCAAATGTGCCAGTTTCCCGGAGCGTACTGTCTCTTCGATTTGCTTCTTCAACTCCCTGTAGCTGTTAGTGTCATGCCCATGGTCTTCGAGTGAGTGGCGTGCCGACATGTCCCTTCCTTTCCCCCGTGCTGACATACGAGGAAGTGGGTCGAAGAAATTGGCAGCTTTTTCAGTAGTGAGGATTTCCCGAGGAGACTTGACCAAGTTTGCCAAGAGCCCATGGTTCGACCCTTTGTTGTAGGGAGCGAAGCGGTCTCTGATCTTCTTTCTGTTCTTGGATCCTTGCCAGGAGGACCCTCTAGAGAATTTATCGGAGGCTTCTCTTTGTTCGACCAGAGCTCCGTTGGCTGCTACTTCCTTGGATTCGATCCAAGTGTAAGTCTTTTCCATGAGTGCTTTGTAGGTGGTTGGAATATCGGTGGATAGAAACTCCACCAAGCTTCGTGTTCGTAAGCCATGCACGAAACCGGAAATTCTTTGCTCTTCATGCCCTAGAATGCTGCAAGGTTTCGTCGCAGTGACGAAGGCCCTTGTGCTTTCGCTTTCTCTTTGTTTAATGGTATGTACGGCTAAGTGAGTCTTAGTGTACTTCTTCTGCTGGCTGAAGTGCAATCGAAACTTATCTTTGAGATCATCCAGACTCACAATACTTCCTACCTTTTGCCCATTCCACCATATTCGTGCAGAATCTCGGAGAGTGTAGGTGAACATGTGGCACGCCACAAGCATAGCCCACTTCTGCATCCTGATGGCACCCTCAAACAGGTGCAAGAAGTTGTCTAGATCGCCCTTCCCATCATAAGTGCCTATGTGAGAAGGCATCTTCAACCCATCAGGTAGGGGGTAGTCTTCGATCCATTTTGCAAAAGGTGTGCAAACCCTAGAAGCATCCGCATAGAAAGGGTTGTATGGAGGTGCATATGTAGGTGTAGGATTGTACGGATTACGAGGTGGTTGCGAGAACGTAGTATAAGCTAAGGGAGGTTGGTACGAAGGGTTCCCCCACTGGGTGTGTAGGTTGCATAGGAAGGTGCCCGTAGGGCATGTGCTGGTAACTCTGGTTATGAAGAGACCCATTCGGAGGATAGACATTATAGGGTTGAGTAGGCAGGTAGGGATTCATGCCTTGAGGCTGTATTTGGTTTATCCCAGCTTACGGAGGAGGTCCTCCGAAACTCGAGACATACGATGGAGGCACCGGAGCCCCCAACCCATCTCTCCCCAAGTGAGCTGCCAAGAGAGGTGGTAGGTTTATCCCTCCGTTGCCTACAGGGTTGCTTCCTCCGTTGGAGTTCCCACTCCTTCTCTCTCCCTGCATTCTCTTCCTTCAAACAGGATCTCCACCGGGACCTTTTTCGAAACCTACAGTTCTTCCATTAGGCCTCCTTACGGATGGAGAACCATTTTGTAAGGCCGAGCGCACCCTGTTTGTTGGTCGAGGCCTTTCATCTACCTCGATCTTTTCATCATATTCCTCGCTGGAATATTCCAATTCCCTCCGCATCTCGGTGTTACGAACTTGCCTCTTATGAGCCCTTAGCAAGGACTCTAACGCTTCGAAGTTCGCCTCAACAAAGTCGGGACTAATTTCGGGAACGGGGTTAGCTAAAGTTGAGGCGTGATGTATGAGAGTTGTTTCTAGGCGAGATCGGGTAGTGAAGGTGGAGGCGGTTAAGGGGGCGAGATTATCGATGTTAGTTGTGGTGATGGGTACCAGGGTAGAAAAACCTGGTGGAGGTGTATCTTCTCATGAGGGTTCCATGCCGAAAAAGTAGCGTAATCAGTTAGGAGGTTAGGACTTGGTGGTTACGGGACTAATAGTAGCGGGTCCCATGGATGGCGCCACTGATTGTACAATAAATTGCACTACCAGGCTTCAATGGTGATATAAGGTAAGAGGGGTGCGTGTTCTAGCCAAGATTGTCTTTCACCTGAGGAAAAGAAATACGAAGACACTACGTTAAGTGATTACGCAGGGGTTGGACCCTGCGAACCACCTCCGGCGTGAGAGTAAGTATGAGTTATGGTTATGTAATGAGTGTGAGTAAAGAGTAAAGTGTTAAGTGAGCTTACCATAAAATTATTCCCGTCCCACCTATTTATAGTAGAGAAAATAGGCTTAGGGGCACCTCTGCGCTTTTATCAGAGAACATGGGGGCGTCCCATGCTTTTAGGTAACCGCTAGGGCTTAGTGACCCACATTTTCAAACTTGGCGGGAAAGCCAGGAAAGAGAGGGATATCGTGGGTTTGACCAAGTCAGGATGGTCCTATGTCCTTTGTTCCCTCGTCAACCGTACCCCGAAGGTCTTAGGGCTTCGAGTGGCGAATTCAGAGGTAACCCGTGTGTCTACGAATGGTTTGGCCTTGATAATGAACATTTGGGAGAACTAACTTGGGCCTTCGTACAAAAGGGATTCGACACAGTTCGAAGGAGTGTCCCTCGACCTGTTCGGAGGGTACATTATCAGTATTATTATGGGTAATAGAATGGGTAGAAGTTAAAGTATTTCACCCATTGACTAAATACATTGAATGTAGTTGGGTAAAACCCAAAGTCCATGACCCATACCCATGGAGCATGATCCATAACCCATGACCCATTACATGACATCATGCATAAGTCATAATGGGTATTATCCATGACCCATGGAGCTAACCCATGACCCATTGACTAGATGCATTGCATCTTCTAGATACATTGTATCTATTTGGTAACCCATGGATCAAAGCCTACAACCCATGATCCATGACCCACAACCAACTTTAGGGGGAGCGTCCTACGGATCCCTAGTAATACACTAGACGGATCACTCAAGCAAGGGATCCGTGGAACAGTAGCATGTTTTTGTCTATAAATAGTGAGCCATTTCTTCATTGTAGGTTGCCACTTCTACACATACTTTCTCCTAGTATTATAAACTCTCTAACCTCAGATCCAAAAGATCTTTCTATGTAGTTTGTGTTTGTTTTTGTGTGATTCTCTAGGTTCCTCTTAAAGGCGAGATTGTTAGGATTTAGAAAATCCAGTACTTAAAGTGTCGGTCACCTCAAGTATATGTACTCGTTAGAAAGCTCGTAGTCGTGGTCATTTTTGGTAAGTAGTTCGTTAAGTAACACCGTGGAGGACGGACGGGTCTTTACCCACTATATGCCTGATCCACAGCCCAAAGGTGGCGTCTCATGTTTGTACCTATAAATACCCTTTGCCTTCCAAGGCAAAGGGTTGGAGCTTTCATAATTCATTTTTCTTTGTCTCACTAAAGTTCCCATTCTCTCCCACTTTCTCTCTCTAAAACTATAAACCATTCGCCTAGTATTATGCTTATGATGTGATTGTGAAAACCAAGATGTTACAATTGGTATCAAGAGCCATGGTTTGATCATCCATCTTTCATGTTCTTGGTTTTATAGTTCTAGTAAGGTGAAATCTTTTGTTTTTGATGTTCTAAGTTTTGTACGCGTAAGGTTACGGTTCACTATTTTAACACGCATAAAAGCTTTAGTTTTTACACTTGAAAACTCAAGATTCTTATGGGTTAAGGTTTATTGAGTGTTAAAGTTTCTGTTTTTGCCAAAAAGTTTCAAACTTTACGTGTGTAGATTGATTTTTAAGCTTGGTTTATTTCGTGTGTACTATTCTACGCTTAAGAGTTAAAAGGTGTTTGGATCATCAAGTTTCACACTTTTGTGTTATTTTTGTGATTTTGAAGCTGGTTCATCATTAAAATCTGGTTTACAAAACGTTGTTGGGCATAAAAATCAGTTTTGGTGTTTTTGGTACTTCTTACGCCTAGTAAAACCCTAGTTTTACGCGTAAGGATCTACATTTAAGTATTTCTACGCCTAAGCTGTGTTCTACGCGTAAGGTTGTTCTTCATTTGATCCTCAAAGCTGTTGGTTTACTCAATGTTTTCTTGCTTGGATAAGCCTGAAAACACTTCGACTTGTGGATATCTTTTGCACTGGTATAAGTGTAAAGGATTTGTGGGTAAAACCCTAGTTTTACGCATAAGCCTAAAAGCTTATGAGTAAACTCTTTACGCATAAGGTATTCTTATGCATAAGATCATCTTACGCCTAAGGTAACTTTACGCATAAGGTTTCTACTACTAAGCCTTTAGTCTACGTCTAAGCTTAAGTTTCACCTAAAGTATACGCGTAAGATCATCAGTCTCTGGCGTAAGCTATACTTAATCCTAAGCCATTGTCTACACGTAAGATATCTGTCTACGCTTAAGCTTTTGTTCCTTCGTGATACGTTTTATAGTTTTCTTTTGATTTAGTAAAATCCCGTGAAATAATTTATTTCCCGGTTGAATCAAAGAATTGTAAAATCCTGTGAAAGAAATCATGTCTACAATCATCTCTTACGTTGCTGACGACGTTCAAGCTGCAGGATCCGACACTCGTCCTCCCATGCTTGATAGAACAGATTATGATTTGTGGGCTCAAAGAATCAGATTGTATTGCTTAGGAAAATAGAATGGGGTCAACATACTTAAGTCAATTGATGAAGGACCATATCAAATTGGAACGACAAGAGATATCCTTGAAACCGCAGCTGATGGTTCTGTTGTATTGGGATTGGATAGACCAAAGATGTATGATGAGCTTGATGATAAGGAGAAGAAGAATACGATGTCGACATCGGGGCTTCAAACATTGTACTCCAAGGCTTACCTAAGGACATTTACAAGCTGATCAATCACAACACTGAAGCTAAGGTGGTTTGGGATAATATTAAGATGCTTCTATGTGGTTCAAGCTCCACTAAGGAAGATAGGGAGTCTCACCATGATGACTTTGAGAACTTCAAAATGATACGAGGGAAAGTGTGGTGAATATTATGTCAGATTCCACAAGATTGTGAATGATATGAGGAATATCAAAATGACAATGCCAAATATCCAGCTAAATTCAAAGTTTGTGAACAACATGAATCCCGAATGGCACAAAATTGTCACTGAAGTCAAACTAAACAAAGGATTAAGGAACACCAATTATGAGCAACTGTATGCTTATTTGCTTCAAAATGAGAAGCATGCTGCATTTGAACGAATGATCATGGAGAAGTTCAAATCCGATGTTGCTGCCTCAAGTTCTTCAAATGATTCAACTGCATTCTACACAAATGTAGGAATTACTACCAAAGCATCTCAAGTCATACCTCTTTGGAAATGGTAACCACAAACTCATTCCGGATCTAGGGTATAAGCTTCCAGATTCTGACTCAGTCATGGAACACCTTGTCAATCAACTGGCTCTAATGGTTAAGAAAAACTTGAACTTCACTCCACACACCAACAACCACATCAGAACTGCATCAAATCTTCACAATCATGCTACAGTTAAAGAAGGAAAGATAGTGGTGCAAAACGTGCAAGGAAGACATAATGCATACCCTCCACATAATGAATAGGGGAATGCAGGTGCTGGTTATGGGAATGCTAGTGTTGGAGGAGGATATGTGGGTAATCAGAATCGTGGAAGGAACATGGGTCAGGGTCAAGGAAAACCAATGAAGTGCTACAAGCTGTGGAGGGAAGGCACATAGCTAGCCGACTCAACCAAAACGTCCTCAAAATCACGAGAATACTTCAGGGACAAGATGTTGCTTGTACAAGCTCAAGATAATGGGGCAGTGTTGGACCAGGAAGAGTTGTTGTTTCTTGCTGAGGGTAATGCCAAAACTTATGATCTTTGATGTGGACGACCAACCAATGCATGGTGTGACTCAGAACAATCCCAACGCCTTTCAAGTTGCAAACTGTGATGCATTTGACTCAGACGTTATTGATGAACCATATGCACAAACTATCTTTATGGCTAATATTTCTCCAATGGTCTCTTCACCTCAACAAGCCATTCCCTCCAAGGAGTCCATCATATCAGAGGTAATGAAACTATATGATGTGGTTGATAAGCAAAAGATTCACCATAAAGTATAATATACTGAAGTCATTGAATCAGATATTGAAAATATGGGAAATAGCAATGTTGTCCCATATGATCAATATGTGAAACAAGATAAAAGTCCTATTGTACCAAGTGATGAATCTTCTGCAGTTAACAATGATTGCATATCTGATGAATACTCTGCATATGTGCCTGATGATTCCTTGACCATCGAACTCAATACCTATAAGGATAAAGTTGCCATATATGAACGCTTAAGTTTGAATCGACCACTCGTGGAGGGGAGATGGATATCCAAATGCGCATACTTATAAGAAAAAGTAATTTTAGGGAAGAAATATTAAAACAAGAGTTAAATTCCATACAAGAAAGCTTAATAAACTCTAAGCAAAACAAGAACTTCAAGAAAATGTGAAAGTGCTTACAGAATTCAATGTTAAGGAATCTAAACTTTTAAATGAATTTTCCAAATTTAAAAACTTTGAAGAACAAACTTGAAAACAAGTTGACGCATAAGGAAACACCCTTCGACCGCTTCATATTATCACTAAGCATAGAGTCTTAAGCGATAAGCATAGTATTCCCATTGTTGAGGAACCCAATCCTGAGTATGGTAAAATAGCTAAGGCCGCTCAAAAGGTGGTCTATGATGGAAATGAGATTCTTAAGCCTAGACAAACGCCATCATGTATAGAGTGCACTGAAGAGGATAGAGAATTAGAAGATGCCTCTAGGGAGAAAATGGAAAAGAAATTAAAAGATCCTTGGTGTATAAAGTATAATATAACGTTTGAATCCCATGATTACACTAAGAAAAATTGGATTTCCTTGAACAAGTTTAAACCTCAGACTCAACTAACCCCTGAACAAGTGTTTTGGAAGAAAGATATGGAAAAGCAAAAACGATGAACTTGTTGAAAAGAATCCTCCCTTAGGAAATTGCCTTGACTACGGTGTATCCACCCAATACACCGATGCATTTAGTACCTAGAACTCTTCCCACTCAAATCAAAACCTTAATCAGCTTATATGTAGTTTACCAACTATTTGCGATTTTGAAAACATGTAAGAAGAGAATCACACCCTCTGTGGATAACTTAAGGGAAAGGGGTTTGAGCAAACTAAAGAATGTTACTTTTGGCGAGGTCATGCCTTTCTTTAAACAATTAAAGGACAATTTGAAAGTCTTCGTAAGGGCATGGATACAGAGATTAAAGAAATGAAAAAGATGTTTAATGAAATGGAAAACGAGGTCATGAATGAACGTGAGCTTAAAAGTAATGAGATTGAAAGAAAGAATATTCACATTCTAAATGATAATTTGATTTCTAGATGTGTTGCTCAAGATATATTCTACACTGCTACTAATTACTCCATTACTGCCTCTCAATTTCATGAAATATAAATTGCATTGAAAGTTTCCCATGATAGTGTCATTGAGCTTGAAAAGACAAATTCAAAATTGCATGATAAAATTGAACAGGATGATCATGATAACTTGGTCAAACATTATTCTAAATTGGAAGTTGAACATCTTGCTTTGGAATTAAAATATCAACACCTCAAAGAAAATGTTAAAACCTCATATGTCAAGACATCCTCGGATGCTCTTGAGTTTGATGCAGTTTTTGAAATTAGCAAACGTGATGAAAAATTCGAGCTCATTGTAACACGATCAAAAGATTGAAAGCCCAAATTTCACAACTGAAAAGTGAAAAGAATGATGATCGCCTCGTGATGCCTCCACCTTTAGATTCTCAGAATTTCCAACTTCAAAACTTAATTGATAACTTGCAAAAGGAAAATGATTGTTTTAAAGCTAAAATTTCAAAGGTTAATGATCAAAACAAAGAGTTATGTGATTCATTCAAAAATAATCATGACAAACACATTGAAAAGATAACATCTTTGCTTAACGATATTGAGAATCTGAAGCGTGAGGTGAAAGGAAAATTGCCAATCCCTAATTGCAAATATTCTGTTCCAAAGGTTTCTGCTTGTGATAAGTATGCTATTGATATGTTTTATATTCCCCTTCCTCTTAGAAATAATGAATTTGCACATAAAGCATATCTCTTATACCTTAAGGATAGTTTAAAGGGTCTCCGTGAGATGGTTGAAGATGAAAGAATAGAAAAACCTTTTGATAGTGCAATAACCTATGCCTGCATGGATGCCAAACGGTCTCAGGAACTCTTAGAATATGTAATTGTCACAAGTCCAAAACCTAGTAATAAGGCAGATAGAATAGTTGCACCAAGTTCTATGCCTAAAGTTAAGAATGTGACTTACATACCCTCATAATACATCGATCCCAAAGACTTCTAGACCACTAATGCAAAGAGTAGTATCACCAACTAATATTCGCTGCCTTCTTCCTGGAGTAATCAACAATACTAAGGTTAGCGGGTCAAAGCCGGGTAATACAATGCGAGATAGGACCATGCGAGCCAAGAGCGTTGAAGAGAAGAAAGTAGAAGAACACCCTAGGAAGAATAAGTTTGAGCTGAATAAAATGAATCGCGGTTGATTCTAGTATTAGCTATAGCGTCAGTAATTAATCAATTCAATTGCTTGCAAAACATGTAAGAAATGTTTGGTTTCGCTCTAATCATGAATGTGTTGTAAATGAGGTGAATAATGATGTCAATCCTTGACCAATATTATAAAAAAAATATAAAATGTGTTAAGGAGGTCCTGGAAGCCTACAAGGAAAAGGGTTAGTAATTATTGGAAGCCTACAGAGAGAAAATTTAGAAATGTAGGTTATCAATGGAAACTCATCTTCAAAAATTGATTGAATGAATTGTGTCATAAGATGTCTAGATCTATGCCTTCTAAGAAATGGAAGCCTACTGGTAGAATCATACCTTTAAGAAGTTGTCACACTTCAAATAGGTTCATTGCCACTACTAGTTTTGCATCCACTACTAATGAGGTCATATCTACATTGTGATGTGGGTACTCCAATACTTTGTACTACCAAATGGAACCCATTCTCTCAAGGGATCCAAATTATCCGTCATCCATACTTGTCATGTTCAACTCGCAGGTCGTACAAATCGCTCTGTGGTATTTGGACTCGTGTCGCCACATATATGACCGAGATCGCACTCATCAAGAACTTTGTGAATAGATTCATCGAAGCTTAGATTTGGGAACCAATTTTGGAGCTATCATGGGTTATGGAGACTATGTTGTTGGAGATAGTGTAATCTCCATGGTATATTATGTTGAAGGTCTTGGTCATAACTTGTTTTCTGTTGGTCAATTCTGTGATTCCGATCTGGAAGTGGCTTTTAGTGTAACATATTGGATTTCACAAACACATCACATAACAATATATGGTTCGAATTATGTAAGAGTTTAGAGAGAGAAAGTAAAGATGGGAGCCTTTCTAGAGAGAGAATGTAAAACAAAAGAAAGAAGGTTAGATTGAGTGAGAAAGGTCTAACCCTCTACCTTGGGAGGTAGAGGGTATTTATAGTTACAAACTAAACGTCCTCCTTCTGGACTGGATCGTGCATACATGGGTAAAGACCGGCCCTTCCTCCACTGTTGCTCTAAACTAAATAACTAACTAGTAAAACAGTAAATAACGATATGTCTACGAGCTAACTTATGCTAGATTATATTTGGGGTGACCGACTCTTCACCATGGAATTTCTAATTCCTAACAATCTCCCCCTAAGGGAGGTCATCCCATGTTTTACATTTAGAATCCTAGCATTCTATTTAATCTTCAGCCTTGAGCTCTAGACATTAATTTTTCAACATCCGTGATCTGTTTTTAGCAGTGATTCTTTAAAGTCCGATAACTTTGTACTTTAAGTGGAGGCCTTTATAATGATCCACATCTTTGATGATCTTTGAGGTTTAATTGAGATCATCAGCCACAATAAATCTCTGGATCACCCTTTATTGTGTTGCCATCATGTGAAGTTGTGACTTTCGGACCGACATGCTCACACTTTTAAATCATGACATCTTTCCATCAAAGTATGGGCTTTCTTAATCGTTCATGATATTTGCGCCAGCCAGAAAGCGTACATAGTATAAAAAATATATGAGCCAAAGTTATGTAGATCGGCACTTGTGGATGATATCTTCAATTAAGTGTGAATGCTGTGAGCATGTGGCTTTGGATTGACTCCTCAATTATGATCAGCTTCAACCGTCCAAATGTACCTCGCAAAACAACAGCTATATTAAAACACAACTAAAGTGTCTTTGATCACTTGCTGAATTGAGGTACACGGCCAATTTCCTCCTTGATCGCATAAGCACCGCCTCGTGATCGTAGGATTCCTAAGAATCTCCTTGATGGTTTCATAAATGTCTAGCCATTCTCAAACCGAATGTCTCAAAGAAGACAACACGGAAATGAGTGAACCAAATTGAGATTCACCGATTGATGAAAATTGATTTGAAAACAATCGCTATTGCTTGAAGAAAGAGTTTTGCAATACGACGAAGGTTTTATGAGAAAGATCAATTTTCAATCAAAATACTTTTGTATTTCAAAAGAGTACAATTCGACGGCGTTAGGAAAAGAAGATTTGCATATCGAACGGTTTTTCCAAAAGTATTTTTCAATCAGAGATACTTTTTGTGTTTGAAAACATAAGTACACATTCGACGTGTTAGAGAAAAGAAGGTTTGCACATCGAACGGTTTTTCCAAAAGTATTCGTCAATTCCCAATCTGGACCAAGGTTGATTCAAGAGTGAATCGGCCCATCGTTTCTATCCAGTTGTCACAAGCTTGATTTTACGAGAAGATCTCACATGTTACCCACCAAGAGCTTGTTTGATGTTGGCTCTAGAAGGATTTCCATCTTCATTGTGAATATTTTCATATCACTCGGATGTTCTGGCAATACCACAAGGATAAAGCGTAATACTCTTAATATATTCTTACTTTCCACATTGTGTGAAACAACAAGTCTTCATTAATTTAGTATCCTAATGAGATTTTGTGGATGATCTCTTGGCTCTAGACTCAATTGTGCACATTTGGTTCCTATGCCGGAGACTTGGGAGAGGGTCTTCAATATCAACAATCTTAAGAGAAAGTCGATAGATAATGCTTCCCTGAGAATGAAACAAGCCCTTTAAGAGGAACTTGAGTGGCTTGGGAAGTTTAGCAGCGCAAGGCCACCGGGTCCATGACGCCTTGTCTTCAAGACTAGTGTTACCTTAGTAAAACCAAGAGCATATGTATTGAACTCTACGCCTAAGGTTGAATTATGGAGGGCTATTTTTCTCACCCCCTTTCACATTCAATTTCTTTTTCATTCTTTAACCCCCTTCAAGCTACCAGACTTCATAACTAGAACCTTGTTGGGTTTATTCCAGATTAGCTCGCCTCACTCCGCACTCTTCCCATATCTCACTTTTCTCCTTTTTTTCATCATACCTAGGGACTCTACACTATCTAGTGGATTGTCCCTGGTAGATCCTCCTGACTCAAGGATCGGAACTAATACCTAAACTCACCATCCTTATAACTCCATACATAAAGTAAAATGGTCGGTCTTTTGGTACAATTCATTCTTCCTTGAAACCAATTGAAAAATAATTTGGAAAAACAATCAAGGTACTTGTGATACGAGATCAAAGCATTTTGTACCTTAATAGTTTTGATCATTTAGAAAACCTCCCCCTCAACATGTGCATATGATTTAGAGATTGTTTAGCACATGCAGGCAAGAGGACTTTGAAATATTTTCTTTGATCACAATTTTCATAGAAAAAGCCATTTGATTTTCTTTGGTAAATTCTCCCCCTTAATATGTGCGTAGGATATTTGAAATCATTTTATCACATAGAGGCAAGAGTTCTTTGAAGCATTACATTTTATCACACAAGCCATTAAGAAACCATTCGCTACCCCTCAATATGTGCATCAATAAATGAAAGAGTTTGGCACATATTAGAGAGAATTTGCACTTTAAATCAAAACGATCATCTTATATCAAGTTTCATTATTAAATCACAAATTCTCCCCGATCAAAAATATCAAACCCTTTGAGATTTTGGATCTCAAGTGATTTAATCAGTTTGGAAAACATGGGAGAATATGTAGTGTTTAAATACTCATCTTGTTTTTGGATAAATGCTCCTCCTCAACATGTGCATTGTATATTTGAAGTCGTTTGGCACATGGAGGCGGAGTGCTTATAAAGGACTAAAATGATTCCATTAAAATGCATTTGAGATTTAAATCACGATCTCTACCCCGATCAAAAATTTCAAACCTTTTGAGATTTATGATCCCAATTGATTTAAATCATTTAAAAGATTTTGGGGAAATATGTGGCAAAATTTAATTTTGAAAAATGACTGATAAGGAACAATTTAAGACATTAAAGATTGTTAGTGTCAGGTATGATTGTTTTAAGAGATCTTTAAGTAAAATAAAACAATTTCACAATCAAACAAGAACAGAAAAAATTTCATTTTGTAAGATTTTGATTCTAAAGAAAAATCATACCATGACATAACATTAAATCTTTAGATCACCACATTAATTCGTACAAGCACGGAACTTTTGTGAAGAAATATCATTTGAAAATGTATTATATTAAATCACTCTCCCCCTCAATCCATGACATTAGTCGTTGATTGAGTGACTTAAGTTTTGATAAAATGAAGTCCGGTGATTTTCAAAATGGGTCCAATTTATTTTCAAATCCAATATTTTTCCATTTTCAAAATTGTTTTAAGAAAAATGGCATCATCCACTACTTTTTACTGCACAAAGATATGTTAAGTGGTTGAAAAGCTTTTGTTGTTGCCTGAGGCTTGGAAGAAAACCGCCCGCTAATGCAAATGAGACTTCTTATGTTGCATTATAATGCCAACTGAGGTCAAATTAAGCTCCGTTTCTTCAATCAGTTAGAAGAAAACCATCTACTGATGCAGTGAGACCTCTTACGCTGCATTTATGCCAACTCTCCATAGAAGTCCAATTAAGCTCCGTTTCTTCATTTGTCAACCCAAGATATACTTACCCTTTCCTTTCGGCATCCAATCATCTTCAATTGTGGGATCCGGATCGGGAACATTCTTATATACCAATATACCGCATACGCTAGTGAACACACATACAGATATATGGTGGTCGACATCACCAAACAACAATCGACTAATTCAAGTCAATTCAACATATCAATCGCTCATATAAGGTATGGGATTTATGTGTTCATCAAACTCTAATCATCTAAACCTAACAATCACATCCTAGAAACCTAGTCCTTCAACATAGGCAATTATATTTATAGATAAGCACGTAGGATGATTAAGAAAGTCCGTTAGATGATGTAAATTTGAAAACATTCTCCCCCTCCATTAATTGGTCATTTTCTGAAAAGTTTAATAGCGCAGAAGTCATTGATTGAGTTTTCAATTTTTACGAAAAACTCTAAAATTGATTGATTTTCAAGCAACTCATTTTCCACCATTTTAGAAAACAACAAATATTTTTCTGAAGAAATTTAGACGGAAAAACATTTGTGTAGGAACAGCAGTCCTTCGACATACTTTCCTCATTTTTGTTTTTAGGATAAGTTCACGAAATGTTTGAAAATTGGTATAGCGCAACACTTTCCTTTCTTGAAGAGCGGGTTGCTATCTGAAATAATAGCAAACCATTGTTTAAGCACGTGTTACATACCAAGTAACTGTAGTTTCATATTTTGAGACATGTTTTGGAAAAAGAATATTTACACCTCCTCGCCAACTTCATCTAAAGTCTCGTGCCATTATTGAATGACATTTCTAAGACCGTAGATGTTATCGATACCATAAGACATGTCTTGAGAAAACATATTTTTGGCCTTTTCAAATTTTTCCATTTTTATGGGTTTTGTTGGTTTTATATTTTTCTATTTTCTTTTTGTTGGTTTTATATTTTGTATTTGGTTTTTGATAAATATTTACAGATATAGAGAAATAGTTTAAGAGGATGATGATAATGAAGTACAAATAAGGAAATCGTCAAAGACTTTGTAGAAGATAGAATTCATCATCTCTTAAACTTTCACCACTAAAGCATTCGAGGCTCTTGAATCGCCGAAGAACTTGAAAGCCTTCACCAAGTGAATCTTTGGTAGCTTCCCCTCAAACCGACAAACTAAGAATAAAGACCATTTCCCAAGAAGTAGAAATGAATGAAAACAAATTATGAATGAAGCTCGCGACCGTAAGATCACGAGAACACCAAAGTAACAAGTTGAAACATAGATCGTCTCCTGGTTATCAAACCGAATAATTGATGAACTCCATCACATGAACCTCGCGAGTCTCCGATGTACACCTTACTCTTCGAGATTGACCAGTTGTCTATTCAGGGGAACAATACATCAACATCTTCATTTCTCCAAATGCATTCCAATTATCTTACATATAACCAATCAAATTTCGATACACATGTACCCAACAAGAGTAGAGACGATGACATCCGTAACATGTCGAACAATGCGACCATCTCCGCAGATGTCAACTCAGAATAACCGATTAAG
>OU343225.1:195956205-196030596 GCA_910596185.1 Chrysanthemum makinoi | reverse complement strand
CGGCCAACCGGGATCGGGCTTCCTAGGATCCCATTCGGATATTTCTTCCATGAAGACTTGGAATTTCTTCTTCCGCGGTGGCGATGGTTCAAGGAAATACGGCTACATCGCGACACTTCCATTCGAAGCTGACAATATACTCTAAGCTGCATAGCCATCGAGGAAAGATCTAACCACTTGTTCTCCAACAAAGTGGAAGAGTATGGCGAGAGCGCAAATATGGGATTCACCATTGGCACGAGCAGCAGAAGAATCTACTCTGAGGCTGCCGGGTTGAAATCTCAACATCGCGATTGTTCGTGCTAAAAGCATCATTGCCTTCAAACACGTTGATCTTTCATCTAAATGGGATTACACCTTTCTCAAGAATATTGTGGTCAAAAGACAAGATGAAAGAGATTATGCATTTTCTGAAGCTGACTTTGAGAATTTGTCTATCAACGACATTGAAGTCATGTACCTTGCCAAAGTAAGAGTGCGCATGCGACAACTTTCAAGCTGAAATACAGCGTGAATTCATCAAGTCATTGCTCATCTTCATCGGACGCATAGTCATCAAAGAGCGTGTGAAGATCTCCGACTTGCGGTTGAATCTTATCGGACCGTGTCAACTTCACTCCCAGCGGCTTGATCTTCCGACATCAACCGGCTCTCACAACTTACACTCATCGGCAAACCATTGGCGGGTTTACGTGAGTGAACTTGAACGCTTGATGGCGTCGAGAGATCTTCACAAGTTTGGAATCACACTTTGAAGATGGTTAGGGGCGGATTGGCTACGGTTGAAGGATATACATCAAAGGATCTCCTAGCGATGGAATTCTCGGGATCGAAGGGATGTGAAGAGGATCATCACGATGATTGATGAACGGTTGTATAGAAGGGATCGATTCAGAAGATTGGAAAGCTATGTTGGTGGTGGACCGGATTAACATCACGGCTTTCAGCGCCGGTTCACTACTCTGGCCACATCTACGGACTACACGGGTACCCCTTAAGCTGCTTCTTTCATTATAACTTTGGATGTATGATATATTATGCCAATGGCTTGTGCACACATTACGATGTACAACCCGTACTTGTAAATAAAGGACCACGTAGTGCGCTTGATTCACCTGATCCTTATAAAAGGAGCGAAAGCTTCTTACTTTTGAGTAAAACCTATCAAACCTTTCACTTTTCAAGGTTTTGCTCAAAAGAACAAGTACTTTCCTTTATGATTTTCAAAACCTCAACCATTTATATCACTCGTTGAGGGGGAGTACTTGACCTAAAACTTTGTTCACAAATTTTTCATAGTGGTCATTCTTCCCGCAACACTCGAAATGGTCATATTTATTCTCAACTTTTCAAAAATAACATTTTATATGCCATTTTTGAGGGGGAGAAAAATACGTGATAAGAAATATGTTGTGTTTTTGCTCATGAATCTCGTGCAAAAGACTTAACCACGAATTGTGAGATCTTAGCATTAGTAACTTCGAAAAGACTTGTCGGGGCCGGTAATAATTTCAAGCTAGTTAAGCTAGTGATGTAAGCGTGTCTCGCAAAGGACTTGTCAGGTAGAATGTACCATTAGAAACTCTTGTAGACATGAACGGCGGGTTTGAAAACCTTTGAGGGTTGTCCACACCTTCAAGATAGTTATTAGAGCTAGTTGTCACCTAAAATCTGAAAATGTAACTCTTTAACTATGTCCACGTAACGTGTCTCGCGGGGGAATGTCTATCTTGAGTCGATCAATTCAAAAGTGCGCGCTCTTCCTCACTTTGTCTTGATTTACGTCAAATTCTAAAGCACATGTGGAGGGTATTTACTAAAAGATAAAACTCTCACAGATGGTTCAAACATGTTTTTCATTTACAAACCCTTTGAGATTTTTCTTTCAAAAATGGTTTTATGGCAACATAGGTTAGTCATGGAGTTATAAGGTGACTAAGGTTAGGAATAACCGTCCTATGATCCGCGAGAGCCGGAGGGATCTACCCAAGGACACCACAAATAGTTAGAATTTAGAAGTCCTTAGGTATGATTGTAAAAATGAGAAAATGAGAATCCGGAGAAAGAAGAGTTGAAGAATTAAAAGAAATGCAAAGAAAAGGGTGAAAAGAAATAGCCCTCCAGATTATTCAACTTAGAGCAAACACCGGGTTCAATTCATATACTCTTGTTGTCACTAGATGACACGGTATTGAAGATTAAAAGTCGTCATGGACCCGGTGGCGCATGCACTAAACCTTCTTAGCCACTCAAGTTTCTCTCAGCGAGCTTGTTTCATTCTCACGAGGAACCCTCGTAAACTATATTTAACTCTTGAGATTGATGGTATTGAAGAAGGAGACCCTCTCCTAGTCTCCGCTCGGAAAACCAAAAGCACTATTGAGTCTAGAGCCGCGAGATTCATCAAAAGATCTCTTAGGTACACTTGACATTTCATCACTTGTTGTTCAACAATAAGAACATCAGTGGTATGTTATCGAGTCCTTCACAGGATCTTAGCAATGCAGCGAGAACATTTATGAGAGGTTCACATTTGTGATCCTCGGTGATTGAATGGAAACTCCTGCCATGGTCAACATCAAGCGACCACGGCGGAATCGGCCGGCAACTCCAGTGGATTGCGGCTTAGTGGTCTCAAGCGGTCTGATGGTGAGGTGATGCCGGTGTACCTCGTGACTCATCCGAATCGTAGGTGTACTTCGGTACATCGTGTTATCTCACTTGTGGGACTCAGATTGAGAGCGGCCTGTGAGAATTAGAGTTGTGTTTTCACACTATGTTGTTAACACTCTCGAAGTTCAAACTTGTAAGTGCGGAATCCGCTTATTACTAACCGTTTAAATGTTTTCTTCTTATGGAAGCTCGGAAGCGGAATGATGCGTCGCGATTCTTCTCATGCTCACGCCAACATCATCACTAATGAAAGTTCTATCCAAAAGCAACACAAAGTCAGAATGATTCTTCATCAAATCAAAGAATCTACAAAGTTAAAGATTTAAAGAACTTCATCGATCTGAATTCCAGCGTCTAAAGGCGTGTGAGCATGTTGAAGAATAGCGTGGAACCTTGGGCGATGAAGCGGAACTGGCTGAACTTGATCTGAACAACAACATACTATCACTTTCATCACAAAGAACAATGATCAAAGAACAAAGTTTAAGATGGCGTCAAAGCATAGCGTTCAAAGAAAACTATCTCTCTACCTTTGGGGAGATTGTTTGAATCAAGGCAATTCTTCTCACAAGAAGAAGAATGTGGAAAGGCGTCAAAGCTACTATTACATCAGCGCCTTCACGTTTTCATCACTAACACTTGAGGGGGAGATTGTTGGAATCACTCCTAAACCATAATCAAGTGTTAGTAATTTATATGTAATAGTTAGCTTAATTATGGCCTTTATGTTTGTTATTAGCCTTAAGCTTGTGTAGAAGGCCCATGAGCTTAGGCTTAGGCCCAATAAGTAAAGGATGGGAACTAGGAGTGTTGCCTTCCCTCCTATAAATACTCATGTATAACCCTCACTTGAGGGTTGGTTGTTCAATTTACTCTTTCACATACACTCTCGCCTAACTTTTCTTTATATGCGTGTGTGTGTGTTTTGTGTGTTGTTCAATCGCCTTTATCTCTTTCTATTAAGCTTGTGTTGTAAATCTAGTGACCTAACATTTCTTTTGATTACTCTTTTTTGTTTGACAAAAGGGGAGAAGAGAGTAAAAACTCAAATTCAAACTTTTATGAATTTTATTTTTTCCTTAAAATAATCTTATGTTTTGTCATCAACAAAAAGGGGAAATTGTTAATACAAATAAGCGTACAAGCGTTTATTTACATATTTTCACGATCTTTTAATGTTTTGTCGATAACAAAGCGTAAGATCATTATGAAACAAATAAAATAAAAGTTTGAGCCAATAGTTTTACTAACACACTACGTTTTTCATATAAATCACTAAACAAGTAATAGTGTTTTCATGTTATGGTAATGCATATGTATAACAACTAGTGTTTACATGATGGGTAGATATATACATACTTAGGGCCAGCTTGGTTCAAAGGAAGTAGAGGGAAAGGGAAGAGAAAAGGAAAGGAAAGGGAATGCAAAGGAATGAGTGGGGTGGGTAATCAATCCCTTACCCCTCAATTTATTCTATAATGGTTCATTACCCATTACTGGGTAATCAATCCCTTTGCACTCCCTAACCAAGCACTAAATAATGAGTGAGGTGGGCCCTTTTGAATACCTTACCCATTCCCCACCCCCAACCCCCAACAAATTATTATGGGTAATTGAATGGGTAGAAGTCTAAGTATTTGACCCATTGACTAAATACATTGAATTTAGTTGGGTAAAACCCAAAGTCCATGACCCATATCCATGGAGCATGATCCATAACCCATGACCCATTACATGACATCATGCATAAGTCATAATGGGTATTATCCATGACCCATGGAGCTAACCCATGACCCATTGACTAGATGCGCATCTTCTAGATACATTGTATCTATTTGGATACTGGATCAGCCTACAACCCATCCCATGATCCATGACCCACAACCCACTTTAGGGGGAGCGTCCTACGGATCCCTAGTAATACACTAGACGGATCCCGATCCCTCAAGCAAGGGATCCGTGGGATCCGTGGAACAGTAGCATGTTTTTGTCTATAAATAGTAGGCCCATTCTTCATTGTAGGTTGCCACTTTGTACACATACTTTCTCCTAGTATTGTAAACTCTCTAACCCCATATCCAAAGGATCTTTCTATGTAGTGTGTGTTTGTTTTTGTGTGATTCTCTAGGTTCCTCTTAAAAGAGATCACCACATCTTGAAGTCGTGCAAGCTCAAGTCCACTGAGTTGCCTAGCTTAGTCATCATCAAGGCGCTCAAGTCCATGAGTTGCCTAGCCGTCATCATTAAGACTACTGAAGTTCTCTTGTTGATAGTTCTTTCTTCCTCCATAGAAGTGTTGTGTTGAAGGTATTAGTGAAGGATGCCAAAGGGTCAAGGCGAAGGCATTAGTGAAGAAGGTGTTGAGCGTTTGTGTCAAAGGCATTAGTGAAGAAGGATGCCAAAGGGTCAAGGCGAAGGAATTAGTGAAGGTGTTAGAATAATGTCGTGTCAAAGGCATTAGTGAAGGATGCCAAAAGGGTCAAGTCGAAAGGGCATTAGTGAAAATGCCAAGGGTGTACAATCGATATGGTGCATCGTGTACACACATATAGATAGGTTGTGTCCAAGGATATTGATATCCTTGACGATGTTGTAATAAGGAGTGGGTCTCCTTTGGGATAGGTGTTGTGTAGTGTTAGGTAGTAGTTCCTACTTTGTAATGGAACTTCGGTATTTACCTTGTGCGGATAAAGTGTAAAGCGTCGTGATAAGGTTTGGTTCTACCTCGTGGAAGAACCGGTTTCTAACCTTGTACGGAAAAGAGTGGCGGCGTTGTAGAAGGCTTCTATAAGCCATAAGGAGTTTGTATGGTGTAGTGCTACGAACTCTCTGATAGGTGACTCGAGTAGAGTAGAGGGCAAGGAAGGTGTCCTGTAGCGAACCACTATAAACACTGCGTGTGAGTGGTTTTGTGTTTCTTACTCTTTACATTTGCATTACATATTTACATATTTATCTATCAACATCCAACATACACATTTAAATAGATTGAAATAAGTCGATCCAAATATTTTAAAACATAGTTTTAATCGGTAAAACTATTCAACCCCCTTCTAGTTTTCTCAGATATAATATTTCTTTAAAATAAAATATCATTAACAATTTGATTCTTTGAACTCAAGGCGCATACGCCTCTTAACTATGCATGCGAGGGTAGTCATTCATGTTGTACATATGATTCTCCCAAACACTCACATCATTTGACATCGAGTCGATTGATAATTTGGTAAACGAGGTGGTTTTAAGTTTAGCATCACCAAATTTGTATTTCTAATAGCATTACCAAAAGGTAAACACTTGAAAAAATAATAATTATGCGTTGAATCAAACCTCATACCTCATATAATGTTCTAATCTACTTTCTTTGCTTATTCTCACTTGCTTCAAGTACGAGGAAGCATGACTAAAAGGCATAGGTTGTTTGTCGATAGTCTCTATTTATAAGTAAATTCAAGGCTCATGATAAGCACATCACAATTTTTTATTCTTTCACACAATCGTACATTCGGTGTTATGCACGGTGTGTTATACAATATGTACAAAATGGTGTTTTATAAAAAATTATGTACAACAATCCCCAAATTAAGTCTACTTCAATAATCGAAGGCATTATTATTTATAGTCTATAAAAAGGTAAATCATATTTATTTATAGCCTATAAAAGGTAAAAGCTTTATATCAAGTAAGATTGCATATGCATTTTCAATAGTTGCATTAAACATAGAATGTGTAATGTGTCAAGTAAATTCGTTAGTTGTACTTAAAAGGGTTTTCTAACTTGTGTTATGGGAGTGAGGGTCTTATAAAATCGGTGTCACACTCTGAATGGGCGGCAACTACTGATTGTCCCCATTATTCTTTAGCATCAAGCCCCACAATCACTTATTAGTCGTTCAAAAAATAACACTCAGATTGTGAGACTTCCTTAACATGTGCCTCTAGGGCACAAGTTAAACAATTCCTACTTAAAATGCTTATGTTTGACCCATAAATTCAAAAGCAGCGTCGTATATGGTCTAGGGGTGGCCGCAAGAGCATTAGCTTTGGCTTCCTCAGATAATCCTACTAGGGTGAGCGAGGAGATGGGCTTCTTGAATATGTATTATAGTGTGCACCCATGCGTGATGAGCCAAGTGCGGGCCAAAATCATTAGGAATCTTGTCGAATCAAAAGCCGTTTGTGAAAGACATGAATTGAGAACCCAACCAAAGACTGCATTTCGGTAGGGTTTTGTGTTGAATGGATTCGTTTATCGGTTTTAGGCGTGTTTTTTCTCGGTTTTGGCTAGATCCAAACCGAGCCAAATCGAAACCGAAAATCATAAATATATAAAACTGAAAACCGATTATAGTCGTTTCAATTTCGGTCGAATCAATTCGGCTCGATTTTTCTATTCGATTTGATTTTCAGTTTTACTCCGCCCTAAATCCTCTGATATTAGAGCAAAACCAACTCAATGTTTACGGAAAATGCACTTACGATTAAAATTTTTATGTAGGCTAATGAAGCCTATTAAATGGCGAATACAAGAATTAAAATCGTTTGAGACCCAACTTAGTTGAGGTGTGTTGGATCAACTAATTAATACTCCCTCCGTCCCATTTTTATTGTCCATGTTTTTTTTTTGGGACGTCCCAAATTAATTGTCCCCTTCCATAAATGGATAGAGAATATAAATCAAGTTTACCATATTACCCTCACTTGAATTTATTATTACAAACTTTAGTTATAAATTAATTAGTTAAGGTAAAATTGTAGATTTGCAAAAGTAGGAGAGAGAAAGTTGTAGTGATGATGTTTTATTAAACTATGTGTTTTTTTCGATTGAGCAATAATTTTTGGACGGAGGAGTAACAAAATTTTCAAGAGTTTCAAAGATATTAAAACCTATGAGTTGAGATCCTTTGCAAAAGTGAAAAAATTAAAAAGTCTAGCGCATCGTTGAGTGACATGTGTCTTTCACCCAATCATTCTTTTAGCACATTAAATTAGGTTAGGGGCATTTTGGTCGGCCTAACTCATTTTTTAAAATTTCAAAAAGCGTAAATAACTTTAAGCGATAAACTTTTATGAAAAACCGATTTCACCAAAATTTTTAAAATTTAATTCTCTTTAATTTGGTATGCATTATGATATATAAATCTCAATTTTTTTTCCAACTTTTTAAGTGGGTGTTGATTTTCTTGAAATTTTCGGCATTTTCGGCTCTAATTTTGACTAGTTTAAAAGTCGAATTTTACAAAACTTAAAACATGAAAATTGTAGGCTTTTGACCATTCTTTACCGAGTTCGAATCACTCAAATCGATATGATATGGGTGAGATATTGCTGCGTTAATGTAGACATCTTGAGTCGTATTTAGTGCATCAAAGTGTTGATAAAATCTTAAAAGAGATTTTTCTTATAAAGTACATTCAAATGCACTACTTGGTATACAAAATACATCTTTTTGTTATTTTTTATTTTTGGTTTTAAGCTGATGAACAACCAAATGATAAAGCTAGTGAACATTGTAACCATAGCTGATGAACATTATGATTTTTAGACAAGCGATGAACATTATAATTTTTTTGAATCATAGATAACTGCTGATGAACAAAATTTAGAAAAGCTGATGAACAAAATTTAAGAGAAGTGATGAATAACTTTTTATTGATGAACAATACTTAGCTGATGAACAAGACTAATCAATAAAGCTGATGAACCTAACATATGGAACATTGCGATTTCTTTTAGACAACTGCTGAATACTATCAAAAATAATTGTTGAACATTATGAAAAATAAGCGTGAGCGTTATCAAAAATAGCGGTGAACAATATAAAAAAATGCTTGATGAACAAATGAACATTACTATTTATTTTTATTTTTTTAAATCTTGATGAAAAAGACTAAATAATAAAAAATTCATTATTAGGTTGTTTTGTTAGATGGAGTTAGTGTCGATTGTTTTCAACTTGTTTTTGGATTCATCGGTTAGTGTCGATTGTTTTTCAACATGTTTTCATCGATTGTTATTTTGTTCATCAGTTAGTGTCAGTTATTATTCATCATGTTTTTATCATTAAATATTGTTCATCAGAAGTATGTCTTGTTAACTGGTGATATTGATGAACACAAGTAAAATGGAAAGACAGGTGATGAACAAAATCTCGTTTTGATGAGCAGAAGTATGTCATTAGTTAATATTATCCATCACCTCATCAGTCTTGAACAAAATTATTAATGAACAAAGACTAATTAATGAACAATACCAACTGATGAACAAGATTAACTGATGAACAAAGACTAACTGATGAACAAAGATTAACTAATGAACAAAGCATACATTTCTTTAAGAAAATTACGGTTAAAAACCTCACTTTTTGAATCTTCACGTTAATAAAATGATTAATAATGCGTTGTGGTAAAAATTAGAGCATTTGGCCAATTTTAACACTAAAATCTAAGTTAGACATTTCATCAAACACCTTGTGTGCAACAAATATGAGTAAAAAGTCGTCTTTAACGCGTGATATCTTACTCATATGACATGGGATTCGAGTAATTCAAAAATCTTTGTAAAGAGTGAACGAAAATCTATAACTTTTATGTTTTAAGTTTTTCACGAATTGACATTTATGAGGGTAAAAAATAAGGATGAAAATGCTAAAAAATAAGAAAATTAACACCCATTTGATATGTAAAAAAAAATTCGAAATTTTTAACAAAATTTATACCAAAATAAAGAGGATTAAATTTTATAAATTATGATGAAATTGGTTTTTTCCAAAAGTTTATCGTTTTAAAGATACGTGCGTTTGAAATTTGAGGTGGAAAAAGAAAAAACATGTCAAAAGACCAATTAACCCTGGACGAATTTTATGTATAAATTTGGGTGGAAGACACGTGTCACACTATAAATGGCTTTCTATACTTTTTAATTTTATCACACTTTGCAATAAATCCCCATTCTAAAACGTATTCATATGTGATAACTACTTTTTATAGTACAACTAATAGTGTCATAACGTACATTTTGTCTAAAAAATTCAATATCATAAAAATACTTTTATTGTCATAAAATCACTGGAGGAGAAAGAACTTCAACGACCATTGTGGCACAAGAAAAGATGGCAATGGAGCGGGTTTGGGGTGGAGGGGCCATCTCCATCCCCAAACTCAATTATCAAAGTTGTTTAAAACCCGTCCGATCTCCATCGGGATCTTATCAGTGTCCTCTTTGGGTCCAATTCTCGATAAAGCCGCACAATTTCACATTATTATTATTTTTATACCGTTAGCAATAACTTAAAATTTTAAACATATTAATAATCAATTACATACAAGCGTTATTAAATTTTCGACAATGTTATTATAATAAATAATTATAAAGTACACCATCAAAAAGAATATGATATTAAACAAGTATCCATAATTATCCCGCTTGGTTCGAGTAGTGTCAAATAGATCACCCACCATATAAGAATGTGCTCTGAATGCAGCTAGATATACATATGGTATAATTAATCGGTGTCGGGTTAAAATATTTGGCTAACTTGGGTTAGAGTCGATCCGATTGACTCGACTAAGGATTTTTTTTTTTTCATTTTTTTAATATATTTTATAAACTATCTATGTAAAATATTGAATTAGGTCATTTTTAATCATTTTACTCATATTGGGTTGACAGAACAAATAGACCTTACACGAGCTCAAATAGGGTCGGGTTCGGGTATGTTATTTCTAGTCTTGACCTGAACTAGACCAACCCGACCCGATTAACACCCCTATGTATAACCAAACTGAAGTGAAAATAAAAAGATTTTTTATAAGGGTAATGATAAATAGACCTTCCAACTAGACCTACAAGTATGCCTACTCCATTCACAATTTGACAAATGTAATACACTTGATTCTCTCGCATCATATTCAAGTCCCTTTCTCACAATTGAATCAAACACTTGTCGCAAACTTTTTTACCTAGCCTCAGATGATTTGTGCCAAAGTATGTATAGTATAAAAGCGCAAAATTTACACGGAATTCAACATAAAATGTCATACTACCTAATATCATACATCTCGATAACATACACTATTGCTTGATCAATGATTCCAATGAATCGTACAAGGCATCCGAGAGAGGATTCTTGTTGCCTAGACTAATTTTCTAGCGAAAATTATTCAAACACCGAACTCATGCCGTTCACTTTACCTGCACTACTTTTTTAAACAAATGAGTCACATTTGTTCCTAGTTTACGTACTTCCTATGTAACTTTTGTTTACACATACTAGTAATTCTTTGCTTAAACCCATACAATCATAATAAACATTGTTTCAGCTACTTTTAAATTCATTATATGACTTTACAATAATAATGATATAAGATAAATCCTTTTACAAATTGATAGTGATCACTGAAGAAACAACTGAAATGATCTATCCACATAGGAAACACACCATTTGGATAAAAGAACATAATCGACCATACGAAGATCTTTGGTATTACGAGGCGTAAATCTCTAAGGAAAGCTTGCGGAGATCAAGGTGAATAGAATCTCCACACTATTGAAAATAAGCCAAAACTTCGTAACTAGAGCTGACGACCAACAAGATATTAATGTTATAGGGTACATATATAGCCATCTATTTGATAAAATCTTCATAGACCTTAATTAGCAAGAGACCCTTTGATTAGAATTGCTAATCTCTATCTAAATCAACAGCGTTTGCTACATGTTTACCTTGATTAGTTATATGCGACTTCAACATGATAATCAAATTATCGGTTTGAACTTAATGCGGACACACCTAAGCAACTCAAATAACATATCTATGATTCTAGCTCAGGAATAACATACCAAAAAGTTATCATACTCCTAAGCATGTCATGGTAATTCGGACCATATCGGACCACTTTGAAAATCTTGCACAAGCAAAAGCTCTAAAAGCTTTGCTATTGCATAGTACATGGGGATAAAGATGCTAACAAACAAAGCGCCTATACGATGTTTACTATTATATCAATACTACATCTAGCGTCACAGATGGTAACTATACTATTATCACGGTTAGCCTAACAGACGGCTTTTACTAAAAGTTGAAGGTGTTTCAAAATGCATAACATATCAATTCTGATAAAAATCGAAGGATAGAAGGAGCAATGGTCATAGCTTTCATACAACAACAAAGATTTAGCATATAAGGTTCACATAAGCATACTTTCAAGTTAGACATCTCAAAGAGATAATCCAACTTGTGATCATTTGCTACCAGCGACTAATAATAATAAGGATATAGCTAGCGTTATAGTACCAAAATTTAACCTTTCATTCGGATAAAAAGACTGTCATCATGCTAACATGCATGACCCATCACTCTGCGCACAAACAAAAGCAATAAGGCTTTGTTTGGCAGTGTAATTCTATCGTTTACATGCTACATGGGGATACTAAACCGGCAAAACCCCATATATAAACCATAACTTAAAGTCAACAATCAAGTACCATCGAAATACCAAAAGTTCAAAGGCTCGAGAAGGCCACCACCAACCTAACAGTAGAACATGACACTCTTCACATTGTCATGGATAGCGAAGGGCGAACTTGACCACACGATCTCTTGTTGCCGTGACCACGACGCGCTGGCCAGCTGCGAAGATGAAACTACAACGGTAGCTAAACACAGGGGATACTCTGAAGCTGCTGAAGATGAAACTACTGTTAGCTAAACCTCCAAGTCCACCGGTGACAAAGGAAAAGGGAAGACTCACGTACTTGTGCTTATGAAGCTCGGATGAAGAAGAAGAGCAGCTGGATACTTCATACGGGAAGAAGTTCAAATTCCTTGACTCCAACCGTGGCAAAAATTTGCAAAAGATCAAATGGGTGGCCGGTCAAAGTGGTGCTGACTCAACCTTCACCAGGTCGATGCGGTTAATCAACCCGATAAGGGATGCGGTGCCACCACTTTGGAGCAACAACAAAAGCGTGGAAGAAACTATTAGGCATGACTTTGAGGAACTGATAAAGAAAAGTCAGAAAGATGAGGGTGACAAAGAAAAGACTGAGACGGATAAGGCCGAAGAGAAGAAAGTGGAGATGATCGATTATGATAAGTTTACGCTGGAAGCGTCACCTTTCGCTCGGAGGAAAACCTCTGCACTCCAAAGGATCGAGTCTCCTCACATCTCATCATCATCCAGATTCTTCGTCTCCTCTTCACCACCACCATCAAAGAAATCAATGAAATCATCATCCAAATCAGTAAAGAATCCAACTCCATCTTGGATCTCTCAATCAAATAATCGAATCGTTAAAAGCTGTAAAAAGAATCAGAAAGAAAGACATGCTCTATAGAAATTTGAATTTCATTCTTTGATCAGGATAGCGTATCTTCATGAGAATGACAAGATGAAAGTTGAAAGGTATGTCTGAGAAGCTTATGAAGGATGATCTTCAAGGAAGCATGGACGAGATGATAAAAGGATATTCTCACAAGTTTCTAATGGAGGTCGTTTCAGCTGGCGAAGGAGATGTATACCGGACAACTTTATCCGAATCTCTTTACATTTAGCCAAACAAGCAATGAAAAACTCCGATGAATTTGAGCATCAATCAGGTTGAAACTACAATCTTCTCAGGATGATGGGTGAATTTGGGCAATTTGTGTAAAAATGTCGGCTTGGCTCTGCGCGTTTGCCTCCCATGAAGCTAAATTGTTTGAAGCATTGCTGGAATACCAAATCAAATCATCATTCAGAGAAGAGGATGTAAGGCCTAAGCATTCAAGAGATGACGAAGACAAAGATCAAGATAAGGATAAGGAGCCTAAAAGCACAAAGAAGTCACGGTGAATCATCTTCCATTCGATACTCGATGCAACCTCCACCACAAGGACTCGGCTCAACAAAGATCATCTCCTCCCTCTTACGTTGATAAACCTCGGGATTAAGACACCACCCGGACTTCAGAAAAGGTGACCATTTTGAGTATCGGGTGGTGGCGATGAAGAATACAATGAGCCCATCAACAACCCTCCTCTCGACAAAGTTCGAAACCGGAATCCTCATCTAGGTCTAAACAAGAAGAGAAGCCCAAAGTTGGCCATTATCATGGCTAGATGAAGATTACACAGAGGAATTTAAATGGTTCTCTACTCTTGTTAATTCCACTCCTACCTGTTTGAAGGTCAAGATCGGGTAGGCGGTAATACATTGGAGCATGCTAAATTCTTTGCAAGAAAAATTCGAGTAAAGAAGATGACGAAAGAGTTAGGCGAATCAAGAATGAAGCTTTTCAACTGTGGAAAGATAGCTCAAAGCGCCGCCGGTGAATATCACCTTGAAAACATTGCTCGAGCTATGTCTAATAACATGGATTGGCTCAACCCAGAAACAAACATCGAATTTACCAAGCGGGACAACCCTCCATATTACACCGGCGGTCTAAACCACTACCAACGATCGGCCAACGGATCGGCCTAGGATCCCATTCAGATATTTCTTCAACAAAGACTTGGAATTTCTTCTTCACGATGGCAATGGTTCAAGGAAATCACGCTACATCACACGACCTTCCATTCGGCTGACAATATACTAAGCGCATAGCCATGGAGGAAAGATCTAACCACTTGTTCTCCAACAAAGTGGAAGAGTATGGCGAGGCGCAATGTATGGGATTCACCATTGGCACGACGCGAAGAATCTACGGTTTGCCGGGTTCAGAAATCTCAACATGCAGTGTTAGTACTAAGAGCATCGTTGCCTTCAAACCGCGTTGATCTTTCATCAAATGGGATTACACCTTTCTCAAGAATATTGTGGTCAAAGACAAGGCGAAAGAGATTATGCATTTTGGTGACTTTGAGAATTTGTCTATCAGCGACATTGAAGACATGTACCTTGCCAAAAGTACGAGGTGCGTATGAGACAACTTTCAACGAAATACAGCGTGAATTCATCAAGTCATTGCTCATCTTCATCAGGCGCATATTCATCAAAGAGCGTGTAGAAGATCTCGTGCGGTTGAATCTTATCAGACCCGTGTCAACTTCACTCCACCGCAGCTTGATCTTCCCGACATCAACTAGCTCTCACAATTTACACTCATCAGCAAACCATTCGGGCATCGTTTACGTAGTGAACTTCAAAGAAATTGCTTGATGGCGTGCCGAGATCTTCACAAGTTTGGAGATCACACTTTGAAGATGGTTAGGGACGGATTGGCTTATCGGGTGAAGGATATACATCGAGAAGATCGGGTCTCTAAGCGATGGAATTCTCGAGGATCGAAGGGATGTGAAGAGGGTCATCACGATGATTGATGAGCGGTTGTATAGAAGGATCGAGTTGAAGATTGGAAAGCTATGTTGGTGAATCGACCGGGATTAACATCACCGGCTTTCAGCGCTCGATTCACACTCCTGGCGACATCTACGGACTACTGGGTACCCCTAAACTGCTTCTTTCATTATAACTTTGGATGTATGATATATTATGCCAATGGCTTGTGCACACATTCGAGTGTACAACCCGTACTTGTAAATAAAGGACCTGTGTGCGGCTTGATTGCCTGTTATTATAAAGGGCGAAAGCTTCTTACTTTTGAGTAAAACCTATCAAACCTTTCACTTTTCAAGGTTTTGCTCAAAAGAACAAGTACTTTCCCTAATGATTTTCAAAACCTCAACCATTTATATCACTCGTTGAGGGGTAGTACTTGACCTAAAACTTTGTTCACAAATTTTTCATAGTGGTCATTCTTCCTAACACTTTCGATAATCATATTTATTCTCAACTTTTCAAAAATAACATTTTATATGCCATTTTTAGGGGAGAAAATACATAAGAAATATGTTGTGTTTTGCTCATGAATTCTCGTGCAAAAAGACTTCAACCCACAATTGAGATCTGCTTTATTAGCACTTCGAAAAGACTTGTGGGCGGGTAATAATTTCAAGCTAGTTAAGCTAGCGATGTAGCGTGTCTCGCAAAGGACTTGTCCGAGTAGAATGTACCATTCGAGAAACTCTTGGTAGACATGAACCTTAACGGGTTTGAAAACCTTTGAGGGTTGTCACACCTTCAAGATAGTTATTAGGGCTAGTTGTCACCTTAAAGCTGACAATGTAACTCTTTAACTATGTCGCGTAACCGTGTCTCAGCGGGGGAATGTCTATCTTGAGTCGATCAATTCAAAAGTCTGCGCTCTTCCCTCAGCGTGCGATTTCCGTCAAAATTCTAAAGCACATGTGGAGGGTATTCTGCTAAAGATAAAACTCTCACAGTGGTTCAAACATGTTTTCATTTAAAAACCCTTTGAGAGATTTTATTGAAAATGGTTTTATGGCAACATAGGTTAGTCATAAAGTTATAAGGTGACTAAGGTTAGGAATAACCGTCCTATGATCCACCCAGGCGGAGGGATCTACCCAAGGACACCACAAATAGTTAGAATTTAGAAGTCCTTAGGTATGATTGTAAAAAGGAGAAAATGAGAATCGGAGAAAGAAGGAGTTGAAGAATTAAAAGAAATGCAAAGAAAAGGGTGAAAAGAAATAGCCCTCCAGATTATTCAACTTAGAGGCAGGACAGGGTTCAATTCATATGCTCTTTGGTTGTCACTAGATGACCGGTATTGAAGATTAAAAGTCGTCATGGACCCGGTGACATGCACTAAACCTTCTTAGCCACTCAAGTTTCTCTCAGCAGAAGCTTGTTTCATTCTCACAGGAAACCCTACGTAAACTATCGTTTAACTCTTAGAGATTCTGGTATTGAAGGAGACCCTCTCCCTAGTCTCCATTTCGGAAAACCAAAAGCACTATTGAGTCTAGAGCCCCGAGATTCATCAAAAGATCTCTTAGGTACACTTGACATTTCATCACTTGGTGTTCAACAATAAAGAACATCGATGGTACGTTATGAGTCCTTCACCGATCTTAGCAATCAATAGAACATTTATAGAGGTTCACATTTGTGATCCTCGGTGATTGAATGGAAACTCCTGCCATGGTCAACATCAAAGCGGCCACGACGGGGTAAGCCCGGCAACTCCGTGGATTAGCGAGTGGTCTCAAGCGGTCTACGGTCGTGAGGTGATGCTTGGGTGTGTACCTCGGCGACTCATCGAATCGTAGGTGTAATTGATTTTTGTGTTATCTCACTTGTGGGACTCCGATCGAGAGCGGCCTTTGTGAGAATTAGAGTTGTGTTTTCACACTATGCCATTAACACTCTCGAAGTTCAAACTTGTAAGTGCCGGAATCCGCTTATTACTCACCGTTTATATGTTTTCTTCTTATGGAAGCTCTAGAGCGGAATGATCGTGCAGATTCTTCTCATACTCACGCCAACATCATCACTAATGAAAGTTCTATCCAAAAGCAACACAATCGAATGATTCTTCATCAAATCAAAGAATCTACAAAGTTAAAGACTTAAAGAACTTCATCGATCGATTTCCAGCGTCTAAAGAGCGTGTGAGCATGTTGAAGAATAGCGTGGAACCTTTGGAGCGATGAAGCGGACTGAGGCTGAACTTGATCTGACAACTACAACATACTATCACTTTCATCACAAAGAACAATGATCAAAGAACAAAGTTAATGATGGCGTCAAAGCATAGCGTTCATAGAAAACTATCTCTCTACATTGGGAGTTGTTGAATCAAGGCAATTCTTCTCACAAGAAGAAGAAGAATGTCGAAGGCGTCAAAGCTTCTATTACATCAACGCCTTCACCGTTTTTCATCACTAACACTTAGGGGGAGATTGTTGGAATCACTCCTAAACCATAATCAAGTGTTAGTAATTTATATGTAATAGTTAGCTTAATTATGGCCTTTATGTTTGTTATTAGCCTTAAGCTTATGTAGAAGGCCCATGAGCTTAGGCTTAGGCCCAATAAGTAAAGGATGGGAACTAGGAGTGTTGCCCTAGCTTCCCACCTATAAATACTCATGTATAACCCTCACTTGAGGGTTGGTTGTTCAATTTACTCTTTCACATACACTCTACGCCTAACCTTTCTTTACTTGTACGTGTGTGTGTGTTTGTGTGTTGTTCAATCGCCTTTATCTCTTTCTATTAAGCTTGTGTTGTAAATCTAGTGACCTAACATTTCTTTTCGACGCTCTTTTTGTTTCGACAAAAAGGGGGAGAAGAGAGTAAAAACTCAAATTCAAACTTTTATGAATTTTATTTTTTCCTTAAAATAATCTTATGTTTTGTCATCAACAAAAAGGGGGGATTGTTAATACAAATAAGCCGTACAAACGTTTATTTATATTTTACGATCTTTTAATGTTTTGTCGATAACAAACGTAAGATCATTTTAACGAAACAAATAAAATACGTAAATGGTTTGAGCCAATAGTTTTACTAACACACTTACGTTTTCATATAAATCACTAAACAAGTAATAGTGTTTTCATGTTATGGTAATGCATATGTATAACAACTAGTGTTTACATGATGGGTAGATATATACATACTTAGGGCCCGCTTGGTTCAAAGTGGGGAAAGGGAAAGGGAAAAGGAAAGGGAAAGGGAATGCAAAGGAATGAGTGAGGTGGGTAATCAATCCCTTACCCCTCAATTTATTCTATAATGGTTCATTACCCATTACTGGGTAATCAATCCCTTTGCACTCCCTAACCAAGCACTAAATAATGAGTAAGGTGGGCCCTTTTGAATACCTTACCCATTCCCCACCCCCTTAACCCCCCAACCAAATTATTATGGGTAATTGAATGGGTAGAAGTCTAAGTATTTGACCCATTGACTAAATACATTGAATTTAGTTGGGTAAAACCCAAAGTCCATGACCCATACCCATGGAGCATGATCCATAACCCATGACCCATTACATGACATCATGCATAAGTCATAATGGGTATTATCCATGACCCATGGAGCTAACCCATGACCCATTGACTAGATGCATTGCATCTTCTAGATACATTGTATCTATTTGGATACCCATGGATCAAAGCCTACAACCCATCCCATGATCCATGACCCACAACCCACTTTAGGGGGAGCGTCCTACGGATCCCTAGTAATACACTAGACGGATCCCGATCCCTCAAGCAAGGGATCCGTGGGATCCGTGGAACAGTAGCATGTTTTTGTCTATAAATAGTGAGCCCATTCTTCATTGTAGGTTGCCACTGTTACACATACTTTCTCCTAGTATTGTAAACTCTCTAACCCCAGATCCAAAGGATCTTTCTATGTAGTGTGTGTTTGTTTTTGTGTGATTCTCTAGGTTCCTCTTAAAGGCGAGATCACCACATCTTGAAGTCGTGCAAGCTCAAGTCCCTGAGTTGCCTAGCTTCGTCATCATCAAGACTGCTCAAGTCCATGAGTTGCCTAGCTTCGTCATCATTAAGACTACCGAAGTTCTCTTGTTGATAGTTCTTTCTTCCTCTCTAGAAGTGTTGTGTTGAAGGCATTAGTGAAGGATGCCAAAAGGGTCAAGACGAAGGCATTAGTGAAAGGTGTTGAACGTTTGTGTCAAAGGCATTAGTGAAGGATGCCAAAAGGGTCAAGACGAAGGCATTAGTGAAAGGTGTCGAATGTCCGTGTCAAAGGCATTAGTGAAGGATGCCAAAAGGGTCAAGTCGAAGGGCATTAGTGAAAAATGCCAAGGGTGTACAATCGATATGGTGCATCGATGTACACATATAGATAGGTTGTGTCCAAGGATATTGATATCCTTGACGATGTTGTAATAAGGAGTGGGTCTCCTTTGGGATAGGTGTTGTGTAGTGTTAGGTAGTAGTTCCTACTTTGTAATGGAACTTCGGTATTTAGTATGTGGGATAAAGTGTAGGCGGCGTCGTGATAGGTTTGGTTCTACCTGCGTGGAAGAACCGGTTTCTAGCCTTGTACGGAAAAGAGTAGGCGACGTTGTGAAGGCTTCTCCGCCATAAGGAGTTTGTATCGTGTAGTGCTAACGAACTCTCGAGTAGGTGACTCTGAGAGTAGAGTAGGGCAAGGAAGGTGTCCTTGTAGCCGAACCACTATAAACACTAAATTAATAAGTGGTTTTGTGTTTCTTACTCTTTACATTTGCATTACATATTTACATATTTATCTATCAACATCCAACATACACATTTAAATAGATTGAAATAAGTCGATCCAAATATTTTAAAACATAGTTTTAATCGGTAAAACTATTCAACCCCCTTCTAGTTTTCTACAGATATAATATTTCTTTAAAATAAAATATCACTTAACAATTTGATTCTTTGAACTCAAGAGCGCATACACGCCTCTTAACTATGCATTAACGAGGGGTAGTCATTCATGTTATTGCATATGATTCTCCCAAACACTCACATCATTTGACATCGAGTCGATTGATAATTTGGTCGACGAGGTGGTTTTAAGTTTGGCATCACCAAATTTGTATTTCTAATAACGTACCAAGGTAAACACTTGAAAAAATAATAATTATGCGTTGAATCAAACCTCATACCTCATATAATGTTCTAATCTACTTTCTTTGCTTATTCTCACTTGCTTCAAGTACGAGGAAGCATGACTAAAAGGCATAGGTTGTTTGTCGATAGTCTCTATTTATAAGTAAATTCAAGGCTCATGATAAGCACATCACAATTTTTTATTCTTTCACCACAATCTGTGCATTACAGTGTTGTACGGTGTGTTATACAATATGTACAAAATGGTGTTTTTATAAAAAAAAATTATGTACAACTTAATCCCCCAAATTAAAGTCTACTTCAATAATAACAGAAGGCATTATTATTTATAGTCTATAAAAAGGTAAATCATATTTATTTATAGCCTATAAAAAGGTAAAGCATATCCGTAAGATTGCATATGCATTTTCAATAGTTGCATTAAACATAGAATTTGTAATGTGTCAAGTAAATTCGTTAGTTGTACTTAAAAGGGTTTTCTAACTTGTGTTATGGGAGTGTGGGTCTTATAAAATCGGTGTCACACTCTGAATGGGCGGCAACTACTGATTGTCCCCATTATTCTTTAGCATCAAGCCCCACAATCACTTATTAGTCGTTCAAAAAATAACACTCAGATTGTGAGACTTCCTTAACATGTGCCTCTAGGGCACAAGTTAAACAATTCCTACTTAAAATGCTTATGTTTGACCCATAAATTCAAAAGGCACGTCGTATATGGTCTAGGGGTGGCACAAGAGCATTAGCTTTGGCTTCCTCCGATAATCCTACTAGGACTGAGCCAGAGAGATGGGCTTCTTGAATATGTATTATAGTGCACCCATGCGACTGATGAGCCAAGTTGCGGGCCAAAAATCAACCGGAATCGACGAAAATCGAATCAAAAACCGATTTTGTGAAAGACATGAATTGAGAACCCAACCAAAAGACTCGCTCAGTAGGGTTTTGTGTTGGTCCGTTCGGTTTATACGGTTTAGCTGTGTTTTTTTTCTCGGTTTTGGCTAGATCCAAACCGAGCCAAATCGAAACCGAAAATCATAAATATATAAAACTGAAAACCGATTATGGTCGTTTCAATTTCGGTCGAATCAATTCGGCTCGATTTTTCTATTCGATTCGATTTTCAGTTTTACTCCGCCCTAAATCCTACAGTATTAGAGCAAAACCAACTCAATGTTTACGGAAAATGCACTTACGATTAAAATTTTTATGTAGGCTAATGAAGCCTATTAAATGGCGAATACAAGAATTAAAATCGTTTGAGACCCAACTTAGTTGAGGTGTGTTGGATCAACTAATTAATACTCCCTCCGTCCCATTTTTATTGTCCATGTTTTTTTTTTGGGACGTCCCAAATTAATTGTCCACTTCTATAAATAGATAGAGAATATAAATCAAGTTTACTATGTTGCCCTCACTTTAATTTATTATTACAAACTTTAAAAAAGTTATAAATTAAATTAAGTTAAAAGCTTGTCATTGTGCAAAAAGTAGGAGAGAGAAAGTTGTAGTGATGATGTTTTTATTAAACTATGTGTTTTTTTTCGGTGGACAATAATTTTTGGACGGAGGGAGTAACAAATTTTCAAGAGTTTCAAAGATATTAAAACCTATGAGTTGAGATCCTTTGCAAAAGTGAAAAAATTAAAAAGTCTAGAAAGCCTATCATTGAATGACATGTGTCTTTCACCCAATCATTCTTTTTTTTTCATATTAAATTCGGTTAGGGGGCATTTTGGTCCTTTTAACTCATTTTTTTATTCCACCCCAAAATTTCAAACGTAAATAACTTTTAAACGATAAACTTTTATGAAAAACCGATTTCACCAAATTTTTTAAAATTTAATTCTCTTTAATTTGGTATGCATTATGATATATAAATCTCAATTTTTTTTCCAACTTTTTAAGTGGGTGTTGATTTTCTTGAAATTTTTGGCATTTTCGGCTCTAATTTTGACTAGTTTAAAAGCCGAATTTTACAAAACTTAAAACATGAAAATTGTAGGCTTTTGACCATTCTTTACCCAGAATTCTGAATCACTCAAATCCGATATGATATGGGTGAGATATTGCACGTTAATGTAGACATCTTAGTCATATTTAGTGCATACAAAGTGTTTGATAAAATGCCTAAAAGAGATTTTTCTTATAAAAGTACATTCAAATGCACTACTTGGTATACAAAAATACATCTTTTGTTATTTTTTTTATTTTTGGTTTTTTTTTAACTGATGAACAACCAAATGATAAACTGGTGAACATTGTAACCATAACTGATGAACATTATGATTTTTTCGACAACTGATGAACATTATAATTTTTTTTGAATACCGATAAACTGATGAACAAAATTTAAGAAAACTGATGAACAAAATTTAAGAGAAGTGATGAATAACTTTTTTATTGATGAACAATACTAACTGATGAACAAGACTAATCAATAAACTGATGAACAACTAACATATGAACATTGCGATTTCTTTTAGACAACTGCTGAATACTATCAAAAATAATTGTTGAACATTATGAAAAATAACTGACGAACGTTATCAAAAATAACTGGTGAACAATATAAAAAATAACTAATGAACAAATGAACATTACTATTTATTTTTATTTTTTTTAAATACTGATGAAAAAGACTAAATAATAAAAAATTCATTATTAGGTTGTTTTGTTCGTCAGTTAGTGTCGGTTGTTTTTCAACTTGTTTTCGTTCATCAGTTAGTGTCGATTGTTTTTCAACATGTTTTTGTTCATCAGTTATTGTTTTTTGTTCATCAGTTAGTGTCAGTTATTATTCATCATGTTTTTATCATTAAATATTGTTCATCAGAAGTATGTCTTGTTAACTGGTGATATTGATGAACACAAGTAAAATGGAAAGACAGGTGATGAACAAAATCTCGTTTTGATGAACAGAAGTATGTCTTGTTCATTAGTTAATATTATCCATCACCTCATCAGTCTTGAACACAATTATTAATGAACAAAGACTAATTAATGAACAATACCAACTGATGAACAAGATTAACTGATGAACAAAGACTAACTGATGAACAAAGATTAACTAATGAACAAAGCATACATTTCTTTAAGAAAATTAACGGTTAAAAAACCTCACTTTTTGAATCTTACGTTAATAAAATGATTAATAATGCGTTGTGGTAAAAAAAATTAGAGCATTTGACGCAATTTTAACACTAAAAATCTAAGTTAGACATTTCATCAAACACCTTGTGTGCAACAAATATGAGTAAAAAGTCGTCTTTAACGCGTGATATCTTACTCATATGACATGGGATTCGAGTAATTCAAAAATCTTTGTAAAGAGTGAACGAAAATCTATAACTTTTATGTTTTAAGTTTTTCACGAATTGACATTTATGAGGGTAAAAAATAAGGATGAAAATGCTAAAAAATAAGAAAATTAACACCCATTTGATATGTAAAAAAAAATTCGAAATTTTTAACAAAATTTATACCAAAATAAAGAGGATTAAATTTTATAAATTATGGTGAAATCGGTTTTTTCTAAAAGTTTATCGTTTTAAAGATACGTGCGTTTGAAATTTGAGGTGGAAAAAGAAAAAACATGTCAAAAGACCAATTAACCCGGGCGAATTTTATGTATAAATTTGGGTGGAAGACACGTGTCACACTATAAATGGCTTCTATACTTTTTTTTATCACACTTTGCACGTAAATCCCATCGTTTCATACGTGATAACTACTTTTTATAGTACAACTAATAGTGTCATAACGTACATTTTGTCTAAAAAATTCAATATCATAAAAATACTTTTATTGTCATAAAATCACTGGAGGAGAAAGAACTTCAACGACCATTGTGGCACAAGAAAAGATGGCAATGGAGCGGGTTTGGGGTGGAGGGGCCATCTCCATCCCCAAACTCAATTATCAAAGTTGTTTTAAAACCCGTCCCGATCTCCATCGAGGATCTTATCCAGGTGTCCTCTTTGGGTCCAATTCTCGATAAAGCCGCACAATTTCACATTATTATTATTATTTTTATACCGTTAGCAATAACTTAAAATTTTAAACATATTAATAATCAATTACATACAAGCGTTATTAAATTTTCGACAATGTTATTATACGTAAATAATTATAAAGTACACCATCAAAAAAGAATATGATATTAAACAAGTATCCATAATTATCCCCGCCGGTTCGAGTAGTGTCAAATAGATCACCCACCATATAAGAATGTGCTCTGAATGCAGCTAGATATACATATGGTATAGTGTCGGGTATCGGGTTAAAAATATTTGGCTAACTTGGGTTAGAGTCGATCCGATTGACTCGACTAAGGATTTTTTTTTTTTCATTTTTTTAATATATTTTTATAAACTATCTATGTAAAAATATTGAATTAGGTCATTTTTTAATCATTTTACTCATATTCGGGTTGACCCGAACCCAAATAGACCTTACACGAGCTCAAATAGGGTCGGGTTCGGGTATGTTATTTCTAGTCTTGACCTGAACTAGACCAACCCGACCCGATTAACACCCCTATGTATAACCAAACTGAAGTGAAAATAAAAAGATTTTTTATAAGGGTAGAGTTTGGTTCACTGAAGATCAACATTTTTTCAAAGACCTAATGGTAAGATCCCCACCTTCCATTCCACTTCATCTAATGGTTGATATTAAAAAGGGTATATTAAATTATAAAAAAGTATTAATATTAAATGTGAAGGACTAAAATGTCATCTCACACACTTAGCTAACTCACGTGCTAGCACACTTCTTTCATACAAACACAAAACCACATTTTTCTCTCTCTTATTCTCTATCAGATATCTCACTCAATTTAACCCCCAATTTCATCATTTCAATCTATTACTCATAATTACAATCAGATTATAGGACATCAAAAGTGAAATAACGTTATCATCTAGGCACGATTCCACATCGTCAACTTGTTAATCAATTGTGAAGAAGATGATTGTTTTCCGGTAAAATTTTAACCTAATTTTGATGTTTTTGTTCAATGATTATAATTTTATCCTTGTTAATCAATTGAAGAAGATGATCAACATTTCACCCCCCGATTTCATCATTTCAATCCGTTAATCATAATTACAATCAGATTATGCTTGATGTGATTTTAAAAAAAAGGTGTAAATCAACGTTTTTTTGAGTTGGTTTAGCCTAATTTTGAAACATCATATCGCATGTGATTTGTTATTTATGAATACTTTTTTTTTATTATAATTTAGGGCAAAAGAAATATAATCCTCTAGATGATTTTGATAATTGTGTAGATGATGATATTAAGCTCCATGTACTAGTCAAAACATTAGCGTTTTTAATGACAAAGCTTCAAGAGTTAATGATGTCTAGAGCTCTTGATATTCCTCTACAGTACTTTTCTTTTGATATATTATATGTGAATTACATGTTTTACGTGACAACAGCGGTAGAAGGTAGAATCTTGAACAAAGATGTCTAAGCGACCTGACCTAAGCGAGACACAACCAAAGGTGCGACCTCGGCCTATGGTGAAGCGCCTCTACTAAATGTGAAACCTCTGGCGAATCCCCATGAAAATTTTAAGGAATATAAACATGGAATTGAAAGTAATGTGCATCCCCAGGGTTTTCTTTACAAAAAAAGAAAAGTTGGTGGCTAAGCGGAAAGTAGAGCCTGACTTCGGCGAACCTGCGGTCTAAGTACCTTGTCTAGAAGGAGCGAGACCAATAAGAATGCTATCTCAGTGACAAGAAGGAACCGCTTATGATTTACGAGGATGGAGCGTGTTTAGGATATTGCTTGGCAATAGTATGCATTTGTAACTAACAACTTATCTACTTATGTTAAAATGTTTTATGTTTTTGTTTTTCTGCAAGTAGTTGGGATTTCGGACAAGTGACTTTCAGATTTTGCTTATATAGAAGAATTCTAGTGTAGTTATGGACAAGTAAATATTTAGTATGTATTAAATATAATTATGATGTCTATTTAGGTGTCTTTAAATGTGTGTTGGAATAGACTTGTTTACATTACTAACTTTTGAGAAATGGATGTTTTAAGTACAGTTACTTCACTAAGTTTTAATATATAATATGTGAATCACATGTGATTGTTTACAGAAATCATGTGTGATTTGAAAAACGATCACATGTGATTCAATGAATCACATGTGATTTAATAAACCACAAGTGATTTAGCTAGATAATCACAAGTGATTTGGCATGAGAATCACAAGTGATTTGGCATCAAATCACAAGTGATTTACATGTGTACCAAACTTTATTACATTTTCTAAACAAACTTGTTACTTCCTTTGTTTTGAGGATATTACTTACTTTTAATATATAATATGTGAATCACATGTGATTGTTTCTGAAATCATGTGTAATTTGAAACAATCACATGTGATTCAAAGAATCACAAGTGATTTAGCTTAAATCACTTGTGATTTAGCTTAAATCACTTGTGATTTGGCATGAGAATCACAAGTGATCTAGCCTGAGAATCACTTGTGATTTGGCATGAGAATCACAAGTGATCTAGCCTGAGAATCACTTGTGATTTGGCATGAGAATCACAAGTGATTTTCATGTGTACCTTAAACAAACTAATAAACATCGAAAGTTAAAATCTAATTAAAGTTCTTATTCAATTAATAATCCACATATCAAAGTTTACAAGCGGAAGTAACAATTTATGTCTCGGTTAAAGCTGAAGTAACAAT
The DNA here is from genome assembly GCA_910596185.1 of Chrysanthemum makinoi. NCBI lineage: Eukaryota > Viridiplantae > Streptophyta > Magnoliopsida > Asterales > Asteraceae > Chrysanthemum > Chrysanthemum makinoi. The sequence continues at coordinate 196,003,763 of OU343225.1, read as the reverse complement.
CACGACAATATAAAATGGATGAAAACTTAAAAGTAATTATAAAGTAAAAAAACATCGGTTTGCATCAGCGTTATTCATTGCTTGTGCCACTTGTACAACCGCTTTTGATTTTGCCATTTGATTTAGCATACAAGTCTTTTTGTTATGTGTATGAGTATTCTCTCCACATTCCCCGCATTTCCTCTTTGGCTTCAAACTAGCGGTAAATGCTTTCTCTTTTGCACTCTTCCTACGTTCCACCTTGTACCATCTTTGTTTCTAGTTCTTGACATGTTTTTAGCATATATGATCTTTGGCTTTGGTACAACGATAATTCTTCGTATCATCCTTTTTGATTGGAGGTTTGTGCACAACAATGTCTACACAGTTCTTTATTGATCGATATGCTCAAAAATTCAACCAATATAGTGATTCTCCAAGTGTCTCACTGACTAAACTTGGTTTTGATGTTGTCATAACATCACGTAAATGTATATAAGATAGACATATTTATTAAAACACGTAACTAACATATTTTTAAAAATCTACATTCATTCATGTAGAATCACATGTGATTGTGATCTCTTGATTACAAATCACATGTGATTGTGATACTAAGTGTAAATCACATGCGATTGTGTTACTGCTGGGTTAAAACTCATACTTGTAAGTTAAATTCTAAACTCTAAACATGTCCAAATCACTAATGATTTACTCATTTTAAGTATAAACATAATCATATATGATTTCACTATATACTTCAGAATAACACATTCATAATAAAGACTAAACAATATTAAGCAAATCACATATGATTTACCTATAACGAGGTTCGATTCTTCGTTTTGATCATTTGTTCCAAATCTTTTAAGATCTTACCCTTCGAACTCGTTTCAACATCATTAACATTCATACCTCGGATGCCTTGACAATACTCCAAATTCGTGAAGCATCATAAACATTCATACTTCAGGTACCTTCTTCAACACTCCTAAATTGTTTAATTTCCTCATTATTATCCATAGCTTTGATGATTAAGATGATTTTCAAACAGTGATTGTGCGCAATTGAGCAGGTTGGAGCAATTTGAACAACTTGGAGCGATTTTGATGATGTTTGATGGTTTGATGATTTTGAGCGGAATTGATGACAAATCTAATGTAATTGAATGATATTCAAACTAGTTTGATGATGAATGATGCATTTAAAAGATGAATTTGATGATTAATTGATTGTTCATGTGTGTGAGGAGAGAGCAATTTTTTTAACCGTGGTTTCTTAGAGATGGTTTGATTAAGGAAATGGGAGAAAAGGGGGAAAATGCTTTTTATGCTGGACCAAATTGCCCTTTTAATTTAAATCTGAGAATTAATTAGGGCCTTAGGATGAAAGTGGATTGAATGGTTGAGATCTAACCATTTGATCTTTGATAAATGGTTGGTCTCTATAGATCCCACCCCTATAAGGGTAATGATAAATAGACCTTCCAACTAGACCTACAAGTATGCCTACTCCATTCACAATTTGACAAATGTAATACACTTGATTCTCTCGCATCATATTCAAGTCCCTTTCTCACAATTGAATCAAACACTTGTCGCAAACTTTTTTACCTAGCCTCAGATGATTTATGCCAAAGGGGGTGGGATCTATAGAGACCAACCATTTATCAAAGATCAAATGGTTAGATCTCAACCATTCAATCCACTTTCATCCTAAGGCCCTAATTAATTCTCAGATTTAAATTAAAAGGGCAATTTGGTCCAGCATAAAAAGCATTTTCCCCCTTTTCTCCCATTTCCTTAATCAAACCATCTCTAAGAAACCACGGTTAAAAAAATCTGCTCTCTCCTCACACACATGAACAATCAATTAATCATCAAATTCATCTTTTAAATGCATCATTCATCATCAAACTAGTTTGAATATCATTCAATTACATTAGATTTGTCATCAATTCCGTTCGAAAATCATCAAATCCGATCAAACATCATCAAAATCGTTCCAAGTTGTTCAAATTCGTTTTGTTCAATTAGCACAATCACTGTTTGAAAATCATCTTAATCATCAAAGCTATGGATAATAATGAGGAAATTAAACAATTTAGGAGTGTTGAAGAAGGTACCTGAAGTATGAATGTTTATGATGCTTCCAATTTGGAGTATTGTCGAAGGCATCTGAGGTATGAATGTTAATGATGTTGAAACGAGTTCGAAGGGTAAGATCTTAAAAGATTTGGAACAAATGATCAAAACGAAGAATCAGAACCCGTTATAGGTAAATCATATGTGATTTGCTTAATATTGTTTAGTCTTTATTATGAATGTGTTATTACGAGTATATAGTGAAATCATATATGATTATGTTTATACTTAAAATGAGTAAATCATTAGTGATTTGGACATGTTTAGAGTTTAGAATTTAACTTACAAGTATGAGTTTTAACTGCAAGTAACACAATCGCATGTGATTTACACCGCAAGTATCACAATCACATGTGATTTGTCTTGAAGAGATCACAATCACATGTGATTCTACATGAATGAATGTAGATTTTAAAAATATGTTGATTCGTGTTTTAATAAATATGTCTATCTTATATACATTTGAGATGTTATGACAACACCGAAACCAAGTTTAGTCAGTGAGACACTTGGAGAATCACTATATTGGTTGAATTTTTGGAGCATATCAGATCAATAAAGAACCAGGTAGACATTGTTGTGCACAAACCTCCAATCAAAAAGGATGATACGAAGAATTATCGTTGTACCAAAGCCAAAGATCATATATGCTAAAAACATGTCAAGAACTAGAAACAAAGATGGTACAAGGTGGAACGTAGGAAGAGTGCAAAAGAGAAAGCATTTACCGCTAGTTTGAAGCCAAAGAGGAAATGCGGGGAATGTGGAGAGAATACTCATACACATAACAAAAAGACTTGTATGCTAAATCAAATGGCAAAATCAAAAGCGGTTGTACAAGTGGCACAAGCAATGAATACTTGTGATGCAAACTGATGTTTTTTTTACTTTATAATTACTTTTAAGTTTTCATCCATTTTATATTGTCGTGGATTGTTACTTCAGTTTAACTGAGACATAAATTGTTACTTAGGTTGTAAACTTTGATATGTGGATTATTAATTGAATAAGAACTTTAATTAGATTTTAACTTTCGATGTTTATTAGTTTGTTTAAGGTACACATGAAAATCACTTGTGATTCTCATGCCAAATCACAAGTGATTCTCAGGCTAGATCACTTGTGATTCTCATGCCAAATCACAAGTGATTTTGGCTAAATCACTTGTGATTCTCATGCCAAATCACAAGTGATTTAAGCTAAATCACTTGTGATTCTTTGAATCACATGTGATTGTTTCAAATTACACATGATTTCAGAAACAATCACATGTGATTCACATATTATATATTAAAAGTAAGTAATATCCTGAAACAGTGAAGTAACAAGTTTGTTTAGAAAATGTAATAAAGTTTGGTACACATGTAAATCACTTGTGATTTGATGCCAAATCACTTGTGATTCTCATGCCAAATCACTTGTGATTATCTAGCTAAATTACTTGTGGTTTATTAAATCACATGTGATTCATTGAATCACATGTGATCGTTTTTCAAATCACACATGATTTCAGAAACAATCACATGTGATTCACATATTATATATTAAAACTTAGTGAAGTAACTGTACTTAAAACATCCATTTCTCAAAAGTTAGTAATGTAAACAAGTCTATTCCAACACACATTTAAAGACACGAAATAGACATCATAATTATATTTAATACATACTAAATATTTACTTGTCCATAACTACACTAGAATTCTTCTATATAAGCAAAATCTGAAAGTCACTTGTCTGAAATCCCAACTACTTCTTGATAAAACAAAAAACATAAAACATTTTAACATAAGTAGATAAGTTGTTAGTTACAAATGCATACTATTGCCAAGCAATATCCTAAACACGTTCCATCCTCGTAAAATCATAAGCGGGTTCCTTCTTGTCACTGATAGCATTCTTATTGGTCTCTGTTCTTTCTAGACAAGGTACTTAGGCTACTGAGGTTAGTCGAGTCAGTGCCTCTACTTTCGCTTAGCCACCAACTTTTCTTTTTGTAAAAGAAAACCACGGGGATGCACATTACTTTCAATTCCATGTTTATATTCCTTAAAATTTTCATGGGGATTCGCCTCAGGAGGTTTCACATTTAGTAGAGGCGGCTTCACCATAGGCTTGGTACACCTTTGGTTGTGTCTTCGCCTTAGGTGAGAATTGCTGTAGACATCTTTGTTTAAGATTCTACCTTAGCTGTTGTTGTCACAGAAACATGTAATTCACATATAATATATCAAAAGAAAAGTACCTGTAGGAATATCAAGAGCTCTAGACATCATTAACTCTTGAAGCTTTGTCATTAAAAACGCTAATGTTTTGACTAGTACATGGAGCTTAATATCATCATCTACACAATTATCAAAATCATCTAGAGGATTATATTTCTTTTGCCCTAAATTATAATAAAAAAAAAGTATTCATAAATAACAAATCACATGCGATATGATGTTTCAAAATTAGGCTAAACCAACTCAAAAAAACGTTGATTTACACCTTTTTTTTAAAATCACATCAAGCATAATCTGATTGTAATTATGATTAGCGGTTGAAATGATGAAATCGGGGGGTGAAATGTTGATCATCTTCTTCAATTGATTAACAAGGATAAAATTATAATCATTGAACAAAAACATCAAAATTAGGTTAAAATTTTAAGGAAAACAATCATCTTCTTCGTCAATTGATTAACAAGTTGACGAGATGTGGAATCGGGCCTAGATGATAGCGTTATTTCACTTTTGATGTCCTATAATCTGATTGTAATTATGAGTAATAGATTGAAATGATGAAATTGGGGGTTAAATTGAGTGAGATATCGATAGAGAATAAGAGAGAAACAAATGTGTGTTTTGTGTTTGTATGAAAGAAGTGTGCTAAGCACGTGAGTTTGCTAAGTGGTGTGAGATGACATTTTAGTCCTACGTCAATTTAATATTAATTACGTTTTTTTTTTTTTTTTATAATTTAATATACCCTTTTTAATATCAACCATTAGATGAAGTGGAATGGAAGGTGGGGATCTTACCATTAGGTCTTTGAAAAAATGTTGATCTTCAGTTAACCAAACTCTGTGCGAAAGTATGTATAGTATAAACTGCAAAATTTACACGGAATTCAACATAAAATGTCATACTACCTAATATCATACATCTCGATAACATACACTATTGCTTGATCAATGATTCCAACGAATCATACAAGGCATCCGAGAGAGGATTCTTGTTGCCTAGACTAATTTTCTAACTGAAAATTATTCAAACACCGAACTCATGCCGTTCACTTTACCTGCACTACTTTTTTAAACAAATGAGTCTGTTGTTCCCTAGTTTCTGTACTTCCTATGTAACTTTTGTTTACTCACATACTAGTAATTGCTGCTTAAACCCATACAATCATAATAAACATTGTTTCAGCTACTTTTAAATTCATTATATGACTTTACAATAATAATGATATAAGATAAATCCCTTTTCAGCAAATTGATAGTGATCACCTGAAACTGAAACAACCTGAAATGATCTATCCACATAGGAAACACACCATTTGGATAAAGAACATAATCTGACCATACGAAAGATACTGGTATTACAGAAGCGTAAATCTCTAAGGAAGAGCTTGCCAGAGATCAAGGTGAATAGAATCTCCACACTATTGAAAATAAGCCAAAACTCGTAACTAGAACTGACGACCAACAAGATATTAATGTTATAGAATTTTTATATATAGCCATCTATTTGATAAAATCTTCATAGACCTTAATTAGCAAGAGACCCTTTGATTAGAATTGCTAATCTCTATCTAAATCCAACAACGTTTGCTACATGTTTACCTTCAATTAGTTATATGCGACTTCAACATGATAATCAAATTATCAGTTTCTGAACTTAATGCAGGACACCTAAGCAACTCAAATAACATATCTATGATTCTAGCTCAGGAATAACATACCAAAAAGTTATCATACTCCTAAGCATGTCATGGTAATTTACGGCCATATCAGACCCACCAGAAATCTTGCACAAGCAAAAGCTCTAAAGCTTTGCTATTGCATAGTACATGGGGGATAAAGATGCTAACAAGCAAAACGCCTATACACAATGTTTACTATTATATCAATACTACATCTAAGCAGTCACAGATGGTAACTATACTTCTTATTCACAGTTAGCTAACAGACAGCTTTTACTAAAAGTTGAAGGTGTTTCAAATCTGCATAACATATCAATTCTGATAAAAATCGAAGGATAGAAGGAGCAATGGTCATAGCTTTCATACAACAACAAAAGCTTTAGCATATAAGGTTCACATAAGCATACTTTCAAGTTAGACATCTCAAAGAGATAATCCAACTTGTGATCATTTGCTACCAACAGCTAATAATAATAAGGATATAACTGCTGTTATAGTACCAAAATTTAACCTTTCATTCGGATAAAAAGACTGTCATCATGCTAACATGCATGACCCATCACAATCTCACGCACAAACAAAAGCAATAAGGCTTTGTTTGGCAGTGTGTTCTATCGTTTACATGCTACATGGGGGATACTAAACCAGCAAAAACCCCATATATAAACCATAACTTAAAGTCAACAATCAAGTACCATCGAAATACCAAAAGTTCAAAGGCTCGAGAAGGCCACCACCAACCTAACAGTAGAACATGACACTCTTCACATTGTCATGGATGACGGGAAGAGGACGAACTTCAGCCACACGATCTCTTGTTGCACGCTGACCACGTGAACTGCTGTCGGACTGATCTCCCTCCATGTAAGACCGAGCTCTGAATGCAGCAAGATGAGCATAGTATGCAGGTGGAACTGCAAACACAAGTTTCCGTAAGGAACAAATGCATGAAATACAGATTGTGAGGTTTTAACAGTCAGTCAGTCGAAGTTATTAGCAATTAAGAGAAAAGAGAAGCACAGGGTGTACCAATGGAGACAGATCGGGTGCACCTAGCATACCTAAAAAGTTTAAACGCAATTAAGTTAAGTTTATGACAAAGAAAGTATTTAAGAAACTTATGAAATGATGAAAGGGTTAGTTGTATTACGTGTAGCACAGACTGTTTGTGAGCATCTGCAAGCCATCAGCAGTGAACTTATTTTCATCATAGAGAACATGGTAGTGAGTGGGGCGACTTGTCCCCTGCAAAGAGACAACCAATTTAGATTAGCTACAAATTGAAGACTTATTTTACGTGATACTTCACATAAATTACTTTGCAAAGGAGAAATATGAAAAACCTATACAGTAAAAAGGGTTCACCTGAATGCCAGCATGACTGCAGAGATAGAAATCAAACTCAGAAGGATGACAAATCTTAGTATCCACCACAGTACCTGAAAATTTAATCCATTAGGAAAGATTTATAAAAAAAAATTATCAGTATGTATAACAGCTAGCGAAAAAAATATATAACAACCTGGAAGGATATTGCCACTCCTGTCAGTGCTAGCCCTATCACCATGCCTCACAGGAAAGAAACGAGTATGGTGCCTTTTCTGAACCACAATGAACGTCACAGGAGGCATGTAGTTCTCCTCCAGCGAAATACACGCCTGAAACATCAACATTATCTTTTGAAAGGGGGAAGAGACAGAGCTTAAAAATTCTAAAACAAGAAAGGAAAGTACCTTGCGGATCTTGTCCATCTCATTAAGCAACACCTCACTGAATTGGCCCTCGCTAACTCCATCTCTGTAATACCAGTTGCGTGTTAGAATTGTCATGATGACAGAATAGGAAACCAATTAAAGAGAAGCAGAAAGATAAGAAATGTAATGAGTTGCAAACCTGTAGAATATTAGGCGGTGTGGCTTATGTCCAGTTGCCTTCTTGAAAGATATCAAAAGCTCCCTGCAGAACCAAGTAAAAGGTGAGAAAAATATATAGAAATGACACAAATCCCTTTATCCTTAACTAATTGGCTAGTTGCTGTGTTTTGATAAGAGAGATAAGGTAGTTTTGACTTTTGGGGGCTGTTTGAGATTGCCTATCCAGTCTGGCTATTTAAGCGAATGAAATAAACTGTTTTGAGGGTGAATTAAGCTGTTTATCCTTCTGATTGTATGTGAGTGAGATAAGCTGTTCTAGATTAGGAAAGCTTGTTTAAGCACATGACCTGTTTATTGCATTGCCAGAACACAATAAGCTGTTTTTGACTGCTTGGATAGAGCCAAACAGCTTATGTTTATGAGCGTATTTAAGATGTTTTTGCTAAGCTCCTCACCTCTAGCTTTTTAGCTTATTAGCAACTTTACCCTCTTATATGGTTCTAAATAAGTTTTCAGATCATTACTTTTGTTACCATATGTAATGCATTAGTTATTTATCATAAAAAAGTTTTAATAAAATGGACGAAAAGTCACCCGGTTCAACCCATACGTGTTTTGACCCATTACTCAACCCGCCCATGTTACTGTCTCTGGTTTATATGTATCAGGCTATCAGTCATGTTTATCAGGCTATCAGTCATGTTTAACTAGGAGACTTTTTTGGATTTTTCAACTGTTGTTTAAGAGGGGTTAACTCTTTACCTGATCAAACCTCCATGAATGACACCTCTCTTAGGATCAGTACGGGTTGTGTACAAGTCCTGAATAATTTCTTGCCTATGTGGCTGTGCAGATACGAGGGCCTTGTACTTTGTCACTTGAGGCCAGTCCATCGAAGCAACAACCTGTATGATAATAAAGAATTCAAACTTTTAAGAACATCCTGAATACAAAAAGGGGTCGAAATGGGTGGGTCATGTTACGCGTCAAAGTGGTCAGATAATACAGAATATATTTACTGGTTCATATGGGGCAGTATCATTACGAATTCAAACAGGTCGAATTAGGCTAGCCCAATAACATTTTGTCAGATTTTTTATAACTTTAAACAATGTACTAATTCATATTATAAACACCATGTATTATTTAAACTTTTAAAGAAAGTTTGAGTGACTTTCAACCTATTTGACCTAGTCAACGTTAAACTAAACCCACATCAGTGCTATAAAATGGGTCAAAACTGCTACCTTCTAAATAATGCAATCAAGTATAACAATAGGCATAGCAACTTACAGCGGCAATCGAAGGGCTGGAATCCTCTCCAGGCTGGGGATGAGTAACGTCGGCACCAAAAATGATGGTTGGCCGATCAGTGACATAAGGAAGCCTACCATTCAGAGTTGCAGCCAGGACAGTGTTCCTCCCACCAACCTGATGTCGTTTAACATAATTAGTAAATGTGGTAGACAATATAAACCATGATAAGAGTTCTTTTACATGGAAAAGAGCTTACTTTCACATTGATCTTTAGTGCAACATTCTCAAGATATTGACCACTCATCTTCATGACATGTTGTGGCTTACAGCACTGAGACACAATTCCCAACTCAGTTTCACATACCCGTTTGATCCTTGCTGAGAAACCAAAGTTGCAAATGTTAGCCACAAATATGTCTGTAGACTATCACACACTTACTTTTAGGTATCTAAAAAATGAACTTACGGTAGGTTCCTTTAGCTTCTGGGAGGATTACAAAAAGCATCTGCAGCTGATGTCCAGGTGAAACCCGTGCTAGCTGTGCTGAAGCCTGAGACTGGAGATCAACAAGAGCTTTCTCAATGTTGTGGGGCATGGCTGCACGCATTGGAATCAGCGGTTGGGGATTGAAAACCTTTGACAGAAAGTGAAAAATATGTTAGAATGATATACTTATACATTAATATGGTGAAATAAAGGAACATAGTGAAAGTATAAGATACATACGATGCCTTTAGTCTGACACATGGAAACAAGTCCATGAACAAAGCGGCCAACGGCCTGATCATTGTGCCTTGAAAAGTTAATTATGGCCCAGTAGTTAACAGTTCCACCATTGATCACTTTCTGTATAGAATACAATTCGAGTCATTTTAAAAAAATCAGATAGAACATCAGAATATATTCTAAACTTTAAAATGGTTAATGAAGAGAAATTCACCAGATCAATCATGTTCCATTGACCAACAGATGGATTAACCTCAGATGTACGCCCTGACTCATGATAACGCAGCTGAAAATGGAACCAAAGAGTAATTTAATATGGATATCAGGAATAATTGACATTACTACAATTAAGCACTTAAAGAGTGTGAACTTACAGGTGGCGGTGGTAAAACTCGGGCCTCAATGGAGGTGAGCAGCTCTGTTACATTCATTTCAAAATCCTTGCTTACTAGAGGATCCTTGTTGTACTTGTTTTTTTTCATTGTCTGCAAACACCAACGAACAAGTTAACAAAAAGTATTTATATTGAAATGACAAATTGAAAACGTTATACAGTGTTAGTTCATGAAATGTCAAAATTCATACATTGTCTATGCTATCCTCCCTATCTTTTGGCCGCTGGCACGTTGCCCTTAGGAACTGAGTCACTTGTCTTTCATTCAGCTTTAGAGCGTATCTTTGACCAGGAGTGACCCAACAGATCTACAATTAAACACATGGAAACAAGCAAATATTACACTGAATTAGTTGTGATAAAGTACTTAATTAGCAGAAGGTAAAATATAATATATTTATCTTGTTCAGGTTTAGCTTTCAATATAAACATCTGCTTGGGAAAAAAAATGATAATCTTTTGAATTTCAACAGCTAAAGAGATTTTATATGAAAGCCAAAGAGTAACAATATAGATATAAAATGTTTTTCGATCAACAAAAGTGTAAAAAGTGTAAAGCAGCAGACTCGGAAATGGATTTTAATTATCGTGTTCAGTTTTTGCTTTAAAAATAAACATCCTCTTGAAAAAATTCCAAAGAAATGATAATCGTTTACCTTAATTTTACAAATTAAATACTCAGAATAATTCATGTTTGCTAAGTATAAGAGGTTAAAGAAGTTTTCATACAACAAAAGTATAAAGCAGCATACCTCCATTGGAAGATAAGTAGGCTTTGCATCGGTGCCAGCTTGAACAGCAGGAAGAGCTGGAAAACGCAGCTGAACATTGTATTTCTCTCGGAAGTACTGAACTACAGTTTTGGTGGCTCCCGTCTCATCAATAAAACTAAAAAATTAACAAGAAAAAGGATAAGCCGGATATAAAGAAAAGGATCACAAGTACAAGAAGTTGCCTAATTTATTGAGAGAACATAAAAAACAACACAAGAGCAGCCATTTAATTGCTCTAAGATAATTTTTTTCGAAACAAAACTGTTCCATATACTTTTTAAAACCTGTGTACAAGCATTTTAATTGCCTTTAACGTTCAAAGTTTACTTTCAATGCCCTATAGACTATAGTAAAAAGTAATTCTGAATTTTAATTGCTTTCTAACAGTAAGAGTAAAAAGTAACACTATAAGCAAAACAAACTTACTTCAGCTGGCTAATCGGTTGAGCCGTCAAACCTTGAACCTTATACCGTCTCTTGTAATCCTGACGGCGGACCTCCACCCTAACTCCTTTGAGAGCTCTCTTCACCTGAGAGTTAGAAAATACCAGATAAGAACCTATGATGTTTTTTCCACCCATTTAAATAACAAAAGGAATAGACAAACTGTAGTCAACATAAGCCAAATCTAGTGAATACCTTGATCCTTTCTTGGTCAGACAGAGGTCTTGACATGTCTCTTGATCCCAGGAACTCACCAACAAACTCCGATAACAACTTCGGCTCATAAAAAGCCCTCGCAGACATATCTGCAACATAAGATATTTATATAAGCAGATTATCAACAAACTAAACAATGCAAGTCAATGAACAGAAATATAAAGCAGAAAAGTCGAGAAACACACCAATATTGAGTGACAGTCCCATCTGTGTTGGTCGAAGGCTCTGATAAAAACCTTTCCAGTACTCGATCCCATCACCGAGAGGCCCCCTTCCAAAATCAGTGTGGAACAAAGATCTTCCAACTATCTCGCGGCTGCAGTTCATAAGATATGGTAAGAATCATCACATTAAGAATGTATCAACGACATAAAGAAAAACTTGCTAAAATGTAAACAAAGTTATGTTAATTACTCTTTAGAAGCAGACTCTCGCAGAACAACATCGAGAGCTTGAATTGTCTCCTGGGGATTATCATGTTGTCTCCCAGCCAAAAACTGCCTCAAATGGTCAAGCTCTTTTCTTGCAGCAAACTTGATGGTTACTTTAAACTCACGTTCCCGCCTAAAACATAAAAACAAAATCACAAACGAAAATTATTTTTGAAAACGTAATAATCTAAACACCAGATAGTGAAAAACAAATTATACCCATTCTCTTCAGAAAGTTTGACAACAAACTCTTTCGAATCAAACGGCAGAGGCCCAGCAGCAAATGCACTCTTCTTCCCATCATACGCTAGCAGCAGATTACCCAAGTGGGAAGCACCGTATGAATCACTAAGAAACTTCATAATATCTCGGCTCTTGGTCTTGGAGGTTACCTCCGGAGCAATTGTCACCTAACACATAGAAATTCCATTATGAGCCGCATATCATTTACAAAAAAAAAAAAAAAGGATACCGTAAACAATACAGAATTTTTATGCTCAAGTCAATTCTATACATAATTAACACAAATTAAAAGATAAAGCAAAAATGATGAGTCATTTCCGAGAGGGAAAAGAGGTGATTACTAGTCACATCTTGGAAGCAAACAAACTATTAGCTAACCATTTTACAAAACCACAATCTAGAATAAACATATAATTATCCTGCAACATTCCAAAGTTTTAGTCCTAAATCTGCTTATGACCATCAATACAGATTTGCTTATGCCTAATTCAGCTCATAAATCAATTCTATACATAAGTCCACATAATCTATATGAAAAACAAAAGCACTTAGTCATCTGCAAGATAAAACTATTCGACAGATAAAATGATAATTCCATGACCATTTTACAAAATTACATCTACCTATCCTTAGATGGTAACATCCAAATGTATTATATATGAGCACTATCAACAATGTACAGATTCATATATGTATGCAAATAGTTATCAATCTTATCAGAATATTTCACAAAACATGTACATAAGTTATCAAGCATTATTCAAGACCATCCAAAAAGTATATTTCAAAATCTCACATAACATGTACATTTGCATAAACTCTTAGACAATTTACAAATTCATTTAGATATTTGACAATCATGAAACATGAAACACAACATAATAGCATTATTTGTTTCATATTTTACAAAAACGTTGTTTACAAGCAAAATTCAGGTTATCAAAATAAACAGAACTCAAGAAACATGTATTGGCACAAGTTTTTTCAATCAAAATTTAGTACATGAATAACATAAACCTCATAGGAAACCAGTAACACACACTTTAAACAATATCAATCCGCAACATACATATATTTCCACAAGGTATCGCCATATTTTGAAGCAAATTAAACTATTCAATCAAACCAATGAGTCATTTTCGAGATACCAAAAGTGTTGGCTATTTGCAGCTTTGAAACAATTGGACTATTAACATATACAAGTCACAACACATGATCCAGTTATGCTTTCAAACAAAAACATCATAATATTCATCAAGATATGAAATGATCATTAGATAACCATTTACAAAAACACATCTACTTTTCATTTTACAAAATCGCATAAGATTTAACTTATAACATGTAAATTAGCAGAAACACTATAGACATGTACAGATCCATTCATAGATACACAAAGTTATCATCAGGTTTATCAGACTCGAATGTCCGAGAAGCACACACGATAAAACTAAACATGATAGCATTATTAGCTTCAGATATCAATAAACTGTTGTGCATATACTTTTGAAACACAGTGATAAATGCAAAGTAGCTGAAACCCTCTTAAAAAACAAAGTATGAAGAAAACTAGAAATCCCTTTTGAAAATTTTTGAGCACATGATACACAATATAAACCTCCCATAAAAGTATTATTTGCTAAAAATATTTACATATAAAATGTTTATAACCCTCACAAAATAACATTAAGAGCTAAATAAGCAGAGTTCAAGCTGTCCATATAACAAGCACACAGTAATTCACAGTATACTCATATAAATATTAAACACATAATTTTAACCTCCAAATCAACCATTAAAAAATAATAATAAAAAAAAATAAAAAAAAAATTATTATTTGCTTCTTTTTTTTCCCCAAAAAATAATGTCTAAAACCCTGACATACTAATTTTAACCTCCAAATAAAACATTAAACACTCACATTTTTTGTGATGAGATTTTTTTAAGTGTAAAAAACCCTCGTTTATCAACAGACTATAAACCTCCATTATGATAAACTCTATTTTTTATTTATTTAAAAAAAAAAAAAAAAAAAAAAAGCTTATTTATTATAAACTTCCTTAAAAACACATAACATACTAGTAGTATAATTTTTACAAAACACAAGTTATTAAAACCATTTACTAAAACAGAGCAAAAACTTCCTTTACAACAACACACAGTAAACATAAAGTATAAAATACAGAGTAACTTCTACTAAAACTATTTTAAACCTTATGTAAAAACACACAGTAAAGTTTCAAAATACAGAGTAAATTTTACAAAACTTAAACCCCCACAATAAAACAGAGTATACAAAACACATACTAAACAACAAAAACACACAGTAACGGTGTAAACACACATAGTTAGACAAATACTACTACAAAAACACACAGTAAAAAGTGTAAAAAAACACACAGATAAAACAGAGTAAATTTCACAAATACTGTTATGAAACCCAAACAATAACACAGAGTTAAAATAAATAAATAAATAAATAAAAAGTACACACAGTGAAGGTGAAAAAAACACACAGTGAAGCATAAAAAGAGGAAGACATACATCATATTGATGAGGGTCTCTGTTCCCAACACCAACCAAGAAATGGTTTGCTTTTATAACCATCTTCCTCCCAACCGACCCGACCCCACTCCTCGCCGGAGTCCTCAGCTTCTTCGCCGCCGAAGGAACCAACGGCACCATCAACGGCGGCGCCGGTGTCACCAGTGACAGCTTCTCGAGCTCTTTCACCGGAGGAGAGTTGACCGGCGGAGATGCGGTGGTTTGACCACCGTGACCAGACATTGATATTTGTTTATAGAGAGAAAGGGTGTTTGTGTTTGTTTTTGGAGGTGTGAACAGTGTGTGTGAAAATGGTGAGAGTGGTGAGTGGGTTTATATAGGGGGGGAGGTAGATGAAGGGTAGAAATGGTAGAGATGGGTCGAAATTTGCTTTTTATACAAAGAGGGGAGTGAATGAGGCTTGCCTTTTAATTTTTGGGACTTTTTTACCCTTATTTTGTCTCTATATACAGTACAAGATATTTTTACCATCTATTTCGGTTTTTTTTTTTTTTTTTCAAATTCTTGTCGCTATTTTTGGTCACTCGGCTCAAACCGAAAATGTTTGATTTTTTGTTAGACGGGTCACGGGGTTTTGAGAAGTTGAGTTGATACAAATCAACACCCTTTCAGAAATAATGTGGTAGTCTGTTTCATCGAACCTGATGCACTTTTATTATGTAATTATTTTATATCAAAATTATAATGGTCAAATGATCACATATCATACATAACAAATAAAGATGTCGTGGACTAATTACACCGCCACAAATAGTGTCATGCCATTTGTGTCATCAATAACATGATCATAGTACCTTCATGACTAGTTAATAGCTCGGGCAATAGAACAAAACAAAGCATATCAAAACGTATCAAATCATCTTATCAAATCTAAACATAGCATATCAAATTGAACCGAATCATATCATAGCAAACGGATATCATAACAAATGTCATAACAAAACGGATAGCAGAGCAAATATCATAACGAATGGAATCATATCAAAGAATCATATCAAAGGGATCATAAAGGAACATCATAAATGAAACAAAGTCAATGATCGAGAAGTCATGAGAAACCTTCTTATTCAGTACTTATTGTTTATACGACAATCCAAAACTGGTCTTTTAATCTCTTCATAAGTAACAATTCTTTCGAGATCTTCCTTCTGATCTAAAGACAATCGAACAGGAAACTGGGATTCAAGAATGAGTCTATGCGTACCAAGCTCCGAAAACTGATTAGAATTATCTCGATAAGGATTTCGTGATACACATGCATCAGTAGGGCTGAAATACATTATATCAAAAATGACTATACATGATTTAAGAAGATACCCACAATTATCATCACCTTAAACCCGATTTCTAACATTACAAGCTAATGAGCTATAAATAGCCACATAGAATAAGTGATTTTTTTAATTATTTCCGTAAACGGATATGATCTCTTCTAGTTTAAGTTATATGAATATAGTGAGTTTTTGACTCAGATATACATAATGTAGCCGAGTTGATCGTATTCAATCTTTTCTTAGTCGTATCAAAAGTTTACCTGGTGCGGCTCGAACCATAAACTCTTATAAGAAGATCAAATGACTTAATGATAATTTTTCTAATTACTAATGTAATATATTATTATAGGATATTTAAACTTTAGGGGGAATTGCATATACACCCATTAAAACTTGCATATTTCCTGAAAACATAAGTTTTTATTGCATAATGTACAATGGTGTTTAAGTATGTTTTTTGAGAAATATGCAAATATGCAAGTTTTAGTAAAAATATATATAATTGCCCCTAAACTTTAAATACATGGTTAATGAAAGACTAGTTTCATCTAATAATTTAAACACCTTTTAACTCCAGAAAGATATACTTGCCATCATGTAACGGTAATGGAATGTAAACATATAATTTGCAAACTTGGTTAAAAATGACATGACATGCTTTAAAACTATAGTTATAGATGTATTTTAAAATTAGTATTTTTATACATAAACTAAATTTTATTCGTAAATCAAACATGGGTTTGTTAAAAAAATGATATATCACTTAAGCAATTGAGTCCCAAGATTGTTTTCGATAGAGATGGTAAAACGGGCGAGCCGAAAGGGCACGAGCCATGGTTCAAACGGGTTCGGGCTTGAAAGGGCACGACTTTAAATGATCGTGGGTACTAAAAGCAAAACTCATGTTATCACCAATTATAAGTTCACCTATTTAACTTTTTAAAAAAAAAAAAAAAAAAAAAAAAAAAAAGATGCATGTGCCAAAATCTTTTACAAATTAGTAAAAATTTTTTATTTTAAACACAGATTAACACCTCTTTTCATTGTTTGAAAACTGACTCAGCTAATATTGTTTGTCTCGTAAGCTAGTACAAATATATTGTGTTTATCTTTCAAGATATTGAACTCAAAAATTTTATTATGCTAAAAATGAAGTTAAATAAAGTATAAGACATGTCCAAGTTTAATGAACCCACAAAAATTCAAACAATACCCGAATAAGATTGAGCAAATCATGTGAGCCGACAAAAAAATCAAAAAACATGAAACAATGAGGTCATACGTTGTACGTACCACCACTACATTTGTAGCAGGATTATTTGACGCTCCATGAACAAATAGAGTTGGACACCCACTAACACAAACCACCACACATATTTGCTTTTTTTACTTTTGTTGTTTTTATCTTCATACAAATATCATGTGATAAGAATTAGAGAAATAATAAAAGTTGTATAAGTATAGTGAGTTTGTGATAAAATGAGAACATTACTGTATTTAACAAGATACTAAATTGGGGTTAAGTTGTGATAAGTACTTATTACATAAACATTTGTATAAGTGTTTGATAGAATTTGATTGTTCAAGAATTTTGTTAGAAAATATTGATAGTTTATGAGGTTGCATTGTGTTCATTAAAGCATGCATGTGTAACGGGGATATTCTATGTCGTATAAACAATCGTAATCCATAACTCAATATTGTTTCGATTAATTGATAAACGAACAACAAATTGGCCTAGTTCACGTTATCTTTGTAGAGTTTTGACGTTAAAACATCACAAGATATATGTTTTGAAGGTGACTTGGAAAATAAATGAAAACGGTCATGAAAATACTACATTCGAGCCTACACTAGAGTGAGTCAAAAAGTTGTTCTTTTGGATAACCTTAATCGAGAAAGTTAGCATACTTTTGCCAGTCTACTATAATATTAATTTTTTTTATTCCGTTTAAAATAAGTGTCTAATGTAATGTTGTCACACCATTTTATTAAAGTACAAGTACTATATTATTGTCAACTAATCAAATGTTTTGATTAACCGTAATTTGAGCATGCAAACTTATTTTGAGACATACAAAATTAGCTAGATAATTACTCACTTTAAAACAGAATGACTAACATCAGTGCCGTTTTTGAGAATATAAAAAGTATTTGAGGCTTGGCTCGAGAATAAAAAATAGGCCCTTAAAAAGTCAATAGTAAAATGCAATAACATAATATTATGACCTTCAATAACTTTCAAACTATTTTTTGCTGATCAAAAAATCCAAATGGGCTTTACTCATCTTTAAATTTAATATACATATAACTTTTTTTTTTTTAAATATGGGCTTTTGATGAATGAGTAATACCCAGTAATCCGGTATTACTCGTTCATCAAATTGTTTCACTTAGTTCAAAGTCTAAAAAATGATATTATTTGTGACTAAAAAAGGTGATAACCAAATAAATTAATTCTTAAAACACAATATCATTATCAAACATGTCTTTTGTTCTAACGAAACAAATGTGCGTTGAGGTCAATGTTTACTCGCAAGTCATAATTACAGTGAAGAGTGAAAACTAAAAGGTGAAATGAAACAGAGGGTATATTTGGAACTTTGGTGATAAATATGTGACAACTGGCCATGTACTGTATATGTTTTTCAGAGGGAGACATAAAACTTGGAGGCCAAGCGTATGTTTTTCAATTTTTATTTTCAATGTATATCTCTACAAGATATAAATCAAAGATACTTTCTTTTAAAATTTAAATTTTTTGAAAATATGTAATGTTAAATATGTAAAATATGATTTTGAAAAGCTCTATGTTTTTCCCGAGAAGAAACATGAGTTTTCTGAAATATTAGAAAGCATTAATTGTATAGGTTGATCGTGAGCTAATTACCTAAATACGTATCGTACTTAATATTGTAGGGATGATCTATTCGTTATATCGGAAGCGGTTACCTCTCAATACTTCTTTAAAACCTAAATGAAATATTTTTGTTTATTTTCATAAATAAAAGTTTAAACAAATGTTGCATTAATGAAAGAGTTGTTTTAACAGTTTTCTTGCTGAAAAAGATATGCATGACACCTTTTTGCATGCATATTTTTTAAAGGGATTGTTTTAACGACTATCCGAACGTAATGGTTAAACCGCATTAATAAACACAGACTTTCTTTTTAGATAAAAAATTGCATTTAATACACAGTAATTATACTTATAAATCATCATAATTTAAATATGATTTACTTAAATAAACTCAAATTTTCCTTTTATAGTGATATTAAACCTTACTCTGAAGGCGCCCGTTAAACTAACAGTTCAATTGTATCACTACTGTCGGTAATTCAAAGACGAAACAAACAAACAAAATCAAACAAACGTAGCGGAGGCTTTATTCAAAATTATCAAGCCAAATCAAACAAACGTAGCAGAAGCTTTATTCAAAATTATCAACCCAAATACAAAGACAAATTCAAAGGTACCAAACCCAAATTCAAAAGGTACAAAGAAAACTAATGCTAATAATCCATATTTATAGGGCGAACTAACCGTCATAAGAAAGTTTCCAAATTCGAATCAAACTTGTAGAACAAGTCACAAAATTACCAAATTTATCAAATAACCCTTAAAGTTTAAGTCACTTTCTAACAATCTCCACCATGACTTCAACTCCATTCGAAATTTCAAACCAAACGAATCTTTCGTGATAAGCCAAAGCATAGAGTATGCATGTATTGATTTGCTTATAAGGTCTGGTGTTCGACTGTACATTGTTTCATTCTCGTTTTGAAGTTTTTGCTCATTACCCAAAACTCTGCATCAAGTATTTTAGTTTTGAACTCTCAAATTGTCTTTTTCTAATTCAAATCAAATTAAATCATTGTATCAGATAAGTAACAACCAGTTAACGGTCACAAGAGTTATTCATTATATGCACAAATGCTTCATATAAGCTGAGCTTATACACGCTTTTACAATGTTTTTTACTATAATAATTATAATTTTATAAGCTCACAAAGTTTTTTTTAGTTTTTTTGCTTTTCAAAAAAAATTATATAGGCTCACAAACCCTAAAGAAAGGCTTAAACAACACTCATAGAGTTGTGTGTAGTATTTTTTTTCAAGCCACTGATGTCAAACAAAAAACTTCTCATAAGAAACATCATGAGTTGCTGGTTAGAATTGCTACACTCTATTAAGATTCAACAACATTTGCAACACCTACTTGGCATGAATTTGTTAGATGTAAAGCACGACTAAAGGACTAAAGTAATCAACTCGAATAACATATCCAAGAAAATTTACTTCATACTTAACCAAAAGATACTTTTCCAAAAGTTATCATCATCATAATCATGTCATCTAAACCTAAGGCCATACCCGACCCATCAAATATCTAGCATATGCAAAAGCTCTAAAGCTTTGCATATCATAGTACTATTATTTACACCACAATGCCACATCATCTACCGGATGGGGATAAAAATACCAACAAAAGCCCCATTCAAAGTCAACCACCCATAATTATTGTTACCTAAAAGTTTTGAATTTCAAAATAAAGTCAACCAACACATCAGCAGTAAAACATGACACTCTTCACATTCTCATGGATCACTGGAAGAGGACGAACATCAGCCACACGGTCTCTGGTATTACGACCTCCGCGGGAATCACTGTCCGACAAATCACCTTCCATGTAGGATCGAGCTCGGAAAGCAGCCAAGTGTGCATAGTATGCAGGAGGAACTGCAAAATCATAAATCCGTTTACAAATCATATGTATAGAGTGTGAAATACAAAAAGTAAAACTATTCAACAGTCATGAGATGTCAAGAATCAGAAGGTATACCAACAAAGACAGATCGTGTATACCTTTGATACCTGAAAGTAGAAAAGGCACATTAACATCAGTTTCATAACAGATATTTTATATAAGAAATTGATTAAATGAGGAGAGAATTGTTTAATTACATGTAGCATAAACTATTCATCAACATTTGTAGTCCATCGGCAGTAAACTTGTTTTCATCAAAGAGAACATGGTAGTGAGTAGGGCGACTGACGTAGAACGGAAGCGTGTAACACAAAACCTTACGAAGGTTTTAGCAAATCACAAGGATTTAAAAGACAAACTCTTGAATTTTTATTGAATAACTGAATAATAAACATAAAACCCAAGCCCTATATTTATAGGAAAGCCAAACTTGGGGAACAAGCAAGAAAAACTCATCCAAAACCGACTCAAAACTAAAATAGGAAACATACCCGACTACAATTACGGAGTAATTGAATTTATCAATTACGGCGTAATTGATTCACAGAACATAAACCAAAATTTCACAAAGAGCTACGGCGTAATCTTGGCTTGGGGTTACGCCGTAGTTAAACCACAGACTACGTCTTGACTTGTCGAAGCTTCTTGTGACTCTCGATGTACTCCATGTACTTCTCCGCAAGTTCCTCAATCTTGTCCTCATCAGCGACTAGTACCCTGGCAAAGATACAACCAAACCAAATTAGCCAAAAAAAACACGATACTAATTCAACTTGAAAATCATATTAACTACTTTGTATAAAGGGAGAAGAAATATGAATCCAATATAAAAACTAAAATGGTTCACCTGTATGCCAGCATGGCTAAACAAGTAGAAATCAAACTCAGTGGGGTGACAAATTTTGGTGTCCACAACAGTTCCTGAAAAATTTAGTGAATAAGATAGAATTATAAAATCACAAACAAAACATAAAACAACCTTTGTTCAAAATATGTTGGTTTTTTTGGAGAGAGAAAGAAAGGGTTTATGTGTGTGTTTTAGGAGGTGTAAATAGTGTGTGTGAAAATGGTGAGAGTGGTGAGTGGGCTTATATAGGGGGGAGGTAGATGAAGGGTAGAAATGGTAAACAAGGGTCAAAATATTTTCTTTTACAAAGGGGGTGATACTCACACCATATTTTTTTATGCATGCATCACAATTTGTGCATTAAAATATTGTACAGTACAAACTGTAATGCATAAATTATGGTGCATGCATCAAAAGATATGGTTAAGGTATCAATTCCCTTTTACAAAGGGTGTGGTGAATATGAGTTGCTTTTGAATTTATGTTTACCCTTTTACCCCTTTTTTTGTCCCCTTCTACAGTACAAAGATATTTTTACCCCGTATTTTAGTGTTTTTTTTTTCACATATTCTTGCGCTAGTTTTTGGTCACTCAACTCAAACCGGTATTGTTACGTTTTTATTAGACCCGGGTAATGGACGGCATTATCAATTCGTGATTAGCCTTTACCACGCGTGAACCTCATTACGCTTAGTCTTCTTGTATATTGGTGGGTTTTCATAAAGCTAGTAGTAATAGTCATCGCAGGCGATCATGGTCATTACTGTCAACTTAACATTAACTCAGTTATCTCTCTATAAGGCTTTATGTACACCAACTTAGTGTAATAAGGCGATCGCGATCTCAAAAAAGAAAATATACCTCACAAAACAATTTAAAAATACACACTAACACGCAACCCTTCATTTTTATGTGCAAATCACTCGGTCGTGTGGGTGACCAACCCTTCATCTTTTTAGGTGGGGGATGCGTTCAATGGACCAGGGGGCGTTTCAACCAACGTGTGGGTCAACCATCCATTACGATGGATGTAAATAGCGTGGTGGTTTGTTTCACCAAATGTGATGCTCATTTTATTTGTGTGTGTCAGTGTATTGTTATCATTATGTTGTATGTTTGTGTGGTGGGTTTGGCGGTCACCACCATCAGATGTAGTTGTTCGTTTAGTGATGTGACAGTAATGAGTATAATAACCATTAGACTAGTGGTAATTACACCACATGAGATGCATCCACGACCATTAAGGTGTGTGCTTCATTATTACACTCATCTCACATAACATATCTTTGTACACTTTTGTGCACAAGTCGGAGACGACCGACTTCTTTTTCTTTCAATTTGTGTGTATAAGTGTTTTGTGCTTTATATTTGTGTATAAGTGAGGTATATTTGTGTGGTGATATTTGTTTTGTTATTACACTATGTTCATGGTGATGTTGATTTTAGGCGAAAGAAACTGATGTGACGTTGAGTTGACGATAATAATTGCGGTGACTATTACCACCAACTTACACTCATTCTTATACAACTTTTATCTGTGATTTGAAATTAAAGTAATTTTTTTATTTGCTTTCTTTAAATTTCATTTGGTTGAAATTATAGCTTTTTCTTTATTGGTTACATAAATGCTTTTTCATAAAATTCTAATATCTTTGATTGTTAACTCTTTTTGAAAAGAGTTTTTTATTTTTAGATGATGTATTATGAGACTCGTATGCACCTATAACAGTTATAGCCAAGGAGGTTGTTTTAATTATTGTAGTGTTATTGGTATGTGCTGAAATGACAACCCAATAATAATTATTGGTGCATAACTGCAACTAGCACTCTAACAAAATATTTTTTAGAATCTTGAATAAATATTGCATCAAGGATCTAAGATGTTTCAATCAATAAATGTCTATAGAAAAAAGTCACAAGTCCAAAGAAAAAAAGATGATCATTTTCATTCTCAGGTTTAAGAAATGTATATATGGCAACACTCCTATTCTGTCACAAGATTAAGGGTATGTTTGGTGCAATGGGTTGGGGCTGGGGCTGGGGTTAGGGTTGGGGCTGGGGCTGGGGCTAGGGCTTTTATTATAAGCCGAAGTTGAAATTTGTATTTTTGTAAACTTGTTTGGTAGATGGGCTTAAGCTTAAGCAAAAGCTTATTATTGCAAAATTACTAAAAATGACATAATTAAATGAGTTTTTGTATATGTTAGATAGTTTTGTGGGTAAATAAGTAATTTATTGTTTGAAAGCCCCTGGCTAAAGTTTTTAGCCCCTTTTATGGGGCTAAAGTTTTAAGCCCCTTTTAGGGGCTTATGATTTCATAAACCCGCATGACGAACAAGACTCAAATGTACACAATAAGTCCCTAGACATATACAAAGCCGGAATGCGATTACCTTTTCAGCACCCTCCCTTAATCTTATTCTGGAACAAGTCAATAAGATTAAGCTTAGAACATAGCAATCTATGTTGTTTTGTATCCAATCCTTTAGTAAGAACATCTGCTATTTGATTAGCAGTGCCTATTTTGACAGTTTCAATTGCCCCAGCAATAATTTTTTCCTTTACAAAATGTAAGTCAATTTCCAAATGTTTTGTTCTCTCATGAAAAATAGGATTGGCAGTAATCTTAATTGCTGAATTACTATAACAAAATACTTTTACAGGTAAAAGATTTTTGCAATTCAAATCCTTTAAAATTTTTAAAACCCAAACAAATTCAGAAGTTACAGAAGCTGTGTATTCAGCTTCTGTAGATGATTTAGAAATAGTATTTTGTTTTTTACTTTTCCAAGATACTAAGCACCCACACATAAAAACACAATAACCAGTCACTGACTTTCTAGTGACCACACATCTAGCCCAATTAGCATCAGAAAAAGCTTTTAACTCAATAACTGGGCTAATGCTTTTTCTCAATATTCAAACCTTTACCTAGAGAACCCTCAAGGTATCTTATTACCTTTAAAGCAACAGCCAAATGAGATTTCAAAGGACTATGCATAAACTGGCTAAGACAAGAAACTGCATAAGCAATATCAGGTCTAGTAGTAGTAAGGTAAATAAGCTTACCAATCAATTTCTGATATTCAGTTATATTCTTAAGTTTAGGATCAGTATCAGAAGGTTCACTAGACAAAGCAAGATTAGGCTGCAAAGGAACAGAAGCAGGTTTTCCAGCAAGCAATCCAAACTCAGAAATAAGATCAAGAGAATATTTCCTTTGAGTTAAACATAAACCTTTCTTAGTTTCCATTACTTCAATACCAAGAAGATATTTCATCTTGCCAAGATCTTTAATCATGAATTTACTTTTCAAAAACTGCTTAACACTTTCAATTTCATGCAAACTATTCCCAGTAATTATAATATCATCTACATAAACAAGTAATGCAACAAACACATCATCACAAGTTTTAGTAAACAAAGAATAATCACTTTTGCTTTGCATAATACCATTTTCAATCAAAACATCAGTCAACTTGGCATTCCATTGCCTAGGAGCCTGCTTCAGCCCATATAAACTCTTTTTTAATCTACAAACTCTTTTATCACTAGAATCATAATAACCAGGAGGCAGTTTCATGTAAACAGTTTCATCAAGATCACCATATAAGAAAGCATTATTAATATCTAATTGAAACAAGCTCCAATCATTTTGAACAACAAGATTAATTAAACATCTAACAGTAATAATCTTAACAACAGGAGAGAAGGTTTCATTAAAATCTATTCCCTCCCTTTGATTGAAACCAATAGCAACTAATCTAGCTTTAAATCTATCAACTTCACAATTAGATTTAGAGTAAACTCTAAAATACATCCTTGTGGTTTACCTCGTTTCGCACCATACATCCCTCTCGCAAAAGTTTCAAGAGATACATCACTCCGTTAGTAAAAGTTAACCTATATACATCCCTCAGTTAAAATAAGGACTAACGGTGCAAATTATTTCTCCGTTATCTCCTAACGAGATAGATAATGTTTACATCGGTAGTCCTCTGGGTTAACGGTATTTGCACCGTTAGTCCTTGTTTACGTTTTCTTCCATTGTTTTTACGTTTTACCGTTTTTCGTTTTTGCCCGTTTTACGTTTTCGTCCGTTTTTATTTTACGTTTTCCGCGTTTAGCCTTTTTTATGTTTTTACGTTCGTCCGTCACGTTTATACGTTTTTATCCGTTTCCATACACTTTTATTCGTTTTCGTCCGTTTTTATCATATGTTTTTTTTTCTGTTTTCATCCATTTTTATACATATAATATGTATGAAAACGGATAAAATGTATGAAAATAGATAAAAACGTATGAAAATGGATAAAAATGTTTCTATATCGATTTTAAATCACGATTTTGACCCATTTCTGGTCTGAATCATCAAAAGTGTAAAACACGAAAGTTGTCCGAAATGATGTTTTACATCAAGACTCGCGAGATTTTAATCTGAAAATTCAAAACAAGGGTTGTTTACTACGTAAAAATACATACAACATACGAAAACTGAAAACGTGAAAAATAAACCAGACAAAGACTTAAAAACGGACGAAACGTAAAAAACGAAAAAGTAAAAAAAGGGGAAAACATAAAAATGGACGAAACGTAAAAAATGGACAAAAACATATAAAACTGAAAATAAAAAAGACTTGCAAATACCGTTAACCCAGAGGACTAACGGTGAAACATTATCTATCTTAGGAGATAACGAGAAATAATTTGCACCGTTAGTCCTTATTTTAACTGAGGGATGTATATAGATTAACTTTTACTAACGGAGTGATGTATCTGTTGAAACTTTTGCGAGAGGGATGTATAGTGCGAAACGGGATAAACCACAGGGATGTATTTTGGAGTTTACTCTTAGATTTATATTTAATCTTAAACACTCATTTACTTCCTATAGCCTTCCTACCAGCAGGAAGCTCAACAATCTCAAAAGTATCATTCCTATGTAAAGCAAGCATTTCATCATTCATAGCATCATTCCAATGTCTATGCTGGGAAGCTTCCCAAAAATTTATAGGTTCAGATTGTTGATTCAAGATAGTAAAAAAGCAATAATTGTCTTTTGATAAATTGGAATAGTTAACATATTTCTCTAAACCAAATTTTACTTTAGAATCCACTACAAAATCATTGTAGTTTTTTGGAAAGACAGAAGGCCTATAAGACCTTCTAAAGACAAATTCTTGATAATGATCTTCCTGAGAATGAATATGATACTCATTACCCTCAGAATTTGGACTATTTACACTGTCCTCAAGGGCTGCAGACCTCTCATCCTTACTGGTAGAAGCATTTAAGTCAGAAGAATGCCCCCCAACACCCTCATTAGTTGACTTAAAAGGACTACCTAGACAAGGAGATGGACTGTCATGCCTCTTAGGGCTGGATTCACTATTATTCTCATCATTGGGTATGTCAGGTAGGTCATCAAGAGTATCAAAATTGAAAAAAAATAGGTGACTAGGATCTTGATCAGGTTGAGATGGTACATAAATACTTTGTTTAAAAGGAAAGATCTCCTCAAAAAACTTAACATCTCTAGAGAAAACAACTTGTTTTTTTTATCAAGACTCTGAAGTTTATAACCTTTTTTAGAATTAGAATATCCAATTAAGACACACTTTTTAGACCTACTTCCAAATTTATCATGACTATTCAGAATGGTAGCATAAGCAAGACACCCAAAAGCCCTCAAATGCTCAAGAGGAGGAGCAAAATTATGCACAAGTTCAAAAGGAGATTGCCCATTTAGCACAGAGGAAGGTAATCTGTTAATCAAATAGTTAGCAGTTAGAATACACGCAGACCACATATTCAGGGGAAGCCCTCCCTGAAACAAAAGAGATCTAGCAACATTAAGAAGATGCCTATGCTTCCTCTCAACAATGCCATTTTGTTGAGGGGTATAACTACATGAAGTCTGATGCACAATACAATTTTTCTCACAAAACTTAGTAAACTGCTGATTAACAAATTCAGTCCTATTATCACTCCTAAATGACTTCACATTATGATTAAACTGAGTTTTAAGGTAATTATAAAACACCATCAAGTTGTCAAAAAATTCAGTTTTATTTTTTAATAGGTAAACCTAAACAGCTCTAGAAAAATCATCAACAATAGTAAGGAAATATTTATACCCACCCCTACTAGTCACTTTATAAGGCCCTGATAGATCTAAGTGAACCAAATCACCCAATTGTTTAGAAACATGATCACTTAAAGGGAAGGGTTCCCTTTTCTGTTTATTTTTTTTTTTGACAAATGTCACAATTTATTTTATAATCTTTATTAGAAAATCCCAAAACATGTTTTAAAACATTTAAGACTTGGTCTGTAGGATGGCCAAGTCTGCAGTGCCAAGTGTATTTAGACAGAAAACACACAGTGTTTACAGAAAACCTCTCAAGGTCTTTACCTTGATTTCCATCAAAGTAATACAAGCCACCAATCTGTTTACCAGTCCCCAGAATTTTCCCTGCCCTCAAGTCCTGATTTAAGATATAGCAATGAGCCTCATCAAAAGCAATAATCAATTTACTATCCCTGGCAACCTTATGAACAGATAACAGACTAACACAGTATTCAGGAACAACCAGAACATCATATAGAGTTAAGTAACTAGTTAAAGGCATATTCCCAATTTTAGTTATAAGGATTCAGTGCCATTAGGATGAGAAACTTTGATCTTAAGATGAGAAACATCAACAACATTAACAAGAAATTTATCAGTATAAGTCATGTGCTGATTAGCATCAGAATTAGTAATGACACCCTTAGTAACAAGATTATTATGCAACTGACTATTGGAGCAAAAAAACTTATCAAAGTTTTCATTAAACAGTCTGCTATAGTTATAAAAAGTACGTACCATATTGGCCTATACACCATTTCCAGAACCAGAATTTTCTTTAATCAAAGAAATAAGGGTAGCCATTTGATCATCTATGAAAGCAGAAGAAGGACTAGTACCCACAGAATTGTTAGCGACATTTTTTCCTCTAGTATTTTGAATTTTTTTATTTTTACCAAAATTAGCAGGATATCCAATTAGTTTAAAACACCTATCAATAGTATGACCATTGAAACCACAGTGTTCACAAACAAGAGAAGAGCCCCCAGCAGCTCTTCTGTTATCATTAGGTCTGTTAGGATTTATAAAATCCATAGTGAAGTGTCGGTCAACCCAACTATTGTCTAGCATATGTTAGCTCGTAGACATTACGTTATTTATTAGTTAGTTAGTTAGTTAGAGTAACACCGTGGAGGAAGGACGGGTATTTACCCACTGTATGCCTGATCCACAGTCCGACAGGAAGACGTTTAGTTGTAACTATAAATACCCCTTCCATCCTTGGAAGGGGTGGTGCTTCTCATTCAATCTAACCTTTCTTTTTGTTTTTACTTTCTCTCTCTAGATTCACCCTCTCATCTCTTTCTCTCTCTAAACATGGCATACTTGATTCATCACCATCCTAGACCACCCGAATCATCAAACAACATAAAAAGTATGATCATAACAATTGGTACCAGAGCCAAGGTTATGTTGCTCTTGATGATTTGTAGGGTTTTTAGCGGTTTTTGTATGCGGTTTGCTTGATTCTTGGATGCGGTTTGATGTGTATGGTTTGTGAAAACAAAGTGTTAGTTGTTTGTTGGTCGATTCATGTTTTATACCAAGTTTGATGTGCTTTTTGATGCGGTTTGATATGTTTTGATGATGGTTTATACTGATTCGTGTTCAAACAGTTTTTATCAAGTGATATTATGAGCTTTTAAGCAAACTTTGAGATGATTATTACTTGTTTGAATCTATTTGTGAAAGAAGTCGTTAAAGCAGTTTTTAAGCATGTTCAGATTGGTTTTATGATGTCGTGATTCTGGTCAGATTTAGGCAAGTTCCTGGATGCGGTTTGCGGTCAAATTCTTGTATGCGGTTTGGTACTAAAAAGTCCAAATTCACTGTCTCGAAGCGGTTTGGTTTGATGCGTTTTGGTCGAAGAGTTTTGATGCTATGCGTTTTGGTCTCAAAATCGTTTTGACGCTATGCGATTTGGTCCCAAAAAGGAGCGTTTTGGTCGAAGCATTTTGGTCGAAGCGATTTGGCCGAAGCAACTTGGTCGATGCGTTTTGGTTCTGAAGCGGTTTGTTAAGGTGTCCATATTCATAGTTTCAGAAGCGGTTTGTGTTTCATATGCGTTTTGACTTTAAAGGATGTTGCGGTTTGATGTAAAAGTGTCCAGATTCAATGCATCTAATGCGGTTTGTACAAGTATGCGATTTGATAAAAGTCAACTGCGATTTTTTATAAAAGTCAAAGGTCAACTGCGGTTTGCTAAAATCAAAAGTGCTTTGATGATAGAAGCGATTTGGTGACAAAATTTGCGGTGTGGTCCAGTTATGCGATTTGTTACACTTATGCGGTTTGTCACTGAAAAGATGCGGTATGGCCAAACGGAATACAATTCATAAAACTAGGGAATTAGGCACCATTATGACCAAACGGAATACAACGCACCAATTAAGATGCGGATGTGACAATTCAACCGACCAATAAGAGATAACTTGGGAGTAAAAACATCTAAGTAAACACATTTTTAATCATCATAAGAGAACACCTACATTAGCATAATCTATCCTTAGTTTAGTTAGTTAAGTAGTTATAAAAAGTAGTTAAAATTGGTAGAAGTGCCACCCCCACTCCTATAACCCGAGATATTTACTTGCTTTCAAAAAGTCAAAAATGACTAAAAAGAATCTCCCTCAACCTTACCTTCTCGTCATACATCTCTTCCTAACATCTCTATTCCCCTAGAGAACGAATCAACCCCCTAGGCTTACCCCATACTACATTACAACAATTAGATACACTACCTAGAGGGTTGTAAAACTTTCTCGTAGAAAAGGAAGTCTTTTCAACCCCGAACCCACGCATCATGAAGTCTTTTAATTATTACAAGACTTATAATATAAAGTAAGACGTTAACTTGCTATTTCTTTTATTAAGACATACGCATGACGTCAATGAGTTGATCAATGACTTATAATGTATAGTGGGATTATAACTGTTATGTGTTTTGACTTAGTCAAAGAATATTTGTATTATAATGCGTGCAGTTGGCTTGATAATTCTATCATACAATTAAGTTTTACTTGGTTAGTAAATAGGTAAGCCAAATGGTAGATGGTTATCTTAAATATTGTTAGATTATCTTACAATATTAATTCTAATGAAGTATCATAGTTTTATAGTATGTTCAGTTAGAAGAATCAAAATCTATTGGCATTGTTTAATTCAAGATAACTATAGTTTCTTCCAAAAGTTTTCAAGGTTAGTAGATTGAGTATGGATTGAATATACTCAATAAGACTCTAACCTAGAAGATCAATAAGACACCATTTTATTATGGAATGGGATGAATCACATTAAGTCTTAAAATGAAGTTCTGAATATATTAAACTACTTGTAAAGTGAGTTGTAACAAAATAATTTTAGGAACAGTTAATGTATTTTGTAATATCCCAAAAGAGAACAATGTATTGTTGCTCTAATTACTAAACTATTTAAAGATGATCTTTAAATTATAAAAGGCAAGTAGGAGTTATGTTTAGATCTTGAAGAGATCAAACTACAAAATACATAATCTTCTAAAATGCACTAGCAAATATCATGATGAGGCTAAACATGTAAATGATAGACCTCAAGATGATGGAAATGTCATTCATAGATCCGTAAGGATATCTCAGATATGTGATTAATATGCTGAGTAATATGAGTTACAAGATCATGGTAAGCCTGTTGATCTTAATGATGAATTCACAAAATATTGAACTGTGGTAAATCAATCATACTATGAATGTAGAGATGTTGTCCATAAAAATAATCAACTTTAGATACTTGGTTTATCTTAATGAAGATGAGTTTCTTCAAAGGATGGAAACCCTAGTGATAATAATATTAATCATACTTACGCAATTAAACTATGATTGAATATTCTTTCCTAGATACATTAAATAGAAGTATAAAGATTATAATTATCATACTTAGTTTCATTGATATGAAATTTTGACAATGAATATCAAAACTCTTTGTTGTAGAATTACTTTTGCGAGGACAATCAGTAATACAAAGGAGTTTTATGAATTCAAATAATCTTTGAATATGTACAAACTGCAAAAATCCATAAATGGATATATGCATGCATCTAGGAGATGATTCTTATGTTTAATATAAAATCCGAGTTTGGATTTAATAATTAAAATAAGATAGCTCATAAGTATTACTGAAAGCTAGTGGGAGTATTATGTTTATTTTCTTAAAATCTTATATGACATATGGGCAATTACATTCCATCTAAGTTAAATGTTAAGTTTTAGTTGGGAATGAAACTTCGCTTGTAAGATTTAGAAAATAAGACATACAACCTTGGAATATATGTTTATTGCTATAAACATATGCGGTAAAATAAATGAGTCTGATAGAACATGATGTATCATTTGGAAAATTTAAATGAATACATATCTTTGGCAAGATAGAACGTGAATGAGATCTTAAAGTATAATTGAAGATTCATCATGTACATCATGTTGTGTATAAGATTGTTATGTCAAGCTTGATTACAAGATGATTTGACAACATTGAAAGTTGCTAGTGTAATAAATGAAAAGGAATATGTTTGGATTTAGAATCACATTCTACAGTCCGGAGATGCTCCCAGATTCTATGGATGTAAATATGACAATTGTTTCATAATTGTCATTGCCAATAAACTTGAGGTTTTGGTAGGCACCAAACATTACACTATAACTGTTCAAAGTTTACGGATGTTTAAAGAGTATATTATTGGTTGTACACAATGATGCTAGTATATTTGAGATGACACTCAAATCTGGTCATGGTATCCTTGATGATGATCATGTTGAATAGTTATGCTCAACTAAGAGCATAGTTGCATTATACATTAAAGAACAAAGAATAATTTAAAACTTTAAAGTTTTGAAAGATGATTGTCATAAAAGGGTTGTTCAGGTTGTCACGCACCTTATGGAATGTTATAACAATATCAAGATATGTGTAAACACATACAAGAAATTCACTTATTGAATTCTTAGAATAAGTATTCTCAAAATTCCTATAGATCAAAGTTAGTTGAAATTATGTCTTGTCAACAAGTATGATTCTCATGACTTGTGGCAAAATTCATTAACTAGTATTATCCTGCATTGATCTATTTAGTATTTGGATAAATAATGTTAAACAATTATTATTTATAATGAATTAAAGTACTTTATACGTTTAATTTCATTTATTATAACGTTATCCTATATTTGCATGTTTAAATCCTTGAATAACTTAAGTTATTCTAAATAGTCCGTTGTCGATCAATAACATGGGAATGATATTGAACTAAGATAAATATGAGTTTTAGTTAGGATATACTTAAAAGTATATTGATGCGAAACATGACTAATTTCAAATGATATTCAATGGATTGAATATAGGACTTATCCTAACCACATGATGGTACTCTATGGATCTTTGTCATTAAGTACATCATGAATATTTATCCTCAGACTTGAGATACTAGAGAAATGTCATGGATATAGTGCATTTCTGTGAGGCAATATAATTCTATACATAACGGGTAGTCATAAGGATTGTTTTTAGAAGTTTTGCGAAATTCATGAATTCTGCTCGTAGTCAAAACATGATTTGTTTCCTTCAAATTTGTTTTGAAGCTTAATACTGATGGGCCCCTCGTAGGGTTGACAAGATGTTTGCATGGCCATGCCCAAGGTCTTCTGGAATACGTTCAGAAGAATTGGTAATCTTGATCAAACATATAAAACGAGAAACATAATAGTTAATTAAGAAATGAGTAAGATCCATATTCTTATTAACAGGGTATTAGAAACAAAAAGATGAATATGATGATAAGTCATCAAACAGTTTTTCTCCAGAAAACCATACACGAGTTGTACTGGGGGCATTGGCGTGTTGCTAGACGCTAACCAATGTCATTACACATTTTGTAAACATATCCAAGTGGGAGCTGTTGGAATATGTATATATTTATAAAACGTATATGTCCGGATTCGAACTCGTGACCACGGGATTGCACACATTACAAATGAGAATTAAAGTTAAATAATTAATGTAAAATGATTACGATTAATTATTACACAAAACCCGACTAACGATCGTTAAGTATTTAACAGAAAAATGACTAGCGATCGTTAAATGTAAAGAGAAGGAATTATAGTGAAAATCGTTAAAATGGAAATGATTTGGTTGTCCCCTAGGGATATGTGGCCGGTTTTGGGGAGGGTTTACCCAACCCCAAACCCTAACTTGTTCCCAAAGTTTTTCATACACTATAAATACAAATCAAGGGTAAAGGTTTAGGGTTAACTTTTGTGCACACACATTAACCTAAACTCTTTTCTCTCTTTCTCTTGCAATATTTGGCCGACCCCCTCCTAGGGAGTTTCGGTTTTGGTTTTAAAACTAAATTGGTTTTGTGTTTCGATCTAGCAATCTCTTTAACTTGTGGTTAATTCGTGTGTACAAGAACGTGGTGTAACACATTATTGTTACATCATTTTGGTTTGAGTTATAAAATGGTAAAGGATAACTCGTTTAACCATTATGACTTGTATTGAAGAAATCTAGCCAAATAGCAAGAGGTACGTTACGCTTTATTTTTCAGTTAATTAACTACAATTATATGAAGTCTTTCGCTGTGTGTACTATGTGATATTCATGTTATTATTTTGTATGTCAAGTATAATAACCTCAACAAGTTAGAAGAAGGGGAGGTTAACATGATGGATGCTAACAATGTAATAGCGGACGCGGTGATAGAAGAGGATGAGGGAGACTCGAATGGTGAGGGTGGTGAATCGAGTGATGATGAGAGGGAGGTTACGATGGAAGATAATCCTCCTGTAAGGAATCACGATGGTCAGAATGTAGGAGATGAAGGGTCTCGTTTTTCTGGTGAGACCAAGATTGGTGACACATTTAACGAAGATATTTGCATGTCCAATAAAAAAGGAAGTGCATAAGCAAATGAAACGCATGGGGAAAACAATAATGTTAAGATTGGCGGCTGGCATGTTACTGATGGTCCCAAGGAATATTCAAATGAGTATGAAATGGTTACAATATACACACTAATGCTGAAATATTCAATAACAAATTTTTTTGGCTACACATGTACGATACTTGAAAAAGTGACAAGTTAAATACATTACCAGACAATTATTCCTTTGATCTAATAGAGTTCAGTTTTCTTTACAAAAATCATACTATTTATTTTATAATCATTAGGTAAACTAGCGTTTCCTATTTATAACAGTTTTTCCTAACACTATATGTTGTGGATATTTATGCTCAAGTCGTAACTTGACTTGTGGCACTCATTTCTTGGACACGTCCATTAATCAATTGCTGGTAATCTCTTATATATATATATATAGTCTCTCTCTCTCTCTCTATATATATATATATATATATATATATATATGTGTGTGTGTGTGTGTGTGTGTGTGTGGGAATGTGTGTCTCAGTCTTTATTGCTTATACATGATTGAATGAAATAAGTGTGTTGGGACCTTTTAATAATGATAAATAAACCTTCACAACACATAAAATCGCAAACGTTAGCCAAAAACCAAAACGACCCAAGAACTGGGTCTGACGCGATGTTGGAGCTTCAACACGTGGCCAGCGCGCCAGACACTGTGTTCAAGGAGTCTTGGTTTTTGAAATTCGGCTTTCCCCTTACCGATAAATGTGGATCTTTCATTACAGGTATGAATATGATAAGTGCTTTATTAGGAACACTCGAAACATGTTTTAGACTTAGAGGGATTCAAAATCACATCCTTTCGTTTTTGACAAAATTCCAATTCAATATTTTATCAAACGCCTCTAGCCAAGGCTTTTTTAAACCTAGGAAACTCATATCTTTCATGTAACATCAAGTGAAAGTATTCATATAACCATAATTCGTGTTTACGTCTTCTTTAATCACGTAATGTGTTTACTCCCTTATTGGTCAAACAAATTCAAAGGTCCTTCTGTGTAAACGTATCCTTTCCCGTTATGGGGTATACTT
This sequence comes from Chrysanthemum makinoi, assembly GCA_910596185.1. Classification (NCBI taxonomy): domain Eukaryota; kingdom Viridiplantae; phylum Streptophyta; class Magnoliopsida; order Asterales; family Asteraceae; genus Chrysanthemum; species Chrysanthemum makinoi. The sequence goes on along the minus strand of OU343225.1, from coordinate 195,967,801 downwards.
TACTATGATGCAAAGCACTTAGCTTGTTTGCATCAAGATGATTATTGATTACGTCAAGTTGTGGCTAATCATGAATTATGATATTATAAATACTTGACGTTGAGGTATTTGAACCTATGAGTAACCTTTGATTTTTATATCCAAAACACAACACATAATCATCATTGTCTAATCTTTTCTTTCTTAATGACAATGTGATTAAAACCTTAATCAATCTTTTGATTAACACATACACCAAATAAACATTCAAACCATTTCAAAAAACCCTCAAAACCTTATCCCTAACATTATCTTAATATTCTCTTACATTCCTTGTACTTGATTGTACTTTTTGCCCTCAACATTCCCACATTCTCCACATTAACATATTTTTCACCACATTCTCTCTTAACCACTACAATTCAAACACATTACCACATTCCCTTTCTTCTTAATTTTGAATTTGAATCACACACAAAGCTTTCTTCACACCTTTCTCTTTCTCATTCGTACTCTCTTTCACTCTATAATTCAAATTCAAACTCATACACTCACATAGACAACCAAGCTTCCTTTACATACTTGCCAACTCACACACTCACACTCTAACATTCAAATTTGAATCCAAGCCAAAGGTTCCCCATCACATCACTCCCCCATCCATACAACTCACCTTACTCACATACAACCTTCCTTATCTCTTCTCTCTTCTCACATTTCAATTTTAAATTTAAATTTCAAACCAAAGGCTCTTACCCATCACATCAAGCCAGCTCATTCCAACTTATCCCATCTCACCTCAACTCACTTAACCTAACCATGGTTTCTTTCTAACCTAACTTCTCTCATACACTTCCTTCTCTCCCAATTTGAATTTCAAATTCAAATTCTTTCCCCTCTCTCTCTAACACAACATCCACACTTTCTTTCCAAGAAAGAAATATTTCATGGCATATTCTTTCTCTTTTATTTATGCCATGTGAAAGATACCCAATATACCCCTATCCAATTATCCCTTCTCTCTTTCCTTCTTTGATAATTGGTTTTACCCAAAACATTCTTTTAAATACTTCATAAAATAATTTTTATCGAATGGCTATTTGAGTTGGTTGACCTTGAGGATGAATAATAGAAAGGTCAAAAGTGTGAAGTACAATTGGGGGTTTAGCAAGGTCGGGTATTTAAAAGACCAAAATCCCTAAAAAAAAGGTTACAGAGACCTGGCGCGCTGCTGGCGCTCCGGCACGAGGCCAGCACGCCAGGCTTGTTAACATTTTTATCTCATTTTAGGATTTTGGACTATAAATACCCCCACCTTGGCACTTGTAGTCCTTACCCATTGCCATTCATTCTTTCTCTCTAATTTCTTTTCTCTCTACCCTCTAGCTCTATCATCTTGTGTTCTTAATCTTTCTTTATTATCATCTAATTGGAAGAACACATTCCTTGCAAGGGAATAATCACAAGAATCTAATCCACTCTTGTAAGTGTGTCGAGGTCCTTCTTCTTTAAACTTTTTTTTATATTAGAATCGAGTCTCTAGGTTAGGTTATGGCTTGATTAAATAATCAAACACTTATTCATTAGATTTGGTTATAAGAAAAGTCTTGTGTCTTGGTGACCAAGCCTAGATCGTTGGAGTTCTAGTTGGGGTTTGATACTTCCTGTGGGAAGTCTTTGTGGTTAATTCGAATTATGAGTCTTTGTAGTTGGTTTCCGAGGACGGAATATGTTGGGTTTATTATTTGATTAGATAAGACAAAATATGTGAAACATGAGGGACTGTTTGTGACAAAGAGGAAGACTTAATATAAAATAAAGATTACATAATATATTTATTATATTAGGAAGATTTGCTTTATTCTGTAATAGTTATCTCTTTGTAAACCCTAGCATTCTCTAGTATATAAAGAGATGCAGGGTATGTAGAAAAGTGTGTGTCAAATATGTGAGCACCAAAGCGTGTGTATGTGGAAAAAACCAGGCGTGGGATTGCCTAGGTTTTTCTGGTATAGTCGACTTAGGTTTAAGCCTCAAGGTACTACCATTGATCTGGTAGTATAAAGGCTTAGTGTGTATTGTAGATTAGAGATGATGATGAAGCCTTATTATGAATAACAATGATAGTTGTTTGTTTAATCCGCCGTGCATCTTATTTATCATTGTTATTATGCTTTATTATCAATCCTAGATAATGGTCTAATAAACCTGGAGCCCATAACGATCAAGAGCATCTGTCTAGTATATTATATTTACACAATTAAATAGAATATACATATATACAACAAAGTATTATGTTTCATTATTCACACATATACACAGATACGTTTTACAGATTCTTAAAGTGTTGGGTTTTCACAATCGGTATCAGAACCAAGGGCTCTTGATATCTAGGATATTTATAAGGTTCATCATTGTCGATCTAAAGCAGATGGGGTCAAATCGGTTTCAAAGGTTTAACAGTAAACGACTTTTAAGGTTTTCTTTAATATCAAATTTCTGTTTTTCTTGATGATGACACTCAGAATAGAAGTCGATCACTATAAAGTATTTATTTATGCCCTAATCGTGTCAATGACAAGTTTTGAAGTATGTTCGATCGGTTTTAATGATTACTAAAAGGATAGGGTTTGATGAAAACCCTAGATAGCTGCTGTTCACAAATCAGAAAACCCTAGTGATTGGTATAATCCTAGCTACGAGTGAGGGGAAGACGTGATGCTGCTTGCTTGTTCGAATTTATGTATTGGTATTCGAAGTAAGTACTGCTTTCAATAGTTTCTACTCCTCATATGACTCGTTTTTATACTGCTACTGGTTTGTTATCAATGATTTTGGTTTAATTGTTTAAACTGCTCGATAAAGAATTTGTACTGCTGCTGCTTATGACGTTCCTGCTATTTATATGCAACGAGGGCAGTTAGTAATGCTGTGCTACACGATCCTACTGCTTGTTATACCAGTTACTACTGCTTTCTATATGAACTTACTACTGCCAGTTTTGAACATTACTGCTGATGTGTTTGATTCTTATTTAAAGCATGCGAAAGAGCTGATATATGAGTCTTTGGATTCAATGATGTCATCCTTTTAAAGAGCTGCTATATTCTTGATTTGATGAGCTTGTGTGAAGTGGTGATTTGTAGGACTGGTTTTGGAGTTGCTTAATCAGGTGTTCATGATTATTACCATGACGACATGGTTCATGTTGATTGTCTTCAGGATGCTTGTGCTACTTATATGTTACTACTGCTCCATATGGCAAGTTCATACTACTATCACGCTAGTACTACTTTTTTTTATTTTATGTTGTCAAGTGAGAGCAGGTACAATTGATTTTTGTTTTGGTTTTGAGCTTCACTATTGTATTCTCTTGGTATTGGACAGTTATGTGTGGTACGACGGGAAAAAATGGCATCGATGGTAATGATATAATCTGCTCATATATGTTATGTGCTTTGAGATGTTTGAGCAGGTTATATGATTTTTAAAAGTTCATACAACTGGTTGGAGTTAATGTTCAGTCCACAAAATTTGTACATATATTGGTAATTAGTGATGCTTAAAGATGGTACTGTCATGTAAGAGTTTGTACTACTCAGCCTGTCCGAGATATTTATTAAAGCTGCTAGTTATGTTCGATATCGGACAGAATACATTTTTGGATCTTGGACAGAATAGGTAAAGAACTCGGATGACACAGATATTTGAAGACAAATGTTCTTAAAGTTTAATGGCTCATTCTCATTGCTTATATGGTTATGAAGAAATGTTTTTATCACCTATTTGACGATGAAGTGGAACTACTTGGATTCGTGTTTTATCATACCTTTTTGCAGGAGGTAACTTGTTCGTGCATTCATGTTGTGACGAAGAATTGAGTCAATTGACAAAGTCTAGCAAGATGATTTTGCTATCACTTGAAGGAGTTACATTATTTTGCTCAGTGTCTCATTAAAGATGAGGATTATTGTCAAGAGATTGCGGTCTCCTAATACATCAGGTTTGAGTATACGTTTGGAGTCACGTGGTTAGTACAAGACATAAGACGCGAGTTTAAGTTGTTCTACTTCAGCATCAAGTTGGTAATACTTAGTTTTTTTTATTAGTGATCATTACATGGAACCTATAGATTTGAAGAATCAAGAAGATGGTTAACATATGGGTTTCAGGGGAAGCTTGTTGTTAAATGTTGAACCATATATATGCATCATTCGAGGGGAAGATTTTTACTCTCATAATTCATTATTATTACTTTTGGTTTAAGTATCTAGTGTCTTACATTCATTTTTAGTTGCGAAAAACATCATGGTGGGTAATTTGAGACATTGGATGGCTGGATTGGAAGTATGGTATTGATTTGTGATGGTAAAGATCAAAGTTGCTTATATTCGCGGTTCTCCTAGTGGATTATGACAAAAAGGGGAAGAAAGACGACAAAGACGGTTTGGAACTTGAAGATCCTTGCATGGTGTAAGGGGAAGTCGGCATGTTTCATTCATATTAACTTCAGGGGAAGTTCGTGCTTATTGGTTTTGTCATTATCAACTAGGGGAATATTGTTGGGTTTAATTTTTGAGTTGATAAGACAAAATATGTGAAACATGAGGAACTATTTGTGAAAAAGATGAAGACTTCAAATAAAAGAAAGATTACATAATATATTTATTATATTAGGAAGATTTGCTTTATTCTGTAATAGTTATCTCTTTGTAAATCTTAGCGTTCTCTAGTATATAAAGAGATGCAGGGTATGTAGAAAAGTGTGTGTCAAATATGTGAACACCAAAGCGTGTGTATGTGGGAAAAACAGGAGTGGGATTGCCTAGGTTTTTATGGTATAGCCGACTAGGGTTTAAGCCTCAAGGTACTACCATTGATCAGGTAGTATAAAGGCTTAATGTGTATTGTAGAGTAGAGATGATGACGAAGCCTTATTATGAATAACAATGATAGTTGTTTAATCCGTTGTGCATCTTATTTATCATTGTTAGTATGCTTTATTATCAATCCTAGATAATTGTCTAATAAACCTGGAGCCCATAACGATCAAGAGAATCTTTCTAGTATATTATATTTACACAATTAAACAGAATATACATATACACAACAAAGTATTCTGTTTCATTATTGTTAGATATAAGATTTCACAAACACACTAAACCAAAACCATATGGGGCGTTAACTAAGTTTAGAGAGAGAAAGTTCTAGTGAGAGAAAGAAAGAGAATTGGGAACTATGTGAAACAAAGAAAATTGGTATTGAAGCTCCAACCCTCTACCTTGGAAGGTAGAGAGTATTTATAGTTTCTTACAAACAAACGCCACCTACGGGCTGTGGATCAGGCATACAATGGGTAAAGACCCGTCCGTCCTCCACGGTGTTACTAAACTAAATACTACTTAACATAAAATAACTACGACTACGAGCTTTCTAACGATTACATATACTTGAGGTGACCGACTCTTTAATACATGTAATTTCTAATTCCTACAGTCTCCCCTAAGGGAGGTCACCTCAAACACACATTAAAATTACATTGAATACAATGTGTGATAATACATTGAGATTGTTCTTGGATTCTTGTCCATGTTCTTTGTCTCAGCTTCCAAGCTCGTAGTCTTTGATTCTTCATAAATGCATGTTTGGATAATCCGAGTGGAGGTCTTTAAGCCGATCCACGGATACGGAGTTTGAGCCGCCTTTGATATCATCACCACATTAAATCTCTGTCTCAACCTTTGTGGTGTTGGTAATTAGTGATGCTGTGACATTTGGACTGACATGCTCACATTCTGGATCATGATTTATTCTTATCAGAGTAGCGAAGCTTTCATTGATTCATGATATTGGCAGCAGCTTAGCAGAAGCATGGAGTGAAAATATCAGAGTCATTGATGCACCAATCATGATTTCTTTAGATATGAATGTGTTGTGTGAGCATGCGGCTATGGATTGACCGTTCCATTCTAATCAGCTGCAAACGTCGGGGTGTGTACCGCATAAGACAGCTTAGCAATAAAGCGCGCCACGAAGGTGTCTTTGATCACTTTCAGATGAATTGAGGTACACGGTCCACGGTTCCCGTTGATCAGTAAAAGTATGCCTGTGATCAGGTATAATTCCGAAGAATTTCCTTGACAGGGTTTCGCAGCTGCTCTAGCCGTTCTCAAACCGGAGCATCTCAAAGAAGACAACACGGAGTGAGTGAACCAGCAAATAGAGATTCACTGATTGATGAAAAGGGATTTGAAAAAAAATCGTGTATCGCTCAATAGAAATTGTTTTTGCAATACAATGAAGTTTTAGTGAAAAATCATTTATCAATCATAAACACCTTTTGATTTCAAATAATTGTACACAGTCAATGTGCTTAGAGAAAAGAGTTTTTAAACACAACAACCAGTTTTTCAAAGGCATCCGTCAATCCATTTTCTTAGACCTGGATTGATTCATTTTGAATCGCTCCACTGATGAGGTCCATATGACACAATCAAGTCTTGGCAATACCACAAGGATAGTGCGTAGGACTCATAAGATATAATATCACATTCCACATTGTGTGAAATAGTGAGTCTTCAAGAAATAAGTGTCCTAAAGAGATTAATTTATGATCTCGTGGCTCTAGACTCAATTAGTGCATATTTGGTTCCTATATGGAGACTAGGGAGAGGGTCTCCTTCTTCAATATCAACAATCTCTAAGAGAAAATCGATAGATTATGTAGGTTCCCCGTGAGAATGAAACAAGCCCTTTAAAGAGGAACTTGAGTAGCTTGGGAAGTTAGTGCTTGATCGTCCTTTGGGTCCATGACGTCTTGTCTTCAATACCGAGTGTGTACCTTAGTAACCACCAAGTAGCATATGAGTTGAACCGGTTTTACGCCTAAGGTTGAATTATTGGAGGGCTATTTCTTTTCACCCTTTTCACATTAATATATTATTCATTCTTCAACCCCCCGCTTATACAGACTTCATAACTAGAACCTTGTTGGGTTTGTTCCAAACTAGCTCAATCTCATCCACACTCTTCCCATATCTCACTTTTTCTCCTTTTTTCATCATACCTAAGGACTCATATCACAGTGGATTGTCCCCGGTAGATCCCTCCGATTACGGCGGATCATGGGAACTCAACCTAACCTTATCATCCTTATATCACCATACATAAAGTAAAGTTGATCGGTCTTTTTGGTATCGTTCATCCGCCATTGGAACCAATTGAAAACCATTTGAAAATCAATCAAGATACTTGTGATATAGAATCAAAGCATTTTGTATCTTAATTGTTTTGTTATTTTAGAAATGCTCCCTCATCATATGCATAAAAATTTAGAATTTGTTTAGCATATGGAGGCAAGAGATCTTTGAAATCGTTAGATTAAGAATGAAAGGTCCGATCTTTTGATTAACATTTTCTAAAATGATCATCATCACTTCCTAATCAATTAGAGTAGATAAAACATTTTAAGGAAGGATGAGGTTTTCACAAGTTTGCTCCCCTCAATATGTGCATAGATGTTTGAGAATGTTTTGCACATATTAGAAAAACTCACATTGAGATAAATTGATCCGCTTTCAAATATTTGTGGTTTAAGATAGATGCTCCCCCTCAACGTGTGCATGGAAAATTTGAAATCGCTTGTCACTGGGGAGGCAAACATACTAATCACTTATGAAACCATTTATCGAATTATCATTTTAAATCCAATTTAAATCACAAATTCTTCCCCGATCACAATTATCAAATCATTTGAGAATCGTGATCTCAGTAGATTTAAATTGTTTTTGAAAGCTTTTAAGGAGAATTATGACTTGATTTTGAAAAAGTTTTAACCGATAAGGATCAATTTTGAGACTTTAGACTCCAAAGATTTAAACATGCTTGAATATCTTTTGAAAACAACCCATTGTTTGAAAAAAAAATACACTTTTTAATTAAAATTCATTCTCCCCTCAATCAATGACATAAGTTGTTGATTGAGAGATAGATAGTTTTAACAACCGTTTAGTACAGATGATTTTCAAAAGTTGAGCCCGAGTAATTTTTTTAAAGCAATTGTTTCATTGGATAGTGAGAATTTTGTATAGAATCAGAGCATGAGATTTGAAAAACACGATAAAGTATGGCTCTGTTCTTTCTTTTAAACACGGGTCTTGCCGAAATGACAATAAACCACCATTTTTTTTAATGAAAACTATGTACATCCGGGTTTACCCTGGTGTAGGGGTAGGATCTGTCTACATTTTACCTCCCCCATACCCTGCCTAGGCGGGATTGGGTATGTTGTTGTTGTTGTATGTACATCCGATGAACATCTAAAGACTCGTGACATTCTTTGAATATCAACACAAAGTCCGTAGATGATATCGAATCGAGAAAAGCATGACAAAATGGCAATATTTTTGAATATATATATATATATATATATATATATATATATATATATATATATATATATATTTTGAAGGTTTTGTAATTTTGTATTTTGCTTTTGAAAAATATATAGAATGAGATAGATGAAGATAGACCTTTTACTCCTCGTCTTCTCTTGAAGACGCTTGAGTGTTCTCGTTGAAGGCTTTTCGCCAAGTCGTGGAAGAATAAACTCAAAACGTTCTCTTGGAACTTTGGTGAAGATGTCTTCATTGGTATTCAGCCTCACAAAATAGAGTTCCACCACACCTTTTTCCACTTGTTCCCCGATGAAATGATGTCGAATGTCGATATGCTTTGCTCTTGAGTGTTGAACGTTGTTGCATGAGGAGCAATAGCACTTTTATTATCAGTCAGAAGGATTTTGTTGAATACAAAGCCATAGTCGGTTAATTGAGATCTCATCCATAGGATTTGAGCACAACAAGATGACATGGCTATGTATTCACCTCTGTAGAAAGAAATAGAAGTACTCATTTGCTTCTTTGATGACCAGCTCACAAGCTTATCACCCGAAACTGAGCACCTCCGTGACGCACTCGACGAGTATCTTGACACCTCGCATGATGCATGCATATGTTTGTTAGTGACATACCGGTGTCCTTCGGGTACCAAAGTCCCATGTTGATGGTTCCTTGGAGATACCGAAAGACCCGTTAACCGCCTTCAAGGTGCTTTTTGGTAGGCTTAGCCCGGTATCTAGCACACATGCATACAAATAACGAATAATAGTCTCTTGGCATTGGTACATCGTGGATCCGATCATGCTTCGATATTTTGTTTGGTCTACCATGATCCCCAGTGGTCCTCATCCGCTTTAGTACGCTCAATCATGGGAGTGTCAACAGGGTCACTAGAATCAAATCCAAATTTCTTTAAATCTCATTTGCATATTTAGATTGATTTATGAAAATGCCTCGAGAGACTTTGTAAAATTTGTAATCCCAAGAAAATGACATTTGTCCCATCATTGACATTTGAAATTTGGAACCCATTTCTTTGAAAACGATCACATTCATTGGGGTCGGTCGAGCAAAGATAATATCATCAACATAAATTTGAACGCGGAATTAAATGTTTTCCGACTTCCGGTGAACAATGTTGATCAATCCCTTTGTCGGGGTTTGAGATAGAAGAAACTTTGATAGCGTATCATACCATGCCCCTGGAGCTTGCTTTAAACCATAAAGAGCCTTCTTCAAACGATAAACGTGAGTAGGATGCTCTGGACTCACAAAGCCTTCAGTTGGCTAACGTGATACGACTTCTTTAAGATCTCCGTTAGAAACGCCGCCTTTACATCCATCCGATAGACTACCATGTTCTTACTTACAGCCAAATATATTCTCGATCTGATTCAATCGAGCGATTCTTCAAAGTCATACCTCCTCTTGACGGTATCCTTTAGCAATCAATTGAGCCTTGTTCTTTAACACATCACCATGCTCATCAAGTTTCACTTTGAAGATCCATGTTAGAGCAATGATCATAGCAACAACTGAGCAGTGTACTAATTCCCATACATCAAGTCGATCAAACTCATGAATTTCTTCTTGCATGGCATTGAACCAGATGTCTTCATTCATGGCGGATTTAACATCTTTTGGTTCGATCTTAGAGAGTACTGAGTTGAAGAAGCACCATAAGGCATCTCTGCTGCAAGTTGTTTCCGGTGGATACCGACGAGAGGGATTTCCAATGATGTTGTCTAATGGATGATCGTGAGTCCATTTTCTCAGGTATTTGTGGTCGTTGTTGAGGGACCGAAGTAGCGTAATTGATGTCTCCCCAAGTAGATGGTCTCGATGATGATTCAGAGCAAATATGTTTTCAAATGGAGCATCTTGGAGTAGCAAAGGGATTGACTTCATCCTTAATCAAGCATTTCCATGATGTACACTTGATGATTGAAGATTTGTTGATGAACCAGATTGGTCGGCAGCAGGCGCTTCTTGGCTTAATGACATAGACGCTTGAAGGGTTACTTCATTGACAGGATAGAAGCGTTCTCTGATTGAATTTTCATATCATTGTTTCTTGGCTCAAATTGTTCATCAAACATTGGATCAAACAGTTTTTTTTAAATCATCTTCGAGGGAGGTACATATGGAGTTGCCGATGAGTACAAGAGATGAACCAATGGGACTGCTTTGAAGTGCGGGTCCTAAACCGGAATTGTCCAGAGCCATTTGACCGGTCAGCCCATCAAACGTGACGTGAATTGTTTCCATGATATTTCGGGTTCTCTTGTTGTAGATTCGGTAACCTTTACTATTAGGTGCATAGCCTACAAAAACTCCAATGTCCACTTTAGCTCTTAGTTTTCCTAAATCTTGACCATCATTAGTTGGATAACATAAAGCACCGAACACACTAAGGAATGAAAGATCGTTTTCTCGTTGTGGACAAGTTCATATGGAGTTTTTCCATGAGCAAGGGAATCGTGGATCGATTTTGTGTGTAGCATGCAAAGTGCAATAGCTTCACCCCAGAGAAACATTGGAACTTTTGAGTAAATCAAAGATAGTCCTTGCGCTTCCACAAGAGTTCGATTTCGCCTTCAACTACACCGCTCGCTGAGGAGTTCGAGGAATACTTATTTGATGACCGATTCCCATACTTTCATAAAACTCACCAAGTTGTTTGTTAACAAACTCAGTTCCATTGTCAGCCTGATGATTCGACCGCTTTGTTAAGATCTAACCCGCAAATGCTTGATGAGTTTGATGATGATATCCGAGTTTCATCCTTAGTCTCAGAAGAATTTTACCCAAGTGAATCTAGAGAAATCATCAACCACAACTAACACATATTTCTTCCCAAAGATATTCTGCACTTTCATGGGTCCACATAAGTCCATGTGAATAGTATGGAGAACTTCGTGGATTGAGTTTGTAGGTTTGGGTTTATGGGCATACTTCTTGCTTTTTCCCAACCGCATGTCGAACAAAGATGATCCTTTTCATATTTAAGTCTAGGGAGACCTATAACTAAGTCCTTTCTGTAGAGATCATTGATGGTGCCGAAGTTCAAGTGATTGAGACGACAATGCCATAACCATGACTTTGTTTTAGAAGCCTTTGACAACAAGAAAATTGGAGAAGACTTCATCATATCTTCGATAGAGATGTTGTATAGATTTGAGCCACGGAACCTCTTAAAAGTTCCTTACCATCAAGTT